>JAWNNX010000656.1:480000-1080000 GCA_035044505.1 Zaprionus lineosus | reverse complement strand
CAAGGATATAGATACAGATACAGATACGAGGATATAGATACAAGGATATAGATACAAGGATACAAATAGAAATGTCGTGGCCAGCAAATGTTAACCACGCACCTTGCCTATGACAAGTGGGTGAGTCGGTGGGCGGTTGGTGCCAGCAGTAGCCACAAGTCAGCTGCACGTTGCCCTGCCCTCCGACCCAGCAGTCTCTGCCCAACACCTTCACCCTTCCCCTTCCCCCTCCTCCATCCCATCTTAACAGTTCAAGCGATGTTTGGCATTAAAATTGCATGAACTTGAAGTTGATTTGAATGTGGCGACCGTCCAGCTATGAAGTGGGTCACATAGGTATACCCTCTGTGGGTACATTGTATGTATGTGTATGTGAATGTGTGTGTGTGTTTGTGTGTGTCTATGAATGGTGTGGGTGTGCTGAAAAATGTATCACCTGGGCTGGCTGGCAACCACATGGCCTTGTTCCCAGGCGGTTGTGCAACATGTCATGAGCAGCATAAATTTCACTTGAATCCACAACACACCTATACACGTACACACCTATACACACACACACACACACACACACAGCTGGAAAGCAGGAGGAGAAGCTCTTCGATTTGATAAGCCAACCCACGCTTAAAGCAATAGTAACGGCTTTTGTATTTTTGAACAGTTCATTAAGCGTTGGCTTGAGTCATTGCTGCCACCACTAGGAACAGAGCGTGCAACAGCAACAACAGCAACAACAACAACAACAAAAACAATAGCAACAACAACAGCAACAACAACAACAACAACATCACATACATCATCAACAACCTACAACCTACAACCTACAACCCCTCGCACACTCGAAATCAACGCACGGCAAATGTGCAGGAGTAGCGTGTGCGACGGCGCGGGACACGCTCGGTGGCGCAGGAGCAGGAACAGGACATGTGCTAGGCCACATGCGGGACGTTCAAACTCCCTCTCCTCCTTATAGTCGCTTACTATCTAAAACACTCCCTCTCCCTCTCTCTCCCTCTCTCTCCCTCTCTCTCCCTCTCTCTCCCTCTGTCCCCCTCTCTCTCTCTTCCCCTCTCTCTCTCTCTCTCTGTCTATTCTTTCCCCGTTCTTTACTCCTCTGGTGGCAGGATCAATCCCGAGGCGATATATGCTCGTTGTTTAATTACAATTGGCAGCAGCCTTCCTCCCATTTCCATATTGTAATCATTTTGAACAACTTCAAATTTGTTGTTGTTGTTCTTGTTGTTGTTATTATAGTTGTTGTTGTTGTTGTTGTTGTTGTTATTATAGTTATTGTTGTTGTTGTTGTTGTTTTGGCTGTTACTATTGAATTTTGGTACAGCCACAAAGTTACACAACAGTTGTTGTAATTCGTGTTGTTGCCTTTGCAACTTCTGTTTACATGTTTCATATGCTGCGGATATCCTCGATGAAACTTTAAAAACCTTCGACAAACTCGATTTTTCCTCTCTTTGTTTGCCTCTCAGGATATGTCCAAAATATTTTATGAGCTTCCATGCACTGTTTGCTTATAGAAGGAATGTTCATAATTCTCTTGTTCTGCAGGTTTGCCATTTGCATGCACATAAATACAATCGATATATTTTATAAGGACACATATTTAATCATCTGAGTTGAAAGGACTAAAAAAAAAACCAAATTTATATATATTTAAAAATTGCTTAAAAATCGAATACTACTTTCAAAAAGTTATTAATTTTATATAAGCAATATTTGAGCTGCTTACCATGTCCTGCCAACCAATATCCTTGAAGCAAGTCTTTAATGTGCACTCAAAAATTTTTAAATTTTCTTTTGTTTTTCCTCGGAAGTTTCATTTCCATTTTATTTAATTGTCATTGAGCAGAAGTGTTTTATTGGCTGGAAGGACATGTTGTGCGGATAAAATTTATGCTTAAAGGATATTAGTACAATGTCAAAAATGTGAAATGAAAGACATTTCCCTTAAGCAACATTTTTGACATTCATATCGTAAAATCTTGTCAGAGATGCAAATATTTGATGCTGAAATTTTTCATTGAATTTATTTAATTCCTTTTTGTATTGGAAAGGACAACTGGGGCCATTCGGTAGATTGCATCAATGAAATTGCAAAACAATTTTCATATGGAAAATCAGTTTTATTTCCCCAATCAAGACTCAATTTAATAAATTTACCACCAAACAAAGTAAATCAATGGCAAACATTTCTCAATTGCCAACCGCAAAGTGGATTCTTCTTCCTGCATTTTATTTTAGTCCTTTCTTAGATATCTTTTTTTTTTTTGTGAAAATTTTTACAACAAGGAATTTTGTTTATTGTGCAGTTTGCATTTATTTTCCATGACAAAGCCAATTGGAAGGAAATATTCACACAGACATTTGGGCTCAAATGGCAAGCCTTTAGGTAACTTGAAGCCATTGCGGATCAAAGGACATTCAAAGTACAAATTGAGGCTCAAACACATGTCAACTGTTTGACCTGACCTGCGAGTCTTAGTAAAAGTGTTAAGAAACTCTCCATCTCCATCACCATTTTTATCCTTTTTCTTTTTTTTAAATGTCTATATCCTTTGGTATCTATGTCTGTGTTTGCTGGTAGCCTGTCTGGCGGTTCATTCAGTAGTTTTCCTTGGACTCATTCATTGGCCATGCAAATCCCTGGCACACAAATTTACACCTTTGGGTGCAGTTTGCAAAGCTCTGGGATAATCCGCATTAGTTGCACAATGCAGATGGACAGGGCATATGGCCAGGACTTAGTCCTTTGTCGGTGTCTCTGTTGGTCGTGCCGCACGCCGTGCCGTGCGCGGCATAGAAAGTAACGGCAATTGCCGCTTGCACTTAGTTTAAGGTTTTAGTTGCACAAACTCCTCCAATTACATAAGAGAGAAAGAGAGAAAGAGCGAGAGGAAACTTGTCGCCAGTCGGTTAGCCAGGACATTGACAAGGACAACGCAACGCAAATTGAATCGTGTTTTCTAGTATTTCATTTGGCATTTGTCAAATGTTCAATTGTTCAAATGTTCAAATGTTCAAATGCTCGAGTGCTCAAATGTTCGAATGTCCCAATGTCCCAATGTCCAAATGTCCAAATGTCCAAATGTTAACCTCAATGGAAGCTCTACGGCGTAAAATGCAATAAAATATGTATTGCATATTGAAATTTTAATTTCTCAATTCATTTTATGTAGCACAGTGTTGGATGTTGTTTTTTGCCTCCGCCCGGCAAAGGTGCTCGGCATCGCTGCAGCCACAGGAGTGCCACAAATAACAAATTGCTTGTCATTGGCATCGTTGGCCACCCATACACCTATACATCCGTACACCTATACACCCATACACCCATACACCCAAACACCTATACACCTATACACCTATAGACTCATACACCCATAGACCCACCAATCCATATACCTACACACTCTTAGAATCGTAGACTCGTAAAGCCACGGACTCATACACCCGTAGACCATTGAAGTGCTCCAGCTGGAGGAGCTGCTCCCTGGCACAATCCCAGCAGCGGGGGGAACATTGCATTTACAATTTCAATCTCTATTAAAATTCATTGAATCCCTTGCATTAGTTCGGTGATGTCAATCTATGTGCACAGTGTGACAAGGTCAATGGAAACTAAATGAATCATTTTGGAATCAAAAGGTGGAGATAACTGTCAATCTTGGCAGAGCTTCCTTCGTTGACCTTTATCCTCCGTTCCAACTCTTTCATCCTAGCTAGGATCACTGTTTCGATTCGGACCCTTGGGTTTATTGAACATGAAAGGATCTTAGACTTAGGAGTAATCATATATGAGTATGTATTGAATGTGCAATATTAAAATCTACTCCGCTTGGATACCCAAGGCACGGACCACAGTGGGAACCCTTCTTCGGAGCAGTTTGTCATTTGTGGTTTTGGGTAATGCCGCCAGGAAGTAGACGCCGCCTCGTATGTGATAGGCACTGCTGAGATGCTGTTCCACAACTTCTCTGACTTGGTCAGCCCGAAGTTGTTGTCCCGCTTGGTCAGTGGTGCGCACCACAGCGCAGGCGGTTAGATTGGTGGACACTTCATCGGGAACGCCAAAGACGCAAGTCTCGCTGACACCGGGCAGACGGAGAATGAACTCTTCGATTTGCTCCGGGTAGATCTGAAAGTTGTTGTACTTGAAGATGTCCGTGTAGCGTGTCAGGATATATATGTGACCCTCACTATCCAGGTAGCCAATATCACCAGATCTCAACCACTGACCATCGGGACTCAAAGCCCGTCGAGTCGCCTCCGGGTCGCGGTAGTAGCCCGCCCACTTGTACCGCATGCGCACATAAATGATTCCAATCTCGTTAATGCCCAGGGGCATGCGCAGCTTGTCCAGCACACGCAGCTCTACATTGCGCAGGACCTTGCCCTCACTGCCAAGTGGACCTCCCACATTCTTGCTAATGCCGCCCACTTCAGACAATCCGTAGCCAACCACGAATCTCATGCTACCAATTAACTCGTACATGCGATGTGATACCGTCTTACAGACTTTGGAGCCCGCAGCCATCATCGCACGAATTGAGCTTAATTGATCCTGCTTCCTAGCGAAGTCGCATTGGCATTTGGATAACAACGTGATCTGATGGGAGGCCAGGAATAGGAAGGTCACCTGATGCCTCGGCACGATCTGAAGGAGGTACTCCACTGTGTAGGGTTGACTGGTGATGATGCGCTTACAGCCATTGAGCAGAGATCCTAGCAATATGAATGTACCAGAGATCCAGTACAAAGGACTAAAGGATAACAATATGGAATCCCTAGTGAAGACATTTGGACTGTAAAATAGATTTCAGTTAATCTTGTGATTCACTCGAGTCTTCACATTCCTCGTACATTTTACAATTCGATATTAAACTGCGATGGGAGCGAGTCACGCCCTTGGGCATGCCTGTGGTGCCTGAGGAGCACACAATGAAGGCCGTGTGATCACCACTGAGTCTTGGACAAGGAACATAGCTGAAGTGATGAAATAAATGCATTGCTTTTATCCAAACTTAAGTCAATATCAAGTCACTTACTCAGCTGGACTTACATCCTTGTCCTTTGTTAAAAGTTCATTCACATCGCGCACGCCTTCCATCTGTCCATTGACCAGGAAGATAATTGCAGGATGGGCCAAACGCTCGTTGACTGCATTGATGATCGCGTAGTTCTCCACATCACAGAAAATGAGCTTCGGCTCTGTGATGTCGTACATGTACTTCACGGTCTCTGCAGATGAATTTCAGTTAAGTCTTTACCTAGATATGTCCTGCAGAAGACATACCCTGATCGAAGTCCGGATGAAGTGGATTGATGGGTGTGCCACGAAGCAATGCGGCAATGATAACGCCCGTTAAGTAGGTTGAGTTGTTGGCCGAAATACCTATGACGTCACCACATTGCAGTCCCAGTCGCTTGAAGGCCTGCTCTATGATGAGTCCCTGCTCCGCCAGTTGGCCACCGGTCAGATCCACTTCCGTTGTATCGCAGTGTTGGAGAACTTTGTTTGCATTCAGATTCAGCACTCGCATGGTGATCTCTCCAAGCGTCATTTCGGGACCATAGAACTCCTTGTCCCTCGGACCCAGCCAAGTCCGAGTTGCTGCATCGTAGTGAACCTCAGTGGAGGCATTATCGCTCATGTTTAGGGTCCGAGTAACGCGTCAAGACTATGTGCTTCGCACTGCCTGCAGAGCTTTTATACTCGAGGAGGTCAGTTCCACTGCCAGAGATGAATCGAAAGTCAAGTCGTTAATTGCTTGGACACGATTCCGGATGTCTATACACTCGTCATTGCCAGTGTCACCCAATCTAAGTAGATGCTCATTTGGTGGCCCACTGGGTCAGCGGACAACTGGAGCAGTCCAGATGTTCCGCTAAGTAAACAGCATTGATAATCAATTAGAATCTCTTCCATCATGAATTGCTAATTCATCTAATTAAAGTGTTTGGTAATGTCTAAGGTTCTCGCAAGTCTCTCCTCTAAGATCGCTAATTAAATAGAAATATTTTCGATTTACAGCTTTGACTTATGTAATTTAATTAGAAGAAGCAAAAGTAACCCAAAAATAAAATTAGAAAAAAATATATTTTTGATAATTTTTATTAAATTTCATAATAATTTATTTTTCTTTATGACTGAGATTTTCCATAATATTCCTTGAGTTCCGTCAGGATTTTTCGCCTTTGTATCTTGTTGTTTGTGGTCTTGGGTAGCTCCTTCACAAAGTAGACACCTCCTCGCAGGCAGTAGGCTTCGTTCAAGTGTTCCTCAACAATGGAGCAGATCTTCTCAGCGGTTAGTTCCTCACCCTCTGCATTCTGTTCGCGAACCACTGCACACGCCGTAAGATTTGTGGATATATCATTGGGTACTCCAAAGATGCCCACTTCGTGTACGCCAGGAAGATGCAGGATGACATCTTCGATTTGCTTGGGATAGATTTGAAAGTGATTGCACTTGAAGACATCGGTGTCGCGGGTGAGAAAGTGCAGGCATCCCTCGTCATCGAAAAAGCCATGATCACCCGTCATCAGCCACTGGCCATCACTGGTCAATGTAGTCTGAGTGTCCAGGGGATTGTGGTAGTAGCCACTCCAGCGTTGATTGAGGCGCACGTGTATGTGTCCATTCTGGTTTGGACCCAGTGGATTACCCTGCTCGTCCAGAATACGCACTTGGATATTACGCATGAGTTTGCCCTCACTTCCCAGCGGACCGCCAATATTCTTGCTGACGCCGCCAATCTCGGAGAGACCATAGAGCACCGCAAAGCGATCTCTGCCCAGCATTTCGTACAGCCGACGCCAAATGCACAGAGGCAACTTAGAGCCGCTGCACACGAAGGACTGTACCGACTTCAGCTGTGCCAACAGATCTGGCCGTTGACACTTGGCCAGCAGAGCCATGTGATGGGGCACCGTCAGCACAAAGTTGACCTCATGACGTGCCACCAGCTCGGCAAAGTAGTCCACGCTGAACGGGCGGTTGGTGATAACGCGTGTGCAGCCATTGACCAGGGAGGCCAGGAGCGTGAAGATGCACGAAATCCAGTAGAGGGGGCTGAAGCAGAAGAGCACCGTCTTCGCGGTGAACAGCTGCGGACTGTCAGGGGTGGAAGGGGAAGAACAGAAGTTAAACTGAAGTTTATGATTAGAAAGGAAAAGACGCGGGCCCTTACACTTTGGTGTTGTTCAAGAGGCTCCGATGCGAACGCGTGACGCCCTTGGGTAAACCGGTTACTCCTGAGGAGCTAATGATAAAGGCGGTGTCGTCGCCGCTCAAATGCGGGCAGGCAAAGCTGTAACCCGTCAGTCAGGGGAGGAACTTGTTAAATATATATCTTTTTATCGAGGGAAGGAGTTCTACATACAGAGTCTTTGGATCGTAGCCATGGGATCCTTCCTCGAGCAGTTCCTGAATGTTGCGTACACCGGGAAGTCTGCCGCTGAGTAGAATCAGTTCCGTTTTGAATTTCATGCTGTCCTTCACACCGGCAAGGGTCTCGTAGTTGTCCAGGTCGCAGAATATAACCTTCGGCTTGGTTATGTCGTAGGTAAAGGCGACAGTCTCTGGAGTGGAATGAAGTTTATTGAAAGGATCACAAATCCTTGCCCACTGCCAGTTTCGTACCTTTGTCAAAATCCGGATGCAGCGGATGAATGGGAGTGCCATTCAGCAGTGCCGCAATGACCACCTCCGTAAGGTATGTGGTGTTTGAAGCGGAAATGCCAACCACATCGCCGCGATGGAGTCTCAACTGCTGAAAGGCATGGGCCAAGCGACGGCTCTGCTCATAGAGCTGTCCACCGGTCAGGGTCTCGCCCGTTGGATCAAAAATCTGCATAACTTTATCCGAGTGAAGCTTAAGTATGAGTAGGGCCACCTCGCCGAGCGTCATGTCGGGTCCATAGTACTCCTTGTCCTTTGGTCCCGACCAAATCCTTTCACTGCTGTCGTAACTTGTCGCCGGCATTTCACCTCACGTTTGTCTTCGCTCCAATAGTCAAAACAAAGCCCCGAGAACTAAAAACCTAATCCTACTGATGGCCTATATATAGGCAATCTCAGAGGCACTGCTCGAACCCCGAGCGTCGATCCGCTAATTGTCTGGGCACGTTCACTCGCTCATCTGTGCCGCTGCCTCAGATGATCTTCATATAATGCCCAGTCATGAATTCCCAAGATCCCATGATTAATCTTCGAGTGGCGTAGTTTTTGAATTTAAAAGAGTTTTTCAGACATTTTTTATTTATATAAAAATTTAATATTATAAAAATTTATTCTGTAAACCACATAAAATTTGGAGCTGATTAAATGGCATTGTGTACCACTGTGCAGCTTCAACGATTGCATAATTTTAACGATTAAACACACTTTGATCTCGTGACACTGGCTCTGCGGTGACTGCACGCGCTGGTATCCTGCATGCTGCGTCCTACATCCTGCACGATGTGCCCTGTGTACCTTGTCCTGGCTCTTGTCTCATTCCTTATGGCTGGTGGGATTCATGGAACACTCACCGATAGAAAGGCGCATCCTTGCTGCGTACACGCTTCATTTGCGTGCTTAGTTACGAAATCAAGCGTGTGCTCCAGGACACACGACACAGGACATGGAACACAGGACTCGAAACGCGCACAGCCACAGTCGTAGTCCCAACTTAATATGCAAGACGCATACATCAGCTACGCTTTCAGGCCACCCACTCGCCTCATTTCCCCCCTCCTCGCGTCCTTGGGCTGCAGCACCAACTGCCTGGCTTGGCTCCAGGGCAAACTTCAAAGGGGCGGGCGATGGGCTCCAAAGTTGTTCAGAGCCCCGCTGCATGGTGGATGCTCAGGTAAGGCGGGCGACATTGAAGGCTTCTCATGCCCAGCGCCACTTGTCGTTAGCTAGTTTCAAGGATGAAGTCTAGCAGTAGTACCTGTGAGTAGTTGGCCCTGCGAGTGGGGGAGTGGCAATGGGCAATGGGTGGAGTTGTAGGTGGGTGTAAGAAGATAAATTCACTTGAAAACTGCACAAAGTTCATTTATTGATTTTGTTTTCGCTGCTGCCTCGCGGGGCTGCCACCTCGAGGGCAGCAACAAAGGCAACAACAAGAGCAAAATTTAATTAATAACGCGAATCGCCAAATGTGCATGCAACACAACAACGACAACAGCTACAGCTACAGCTACAGCTACAGCTACAGCAACAGCTACAACAACAACAACAACTACAGCAAGAACTACAACAACAACAACAACTACAGTCGAAGAAACAACACTCGGGGATAAAGTATCTGTCTGGCTCAATGATGAACTGCAGCATGAAGCTAATAAAAGTTTTGAACAACTTTGATATTGGCTTTTGATGAGGTCATTAGGCTGTCGGGATATACAGGACCCAGGAGATGGCACTGAAACGGGAACATTTCGAGGATTCAGAAAATCTCAGCAATTAGGTGCTAGAAAATCGCGGCAAAGTGACACAAACGAGCGGCAAAAAAGGACGACACAATGCGAAAGTTACTATAAAAAGGACACCACAGGCCGCATTGTGCGACTGGCAGGACTCACAGGACAGGACGGGACAGGACTGCTAGGGCTCAGCGTCCCAATGTAATCAGGCTCAACATTATAATTAACCGCAAATGCAGTTATAGCCGCGAGTTCTTCGTGTTGAAATGCGACCCTGCGCCGCCTCATCCCCCATCTCCCTCTCCCGCTCCATCCCCATCTCCCTCTCCCTCTCCCGCTCCATCTCCCATCTCCCATTTGCTCTTAGTACTGAAAGTATTTCAGCCGGCGGGGCAATATGTTTGTCCAGTCGTGCTCCCAGCAACCCCCACCTTCAGTTCAGGACTACGCCCAGGCTCAGCTGCTATTAAAACTTTTACGACAAGTAGGCGAAAAAATTACTTAATTAAAATGATTGACTAACAGAAAAGTTTGTGCGAAATCATTTTTACTTTTTGCGGCTGCCACCGCCGCCACCGCCACTGACACCGCCATTCCCACCGCCACCGTCACTGCTACCGCTGCCGCCACTGCCACCGCTGCTGCCACTGCTACCGCCGCTGCTGTGGATGCTTGTAACTAGCGGGAATACTTTTCCGGAACAATAGTTCTCCTCAGTTGCGGTTCATACCAGTTTACTCCCACATCTACCACCCCCCAACCCCCACCCCCCACAACGACCGCCTGCCTGCTTGTTGTTTGTCTTTAGCCACGGGGCAGTGAAATTTTTGGTAGAAGGAAGCCACTCAGAGCTACCGTTAGTCTGACTCCAAATGAGATGCCCGCGGTCCGAGCTGGCGTCCATCTCCGTGCCCGACTCCAGCTCCGAGTCATGCCCCGATATCTGGCGCTTAGTCGGCGGCATCTTGTTGTCCATCTAACAAATTAACGAGCGCCTCAAGTGTTGTTCTGCGGCTTCCTATTTTTCCCTCCTGCCCCCGCATTTTTCTCTCTTCTCTCTCCTCGAGGCTAAAACTTTGAAGTGTTAATGAATTGCAATGGTATTGAGGAGGGGTGTGGCCAGAGCGTGACTTAGAGCTGACTGTGGGTGTGGTTGTGGGGCTGCCTAGCTGCCTGGCTGTCCGCCTGCCCAGCTGCCCGGCTGGCTGCTCCGACAGTTGCCCCTGGCTATTGCGGTGTAATGACCGTTGCTTTCTGTAGTTAATCCCCTTGTATGTAATTGAAATTATGATTTAATTGAATTTTCTGCGTTTGCAGCGTTTAAGTGCGCAGCAAAGTGTTGGGGCCACCCCTTACACCTGCCTCACCACCTGGGGGGGTCCATCAGTCTCCCTCCGTCCGTCTCACAGAGCTTGGCATTAGGGTAATATTCATGGGGGCAACATAATCAACATCATTGCGTCATCATCATCATCATCATTGCGTCATCCTCATCATCATCATCACCATCATCATTATCACCATCACCATCATCATCATCATCATCATCCTCACCTCTGGTCCACTTCGCTTTGACCATTTAGTTTAAATCGTTTCACTCGCCTAAGTGCATCATTTTAATTGATGGCTGAGCCGAGACTCCTCCTGGGAATTGATCTGGCGTCCACCACTCACCGCTGCAATTACGGTCTTAAAATGTGTGTCTACAATGGCAAATGTAACTTTAATTTAACTTAGTTAATAAGTTAAGATTAGATACCTCTTGAGTTGAGTTGAGTTGAGTGAACTTTGGCTCTTCGCTTTGCTGAATTGCCATAATAAAGTGAGGATTCCTATTGGGGGCCAAAGCGCAAATGGCTCCGTCTGGACTCTCGGCCAAACAACAGTTAAGATTGACAGTTAACGGTTATTTCATATACATGAGAATCAGAAATAGATTCAGGTCTCATACAGACAGAAAATAATAGCTTAATACTTGATTAAATCTCTAGCAATTATCCTTAAAGACGCCGCCACATACCTCAATGCATCATCGACTAGCTTCGTCTCTCTCACTCTCACTCTGTCTCCATATATATATATATATATAGATATGTATTTCGATTTGGATAAGGACAATTGATGGAAAGCGACCCCTGCACATAGCTGAAGTCCTTTAAGTCCTGGCTATTGATGATGGATTGTGAACTTAAAGCGGATGTACGCACGTAACGACTTTAACGACTTAGCTGCAAATATAAGTGCAAGAGGAATGCAGTCCTGCAGTCCTGTGGCAAGGACAATGCTGAGGAACAATTGAAGTGTGATTATGCAACTGAATTAAATAATTCATTGCAATTATGAGTTTAGGGCGTGATTACAAATCGCTACAAGACTAATAATCCGTTCAAATGGCCAATTAACAATTAATTAGAGCGCCTTAGTGGCAAATATTCTGAGACTGTGTGTGTGTGTGTGTGAGTGTGTGTAGGTGTGTGTGCATGTGTATGGGTGCGTAGGAGTGCCTTTGGTGTGCGACTGTAAATTACACACTGTCTCACACATACATAATTGATGCTGTAGAAAAGACATAAAATGAACAAGGTCCTAGAAGGTCCTGGAAACTGAGCAGCCACAAACCAATTACATATTTGATTTCAAGATTTTCGTGCACTTAACCCCAAGGAAACTATGTATGTATGTGTGCCACACACACAAGAACAGAATGACTGCCTGGGAGAAAGAGAGGGGGGGGGGGGAGAGGGGGAGAGAACAAAAGTGGGAGGACGAACAGTTGTTGGAGTGTTTTTGCAAATCCTTGGGGGCATATAAAAAGCATTTAATTTAAATGCCCCTCAAATGCTTTAAGATTTCCATTCCCATTCGCTCTCACATTTAGACTCAGATTCGCATCCGCATTCGCCTCCGCCTCCGCATCCGCATTCGCATCCGCATTCCCATTTCCATTTTCATTCCCGGAAAATGACTGTGAGCGCAAATTTTAATTACAAAATTCGCACATGTGTCCGTTATGTGACCAGGAGCCCAGGAAGGAACTGCCAATTGTGACTGGCGGATGGGTCGAGCCTGCATAACCGGCAAAGGATAATTGGAACTTTCATCGGCGAACTGCACACTTTGCTGAAATCACAACCACACGTAAAACTTTTCTAGCCTATTCCTTAGTCTGTTCATATATGAAGCCCGGAGATGCCACCCATCCACACCCAACCGCCAGGAAATGCTAGACGGCAAAGGTACAGTGGGTGTGGTAGTCATACTACCAGACAAAAGTTGGAAACATCCTTACGCGTCAAAAGTTGAAAGAAGGAAAAGAAGAAAAGAAGAAAAGAAGATAAGAGAAAAGAGAAAAGAAAAGAATTAAAATGAGGAAGAGGAAGAGGAAGAGAAAGAGGAAGTTGGAAAAAGGGAAACGAACTTGGAAAATGGAATTTGAAATGTGGCAAAGGTCAGACAGTAACATCCTTATTCTACTTTAAATTAAAATCCCTTCTTCTACATTTTTTTTTTTTTTTTCTGCATAGCTTTAATTGACTGGGCAAATGTGTTTTTGCTCCACTGTGCGCATAGGCACTAGTCAAAAGCAATTCACATTTTCAGCGTGCTTTCCATGTCCTTTCCGCGTTCCCTTAACTGACAATTAAAATGTTCATTTTGCGAAAAGCTTTCATATGTAGAAGTACTTAAATGTCCTTTTTTATTAACATCTGTGCGAGTGTGAGTGTGTGTGTGTGTGTGCATATAGTGTTATTTGTCTATATGTTTTATTGACATAATTGCTCATTATGTGTTGAAAATACCCGTGAGTATGTCTGTATAGGGATGTGTGTGTGAGTGTGTGTGTGTGTTGCCGAGTGTGCCAAGTGCAGAGAAAATTGAAATTTAATTAATCGTCAAATAGTTTGTGGCGCCACCGCGTGTTGCAACTTTGTGTGGCAGCTTAAAGGTGCTTAAGCCGAATTTAGTTACCCTTTTATCTAGCGCCGGAAATGACTGTAATGTTTGCCAATTTGGCAGTTAATGTGAGCTGGGAAAAAGCTAGAAAAAGCTAGAAAAAACCAAACTAGCTAGAAAAGGCTAGAAAAAGCCAAAATAGTAGTAGGAAAAAGGCTAGAAAAAAAGCTAGCTCTATTTAAATTTCAACTACAATTTTTGCTAAAAGCTTTTGAATGTAATTTAAATTTAGCTTCAATTTTTTTTATGATAAATTCGTGTTTAATTCAAGCGTGGAAATTTCCTAAGTGTGTAAAATATATTTTCCTTTTTTTTTTTTTTATTACATTTTCAAAGTTTTGTGTTGGTCTTCCGTTTGAAAGGAATTTCTATTCGATTTTTATCGATCAGAAGAAGGAATTTAAAACTTCCTTTAATATTTTGCCCGGTAAATAAGGAAAATTTTTACTGCCTGACAAATAAAACATAATAAACGCAAATACACAGCCCAGGACCATCTTCGAGGACATAACGGAGGAGAGCAGAAACGTACAGAAAAAGCAAAAATACAAAAAAAAAACAAATACAAAAAAAAATAAAATAAAAAAAAAAACAGAAGAAAAAATGAATTTTTCACATTTTCAGGACGGTATAAAATTTATGCCTTGCCTGCATAAACAGAGGAAAAACAAGAAACAATTCAATTCATTGGCTGTGAGGCCGACGATGTTGGCATGGAAATGGACACAGGACATGGTACACAGAACACTGGACAGAGACAGAGACATGGACCTGGACCTGGACCTGGTCCTGGTCCTGGTCCTGACCGAGCCTGCACTTGGTCAACGCCGTTGACCATAAGATAAACTTTGTGCAAACTCCTGGCCAAAGAGACTGAAGCGAAGAAAAACAGCTAAAAGCAATTCTCGAAGATTGTCAGAGCTCTATTACAAAAACGCTCTTACTGAGAGGGTCGTCCAGGGGTATACGACAAGAAGATACCCTGTAACTAAGTCCTGACTAATTATTACTTGACAAGCGTAAGGATTTCTCAGTCAAATTCTAAAGTTGATTGACTTTGGCTTGAAAATTTCTTTTCCTTAATTCATTCAATTATTTCTTTAATTAAATATCCGACTGGCAGCTACCCTGTAAATTCGAAAATTTTTAAATTTATAAATTTCTATATTTGTTAATTTCAATGTGTGTTTTAGCTCATGTTGAGCCAAGCCTGTGATTTGTTGAGCTTCAAAGCGATGATTGTTCCAGTGACAACTGAAGAGCTGCGTCTACCCTTAGTTATCCTTAGCCTAGGATATTTAAAGAGCAGGCAATGCAGTTAACCACAGTCATTCAATTTAACTAGAAAATACAACTCTGTGTTGCATTTTCTGTTTCTGTTTCTGTTTCTTTCTGCTTCTCTTTTTGTTTGTTTGTTTGTTTGTTTATGCGGTTGCCGCGTTTTTATTAGCCTCGGCGCAAAAAGTTGCCCGCTTCGCCCTCGGATCGTGGTGCCGCTTCTGTTGCTGCTGCTGCTGCTGCTACCGCTGCTGCTTCAGCTTCTCCTCCTGTTCGTGGTCTTGTTCCTGTTCCCACTTCAGAGTCACGCTCCTTCTTCGTCCTGGCTGACTGTGCGTATAAATAATAAAAACACAGCGCCAACATCCACAGGCAGCGTTGCGTAAATAGTGAAGCTGCTCGGCGCGCCAAGAAGCATTAAGAGCCGCGTCGCAATAGAAAGGGAGAGAGCGATCCAGAGAGGGAGGGGATAAAAAATAATAAAAAAATGAAAAAAATTAAATAAATAAAAAAAAAGTTACACAAAATCGAGTAAAAAAATATAAAAAGTGGAAACTCAACTTTCACCGAGCAATTTCGTGCAAAAAAACCGCATTTAAAGTTCTTCCTCGGCAATTGGAGCGCAGCAGCGGGAAAACTTTTTACTGAGCTTTGCTGTCAGTGTGTTAAGTGCCTCACGCACACACACACACACACACACATGCAACCTCAAGAACAGACGCATAACACACACACACACACACACACACACACACACACACACACACACACACACATGCTTTCGATGCATCGAAATAATCATTAATCAGCCCAATTACTAATACTTGTACTCCAAGTGGAGACTAGGAGACTAGCTTGGCTAGAAAGAGACAGACTCATTTGGCTGCAGATAGAGACGGATAGAGATAGAGAGAAAGAGAGAAAGCGATAGATTGCATTGGGATTAATTAGCAACAAAAATTAAATAAATTATGCAAATTCAAGCAGCCAAACTTTGAAAAAAAGCAAATCTTAAGATTTACCCGCTGAGATCTTGTTCAGGAAAGCAGCTAAAAAATGGAAAAAAGGATGCGTTAAGGATATACATAATGTCTAATAAAATGTATGAAAATATGCAATAATATATTAAACATAATAATTATGCTTTTTTTTTATATAAATTACTTGTTACATTTTTTTCGCCGAGTTCTTTTCTTGGCAGGAAGTGCGGCAATGAACAGCGGGAAATCGGTTGCATTTGCCAAAGATCGCCAATGACTAATAAGGACATAAGGATGCAATTCTAACAGGATTTTTTTGTTATTACCTTTCACACATTCCATTCTAAGTAACTGCAAGTTTTTGTTCAATTTGTGCAACTGGAAGTATCGGAAAGAAAGCCTTCTTTCTTTTAATGTTATACTTCTATTATCCTGAACCCGACTGTATATAAAAAGGATGCAGGAAACTAGCTTTAAGAGTTTTTAATATATGAAGCATATCCTCAGTACCTTAAAATATGCTCAGCTCACAAAAATGTTTTCCTATGTCTTGCTTTGTCTATATCCTTGCCATATCCTTTTCTTTAAAAATTGCTATTAATTATTTTTCGAAGCTGCAGCTTAGCTTGAAATTCATTTTCACTAATTGGACACCTGAACTCGTATAACATCCTGGCAATGCATTTCTTTTTCCTTCTTTACCGTTTCCCGTTTTTCACTTTGATTTGTTCGTCTATTTTTATTTGATATCCTCTCAGTAATTCCATAGAAATCAATTTTGATTCCCTGCTCCATCAACGAAACACTTCAAACTATGTCCTGTAGCTAGAGATGATTGCCGCTTGAGTACAAGTTTCAACACTTAGCCCATTATTAACCTGACAATGGGTGCTCAATGCGACACCAGCTACCCGGCGAGGGCGGTAACAGAAGTTTGGACAATCTCCAACATTAAAAACTAGCAAAGAAATAGAGATTCCAATGATGTCCTTGAGTTTTGCTGCAAAATTAATTTTAATTTTTTTCTGTAATTTTTTACATTTTTTATATAAATTTTATTGTTACTACATTAAATCCTTTCACAGAGTATCTTGCAAAGAAGAGGAGCAAAAAAGAAGAGCTGTAACGTATCCTTAATAAAAGCAAATATTCAAATTTCGCTTTCAAACTGAATCCGAGTTTCGGATTTTGGATTCACGTATCTCTCCAGTTAATATATTCCATATTTATGGTCTAGATGTATATGGAAAAATGCTTGCATTGTTTTATCGGTCGACCCTTGTCGCAGGCACACGTCAAGGTATCCTTGCCAACGGTGCTGTATCGCTGAGCTTGTGTCCTTGTGCTCGCATATGCGGAATGTCCTTGTTCGCAACAAATTATTGCTTTCGCTCACCTTTAGTCAGTTAAAGCTACAATGTTCTAATGTACAGGTGTGTGTGTGTGTGTGTGTGTGTGTGTGTAGGGTATGTATGTATGTATTTGTATATGAGCACTCTACAAGGTTCTCTGGCTGTAATTAGCGAAGTTTACTGTTATTTTTATGGGAGCAACGAGAGGAGCAATAAAAACGCTGCCAGGATTACAAATTGAGTGGGTGAGCGGCTCTGTTAGTGAATTTACTTTCATTAGCGTTTGATTAACGTTCGCAATTTTCCTTTGAGTTTTCCGTTGGCCCATGAATATGCATGTCAAGCAGTTGGAAAAATAAATCAGTTAGTTATAGGAGCGGGACAGGCAAAGGATCGGTGGGGGAGGGACTCAAGCTGTGGGGATATTTTTACCTTCAGTGAGTGGAAAATTGTATGTCAATTGAATGCCCAGAAATCACTGTTTAAATTTGCATGGCATTTGCAAGGCAATCGGGCTAAAGGACGAACAAGCGAACGGACAAACAGGCGAATGGACGAATGGGCGAACGGGCGAACGGACGAGTGGACGAACGGACGAACGGAAGCAGGTCAACTGGGAGATAACAATAACAGAAGGGAAATGTAACGGTAATAGTTAAGGTAACACTAACAGTGACGCTCACGGTGACAGGGAAAGGCGACGTTAACGGTTAACGCGCTGAATGGTCAGGAGTGCGAAAGGCGATGCAGCCAGCCAGGACATGCATAAAACATAAGGATAACGAACGGAATAGAACAAACATACACACCAAAACAAACACATACACTTTCACTAACTTACGGAACTAACACACACACACACACACACACACGCACACTCACACCGTAAGCAACACCCGTAGACAGGAAACGGAGCGTTGTATAATTAAAATTTCATTCAAATGCAAATGAAAATGGGAATTTAAGCCAGAAAAGCGCTAGAAGGATCGCTTGAAGCGCATGCAGAGATTAGAGAAGGGGTCCAAGGTCCTTGCTGCCTTGCTGGCTTGGACTGCACTGCATTGCAATGTTTCCATTCATGACATTCATTGATGAAGTTCTTGGTGCAATCCTATTAGCTGGCCAGACCTTTTGGTCTCAAGTCCCGGATGCAACACATTAGGGCAAAGGGATTTGGCGGGTTTTCGGCTAAATCGAATTCTTGAATCTGGTCAGAGCTGAAAGCCCAAGCCGCCGACTGCCTGTGAGACCGCTAATTTGTTCAGTGCCGTCAAAACAATGGTATATCCTGCTTAAGGACTTTACGGGCATGCATTGTGCCTGGATATATCTGTGCATGAATTATCACAGCACACGTCCTGCCTCCGGCCCAGCCCAGTCGCATCCTTTTGTGCGGAACGTAAAACGTCTCTTGCAATTTATACGCAAAAATTCCATGCATTTCGAGCCACAGCTCGAAGGATAAAAGAGTCGTAGGGCCAGAATATAAGCACGAGCACGAGCATGAAGCATGAGGCATGAGGCATGTGGCATGAGGCAAGGATATATGGAAAATATTGTGAAATGCGACAAGCATATTGAATTTTTATTGAGCTCACTGCCTGCAAGAATATGAGCCAAGATACGTAGCAGGACTCAGGCCAGGACATGGATATGCCGGTAATGTGTGGCTCGTGGAAGCGTTTTGCATATTTTCGTTCATTGCATTTTCACACCTTGGTCCGCCAGCCGAAAGCAAAAAGGATTAAGCCAAAGGCGCGCAGCGTGCAACGAAAACAGCTTTGCGGCCAGGCTGCACGTGCCCCTCAGCGGGTTGCCAGCGGCAACAGGTAGCATACACACAGACCACCAAAGGTGGTGTCACTGTCCATGGGTCGCGTGGCGGCGCTGCCACGCGTTTTTCAGCTGCAGCTCGACTCTAACTTTTGGCCTATGTCTAGTTGCCACATAGTTTGCCGCATAGGGGCACAGTTTTTATATGTGGCACACGTGCGTAAAAGGTTAGGTTGCAACTTGTCACCAGTTGTTGTTGTTGTACTTAATTTTGTTGTAGCTGATGTTGTAGCTGATGTTGTAGCTGATGATGTAGCCGATGTTGTAGCTGTAGTTGTTGTTGTTGTTGTTGTTGTTGTTGCTTGTGTGGTTGCTGCTGCTGCTGCTGCTGATGCGGGCTTAATTGAAATGCGATGTTCGGCAACATGTGGGTTGCAGCAGGCCGGCAAATTGTCTCGTGGACCCTATCATAATGCCATTAGAGGAGCAGCTCCAATCGGATGACATTTACTGTGAAAAACAAGTACATGCAACTTGTGGCTGCCGCATTCCGAGGCACGTGGCTATCGCACGTAAATATCCGCAGCTCCTTCATTGAAGCGCAACAAATCGCAGCTCAACTGCAGCTGCAGTAATCATACTTTGCATATTAATGGCTAACTGTCATAGCAGCCAGCACGAAGTAAGGTAGCTTAACACACACACACACAAGAAACACACAGACACAGACACAGGCATGCAAGAACCACCAAGGACAAGTCAAGCGTCAAGCGCAGGACTTGAAAGGAAATTTCATGCAGAATCGCTGCAAATGAAAAGGAAAAAATTATTTGTTTGCCTTCGTTGTCTGCAGTGGAAAGCTGCAGCAAAGTTTTCCCTTTTCATTTTCATTTTCCGCCTTATTTTTTTCCACTTTTCCACTTTCTTATATCCTTTTTTATGTTTTTTTTTTTTTTTTGAACTGTTTGTTTTACTTTTGCCCTGTCACCGATGCGAATCTCACGAAATTGCAATATCAAAGCAAATGCTGAATGCAATGCAAATGATTCGGAGAAAATTGAGAAAACGTTGCTAAAATGTCAAAAGGATATGACAGGGAAGTAAACGATTGCTGCTCCTTACACTTTATGTCCAAACAGACAATTTTCCTATAAAATTATTGCAAATTAAAATCTTAAATATTTGAACACTCATTTACGTGTGTCCTTGAAGTAAGCTTGAAGTTTGAGCACAGGATATGCGCAGTGGTTACGTTGGGCAGACCTAAGGCTGGGGTTAAGGCATGAGTCTATCATGGGATTGACTTTCTACTTAGGCTCGAATGCAGGCATTGGAACGTCAGTCTGATTTTTACTTGACTGCCAGGATAATCCACTTAAAAGTGAAAACTGAAAAATGTAAAATATTGAAGCAAAGGCGAAGCTAGAAAGTGAGAAGGTGCATTAAGAGATCCATTACCCAAAGGGAGCTGGGGGGGAACTTGGAAGAAAGTGGAGAGTGTCCACCTCAGGGCTAAGGCTGTTCAAGATGAGCATCATGTCCCGGACGCAGGACATTTGCATGATTCTCTCTCACAAGTAATAAACGTGAAAGGCGACTATAACAACTGCAAGCAGTGGCTATTACACTGGCAAACAAAACTGAGGACCAACAAAGGCAATGCCAATACTTAATGTCAGTCACGTCCGATGGACACTTTGCGTGCATTCCACATTGCAGGCAGCTGCTCCACTGTCCCTCCGTCGCTTGGTCCCTCCATCGCTCCGTTGGTCTGCCCCTCCGTCGCTCCATCCCTCCGCCGCATCGTCTCTCCTTCTTCCCTGCACTCTGCCTCCCAGTCTACACCTTGTGTCACTCTCATAGACAAAGTGCTCCGCTCTGAAGCTGTCCGTGTCCTGGCATAACGGTCAGTCGTCCCTTGGTTGGTATGCAAAACGTTCCATCTTCGTCCTGGCAGAGCTTTACATATTCTCCTGCCTGGTTTCTTTTCCTTTCGTTGCTTTCCCATTGATTTGCTTGACGCTTTGTGCCGGCTAGAGTTATTAGAAGTGAGTGAAGAGGCGGAAAACGAAGTGGAAACAACAAAAACTGAATATTCAAGTGGAAACTCGCTCGGAAAAGTCACTTTCGGCTTTCCCAGTTTCGGCTGTTTAATTTGATAAGCTTCATGGAAATATGACTCCGACACAAATGAGTCGATACACTTTTAATAGTTTCTCTGCTCCGTTGATGCAGTAAAAACTTTGGGCAACTGCTCTCCAAACTTTTTCTCAACTCAGAGCTGAGAGCTCAGATAAGCGACAGGGGGAGGGGAGGTGGGGGAAAATAATAACAACAAAAAATGAGGAGAAAAAAAAACTTAGTATAATAATAAGACTGGGTAAAAGCCAGAAGAAGTCAAAGCAAAGTGTTGACAGCTTGAAGGTACACACAGCACAGACTTAGACATATACCCAGACTTACACACACACACCCATACACACACACTCACACACACATACTCACACACTCGGAGGCACACACATGTGCAAGTTGTGAAACTTTGGACAGCTCAAATGTATTGTATACAAATGCACTTTCTCGCACCCGGACTGAAACGAGAGGCACTCTCACTCGAAGGTCCTTTGGCCAAAATAGCCAAGTTTTTCCTTTTCAATTTCAACTTCCGGCAAAATAGTTGGGCTCAATAGTTGGGCTGGGTGGCATTGGGATGAGAAAATAAAAATAACCAAAACTTAAAAGTCAACGTGCAAAACTTTAGCACAAAGCAAAAGGCAATGCCCAAAGTTATGCTCGGTATTATTAGAAATTGAATTAGATTGCATTTACCATCTCCAAAACTATATCCATGCAAATATAGTTCCCCTCCCCCCTCCCCAGCCCTATTCGCCTGCAACAACTGCCAGAATCAGACGTACAATGAGAGGACTCCAATTGAATCAAAGTCAGCAGGTCAATAGCCAGTCATAAGTTGCCTCCAGGCATCTCAGCTTTGACTCCACAGTAGGCACTTCCCAGACATGTGTCCAAAGCCATATGTAGGACATGGCATATCCTGTAAAAATACCCTAAATTTAGTTTAAATTTGGGAGTTGGTTAATACTTGAATGCGGCCTAAATAAGGACATTTTCAGGCTACACTCAAATATTAACCAACTCCCTTAAGGAGAAGGAACTTCTTTTCTTATATATCTTCACTTAATATATAATTTATGATCATATATAACATATAATAGAAATAAATATATTTCTATATATTAAATATTGTCATAAACTATTCTTCTCCGACACATCCTTCATTTGTCCACCTTCTGCAGGATGTCCTGAAGCTGCCACTGCTTAATTTCTATTCATATTAAATTAGGAAAAGTTCGGGCCAAGTGTCAGCTGGCACTCGAATTGATGACATCTGCCAGATGGGAAATCCTTCGATATTATTCCATATTATAATTGCGGGGAGGGGAGGGGGTGGCTGTGCACATCTGTCTGTCCTGCCGGCGGCTTGTAATTCATCAAAAGTTTCGATCAGAAACTTCGAAGTAAACAGAATTTCACCTTTGGAAGTAGCTGACATTTGGTTAGTAGCCATATTAATCCTTTTCATTTTGAAAGTTATGGGAAAAGTAAAAGGACTAAATACATACTTAATATATCTATATAAATGTATATGTATATGTACATGTATATAAGGGGCATGTGTATATGTGTATATATATACATATATGTATATGGAAGTATGCGTCGCAGTTTCTAAAAGTTTTTTAATAACTGAACCCAAGGATCCAAAGACAGACGCGTCCTGGCCAAGTTATCAGGCCGTTTGGCAAACGGGAATAAATTTCAACATTTCCGCACGTACTCTGCATACATTGCTGCACTTGGTCATGGCCCGACAACAAAAACAACAACAACAACACCAACAACATCAACAGCAGGAACAGCAGCAAGGATAAGAACAAGAACTGCAACTGCAGTGACTTCTTGGCTCGCATTTTGGCCAAAACTGGGAAAACTTTAGAAGCAACTGTGCCCAACGGTATAAGAAAAACTAGAATGGTATGCCTTGGCCATTGGACGAGGAGGGGGTTGCGGGGAAGGCATATTCTGTCGTTGTCCCTGGACAGCCCAACTGTAAATAGAAGTTATAATAATTTCTTTTCAATTTCCTCAAAGCAAATAACAGACATGGGAGCTTCAAAGCAAAGAGCTGGGAGCAAAAATTTCAAATGCAGCCAACATTGATTCCGAGCCAAGGATTAGGGATTGGCTTTAGGACTAAACGATGCACGGCGGGGACAGGGTTGAAGGACTGAGAAGTGAGGAGTGAGGACTGAGGACTGCGGGCTGAGGGCTGAGGGCTGAGAGCTGAGGGCTGAGGACTGAGGATTGAGAACTTGAGACTGAGGGCTAAGGACTGGGGACTACGGACTGAGGGACTGAGGACTGGGTAGACAAATCGTCAACGTCTTGGGCAAATGTAACTCATTTTCCAGGACGACTTTCGTCATCTTCTTGGACATCGCTTCAGGAATTTGCATAATTCCCGGCAAACAAGCAATTTGTAGCCATTTTAGCTATTTTGGCTATTTTAGCCGTTTTTGACATTTCAGTGGCTGGTGCTGTCAAGGGGCGAGGTCCTTGACAGACAGTTGCATACAGCCCAGGATGAGTACACAAAAGGATACCATAACTCTTGCCCGGCAATCTGATATCGTTCATCACTCAAGTCCTTTACTTTTCACCAGAGAAATTTTCAAACTTTTCCCGTTTAATTTGATTAAAATGGAAATGGAAATGGAAACGAAAATGAAAATGAAAATGAAAATGAAAAACAAGCCCGTCAAACGCTTACATCCGATTAAAATGCAATATAATCCTTGGAAAAGACAAAATGCAAAAATTGTGTAAATAAATAAAATAGTTTTTAGCTGCGAATGATGTCCTTCAGAGTTTGAAGCAATTATCTGAAATGGCAAGGAAACTGCCAACACACAAATTTATCTATGAAATCTAAAGGAGCAAGGATCAAATTATAGCCTAAAGATAAAATTTTTTGTTTTACGAGCACACCTTCCATTGAAAAAGGACTTTGCAGGATAACTAGTAGGGAAGCCTTGAAGGCAAACGAACAATCAAATAATTACCTCTACACACGTTTGTCTTTCGTCCTTAGTTTAGCTGCAACCAGAACTTTCTGTGAGTGTCCTTTTTTTTAAATTCTTTTTAAATAACATTTATTTCTATTGGCACTGACAATCCAGTTTATATCCCTTTAATGCAATGTGTATCTTTAAAGTAAATATGTATCTTCAAGATACTTTGTATCTTTTGCTGCAGCCTTGAAAAAGTATCCTTCTTTATATGTGAAGTACGGCTGTCTGTATTTTAATAGCAACTTCTTAAATCCCGTTAAGACTTCAATATGAATTAACCTAAATATATGATGTCCATAGAACCAATTAATTTAAGTGTAGGGTATAAACTTGTACTAAATTTAGTACAGAGAAATGTAGACATAAGTATCTGAAAGCTTCGTAAGTATCCACAAGATGCTTAAGTCCGCATACGCAAGACTCTGACTTAAAGATACATTTTAAATCCGTTTTAAATATGTACAGAAAATAATAAAATCCTTTAAATTGAAATGCACAGGATATTTATACAAACATTAAAACATATATGCAGCCAGAAACTATTTTATTATAAACAAAAACTCTTAACAATTAAATTATTTATTCAAATTATTTATTACATTTTGAGTTTTCGGCTGGGAAAATCGTTGATTTTTCCTGACTGCATTTTGAGCTCCGCTCGGAGCTGGGAACTCGGAGCTGGGAGCTGGGAGCTGGGAGCTGGGAGCTGGGAGCTGGGAGCTGGGAGCTGGGAGCTGGGAAGGTGTTGCGGGGGAGTCCAGGAAGCAAACGCATGACAAATAACCAAAAAGTTTTTGTTTGCTGCATAATTCAGGGAAACTCTTTCACCGTGCAACTGTTAACTTGGCCAAGAGCAATTTTTGCTCTGTTGCTGTTGCTGTTGCTGTTGATAAAAAGGCAACGCCAGGAGTTGCCACAAATTCATTTGGTCGCTTGTTGCAAATGCTAAATGATGTGCAGCCCTTGCGATGGGCAACAAATATAATAAATTCAATATTAAGTTGTGACTGTGTCAACATTTTATGCAGGCAAACACGCACAGCACATAGTTACACACCATTAGTACTCATACACACACACACGCACACACACACACGCACACACCTATTACATTTGTGCTTTACAAGTCAAAAGTTATCGCTTGCCAAACAGAGCAGCCAGTCGGAAAACCTCAACCAAAGTTGGGCGGGTAGCGGCAGGAAAGACTTGATGTTAACCCTAGAGGTGGGACCTGAAACAACATTGGCAACTGCATGTACAACAACCCCGACCCCTGCACCAACCCAACCCCACCCAACCATCGACACCCCCCTCCCCCCACCTTGCGTGTTTATGAGTTGCTTTGGCAGTCATAAATAAACTTACACTGGCAGGTAATCATTTCAACGCCCAGCACACGCCCCCTATGTGTGCATAGGTATGCCTGTGTGTGTGTGAGTGTGCCTGTGTGTGTATGCTCTTCTACTTGTGTACTGTGTTAATGTTGGGCGAATTTTTTGTAGGTTTTTCCACGCTGTGGTCTCAATTTAATTACTATACCGCATTTTCACCTGACGTTGCTCCTTTTGCCAGGAGCTGAGCAGCTGCTCCATCTTCCAATCTAAGCCTGTCAATTGCCAGCCCAGTAATCAGCTCTCAGTTACGAGCTCTCAGTTACTAGCTACCAGCTACCAGCTTTCAGTTCCAAGTATTCAGGATTCTCGCAGCTCCACCATAAACCGCAGCCAATTAGCTGTCCTTTAAGGACTACCCGGGGAATCTCGCCAAGAAGAGCCCAAAGATTATTTCGATATAGAAATTCCCAAGATTTCAGTTGGAATGAACACTCATACATATACATAAATACATGTATATAAATATATATATATGCATCCTTCGAAGGTTGTGTATCCTTGGCTTTATCATGTTTTTGGGTATTTGGCACTTAAACCTCCTACGATCCACGAACGTTGTTTATGTTTATGGTGCGATTAGTTTTAGTTGCTGAGGTGATTACACGAATATCCTTATTGTTCGATGATGTGTTATCCTGTGCTTTTGTTGGCTTTCATTTAGTATTTATAAAGCTCTGGCAGATTTTGTGGAACTGATTATTTTATAGAGTCACCTGCAAATCCCAACACAATTTCAGTTTTGGTTTTGTGCGCCCAACGACTTCCCAACTTTAAATGGGTCCTGGTTTTCAAATACATTTTAGACAACACACACACACACATACACACACACACACATGTATACACGTATACACAAACTGGCCTGTGCACGTATAATTACATGGCAAAATATTTACACTGGGGCTAAAGCCTGTGACCAAATAGGCCATATAAGTAGCAGCCGTGTCCTGCACTCGGGCCAGAGAGAGAGAGAGGTCCTGGCAGGTCCAGGCAGTTGCCGGCAGTTTGAAGCAAAAACTTTGCCCACTTCATATTTTATAAAAACATGCATTATGACTATTTTATGAAGCACGCGTCGAAAGTTTAACAACAAGGATGCAGCGCCAGCAGCAGTCGAAGGATCAACAGCAGTACGAGTCCTGCTCGCATTGGACCTGTGCATTCAGTTCCTTCTATTTACTGCTGTTAGGTATTTATTTAAGTTTTCATTTGGGTTCTTGTTGTGTTGTCCTTGTTCCATGTTGGCCCTCCATAAAATATCCTGGCTAAATGTCGACGTCCTGGCTCGAGTGCGTCGTTTGT
Organism: Zaprionus lineosus; assembly: GCA_035044505.1. Classification (NCBI taxonomy): domain Eukaryota; kingdom Metazoa; phylum Arthropoda; class Insecta; order Diptera; family Drosophilidae; genus Zaprionus; species Zaprionus lineosus. Next base: position 1,053,394 of record JAWNNX010000656.1, on the reverse strand, counting down.
TCTTGTGCGTTGCTATCGCATTGAGTTTATGGCTACGCACTTTCTGGACCAAAAGTCCCAAATTCATGGCTCACTTTAGAGCCACAAAGCCTCAAAGCCAATGAAGGGCAGACCCTTCGATCCCTCTGACCCCTCCACTCGCCTTCTGTGAGTCCTTTATTGACCCAAATTATCATTGTTCAACTTTCAATCGCAGGACCTGTTCATAAACTGCACTCTTACTGCATTCGCAGTGCCTGCAACTGCAGCTCGGGATGCGTTTGCATCCTGCGTGTTTTCAGTTAGCCAAAGGCCAATTATGTGTAGTCTGTCGTCTGTCGTCTGTCGTCAGTCGTCACGTCTGCCAGTCGATAGTTCAATGAGCCATCGACATATCTGTCATCTACGAACATTAAATCCTGTCAAAGTTTGTGAGTCGTCAGCTTGAAGTATTTTGAAGATTATAAAACGCGATTACTTCAATTATGGGCAATGCACTGATGTCCTTTAAGTTCATCATCCTTGACTATGTGTCTCAGTCGGACATGGCTCGGTATTTGGTAAGCTGTGTCATGGCCATGATATTCCTCAGCTTTGTGCGATTGGGGTGCCTCTTTCTGTACCGTGAAAGGTGCCGGAGCCGCTTAGGATCTGTGGCAAAGAAACGCAAGGAATCTCCTGTTAATATTTTGACCACTTCGGTGTACATAAGGCAGCTGCAGCAACAGCTTCTCTGGGTCAACTACAACAAAGTCCCGCAAGCTGTTGTCCTGGAGAACAATGGCGAGACGGTGATTCTGCGCATCTACTGTTCCCTCGAATGTAGGCCCCATCTACGTGGCAGCATGTTGCAGGACAGCTTCTACTTCATTGAGGCATCGTTCAGGTGGTGCAACTCGGAGCACTTGATCGACTCGGCCAGCTACCCCCTCGAAATGCAGGTGCTCCATGCCTCCAATAATCATGAGCTACCCTTTGAAAATGTAACACTTTCCTATCTGTTCAAATTTGACGATGAGAGCAACTCCAACCTGAACCAGATCGTCGATCGCCTTCCGTCCATCGCGATGCCCATGTCGGTAACTGAACTACCGCCCTTCGAGCTACGTGATCTGATTCCGCCTTTCGACATGTCATACTACAGCTACAATGGCACCTACTCCAATGGCACTGTGGCAGTGCCCACCCAGTGGTTCGTCAACTGTAAAATCTCCACCATCAGCTGCTATCAACTGGAGTTCTTTTGCGCCCTCGTCACATCCTTGAACAGGCAAAATAAATCAAATGCTGCCTGGGCTAAGCCATTGGGCAATCGCAAGGTGGAGCTTATATTGTAGAACTTAAGAAAAAAATTAATAATATTTATTTTTTATTTACATTTATTTAATAATTTTTAAGACTTTTATTGAACACCTAATTGAGTACTTTGAACTGGAGGCTAAGATTTGGGAGTCTTCCATGGGACTAGCCCGTGAAAATGCCCTGCGCATTGTTTGTCTGTATCAGGAGTGTGCCTTGAGCTGGAGGGGGGTCATATTGATAGGGGAGGAGTCAATTAATATTTAAAGATCAAATGTCAAGCATCTGTTGTAGATGTACTTACGTTCTGGCTCGGCACTGGCCAAAGCCACAAACATAGCGAAGACAAAGCCACAGATTTTAAGGAGTTGCATCTTTAGTTGTTTCTATTGAAGCGTCGGTTTTCCAACTGAGTAGCTACTCTTGTTCAGGCATTGCTTTTATAGCAACAAACAGAGCGAGCGGTCGACGTCGTCGAGAGACAGACAGCGCTTTGTTGGGCTTTGCCCACACGTCGTTCTTATCGGAAGTGAAAACCCCAAGCAATTGAAATCTTTAAGACTTGAAAAAAAAAAAAAAAACTGGCCGAGAGTATCAGCTGCATCATAGTTACGACCAAGGCCAACGGGTAGTCAATTGCAATTTGTGATTTGCCAACTCTCCGGACCACACCGAACCGGACCGGACTGGCCAGACCATAGAGCCGGCTACGGCTACGGCTAAGGCCAGAGCTATGCCATTTGACTGACTTGTCTGCGAATGCATTGAAGCACATAGTCAAAGTCAGTTAGGAATCGTTTTGCAGAGCAGCAGACGAGTAAAAAATGAAGATAATGCTATGCCAGGGCAATCAAGAGTAATCCAAAGGAACCCAAGACTAAGCGAGGAATCATCCAAACCTTGCTGAAAACCAACATTGAAGCCATTGAAAGCGCTGGGGAATTTGTTCATTTTGTTAGCTCTGCTGCTTTGCTACATTTAGGACTTTAGGATAAAAAAATTGTTTGAAATACTTTGCTGGGGCTAAGGCAACGGTCGGTGAAAATCTGTATAAATTAATTTCCAATAAACGGCCCTGCCACGAGCATGGAGTATGATGGGGTAGAGGCATGGCTGGAAAAAAAGGAAAAGAGGGAGTAGGGGCAAGAGGTAAGGGGCAGCTATATCCCAGCTGCCATGAGAACAATTCCTGATTACGTTCTGCCGACTTTTGCATCATAATTCTAATTCCCGCAAATTCACTTTGATACAACATGAAAGTGAACCTTGGCCGTGCCCGTTGGCGCAAATGCTACCGAATTCCTCGCTCCCATTGCTTTTGTGGTAACCACAGGCTGAACAATGGCACCAGACCAGAGCCTCGCTTATTGAGTACTGCGCACAGAATGCTCCATGCCCTTTGCTGGGGTATGGTAAGAGTGGGTTGCATAGCTGCTGCCACAGCAACTGTTACCATACACGGACGGCGATGGAATCGACGCAGTCAGGGGCAGCACTGGCAGCACGGGCAGCGTTGGCAGCGAGGATGTGGCGCAGCGTATACGATGCGGGTGCGCACATAAATTGTTGTTAGCTTGGAATTTGTGCAGTTGAAAATCAAAAGGATTAGCCAAAGCTCCGACAAGAGTCTCGGGCCTGGGCCCAAGAAATTGGCAGCCAGTGGCCATCCGACGCCGCAAAGTCGCCGCCAGTCATACGAGCTGTTAACCAGGGAACTTCCATTACAATTCATTTCAGGCGTAAAACCAGCCAAGGAAATATTTGCGGTAAAAGTTTAAAATAATTGTTGATGTAACGAACCATACAATGCTTTTGGCGATGGCGATGGCGATGGCTATGGCGATGGCTATGGCAACGGCTATGGCAATGGCAATGGCTATGGCAATGGCAGTGGCGAGGGAGAGCCGACCAGTTGGTTTTTCTAGGGGCTGCTCTGGGCGGTGATGGCTACTGCTCAAAGTGGAACAATGGCCTCCGAGCAGCCGCAGCCTCAGCCACAGCCATAGCCGCAGCAGCGGGACAACGAAATAGTTTTAGCTTTTTGGAAATTGTTTAAAGTTTTGCCATGTTCACAAATATGAGAGCAGCTCCTAAAGCTGCGGCAGCCCCGAACCCTCAATCCCATTCCCCCCCGTACCATTGCCAGCCATCACTAGAGTCCATCGTTTGTTTACAAGCAACAACTAGCAGCTTGTATATGAACTATATAATGTGTGTCTATCTAGCACTAGGTCAGACTTTAATATGCATGTATCAGCGATAGCTCGGGCTTTTCCAGATCTGATTATCAATTCCACACCAGCAACAACAACAACAACAACAGCAACAACAACAACATCTGCGGCTGCAAAAACTGTTGATAGTGCGAGAACCCGTTTTAATGATGCATTTGATTGAAACTACGTATTGACTATGGGCAGAGTTGGGTTCAATTCGACTACTAAATACCCTATAAACAATTAGGAATTAACTACTATTAGATGGCACCCATTTTCAGCGAATATTTAAATATTCAAGCCGACATTTGTTATTGGACATATTTTCTCTGTTTTCTTATATAAAAACTATTAATAAATGAAAGTGAAACTTTTATTATGAATGCACTTCAAATGCAAATGGCATTTCTCTGGAATAATAGTTACGGCTATAATCGATGTATGGAACGGGTTTACATGAACATGATCATATACATATATCTGGGTAGCTCAGGAAATCTTATCCGAAGTTAAATACATTGACAATTTCCTGATAGCTGCCAATGATCTATAAGTATTTAATTATAATTTAACTTTGTATATTTTACTACAACAAAAAATTTATTGAAATTTAATACACTCTTAAAAATGCTTAATCCTTACTTTCTTATATTCCAGAGTTATATAATATATATTTAAAAATTAAGCAAAAATTTTAGTGAAATTAAATATTTGCTTTAAAAATGCTAAATTCGTATTTTTTTTTACATATAAGAAAAATTTTAAAAATTTTAGGATAATGAAAAAAATTATTATTATTTTTATTTAATTCTTTAAAGGTATTTTTATTTTTTAATTAAAAGTTTTTTTTTCTAAAACGGAACAAGGGGAAAAAATTTAATATATTGAAGTTTGCCCTTTCTTTTAATTAATTAAATTTTTTTATTTAACAAGTATTTTTAGAAATTTCTATAACCTGAAATATTGTTATTTTTCATATTTATACTACACATTAATTTATATTTTTTTTTTATTCAAAAATAGTTTTTAAAGAATTAAATAAATGATTAATTTTATTTAAAATGTTGGAATTGTTTACAAGGGCAAATGATTTGCAGAAATTATTAATATTTTTAATATTAATTAACTAATTAACATTAAGAAAATATAAAAAAAAAACAAAAACCATGAATCAATAATAATTAAAAAAAATTAAATTAAAAAAGGTTACACATGAACTTGGACAAAAAAGTGCGTCGAATGGGAGTCATTTTTTTGCCTTGGAAAAAATATAAACATAATATCAAATAATAATAATATTTTTTTCTTTTTAATATTTTTATTTTAAATGTGAAGTTATTTCATTAATCGTAATTACAGTCAATACATCATCATAGTTAGTAATGAGATTCTTTGGCGTTGCAAAACGGTTTCAATTTCAAAGTAAATAATTCAAGTGCTGAAAAACAGAATTTATTTTCGTACCTGCAAATTAATAAAAAGTAATTTAAAAAAAAAATATCAAATTATTTAGGTTTCCATTTTTTTTATTTATTTTTTCGTATTTTTGTTCTTAGAATTTAACCAGTGCGGATGTATTGCACATTGTCCGTCTGAACCAAGACTGTGCCAGCTAAATAAATAAAATAATTATAAATAAATTATTTATACAATATAAAAAATTAATTGTGGAAATAATTAAACTTACGTTTGGGCACAGGCTCAGCGCTGACCAAAGCGGCGAACATAGCCAGGAGAACGGCGGCAGCTTGGAAGAATTTCATGTTTATAGAAAGTGTCTCTGGGATTGATACTAATCCAGTCCAAGTGCCGATCGATCTTTTATAGTTGATTTGATCATCGCTGCTGCTGCTGCTGCTGCTGGCGTCGCTGCCACTGCTGCTTCTGGGTATTGGATTGATAGTTGGGAATTTCCCTTGAACGTGGAAATTCTCAGGTTAAAAGATCGCATTCGAATTTACGATTATCAGTAAACTTTCTCAGTTTAAAGACAATAAATTTAATTGTTTTATAGAAACACGTTTTTACTTAGCTTTGATTCTGGGAATAGGTATCAATAAGAAAATCTATATCAATTATTGAAGATATACATGAAATAAAGATATGCTATAAAAATACAGTTATAGGTATATACTTAAAGTAATAGGTACATATATTTAAAAGAGTTGTGCATATATAGATAATTTAATAATAATAATAATAATATTTTTGTCTATCTTAAAAGGATAAGTACTCATTTCTTTGGTAGAATCTGTCCTATTTATTTGCATTTATATAAACAGCTTGCTATTAACTAAAAGTCATTGCTACGATGTACTTAGTACTCAACAAAGTTATCAGTGCTGTCGGTCGTGTCAATGGGTATTTTCTACGTATTGAAATAAGAAAATAAAAAAAATAAAAATAAAATAAATAACAAGACAGATTAAGTAGTGACTGGAATTTCCAGTTGAACGGATTTTGCGGCTATATAAACGCCGCCCGTGTGGATGGCCTGTCATATTAGAATTAACCAAGTAGAAACTAACATGAACTGTCTAAAGATCTTCGGCTTTGTGTTTGCACTTATTGCTGCTCTGGCTAGTGCTGATGCTGGTAATAATTACATTTCTGTTTGACTTATGTGAATATACATATATATTAAATATACACAATTGGTTTTTATTTACAGCTACACAAGTGATAAATGCTGGCGGCCATACACTGATTCAAACGGACCGAGGACAATATATACGAAAAAATTAAATTTATGACCTAAGAAAATAAATAACAAGAAAATCTACACATAAATGGAATTTATTTGTTAGTTTAAATATTTAAATTGCGCTTCCGCCAAAAAACAAAACCTATGGTCACCCTAGCTGAATAATGGTACTTGATCAGCTATTGGTCGACCACCACATTTTTAAACAGTTATCGATAAGTTATCGTGATACTAATAGTACGATCACTAAGTTTGCGGCAAACTGATGGGGATAAAATTGTAAACAAAAGATATAATATATAAATATGGCTTATTTCATTAAGACTCTTTGCAGTAACGATTGCCAGATAAACAAGTGCAATTTATTTGAAACCGGATTATCTTATACCCGAAACAGCAGCAACAAAAGTTCAACAAACGTGCCAAACTTCATCCATGGGACGGCAAAAATAACTGTAACAATTGCAAACCGCAAAGCCCAACCTCAACAAGCCACAATCGGCAAAATCATCAACACTGACGCGCCGCTGGGCTGGCAAGTGGCAGACACAAACGCTGACACGGAGACCGACACAGACACGGACTCTTCCGTGTCAGTTGCATTTTGACAACGCCAACGAACCGCAAACACCCGCGCTAAAGTCATGACAGACCTTGTGCCGACTAGTGCTGCTGCCGGTGGTAGTACCTTTGCTGCGCCCCCACATTTGTTGCCGGCAGCTAAGACTCTAAGCGCGCTGCTGCAGCTGCCCGCGCAGATGGAGCTGAGCCAAATTGAGTTGATCTATCGGGCGGAGGGTAATGCAAATTTGGTGCTGGCGTTGCCGCAATTTAAAAAAGTTTTGCGTTTGCCAAAAATGATATCCAGCAGGCAGTCGCAGCAGCAGTCCCAAGCGCAGGACATTTGCCAGCCGGCCGCCGAACCAAGACCGGAAGGACAGCCCAACGTTTCCGACCCAACTAAAGCATCAAGCGCAAAAGGTTGGTGCGATATTTGTATGGCAGGAATACTCATATACATATACAAATGCACACATATACACATATACATATATATATATATATGTACATGTATACATATATAAAGAAGGAGGAAGATTGGGATATTATTGTTGTTACTTTTGGACAGGAAATGGTTGCGTGCAACTTCAAACACCACCAGAAGCAACACCAGTTCCATTTCCCATGCCCATTGCCGTCCGTTTGCCATCCTCCGTTGCAGCCATAGCCAAAAGCAAGACCAAACTCAGTTCCTCTGGTGCTGGCCAATTTGTGTATTGTGCCATGCTTATTGCCCGCTTGGCTGGCTTTTATTCCTGCTTTGTAGTTCTTTTGCTCATATATATATGTATATACACATGCATGTGTGTGTGTGTATAAGTCTGTATATGTAAAGATGTAGCTATGACCCTAAACGTATCTGTTTTTGTGGTTGTGCTGTGCATCTTTTGGCCATTGCATCAGATGTGTTTATTTCATTTATCTTATTTCTTGCATTTGCTTTTCTAGCTGGCGTCTTGACAATGCCGGATTTTATGGCTTATATCGAGATAATGCGCCGTCTATTAGGAAATGAGTTTGTCTGCGGAGCGGATATTGTTGCCATACCAAAGGAAAGCGATAGATTCTGGATAAACGAGCACATACGCGCCCACAGACCGGGTAAGTTTATGTGGACATGACTTCATGTATATGTCTTTATCTCTAGAGTATATGAGAAAGTGTTCTGGTTGTGGGCGTACATGTATGTGTGTGTGTGTGTCTGTGTGTGTGATGTGTGCTTCCAACATTTTGTATTTGATCAGCTTGACTACGTTGCACATCCAACGCCTTGGCCTCTGCCCCTTTGGCGATGCCATTGGACGGCATCCAAAGCCTTTTGGCCGCCACAGCAATCAATCATAAGCGAGCTTTTTAGTGCGGCTCCTCCACTGACCTAGAGGATTCCTCCAGCTCGCCTTAGCTTTCAAATTGTACATCAATATGGGCAGCATGCACATGGGACTGATTAGTGGGATCGTCAGCAGTGAGCCACCGGCAGCCAATAGTCGCAGCCATATATCAAAATTCGGGCTATGCTGCTGCATGCTGAGACTTGAAGGTGGACGTCTGCAATAAACGGTTGACGGTGAGCGGTGGATGTTGCTGCTGGTGGCTGGTGGGTAGCAAGTTCCGGGTCTCGGTTCATTGAAGCTAATGCTGATGCCGATGGCGATGCCGATGGTGATGTCGATGTCGATGTCGATGTCTATGCCAATAGCGATGCTAGCGTTGGCATTAGTGTTGGCTAGCAACAGGCTGCAGGCACCTCGCCGGGCCACACAATTTATCATTGCCACCCGCTAACCCAGAGGCGTCTATATATCAATAATCGGTCTGGCTGCTGCACTCTGCATTCATGTTCGCCATTTTCACTGTTCTTTCACTTGCAGTTGCGCGGCTGGATAAGGAATTTGTGGGACCATTCGGTCTGCTGCTGCCAGATGTGACCCAATTGCCTGCCACGTTCGATGTTCTACCTGCCAATTTACAGGTGAGTTTGCTGTCCACTCGCTGACCCCCTCCCCTCCCCTCCACCAACTCCACAAGTCCCCCAAACCCAAATCGATGGCCCGGATGGGCATTGTGTGGGCGTCATATTGGCGTTCTGTTCAAATATATTGTATATTTTGTACAAGGACAATATTGGAATTTTTGGCCATATGCGCTGCTCCTGGCCTCCATCCTGCGGTTTAGCTTTTGCCTTTGTGCACTCAGCTCCCGCCAATAAAAAAAAAAAAAAAAATAGAAGCACACACACCCGCACACCCACATGTTTGTAGCTAAACCTGGAGCATGCCATGGACAGGGACATGGATATGGACATGGACATGAACATGGAAGCTAAGGCAACATAAATCAACGGTTCTTTGTTTTGAATTAAAGTGGGCAACAGTGTAAACACATTGTTGTTGTTATTGCGATTGTTATTGTTGTTATTCCTGCTGCTGTTGCTGTCTCGTTGTTCTTGTTGCTGTTGTTGTTGTTGTGTTGTGTTTCTCTCGTTGTTGTGGCGAACAACCGCGACCGTCGAAGCTGAAACCTTGACTGGACCCGATGGCCGTTTGGGTTGGTGCGGTTATAAAAGACGCCGAAATTGCTTTGAAAGTGCCGCCAAAGCCACATAGTTCTATATACCCTGTAAAACTATATTGCATCCGGAAGGATCCACTCCTTATGCTCCTCAAAGTACGTACTAAATATTTGATAATATTTTCAAAAATGTTTCTATAAAAACAATCCATTTGTTTGCAGTGGATGGAGGCGTGTACCTATGGCCATAAGGAACCCCACCAATTGTGGATGTCATAGGTTCTTTCTATATTTTGACAAAATCTTGGCAAAGGATATCTCTGTGTTTGGAACACGCCTTCCAATTCATCCTCGGCGCAATGGTTATGTATTCAATTTATGGCTTTGGTGCCAAAGCATTGACCGAAATAAAATTGCAAGTAGAGAAAAAGGACGTTGGTTACGGCGCCATAACTAACGCCATATTGTGTGTCGGACAGGATATGAGTATGGCCAGCCGGGCGGCGAGTCATCCAGGAACTAAAGTTGAAACAGTTGGAGCAGCAGGAGCTTCAAAAGTGCCGCTTTTAATTGTGGCTTTAAATGTTAATTTTCAATTTTAACTTTGGACGAGCGTGTGCGCCTCCTGTCCAGGATGCAAGGATGAAATTGTGAATTCTCTTACCTGTGTCCAGGACCATAACTCATCATACAATCAGCGCGGCAAACAACAACTTTTTGTTTTATGTTGCAGCAAAAACAAAAACGGCTGCAACAACGACAAGGACAACTACAACTACAAGCAGCAGGACAATGGCAGGCAGTTTCAGTTCATGTTCATTCTGGAAGCGATAAGCTAGCCCAACTGCCTGCTCCTGGCAGTTGTTACTCCTCTACTTTGTGTGTACATGTGCCCGTGTTTGTATTGCTGTGTATGTGCATGTGTGTGTGTGTGTGTGTGTGTGTTTTTGTACGGAGTTTTTTTTTTATTTTTGCCACACTTAACTCCACTCTGGCATTCGGTGGCATTTTCAAGTCAAAATGGCGTCAACGATGGCAAAAGTTCGCGCACGGCACATCCCGCTCCGAGCTCCACATCTCCCTTTTCCAACTCGTATTTGTCCATTGCCATGTGGCAACGGCAACGGCAACGGCAACGAGGAAGACAATGGGTAAAGGAGTAGTTGGGGCAACAGCAGAATAACAATGAAAAAAAAGGATAAACCAAACGAAATAATTTGTAGGTAAAGGACATGAACATGGACACGGACGCCGACATTTGTACCGACTCTGGCACCGGATCCGGGACGGACAACGTCGGAGTTACCCGTCTGGGTCATACATATGCCATCGAAATAAAACCGAAACAAGGCTGGTTGCAGTTGGCAAGTGATGTCAGCGATTTATTTGATTTAAAACCATCAGGATGCGGGGAGCAGACACTGCAACCAGCCACCTCCACAAGCAGCTCCAACTCCGGCTCCAGCTCCAGCTCCAGCTTCAGCTCGAGCTTCACAAAGGTTGTGCCAACAGAAAAGCTGAGTTCGAAAAAGTGCAGGTGTCGCTATTGCAGCATGCAACTCCTGAAGGTGAGTGCCACACGGTTGTTATTTGATTTACAAACATTTCCGTAACCACACACACACACATACACACACACACACACACACCTTCTTCTTTCATCCTTGCAGCTGCATGCGGGTAAAATCAAACGATTGGGAAACTATTGTCCATTGGATCTCTTTTCCGGGTGAGTTTTCTTCAATGGGTTAACGCTGCTCCTGGCCCCGACTTTATTGGACTGGAATGCGGCACGCCTTTAAGTCATAAATTTCCATCTGCTCCATTTGCGTGTCCTGTCGTGCTTCATAATTCCAACACTTTTCGACTACTGCTGCTGCTGCTGCTGCTGGTGTCACGGGTCAAGCTTCGTATCGTCGCTCCTGTTCCTGCTGCCTGCTGCTGGCTCTGGTGCCTGCCATTCTGCGGCTTGTTGTACCTACGCCCCGTCCTTTGTTTGTCATTTTCACTGAGCTGCGCTTCCGGACTGAGCGTTTATTACGTCGCAGTGGCCAGGCGAAGCCATCTCAGGCCAGTTCAGCTGGGTTCAACATGGCCTGCCCTCTTGCCCTGCCCTGCCCAGCTCTGTCCGGGATTGGAACAGTTCGCTTTGGTTGCCGCGGCTCATTCGTTTATTTGTTGCCCACTGTTTTAAGTCATGCGTGCATCCGTGCACGAAATTCAATTTGCTTGCGCTTTCATTCCGGTTTACCGCCTGCCTCACATCCACTTTCATTACTTTTCTGTTATTTTGTTTTCTTATTTTTTTTTACACTTCTCTTTACTTCGTTTCGTTATGTTTCATTTGCGACTTTTTATGGACTTGCTTTTCAGGCTCTCCGAAAAATGTTACCACTTTTTTTTATCCTTCATTTATGTCATGTAGCCAACCACTTATCCGTCCATTCATACATCCATCCATCCATTTATTTATCCATCCACTCATCCACCCATCTATTCACCCATCCATCCATCCATCCGTCCATTCATACACCCATCCATCCATCCATCCATCCATCCATCCATCCATCCATCCATCCATCCATCCACTCATCCACCCATCTATTCACCCATCCATCCATCCATCCACCCATCCATCCATCCATCCATCAACCCATCCATCCATCCATCCATCCATCCATTTATTTATCCCTCCATTCATATATATTTTTTATACGTATTTATATTTTAATACTGTTATTTTATATTCTTCTTCTTGCTTTTATAGTGCTCCCGGTCGAATGCTCAGCGCCTTGGATGCACTTTTCGCTTGCCCCCAAAATAATTTACGTATATTCCAGAGCGGCAATTTAATTTACGGCGATCACGAAAATTCGATTTCCTGCGACGAGCTGCATCGTCTCTTTCCAAGGTAAGAGACCTTTTAATCAATACCGTAGATATATATATATATTTGATCAGTGTTGTATATATATGGGGATTATATATATACCAGCTCGAAAACTGAAGATTAAAAGAAAAAGTAAATTTTCCAGGTGATTTTTTGAGTGAGGAGAAGCCCCTTTAAATTATTATTATTAATTTATTAATATTAATCGAAAAACCTAGCATTTCATTAAGCTCTTCGAATAATTCAAAGGATATTTTTTTTTAATTTTTTGTACGGCTTTCGGAGCCAAAGTTATTGTCACCATAAACATCTCTCAGCTTCAGCTGTTTGCTTAGGAAACTTATGTTAAGCGGCCATAATAAGTGTTGGGGACATAAATTTGCATGAAATCCGTAGAAGTACGAAAGCAGCACTAAGCGTAGAAGAAGAGGAAGAAGGGTAGGAAGGGGGAAGGGGGAAGGGGAAGAAATGGAAAAAAAGATCTCGTAGCAATTGTCCAACACGCAAATATTCAATAAATAATGCAAGCAAAAGCCAAACACACAAATTCTCTAGTGCCAACCACTAGCATAGCCATTTTCCCACATTTTCTTGGATTTTTTTTTGTTTTTTTTTTTTCTGTATGTTTTGTTCACTCATTTCAACACCTTTCCCAACGTTGACAACAACAACGACGACGACGACGACGACGCCGTCAACATAAAATTGGAATGTGCATTGAAAATGCTAACAAACGAATTTTCGGAAAACTAACCAATGCAAACGCCAATTGGAATCCCATTCCTGTGCCGGATTTCCCCATCGCCATTCCCATTCCTGATGCCAACACCATGGTCATAAAATCACTGAAATTCTCCAGTGAAATTATGGCGCTTATAAAACATTTGCTGGTTGCCTGCCTGCTCAGGGAATACAGCGGTGAGCCGGAACACGAGGATACCCAAAGCCAGTCTCAAAGTCGTAGCCCGAGTCAGAGTCAGAGTCAGCGTCAGAGCCAGAGGGGGCAAGACGGCAGCCGTGGCTGGAGCCAGTGCCACGTGGCTGGCGCTGCATTTGGGGAATTGGCAGCCAAACTTTGTGGAATGGAGACAAAAGCTACAGAAACTACTGAAATTGGCGTGGCTAATGTTGATGTTGCTGCGTGCCAGGATGCTGCTGGACGGCAGGTGAGGCATACAAAGCGGCAGCAAACATCGAGTGGTGGTGGTGGGCAGAAGGAGGATGAGGATAAGACGGAGGAGAAGCACGATTTGGCTGCCGGTGGTGGGGTATTTGAGTTTGTCAAAGCTGTTGCTGGTCAGCCGCAGAGACGCGCGACGAGTGGAGATGCTGGAAAAACGAGCCAATGGTACACAAAGCGAAGCAGAATAACAACAACAGCAGCCGCAACAACAAAAACAACAACAGACGAACGGGCAACAACAACAACAGACGAACGGGCAACAACAGAAATGACAACAAGCATAACAGCAACGTGCAGGGAAAGCAGAATAACAACAACTGCGCCAAGCGACTTGTCAACGAATGTGGCAATGGCAGCAACTCGAACGGAAACGGAAACGAAAACGAAAACGGAAACACTGGCGACAACAACGACGACTCTGAGTGCAAGTTCGAGTGCAAGTGCTGGCGCTTCCACTCCTGCTCCTGCTCCTGCTCCTGCTCTTGCTCCTGCTCCCGATCCTACAGTGACTGCCACCGGTAGGAGCACAAAACCGAATCCGAATGAGACTGAAGCACAGATCAACAAAGCGGAAATATTTCACTTACCAAAAAAATGTGTGCTGCAAAAAATTTTGCATTTGCAATTGCAGGCGAAGGTAAGTGGAGAACTTTTTGGCTATCATCGCCTTTGTTTATTTTTATTGAGGGCAAAAGGACTTGGCTGTCCCTCTGCATTTGATGGCCATCAGGTGATTTGGGGTATTTCTTTCATCCTTCTATTCCCATGACCATCCCCATCCTCATACCCATCCCCATCCCCATTCCTATCGCCATCCACATCCCTATCCCTATACCCACCTCCATCCCTCCTATCTACGACCCGTATTTTTTTTTGCCAAGTACCGATGGCGCACAAAGGGAACTGCATTGAGCTACCTGAACGATATTTCAACAATGCTTGAGGAGAGTGAAGGGTGCTGAAGGATCTGTAGAAAGGGCAGCTAAATGGTCAATGCTGTGGGACTCGCGCTGGACGTTCACTTGGCTGCCAGCCAAGTGGCTAACACCTTATAGACCTGCTGTATGTGTTTGTGTGTGTGTGTTTCGGCTCCTGTGTCTGTGTGAGTGCCTGCTTTTTTTAAGATTGTAGCGGCCTTATGTCTATGTGTCTATCAATGTGCATCTATGGGCGTCCGTCATTTGGTAACGTTTTACGAGTAACCCTTTTCTTGGCAATTACAGCGGCACTTCCATTATATGTGGCAAGCGGAATACGCTCAACATGCCACGCCCACCTATCAGGCGTTGCGAACGCTACTAAGCCGGCAGCCAATGTTGGATAATGTGGATGAACTGCCACCGGAAGAGGCTTACATGTTGGGTGCCACAGCGCTTGACTGCTCCGTAATGCTGACGTATCAGGAAATAGACAGTCGAGCAAAGAACAACAGGTTTGTGGTAGCACACACCCACACACACACACAGTCACACACATACACACCTAAATATGAGCACAGGAATAATCAATATTACGTTTGCAGCGTATTGCAGCCTTGGCTAGTCGAAGTGCAAGGACGTCAGTTTCTGACCAAAGTAACCATCCTGGATCTGGACCCCAAGCCGGATAGTCACTTTTTTAAATTCATAAAACACACGCGTGAAATTGAAAAGTGCTTCAGAGCATTAAATTAATTAATAAACTCGACGCTCAACTAGAAATGTTTGCATCGACTGCGTCGCGCACAAAACTGTGCTACAGTTTTTTTTCTTCATATGAATTTGCTACACGTGGATTGGTGTATGTGTGAGTGAATTTTATTATTTCCCATTTTTTTGTATCCTTCGGCCGCACCTCTAAAAACGCTTTTGCCGCTGCCTTTTCGCTGTCGGACAGCGGCAAACAGGCCACAACGCGTGCGGGGCAGTAAAAGCAAAGCAACAAAAAAAATGGCACACTGTGAACACTCCTTAATTAATTTCCATGTGAATGCGGCCAGGACAAGCTGGAGCCACACGTCGCTGCTGCTGCAAAGGCGCCGCAGGATACGTCGGTGGCGCTTTACTGAACTGAACTGAACTGAACTGGGCAAGCCTTGGCTCCGCGTTGTCCTGTCCTGTCCTGTCCTGTCCTGCTCTGTCCTGTCCAGTTCTATGCCAGGACCCACGCTCTATCCAAAGTTATACTAACGCTTCTCGATGTGCTCGCCCACGTTGCCGTGTTTTGCCAGTCGCGCACAGTTTGCAGAAGGCAGCAGTTGGTCAACCCGTTGCGTTAGCTGCGTTTACTTTTGCCTTCGCCGTTGGCCTGGACCTGCATAAACAAACACAATTGGATAGCGATGGGTAACAAAGTTGTGACATTCACCGAACAGCAATTGGACGACTATCAGGTATGCGTTTATTCAGCTTGAATCTGTTTTGCCTTTCATATAAATTTATCAATTTTCACTCACTGCTCCCTGCCACTTCCACAGGACTGCACGTTCTTCACACGCAAGGAGATTCTGCGGTTCGTATACGGGCGTAGACATAATAACGCATAACTTTTGTTTATCCCTTCGTTTATTCGCCTCTTGCTTACTTATAATAAGCAAAACTACAATATATATTTATATATGTATATATCTGTGTATATCTGTGTATATCTGTATATATCTGGGTTTATCTGTATATATCTATATATATCTGTATATATCTGTATATAAATATTCTTTTCATATGGCAAAACACGGAGCTAGCAATTCGAATGGCGCCATTGTTTGGCGCATCCTTTTGTTGGCCACTCAGCAAAACATACAGACACTTAAATACAAAGCCTTTCATCAAGTCTTCTGCCTCTCCTCCTACTTTCCACTTTCTACTTTCTACTTCCTCCTCCGCCCTTACTTATTCCGCCATTCTCATTTTGACCCTTCAGTGTGCATAAGCGTTTTCGTGAGCTGCGTCCGGATTTGGTGCCACGCCAAATGACCGAGGGTCAGGCCTCGAGTGTCAAGGTTCCACCCGAATGCATTGAGAAGATGCCCGAGTTGCGTGAGAATCCTTTTCGACGACGTATTTGTAAGTACAACAATAATAACACGAGAGTCCTGCCACATTCATAACTAAACTCCTTTTTATATATATTTTTGGAACGCCCATGATGCCATGCCCACTCACAATTTGCCACTGACCAGGCGAGGCATTCTCACGCGATGGCCTGGGTAATTTATCCTTTGAGGACTTCTTAGATGCTCTATCCGTATTTAGCGAGCAGGCGCCCAGAGATATTAAAGTTTTCTACGCTTTTAAAATTTATGGTAAATTTTCCTGTTTTCTATTGTTGTTTTTTGTGTTGCCCAATGTGTTTGTGTGTGCGTGTGTGTGTGTGTGTTTTTAATTTTTGTATTTGTTGTTGTCATTGTTTGCGCTGTTGACGTTGTTGTGGTGCACGTTTTTGGCTTTGTTGTTGGCCAGCATTTTCTGGTTTTGTTTATGCATTTCCCGCTGCCTGTTGTTGCTCCTCGCTGCTGGTTCTCCTTTTGTGTCTTTGGCATTTACATGGAACGCAATGCCATTGCCGCGAACTGTGAGTCGTGCCCCAGTAATTTGTGGCCCATGTCCAAACCCATTGCTGCCCCTGCGGCAACGGTGCCACAGCACCAGACCCCAGGCCTCTGGCTGGAGCCACAGTTCAAGGACAGTCATAAATTCTAATAAGCATTTTAATTGAAATTTAAATTAGAAACTAAAATTGCTGCGTCCTCCTGCACTTCCAGTCAATTTTGCTCTCCTTTGTTCCTGAAAACTTACAAATTGATTTGAATACTTTCCAGATGTACGGCCGAAAGCCAAATGAACTATTGATCACAATTCTTCTAGAAGATAATTCAAGGATAATAATAATTTATCTATAAGATGAGAGAAATCATTTTATATTCCTACTCATAAAGAATTCATGTTATTTTCTACATATTTATAGTCCTTTTATAACATCATTCAACTGCTTGAAGGTCCTATTCAAGCATTTGTCAGATGTGTATCTAAGGACTCTGTGCTTCTTCCATTTGCCAACAATTCTATAATATTTTCAAGCTGAACACATCGCTGACACTATCTGAAAATGCATTATTAGATTGACACAAATTGAGGCATGCAACGCAGACAATGTAGCAGATGCGCTTATGTGTGCAGAACCTAGACGGACTGACTGAGGGATATCCATGAGAATATATAAAACGTAACTTAGTTTGGCGCACAACGTTTGACTTTTATGCATGAAAATGTCAACTTTGATATTGTTGCACACAGGCAAAAACGCACACAAGCGCGTACACAACAAGGTCCAACTATGTCCTTTTTTTCGGTACGTGTATCTACATATGTAGCAAGTACTTATAAATGGCTTTTATGACTTTGCAGATTTCGATCAAGACGGCTTCATTGGCCACGATGACCTGATGTCCTGCCTGACGACAATGACCAAAAATGAGCTAAGTCCGGAGGAGCACCAACAGATTGCCGACAAGGTAATCGAGGAAGCAGACGTTGATGGCGATGGCAAACTATCAATTTTGGAGTTCGAGCATGTAATCCTGCGTGCGCCGGACTTTCTCTCCACTTTCCATATAAGAATATAAGGTTACGCAGCATAAATGTGCCTTATGTGTAACATTATTATTGCATTTTGCTGTTCCTGCCACCTCCCTGCCTCCGGACTCCAACTCCGGACCCCCGTTTGTATTGCTGCCACATCACATAAAATTGCCATCAGTGTGATTAAGTCTGACCAATTGTCGTGACAATGTGCATGTCAAATGTCATAGCATCCAACGCGTTGCACCAGCGTCCGTTTTAAAATTTATAAGCTTCGTGTATGCATACATGTTCCAAGCTTACGGCCAGCAGCAACAAATTTACATAGTGTATTCAAAAAGAATGGCATCAAAAATATCCTGTAAATCTATGACGTATTTTAATTACATTAAACAAAGCAGTGTACAAACTTTTATAAGAAATAAATCAAAAATCATTTTATTTTCTCGTTTTACGTTGTTTATTCCACAAACTTGGGTACTAAATCCTGAAATGGACGCCACAGTTGCTTTAGAAATCAGCACTTTGGGCAGTGGAACAATTTTCAACCCAAGAAGCGTTTTATTTCAGCAGCCAGAGCTAATTTATACCTAAGAACTGATTGAACAAAAAAAGTCAGCGAAAGTATGCAACACTTTTTTCACATATCTTGTGCAGCAACCAACTGCGGTTTCTGTTCGCCTGGTACCTCAGATCGGACAGCAGCCAATTTTGGACCAAATTTTTGCAACTTTCAAATCCGACAAAACGAAGAAGAAGAACGGCATCACCACCGCCTTAGGGGCGAGAACGAATTTAATGAAATTCATGAAAATAAACAAGTTTTTTGAAAGAATAATATTTTTTCTAATATTAATATTATGTATATTTATTTATTTAGCTATTTATTTTTATTGAAACTTTTATTTATATTTTATTTTTTTTATTTAAATATAAATTTTGATAGAAGACGGGCGTCAAATGCAGCGTCTTAAAGGTATATCTCGGCCAAATGATGTCCGATTTTGGTGAAATAAACGTTCCTGAAAAATACATTTTGAATTATTTTAGTTTTCCAATATTTGGATTATTTCTCTTGCAAAGGACATGTCTTGGTTATGCTACGTATCCTTCAGCTGCTCAACTGTCTGTAGTTCCTTCAAATGACGTCCGATTTTAATAAATAAACTCTGTCCTGCTTGATTTGCCTTAAGCTTCCTTTTTTGATATATTTAAAGAAACTCCCTTCGGCAAGGAGTAGTACAGGGTATACCGAATACAACCACAGCAGCCGTAAACATTCAGCACTCACAGTTGTTGTTGCCACTTGCTGTCTCCTCTGTTGACCCCAATCATGGCAACCAGTCAATGGCAATGCAATGGATATTTGGCCAGTTGCCTGTCTACATGTGTGTCTGCAAATGTGTGCTTTGTGCACGCTTTGTGTGTGTGTGTGTGTGTGTGTGTGTGCGCTGTCAAACTTTTATCAATTTGCCAATTTGAGCTTAAAGTTATTTGTTGCAAATTCGTTTTGGCGTTTTTATTAGCCAGCAAAAAGCTGTTCACATACAATTATTGTAATTGCTTTTTTAGCTGGTGCCATCCCGAGTAGTAAGGACCTGGGATCCTGCTGCCTCTCTGATGCTACTCCAGCTCCCCATTCATCAGTCGCATCATCCCATCCCACTAGGAAGTCTCTTGGGCTAATTGACTTGGCATTTAGTGCAGTTTCAGCAAAATAATTAATTATTAAATGTTTTTATAAAAGCGACGCAATGAAAAGTTAAGCTAAATACCAAATCACATAACATTTACACTGAAATCAGTTTTTATTTTCATAGTTTTCAATTTTCGTTCTTCTGTTATTTAAATCACGTTCATATTTCAATTCATATTTAATTTAGTTTACTATTTTAATAATACGCATAATTACATACATATTAATTTTTTTTTTTTTTTATCAATTTTTTTTCTCCCTTTCTGGGGCTTTTTCTGTATATCCTTTTTTTTATATATATATATATTTTTTTTGAAGCTTAAACATTAGAAGAAAGTCTATTACAAGTATTTTAAAGTTGTAGGTAAATTGTTTAAATATTTCTATTTCTATTTTTATTTATGTTTTCTGATTTCTGATTTCTGATTTCTGTCTTTGTTCAAGAGTTCGGAGTTGAGATTGAAAATGAATCCATTTGATGTCTTCTAGTGAGTCGTGCGTTTAAAACTGTATGTATTTTCCAGCTAGAAATGTGATATTTAACTATGGTTTTTTGTTACTCCTTAAAATGAGTTTTAGTTTCGCATTGTTGCTTGTCATGTGTTTTATTATTTTTTTTCTTTTTCTTTGTTTATTGCATTTCATATGCTGGGGAATTGTAATTCAACAGAATATTTATACGAGTTTAGCAAGAGAACTAAACGAAAATGGCTATACACAAAAACAACAACACTTAAGTTTACATCTACAATGCTTATTTAATATTTTCCTATATATATATAAGTGTATACACATATATACCTATACATATATATGTATATATATATATATTTATATGTGTATTTAATATGCTCTAAGCCGCTAAAAATCAAGTCAAAGCATGCAAAATATTATAAAATTATTGTTGGACTCCTTGATGCTCATTTTCAAGTGTCCTTCTGCCTTAAATCTTCGACTGTTTTAATTCGTATACATTTATGTTTAAATACATATATATCTATATATATATATATATATTTATCTTCTCGCAATGCTGCATATTAAATACTAGGTAAATATTTGAAATAGTTTTGCACGCCTCATCAGCTGCAACTGGACTATTCGCTCGTTTGATTTAATATTAATTTTAATATTAATATTAATATTAATTGTAATTTTAATTTTAGCTTTAACTTTAAATTTAATTTCCATTTTAAATTTTAATTTTTCTTAATATTTTCTTATATTCAAGATTCGTACACTTATAGGGCTGTATATATATGCTTTAGTTTTGTTAATAGCTCACTAGAGTTGCCGCCTTTTCAAGTTCTCTGCTCGTATACATGGTTTACATTCGTTATAGTCTTTTAAGTTTAAGTTATGCTCCGTGGCGGTCATTTTCTGGACAAGTTGCGAACGAAAAAGAAGAAGAAACATAAATAAAGTGTAAACTCAGCAATTCTATATAATTTTGTTACAATAAAACATAAATTTGGTTATCCTTAAACATAGTTGGGCCTTGGTGGCTGTCAAAGCGCTGTCATTGGATGGCGCACAGTGGGTCTAAAACTCGTGAGTGCCGCAATTGGAAAAACCGTAATCCGAAAAGCTTTCAAAGCTTTTCAACAAATTTCAGTAGACCGAATTGTGGTGTTCGTAGTTGTTGTGGGCAGCGGCCGCATGATGTAGATACGATGGAATTGCTGTGGCATTTAGTTCCGAGGCTCGCCGCCGCAGCGCTGCAATACTGTGTCCTCGCCATACATCTTCATCGGTGGCGCCATCTGGCGACTGCATGGCCTGATGACAGTGCGGCAGCAAATTGCCGCTATCCTGTTGCTGCTGCTGATGTTGCTGCTGCTGCTGTTGCTGCTGTTGCTGCTGCTGTGTTGGTGTTGCGGACTGTTGCTGGTGGCTCACTTGCTGCTGCTGTTGTTGTTGATGTGTCTGTTGCTGCTGCTGCTGCGTTTGGTGTGCCTGCTGCTGTTGCTGTTGTTGCTGCTGCTGCTGTTGCTGCTGCTGTTGGTGGTGCGACTGCAATAACAGAATGCTAAATTGAGGGGTTTATGTCTCGGCTACAGTGCTTACCATCGGCTCGCCGTTCAGCTCGTTCTGAGTGGCATTCGGCTGGGCTGAAAGCGGCGGCGGCGTCACCGACGAGCAACTGTTCATGTTGGGCGGTGTAGTGGCGCTCGGGGAGCCGCCCGGTCCGCAGCTCACCCCCCCGCCCACACTATGCTGATACATCATTGAGTCGCCTACAAGAGATACGCAAATGTTGTTGTTTTCAATATCAAAATCAAAATATAGACGTACATTTTTTAACACAAGATACAACAAAATAGAGGGAGGGGGGAGGGGGGACAGTAAATAAACAATAAAAAAAAAAGTCGAAGAATCCGAAAAAAAATAAACTGTAACAATGGAAACTTTGAAAATAAGACCTGTCTCCAAAATATCAATTAACACAACTGTACGAAATCAAATAAGAGAGACGACGTTCAGGGAGCAAATGCCTTTGGATATTCCTGAAAATTAAACGAATGCCTGTTAATTGGACGGGTAAATATACAAAACTGAAGCCAAAACTCGGGGCGCGTTATAAATAATTCGATACTCTGCATGTTTCTGCTTTTATTTATTTACTTAGCTCCTCTTTGGGCTACCAAAAAATAAAAAAAAAAAAAAAATAAGAAAAAAAAGATGGAAAAAAAGTTATATCGATTTATAAGAAATGAAAAGGCTGTCGTGTTTGGGCAATTGTCAGAAGAACTGGATTGTATCGAAAGCCAGGTAAACAAGGCATTTTTTTGGGGCAAGGGGCAAGGTGAGGTGGAAACTCAGAGGTAAAAAAAAAACGATATGATAAACTCAAAAAATGTCAACGCTTTTTAGCCTCGTGTCATGCAAATGGAAAGTTTTCAAACATGTGATCAAACTCAAAGGGAGTTGAAGTGGTTTTGGTTGTGCGTATATGTGTGTAACTATGTGTATGTATGCGTGTGTGTGTGTGTGTGTGTGTGTCTGAGTGTATAAGTGAGATGCACTTAAGGGATGAGCACAAATCCACCTGACGCAACACCTACCCAAAGCATTGAGGCCATAGTGCTGATAGCTACCGGCACCCAGGGCGGAGCCCATGTTGATGCCCGAATTGAGGCCACTATTCAGCGAGGACGAAAGCGGTGACGATTGATTTAGTTGGCCAAAACCTTGAAGCCAGCAATTGATGGCAATTGATGGTAGACACATTGACAGATGGACACACAGTTGCATAGATAGAGATCCAGAGTTAGTTCACTTTGCAGCAGGACACTTATTGGGGTCTGCACTCACCTGCAGTCATGGGATTAACACCCACGCTCCAGCGATCCCCGCCAAACATGCCTGTGCCACAGAGGCCATCGCCCATGGCAATGTTCGTGATATTAGCCCCAAACGGTGGCAGGCCATGTGATGGCAATAATGCGCCTGGTGTCCTGAAGACATTTGTGGTCTTCTTGCGCTTCTTCCACTTGGCGCGGCGGTTCTGGAACCAAACCTGCAAGGAATCAAAACAAAAGTCCATTAATATTGAATTTTAAAATAAATTTCAATTTTTCTTATTTTAAATTTTAAGCATTAAATTTTTATATTATCCCTTTTGACCATGTCCTTGTAACTTTAATAAATACGCCCACATTCTTGGCATAAAGACAAATCCAATTAAAGTTTATACAAGTTAAAGCCTTAAGACCGCGTGCAAATTGGCTTTATACATACAAATACATATTCACATGTGTGTCCGTGTATGTGTCCGGGTGTGTGGCCGTGTGTGAGTCCTTGTGTGTGTACCTGTATTGTCTGCTTGTTAAGCGACTTCTCGTACATGGTCTTAATCGAGATCAATTACCGTCGTGACAGTCAAAACATGTCTCTACACACACACACACACACACAGGCACACACACACACGCATAAACTGCATATGTAAATTCCTTATCTATGCCCACGGACAGGACAACAATTCGGCAGGAGCTGCGACCGTTACCCCGACGTTGCCCCAACGCATCTTTGGTCAACCGAATGCTTTTGTCTTATCGGCAACTTGTGCCTTAACCCAATCAAAGGAGGAGGCAGAGTCGGAGACATGGATGGCGTCGAAGGTGGAGATGGATTTGGAGATGGAGATGGAAATGGAGACGGAGATGGATACGATTCGTAGATGATGACGGCAAGAGGCAGCCGGGGGTTTGGGGCCCATGTCGGAAGTGTTGCTTTGGAAATTGGTATTTCCATATGCATAAGAATCGAGCGGAGGAGGACCACGAAGTCAGCGACGATGTGTAGACACGTTGAGGTTTTGACATTTACAAGCAGTAGCAGCAGCAGTACACACACACACACACACACACACGCACACACGCACACTTATGCATTGTCCTTTTGCTGGAAGAGCGAGCCGCAAAAAGTGTTGCCTGCTTCGAGGAGCCGGTGGAAAATTGTTTTATTTTGTAGCGTTTTAAATGATTCCTCGGATACAAAATGAAAAAATATACGAATAAAAGATTCCAGATGAAACTCCGGCGTATGAATGACTTGTGACATGGAAACGATTTTCCGCCGTGCATAACAAAGGCGTCGACTTCAACCTGAATCCATATCACTCGTCGGGTTGACAACTTAACCGTTGCCACTGCCACACTCGCTGCCACAGCCGCTGCCATTGCTGCTGCTCCTTTTGTTGTTGTTGTTGTAGTTGTTGCTCCTTTTGTTGTTGTTGTTGTAGTTGTATCGCGGGTATATTTATAAATCCGGGCATCCGTGGCAATCTTGAGCTGTCACCGCGCTCTACACTGTCGACTGTCTGCGGCAACGGCAACAACGGTGGCAAGCGCAGTCCGTGGCAGCAGGCCACTAAAAGCCAAGACGACGCAGAGTCAAAGCCAAAAACAACAAAAAAAAAGAAAAAAAAAAAAAAACAAACACAGCGAAAAGAAAAATGGCAACTTTTGTGCAAAGTAACTTTGCTTGTAACGCTGATGGTCCCTAGTGAGTTTGTCATATGTCGGCCAGCAGGCATACAGCAAGCAAACAAGCCAACCCACACACACACACACACGCACACACACAAGCACACAAATACACATATATTTACACCTACACTCGCTTAGAAACAATCAGCGGCAGACAGCAGCGAACTATCAACGTGAGCGACAGGATCTTCAGTGTAAACTAAATATGTGTGTGTGTGTGTGTGTGTGAATGTTACACTAGGGACGCTAATGTGACACATTGTGAACGTGGCAGGGGTGTCTGTGTATGTGTGTAATCATAGCTAAGGGGGTTGACGCCAACTGCAACGCTTACAGTTGCTGTGACTGCGACTGCGACTGCGACTGCGACTGCGACTGCGACTGCGACTGCGACTGCGACTGCGACTGCGACTGCCGCTGCTACTGCCGCTGCGACTGCCGCTGCTACTGGCGCTGCGACTGCGACGCTGGCGACAACGACCTTGACTTGTTTATGCTTTTTACGTGTTTACGCGTCGCTCTATTCATTAACTTTTAATTTAATAATTTAAGACAATCGTCTGACTGTCTGGCCGTACGTCTGACTCCCTTCAACTATCACGTGCCCAGCACTCAGGCTGTCCCTGTCGCTCGCAGTCACACGCCTTACATTCCTCTGCTTGCCACATTCTGTTTGCGGCAATTAAATTTTGGGTGCTACTTTTATTCTGCTTGCCGCCTTTTCTTCTTTTTTTTTTCGTCCTGTGTCTTCCGCTTCCTTTCCTTCCTTTCCTTCTTCCTTTCCTTCTTCACTCATTTATTTATGGATTTTTATAAAACTGCTCCTGCCGCTTTCTTCGCTTTCTTCGCTTTCTTCACCTTTTTCATCCATTTCCATTCCTCGCCTGCTTCCTCATCGATTCGGGTGTGTGTGTGTGTGTGGAAAGTCAAAGTCATTGCCTACGCGGAGGCGCCTCCGCAGACCATTAAATTGGCATAACGTGCATGACGTGCCCGGCACGTAAATAG
Source organism: Zaprionus lineosus (assembly GCA_035044505.1). Classification (NCBI taxonomy): domain Eukaryota; kingdom Metazoa; phylum Arthropoda; class Insecta; order Diptera; family Drosophilidae; genus Zaprionus; species Zaprionus lineosus. The sequence goes on along the minus strand of JAWNNX010000656.1, from coordinate 1,027,797 downwards.
GCGTTAAAATGTCGGTTAAACAAAACATTTATTTTTTATGCACACACAGGGTGTGCGTGTGTGTGAGTGAGGGGTGTGTGTTTGCCAGACATATATATATATATTTATGTATGTGTGTGTGTGTGTGTGTCTGTCTGTCTTTCCCTTTAACACGGACGCTCCTTCTGCCGCATTAAATTGCGTTTTGACGGTAATTTTTTAAGCTTCACCCTTATGCATAAATTATCAGTCTGGAAGTGGGCTAGGGGGCGGGGCTCACGCCCTCTGTGCGGGCGTAACAATACAGGATTTAATTTATGGGATTATCAAAATCAAAATAAAGCAGATTTACAGAAATTTCATGTCTGGTGACGTTTACAAAATTAAATTTCAAACAAATAAAAAGTCTATAAAAATATCCTTTACTGAGTCCTGCTTGATTTCGCAGGATATTCAAAGATAAATTCATACTTTCACGGATCTAGCATTATTAAAAGATTTTTGCAATTTTTTCTCTTGTCAATTTTTAGTTATTAGTTATGAATTTTTATTTAAGGACTTGCCAAGAGCAAAGGACTCTGGCAAAGTAGAAAATATGAAATGTAATGAAAGGATATGAAACCTTAAAAAGAATGCCTTTCATTCGAAAAGAAATGGAATTCCAAGCGAGACTACAACCTGGCCAAGACCCGCAGCCACCTTGTGTCCTTTTCCCCCACCCCTCGCCCTCTTTATCTAAGCAAATGGAGCAAAACGAAATCAAAGCGAAGCCAAAAACCAGTTTTCGAAAATTTTCGGCCATATGCTGGCAACAAAAGCATTTTCATGTTTGGACTTTTAATTTTCACTTGCGACTGACACCAGCACAACAACAACAACAACAACAACAATAACAATAACAAAAGGAAAAAAGTAATACACAAAACAGAAAGGAAGACACCACCAACAAAGGAGCAGGCGGTCGGGGGCAACAACAAAAGGTGTGAGTGCAACAACAACAACAATAACAACAAAGCAACAACAACCACAACAACAACAACAAGAGCAACGATGAAAGTCAGGAAACTGTTGCAAATAATAAATGAGTCAAGTTCATGAAAAAGCAATTTCTTGCGGCAGGCCACAAATATTAACACCAGAAGCCAGGAACCAGCAAGCAGCCACCAGCCACCAGCCACCAGCCACCAGCAAAAAGGAGGAGCGAAGGATAAAAGCACCCACAGTGGCGAGAGATTGTCCTGTGCTGATCCTGTGCGTTGTATTTGCTGCCTCACCCAGTCAAGCTCAACCCAAGGGGGTTGAAGGCAAAAGTCAGAAATTAAGTAGCAGCCAAATGACATGCAATCCGGGGAGGGGGGATGCAGCGAAGAGCGGGCTGCGGGGTGAGGGGTGAGGGGAAAAAGATGAAACTGACACTGAAACCGAGAACTGAAAATGGGCAATGGCAATGGAATAACAAGTGATTTGCTTTGATTTTATGACTGTCAGTTAATAGCAGCAAAACAAGGGGCAAGGTTGAGGGTGGAAGAAGGACGCGGGGACTGCGGGGGCAGGGACTGTTGCTTGTTTCGCCCCTCGACTGCTTTGGTGTCAAAGACCCAATGGCATTTTTATTATTATGAACGTGAACCTGTCCTGGGTACTGCGTCCTGGGACCTGACTCCTGGGTCCAGCTTATGATTGCGGGCCATTCATAATGGTCTGTCATATGGCACATAGCTACCTCCCCCCTCGTACTTGGCCACAGGATAACCTGAGCTGTGAAATTGCAGATCTGTGCGGATCGTTATGCAACATTAATTGCACATTATGGCCAATAAACAGCTGTCATCCTGGCGAATGTTGCCTTCGAATGGCTTCGAATTGTAGTCGCTGCTGCCATTTGAAATACGTAGTTAGGTTTTTTTTTTTTGTCATGCATACGAAACACATACACACACACATACAGACACACACACACAGGCGCACACCTTGACACACGTGAAACAACATTCAAGTGCAATATTCGGCCATACATGTAAATGCACTTTGCCAAAAGATACTCGAAAAAGCCAATTTCAAAAATATCAATCAAAATGGGCCAGAAAAAGTGGGAGAGGGGGGAGGACCATGGGGCAGGTGGCGGGTGGCGGGTGGCAGCGGGGCAGCAGATAAAATCGAAGAGCTGCAATCAAAATTCGATTAGCTGAAATGCAAATATTATTTATTAAGCCAGCCAGTGAGAGGACATTTTCCATAAAGGATAACCGAGCAACTGGAAGAAAGGTAGGGGCATCAGCAGGCGTGGCATAACGCCCCTTCTCTATTAATAAACAGTTGATTGCTAAAGCTACGAGCAGAGGCCAAAATATTTGACTTGTTTTTATTGACAATTTTTGCTAGTTATCCTTGCAGCGCTATGATTCCGGTTATTGTTATTGTTGCTGCTGTTGATGTTGCTGCTGTTGATGTTGCTGATGTTGTTGTTGTTAATATTGTTGATGCGGCTGCTGTGGCTACTGTTGTTGCATAATCAAAAATCAATTGGACAGGATATTGCATTTCTTTGAAGCCAACCGGTGGCCTGGCAACCAAATGAAATGGCCACTCGGAAAAAAGGATATTAAGGGAGCAGAGGCAATGGGGCAGCCACCTCCCCCCAACCACCCAGTTGGCATTATGATTGCTGTCGCTTGGCATGTCCTTTGATGTCGCATTGTGACTGTTCTTGCCTTCATCTTCAACTCGACTCAACAATCTTTTTATTATCATTGGCCCGCAGGATGTGCTCCGAGTGGTTTATGGAAATCGTTTTTCGGCCAATATCTTTTCATTCTCTCGCATATAAAAACTGCGTATAAATTCATAAAGCGACGCGCAGACAGAAGATGTCTTCAGTTGCTTCAGTTCTTGTTGTTGTTGTTGTTGTTGTTGTTGTTGTTGTTGTTGTTGTTGTTGTTGTTGTTGTTGCTGCACACAAATGGAGTCGATTTATTTTATGTTATCCTTTAAATCCTGCTTTACGAGCGCGCCCAGCGACACTTGCTGCGAGCGCCCATTCACCCCTCCATTTATTCCACCAGCCCAAAACACACCCCTCACACACACACACACACACAGAGTTTTACCACCCAGCGTAGCATCCAACCCGCTGGATGCTGTTGCTACTATGCCCGTCTCACTCACACTCACACTCCAATGCCCAAAACGCCCACATACACAACGGCAAATGTGTCACTGCCCCTGACAGACATCGGGCTCTGGGCCCCAGGCCACAGGACTTGCTCACCATTGGGGGTTGGCTATCGGAACTATTCGGTCGGCATGTCCGAGGACTGCTTAGGCGCAGTTTTCCGATTTATGAACTAGTTTCAAATGCTTGACCGGGCATTACTTTTGGCAGTCAGTGTGTGGGCGGGGATGGGGGCGTTTTTGGGCTCGCTATGCAGGCCGATGCACACCTTTCGCTGGATTAGAGAAACCAAGCCGCAACACACACACACACACACACACACACACATACCCAAACACACTCACACACACAAGCAATGCAACCCCCGAAATATTCGGTGCACAAGGGTGGAGCATGCGCAGCTTGGGGCAAAGAAGCCAGCGAAAATTTTCCTCTGAATTTTCACTTGAATTTTCAACATGTTTTCATTTTCCTTGCCGCGACTCTTGATGTTTCTTTTTTATTCCTTTATTCCTTTATTTCTTGGTTTTTTTATTCTATAATTTTTATATTTTTTTTCTTTTTTGTTTTTTTTTGGATTTGGGAAAAGCTGGAAAATGGAGAGAAAGAAAAGACTCGTGCGCTAACGTTTAAGAATGTGAATCGTTTCATTTATCAATGGCCACCATTTCGGAAAGAGGGGGTAGGGAGGGGGCGGTGTGTTGGGGCCAGGCAGGCAGAGCTTATCCCAGCGGATCCGCAGCCAGACGGTGGTGGACACTTTTCCACGCAATTTTCACACAAACATTTCAATGAAAAGTATCAACGAAATTGCTTTTGAAATTGCTTCATATGCCATAAACAGGATGCGTGCCGATTTTCTTTATGCTCTTTATGTGCATTTTATGCGACCGCCTGCTCAGCCCCCCCGCCTTGCAGCCTTCCCAGTCTTCCCAGCCTTTCCGCCTGCCAGTCCCCCAGCCTCCCCAGTCTCACAGCCTCGCAGCCTCCCAAGCTTCAACTCCCGCCGGGCAGCCAGTCACTTACTCCCTCTCTCCCTCTCTCCCTCTCTCTCTTTCTCTCTATCTCTTTGTCTCCCCCCCCTCCACCTCCTGCTCTCTTGTTCCTTCTCTTTTTCTGCTTTTGTAGCCATCTCTGTTCTGCCGACGTGGGGAACTTTAAAGTTTTAGCTGGCGAACTATGTTATTCAGCGTCGACTGCGCGCATAGAGAATTCGTTGGATCTTCTTTTGTCGCCTCCTTGCACCCTTGCTCCCTTTATCCTTGTACCTTTTACCATTCACCTGTCTCTCTCCTTGCAGTCTCCACTTTTCCGTTGCATATTTTCGTTTTGGTATTTCAATTAAGTTTTAATTAAAATGCGATGCCATGGTTATCGGACGCGCGTTCAAATCTCGTCCAGCAAAAGTTGGGGCTGTGCAGACTCTAGTCCTTTAGTCCTTGTGATTTTTTATTTTTTTTCGTATTCCAGAAAAATGCGTACATTTTACTCGAAATTTTCCTACATTTACATTTTGCCTTTCTCGGAACATAAAACTCATAAAACAAAAGTGTTTCTCAGTTACCCACTTCTGACGACTCCTACGATTTGGCCAATAAATCCTTGCCAGCGCCCCCCGCCACACACACACACACACACACATATCAATGGGTCGCCCAGTGGGCCATTATTAGAGGCGGCATTAAGCGGCTCAGCAAATAAATTAGTTGTCTGAAGTCGAGGCCATAATTTATTACTGCCCGCTCCTTGGATGGGATGTCCTTACGACTCTGTCTTAAGCCAATCGATAAGTTAGGCCCAGACAAAGTTCGAATTAAAGATACGCGTCGATATCATGTGTAGAGCTGTCGGAATCATCCAAGCAAATAATTTTTATATTCATCCTTAGATCTGATTCCTTACATATCCTTGAGAACTGCCCAACTTAAAGGGCGAATATTGCAGTGAACTTTAAGCCAAATTAAATAAACCCGACAGCTGACGTCTTACCAATTATCACAGTACTGCATTCCGAGTGAATAATTTGAATGCATTCAAACGAATAATGAATGTTTCATATCCTCCCAGAAGTCAATTAAAAGTGTTAATTTCTCAATGAATCAACGGGGAGACGACTTTAAATTTTGTATTTGCAATAAATAAAAGTAAAAACATTTACAATTAGTAATCAAAGTGTACAACGAACATTCAGGTCAAGGATACGAAGTTCAGTTTTAAGCGGACGATGATTTATGCTTAAAAATTTCAGGAAATTGAAAAAAGTTTTCAAACAAGGAAAAAAACAGGAGCAGAGTCAATGGAAAATGGAGATGAATGCGGTAGAAGTTAGTTTAAAATTTTATACCTCGATGTAAATACTTAATCTGATATCAAACGAAGTAATCCTTAATCCTTAATCCTTTAATCCTTTAATTAGGCAATAGTTAATAAATAAAAGAGTCTCACTCTTTTATGGCTCCTAAAAGAAACCAATGAAAAGTCCTCGCGCCTAAAGCTTCAAATTAAACTAATGCCAAAAGGATATTCTCAAGGATATACAAACTGTTTTTACTTTAAATTATAGTCCTCTACTCAGCATCCTTTACTTAGCGCTTAAGCAACTCCTTCAATCAGAAACTCATCAACTCAAAAATCCCTCTTATCCTTGAGCTGAGTAGACATATTATAGAATTAATATCCTCGACATCTGATTACCGATGTTGCCCACTTAAGTGTCCTGCCGCATGAGCTGTGAGTAGCTCATTCCTTTGAATGCATACCTATGCCCATTACACATCTCTCTCTCTCCCCCAGCCCCCCACCAGCCCTTTGACAGTTGTTGCCCCTCCCCAGTTGCCAGGCAAATTAATCATGTGAGAAATTCATTTAGTTGCCCTTCTGTGTGTGTGTGTGTGCGTGTGTTGGGTATGGGCGTGCGCTGTGGCACGTGCTGACCCACGTTGCCGCAGCGTTGCAACAATTTAATAAACAAACCAATAAATGCAAAACACATTCCGAGCAAAGCCAAAACAATGCTTTGACAGGAGCCACAATGTAAAATCATGATAAGTCAATTTCCCAGGCGCACACCCAAACCCCTGGTCCGAGCTCAGATATCCTTTGCCAACCATAGCCCAACTCCTTTGGCATAGCAACTCACGTGCCAACGCGCCAACTGCAGCAATCCTGCCGCGCTAGCCGCGCCAGCCGCGCCACCCGCCGCAGGATGTGAGTGTGGCAAACATATTGCCTGGCCGTGGGTGGTGCTAAGACGCTAACCGTTAAATGCCCCACACAAATTGACAATTTCTAGCTGTGAGCGGTGGCAAATCCGAAAATTAACAATTGCACCGCCCGCTGGCAATGCTTACCACCCCCCAAATATTTCCCGTTACCCCTACCCTCCACCCCCCACAATCTTTGCTCACTTTAATTTCTCTGATAATTCGATTTTATCTGTTAATTTTCCGCCCTGATTTCCGTCCGAGTTCCGCAGTTATTTGTAGTTTATTAAATTATATTTGTATAATCCTGCAGGAGGTGCACAATTTGGAAGCGGGAATGGCCAGTGAGAGAAGAGTCTGCTAAGCCCAGAGCCTGTCTCATATCCTTTATCCTGTTTCGCATATTTTGGCATCATGACACGTAGTCAAAATACGTGAGCTTCATAACTTATGCAGTTGCTAGACCCACACATACACACCCCCACACACCCACACATCCACACACTTTTGGGGCATATGTGTGAGCCTTGGCCAGACTTGATTTTGGGGCTAATGTGGCAACGTTTATGTATTTGCTGTGTGTCTTTACGTTGTCATTAGCTGCAAATCCTCGCAGATTGATTTAGGGCCAGACGTGTGTGTGCATACTTAATGGGCGTTAAAGTGTGAAAGGCGTGGCAGCTTCTTTAACTTCAAATTTCAAATAAAACATATAGAAATTTTCCTCCTTTTTTTGTTTGCATTTTTATAAAGGTATTGGTGTGTCCTTTGGAAATGTGTGTCAGACGGCAGACGGGCGGACGGGCAGAAGGGCAGACGGGCGGAGGGGCGGACGAGGAGCCGAACAAAACAGCATGAAAACTTAATTTATATGCTAATTTTATTAGCAGACACCAAAAGCAGCAGCAGCAGCAGTAGCGGGAGCAGGAGCAGGAACAAGAGCTGGAGCGGAAGTAGAGGCTATTGGGACGCGCAGGATCAGCGGGAGGAACAACAATAAGTCGCTGCTAATCCAAAGGGCTGACATTCCATAAGCCGCAAAGCCAACGACAACGAAAAATCAAACATTATAGCGTGTTAATAGCAGCCACCCTACCCAAAAAAAAAAAAGGGAGAAAGGAGAAAAATACAGGGTGTCGTCCTGCCCTGCACTACAACGCAACCCCAACCCAACTCAGCAGCCACTCCTGGCCGCCGACAGATGAATGAACAGGATACATTAACAGCCAGACACTGATACGCAATTATTAAAACAATTTATCAAAGTAGCACATCCTTTAGAAGGACAGCAGGACAAAAATACAATATATACATGTCCACCAAGGGAGGGGCGGCTAGAGAAGAAGGAGAGAGGCGAAGAGCGAGAGGCGGGTGTGCGGTTAGTGGGCAATACTTTTTTCATCCTTTAGTCAGTTAATTGTTTAGCCAAAGGTTCAGATCCTTGAATGGGCCAATAAGACGCAGCAAATGTGGGCACAACTTTTGGCAGTTATTGAAACCGCAAAACAATTCCCGCAATGCATAGTTTTGGCCACAATCAAGCTAGCGAGAGAAGGCCAACAAAACTTAGTTAGACAGAAGGAGAGAGAGAGGGATAGAGAAAGGGAGGGAGGGGGAGAGAGGGAGGGAGCTGGAAGTGTAGAGGGACAGCCGGCTGGCTGGTTGGCTGATGTGGCACTGCAGGAAGCGGAAGCTTAAACACAAATTTAATGGAGCAGTAAATTCGATTGTCGCATAAACAAAACCCGCCCGCATGCATAAGGACGAGTCGCACGCCACAGGCAGCATCCGCCAGGATAATGGCAGAGGCAACAACAACAACAGCAGCAACAAGGGAGCTCTGCTTGCCGCAAAAGGATAATACGAACTGTGTGAGTGTAGGTGTGTGTAAGTGTGTGTGTGTGTGAGTGTGTGTATGTATGTGTATATATCAGTTTCCGTATGTGTGTATGTCCTTGTGTGTGTGAAACTTTTTGCCCTGCCTGCCACAGTCGTAAGTCGCCCAAAGCATCGAGCGCCAGGACATGGGAGCCAGAGGAGCGACGCCTAAATGTGACTTTATGTGCTTTAATAAAGTATAATTTTTTTGGACGCTTAAATGGCGGACGGCGCCATCGTCCCGCCCCCTATCCTCCCTACCCCCCCAAGGCGGTCGTAAAGTCTCGAAATTGTAAGTTAAAATGCGACGCACAGGACGATTGGTCCTCATAAACAAAATGCGTGCATTTTGAAAAGTTTCCGCTTTCTGACAATAATATCCGAGATTAATATTTGAATTTTTTTTTTTTTAATTTCCTTAAATAAAAAATATTTAAAATTGTATTAAAAAAGTAAAAGGAAGAAATAAGAATTTATTTTTTTAAGAGTCAGAGAAACGATCGATCCCTTTGTCTCTCAAGGATTGAATTAAATTAAAAACGAAAAATAAGAAAAAAAAATTTAAAAAAAAAATAAATAATAAAAAAAAATTAATTAAAATAAAATACAAAAATAAATTAATAATAAAAAATGCATAATAAATAAAAAAAATATATTTTTTAATTTAATGCATGAAGTATTTTCATAGGGACTTATGGTCCTTTGGTCTTTTCAAGAAAACTTTCAGAGTAGCACGAAAATAAAACCCATGAAGCACAGGACATTTTGTAGCCATGTGTCATGTTCATAGTTCCTGCCACTGTTGCAGTTGCAAATGCGTTTGTAGTCGCAGCTTGCAGCTTGCAACTGGCAACTGGCAACCAGCAACTTGCAACTTGCCACTGACTGCGGTTTGTGCAACACAAGCGAGATGTCATGTAGAGTTAAACGATGAGTGTCACCCGCTGACAGCTGCTCTAACTGGAGTTGCAAGGCTAATCAGCGATGCAACGGCCGCAACAAAGCCGCAGCAAGTTTAGTGGCGGCGACAAGGACATAACAACGGATTTGGGGAAAGGATTAGAAATTGGGGAAATGGGAATGCAGATGGAAAAAGGGGTGAAGGTAGGGGATGAAGTGGGAGTTTAGGGAGCAGATGAAGGCAGAATTGAGAGATTGAATTGATGGAGAGAATTGAGAGATTGAGAAATTGAGAGATTGAGAAATTGAGAGTTTGAGAAATTGAAGAATTGAGAAATTGGAGAAATTGCAGAAATTGGAGAATTGATAAAGCTGATAGCGATTTGATTCGAAGAGTGGACTCACCTGGACACGCGACTCGGTTAGGCCAATCCGCATGGCGATCTCCTCGCGCATGAAGATGTCCGGATAGTGGGTCTTGGAGAAGCATCGCTCCAGCTCGTTGAGCTGTGCCGGTGTGAAGCGTGTGCGATGGCGTTTCTGCTTGTTTTTGTCCAGATGCTGCAAGACAGAGAGAAAGAGACAGAGCGTGTGCGTGCCGCATGAGTAAAAGGGATGGCAATGGTGGCAAATGGACAAACACGACAAACGTACAACATGAAGAAGAAGAAGAACAAGAGCAAAAGAACTCTGACTAAGACTAGTTCTAAGGTCTAAGGTCTAAGGACTAAGGACTAAGGACTAGGACTAAGGACTACAACTACAGCTACGATTAACAAAATGAAAAAAAAATAAAAAATACAAGTAAGTCTATCCTTTGTTTTATTAGGTTTTTTTTTTTTTATATAGAATACAAAATATGGAAATAAAATCACACTTACTTTTAGTATTTTTATAATATTTTTTGAATATTTAGAATAATTCATGGCACATCATAATTTTAGAATTTTTATACACAATTCAACACACACAATTTACACATTCACATTTGGAGCAAATAGATTTGAAGTTTGGTATTGGTTTTTGGTTTTGTTTTTTTTTTTTTTGGTATTATTAAACGTATATTTTTGGTATTTGGTTTTTTTTTTGGTATTTTTTTTTTTTTTTTTTGTATTTTGATTTCGAATTGGTTTTGATTTGGTTTTTGTATTTGTTTTGGTTTTTTTAAATGCATAGGCAGAGTGTTTGAGGAAAAAAAAAACATCGAAAGAACATGGATTATTAAAAATTCAGCTTTTAATTACTTGCTGCTAATTAACTGAGAGTCTCTCACTCGCCTTTGGTGTTGCGGGAGCGGGGGAGGACTCATCAGCAGATGCTCACCTGATCCTGTTGCTGCATATTGTTGTTGCTATTGTTGTTGTTGTTGCTGTTGCTGTTGTTGTTGTTGTTGCCGCTGTTGCCACCGCTTGAATTGTTGCCGTTGCCGTTACTATGATTGCTGGCACCATTCAACACATTGCCATTATCGCATAATCCTCCAGAGATATGAAGTCGTGCAATGCCCCCAATGCTGGCACCACCACCACCGCCCGGTCCAGCACCACCGCCCCCAAGATCCGCTATATTCGGTGGAACCGGCAGCTGTCCAAAGCTATTGACGCCCGCGTGCAGAGCAGTAATTGCCGCCTTGGGTAGATCACAATCCTTGGGGCCTGTTTCCAGCACAGGATTAAATAATGGAAGCAACAAATTTACAGATTAGTTCAAACTTGCCACACGCATTGAAATATATATGATATGATTATGGAAAAGGGAGAAAAGAGAGATTAGACTCTAGAAGTCCTGTAAGCGTGGGTGGTTGTGGAAGGTTAACTTCCAGGTCGATGGCTTAAGATATTCAGACTTTTATTTAAATGCGTTAGATGTTTAAAAATATTAAAATTGTTTAAATAAAATTATTTCAAAATTCGAACGGATTTTATACTTTTTTTTTTTTATTTATTTTTTTTTAATATTTTTTATTTTACATTTTAAAATTAGCCTTTTCAGTCGCCAGCGCCGTCACAGCGTCTTAAAACTCAATAAATAAATTTGCCTAATGATTTTTATAAATTAATTTATTAAATATCAACAAGTTATTAATAGATGCAGAAAGTGTTAAAAATTAGAGTCCAATTCAAAGTCAAGCTTTTTAAATAAATTTCATTTAAAAAATAAACTAGAAATAAAAGTAAAAAAATGTTGGGAAAACTCACAAATTCAGCATTAAAGCGCGGCTAATTAAAAGTATTTCCAAATCTAATTTGAAACTTCTGTTTGTAATAATGAAGCAATGTTTGCGTTAATTAATTTAATATTTAAACACCAAATTACTCAATGGACGCATACACCCAAACGCACACACACATACACACACTCGCACTCACACACACAGAGCGCGGCAGCAAAAGAATAGACGTTGTTTTTTTCGGTGGATTATTTACAAGATTTGTTTTCAATTAAAAACTGACACTAAATGTGATTCATTTGATTCATTTGATTCATTTGATTATTTGATTAGTCGATTATATGGTTATTTAATAAACTTCATTTTCATTTGCCGAATCCTTTGAATTGATTTCACCGTCGCGATGCCGCGAGAGGCTACGTCCACGGGAGTTGCTCAGACCGAACTGCGGCGATCGGATAAATTGAATTTTTCAACAACCTGTCATTCAAAAAGATGCCAAAAACAGTAACAAACGCTAAGAGCTGGCGGCCAACGGATGGAGGTAGCAGCAGCTCGAGTTGAGGTGCGATACGCACACACACACGCACACACACACACACACCACAAATATACTGTATGTGAACGTGTATAGTAAACGCTCTGCGTAACCCCTTTAACTCACTTGACTACGTAACGTTTTTTTTCGGCCTGTACAGGCAACAGCAGCAACAAAAACAACAACAACAATACTAACAATAATAACAACAACAACAACAACAACAAGTCAGTAGTTCGAAATCACGAAAAAAACACACGAATCATAGGCAAATACAAACAGAAGGCCCGCAGGGTGGATATAGACGAGACGTCGCAGTCGGCGGCAGCGATGTTGACGTCGGCGTCGATGTCGATGTCGACGATGTCGAAGTCGTTGGATCGTTCAGGCGGAGACCTCAACGACGTCTGGAATTTTTAACATGTATGTGCGAGGCGCTGCCTGTGAGAGATGTGAGAGACGGCAACAAAAGCAACAACAAAGGGGTTACCACTGAGACCCGCTTTACTCTTTTTGGCATTGACTATGTGTGTGTGTGAGTGTGAGTGTGTGTGTGTGTTAGTGTATCTTTTGATATTTCAACTCTGCTACAAGTCAAACATTTACTCATCGCCAGTTGATGCGAACTCTCGTCTATATATACCCTTTTGGGCCCGACTCTTGACTCAAAGCTGGAAGCACAGACAATTCGCTGCGATGTTGTCATGATTCTCATTTAATTATGCGGATTCCTCCAAAGGAACGAGGCTCTCAGCGTGGGCGTGGGCATGGGCATGGCCGTGGGCGTGGGCGTTAGGCTGCCGCGGGTGGGCGGTAAGTGATGGGTGTGCAATTTCCAACGAAAGCGAAACATAAGACTGAGTAAATGCTCAGACTTTGTGTGTGTGTGTGTGTGCTATGGATATATATATATGTGTGTGTGTGTGTGAGTGTGTGTTGTACAATTTGCTTTCAATTGCCGACTTTGATGTGCAATACAAACACGAGGGCAGCATCAATGATTTTTATTGTTTTCAAATGGACTTGTTAAAAATTCGGCAACTTCAGAGGCAGACGGGAAGGTAGCAACCTGGAGGAAGGGGCAGCAACAGGTGCCCCGAGCAGGCCAGCAAAATTCTGGAGCTGAAGTCATAGCTGGAGTCACACTTGCACTTTGGGAGTTGCCCTGGGATCCTTCGTTCGATCGTAAATGCTCAACGAGTTCAGCGCCACATAAAAGCCCATAAATTATAAGCGGAAAGTCTTTGCAGTTTTTATAGCTGTTATTTTTGTTGTAGTTGTTGTTGTTGTGCTTTGATGATGCCAATAGGCGATAGCAACGACAATTCCACTAATCCAGTTGTTGGTGTTGTTGTTGTCAATCTACGGATGACTGTTGTTGTTGTTGTTGTTGTTGTGCAGTCGCTTTTAAAGCGTTGCCAGTAAAGTGCTAATTTTTACACATACACCCAGCGCGGCTACTGTTCATTAGCGATTTTTGACGCGCTCGATGCTCACAGACACACGCACACATACACACAGTTAAAAAGCACACACACACGCAAGCACACACTCACACTCACTAGACTGTCTTGGGAGCATGTGAGCTTACAACATTTGAGACCAAAACAAAGTCAAGACATCGAGGAAGCAACTGCCTTTCCTTTTAAGACATATTGACCATTCACCATTTACCGTTCAAAGCAATTGGCCAACTGGCTTCAAACTGTAACAGGGCCAAGACCCAGACAGCATCTTAGCCAACTTTATGACTTTAGTCACATCTAATGGCTGCTCCAGTGTCCAGTGTCGTGATTAGTAAATTTAAGGCGCGGTGTTAGGTGCGATCTATGCTCAGTTCCCAGAGTCAAGCCCCAGGTTTACGCTCCACCGACTGAGGCTCATCCATGCCCGACGTGGTGGTAGCTTCCCCAGAAGTGCGACTTTTAGCATTCAAGTGTGCTGCTCTCCCTCTCTCTCTCTCTCTCTCTCTCTCTCTCTCTCTCTTTTTATTTGGAGTTTGACTTACTCTCTTACCAAATAGCGCCACTTCTCGAAATCGCACTCTGTGTCTGCTTTGGACGAGCTTTGGAAGATCTCGGACAGCCTTTTACAGTTGTGGCACATAAATACGAAAATCTAAGTTGCCAACAGCTGCAGCTGCAGCTGCAACTGTCATCGACTCAGTCATTGCAACAGCAGTACAACTGTAAACTGCAGATATTTGCGGTAGATCAACAATCAGTTTCAAATCACCTGAAACCCTACATATATACAACTATATATATATATATATATATATCTATATATATATATATATATATGCACGATCTTTGCACCTGCGGCCCTTAGCAAAATGTTGCTTAATTTTTCACTTTTCAACTGAAGTCAGGGACAGATTTGCATAACATTGGATAATCTCCTGATGTTTTATATTCAAAACAGACTTGAATATATTTTTTGATTTAACAGGAATGAAAATATATATAAAATGAAAATCTATAAATAAATCTATCTATATATATCACTTATCTATAAAATATATCTATATAAAAATATCAGTCAGAAGCTTTACTAAAAATCGCTTTGTTAACTTGTGGATTGGAATGGAATGATTTTTGACTGAATGAAAGTCGGAGAATAATTAATTTTGAAATTTCAGTAGTAAAGGTGGAATAAGTAGTAAAAATCAGAAAGATATATAAATTTAAAAATATTCAGAATTAAGTATAAATCATTTATTAAACAATCAGGGCTTTATTTTAACTGATGGAAAGACTTTGGCATTACAAATAAATAAAATATAAAATTCTTTAATTTCATTTGTGCCTTTAATCGAAAGTCAAGAGATTTACTGACTCAGAAAAAGTTAAAAAAAAATATCTCATTTATAATTTTAATATTAAAATGAAGCGATTTGAAATCTACTTTTAATTAGGAGTTAAGTCAAAGCGATTAAATGCTGGCCTCATGTTCGCTGCCCCCATTTTACTTGGGAAACTCTATGAATTAATAAAATGAAGGCTAAGATTATAATATAAATAATATAATTTAAAATATTAAAAATAACAAAAACAATAAAAATTCTAAATTCAAAAATATTAAATTGAAATATGCATTTTGAGCTCACTTTTAAGAAGGAACGTTTCTTATGAAAGAATATCCTTAAAACCCAATAAAAATCAAATATAAAAGAAAATAAAAATATTAAAAAATAATTTTAAAATAATATGAAAATTAATAAAAGTTGTAAAAATAATAAAATATTTTTAAATAGAATAAAATAATAATATTAAAAAAAAATACAGCATAAATTCATTTGAGGCTTAAAAAATTAAAAATATTTCAAAATAAACTTAAAATAATATTAAAATTAATAAAAGTTGTAAAAAATGTTAAATATTTTTAAATAATATAAAGTAATAAAATTAAAAAAAAATCCAAAATAAAACAATGAAAATTGTATAATTTCATTTGAGGCTTAAAAAAATAAAAATATTTAAAAATAAATTTAAAACAATATAAAAATTATCAAGAGTTGTAAAAATAATAAAATATTTTTAAATAATATAAAGTAAAAAAATTTAAAAAAAAAAAACCAACATAAAACAATGAAAATTGTATAATTTTATTTGAGGCTTAAAGAGCTTAAAGGAAACTCTTAATGTCAATTTGAGCTGTGGGAAAATTAGTGACAGCTTTCACCTTTTGACTGAGTTTAATTTACATAACATTGCCCAAAAAGGACATCGAATCAATCATAAATGTGCCTAATGTGAAATGACATCGTTGCGACATTAGTTGAATGCCTCGTAATGCTGCCCCTCCCTTAACTCCCGCCCCTTCTGACTACAACTCTTTTCGGAGCAACAACAAAACATGGCGGAGCCCACGAATGAATAAGTGTGCGTGTGTGTGTATGTGTGTGTGTGTAGGTGTAGTTGTAGGTGTGCTGCCTTTACAGCTGTAAAAGTACGGCCATTTTGCATGCTCGAGCTTCGGGCATTGGACAAACGTTGCACGAAAACCGCACAAAGCGATTAATTAATTAAAATTGGCAAACATGAATTTATCGCGCAAGCAATTTGCACAATTTGCGCAAATCAGTTTGGTGGCTGTTGTTGCAGTTGCAGCAGTTGCAGCAGCAGCAGCAGCAACAGTAGCTGTGGCTGTGGCTGTGGCAGTAACCGCTGCAACTGTGGCATCATCGCGCAATGCACTAAATGCAAATATCTGCCGCAAAATATATGGCAAAATGAGAGGCCAAAACGTTGCAATGCATTGGAGCCAGGAGCCTGGAACCTAGATGCTGGAGGATGGAGAATGGAGGATGGAGGAGGAGCTCGGGTATGCGGCGTCTCTTGTTGGCCAGGACTAGTCGTCAGTTGCAGGCACTGTACATAATTATTGAAATTTGGAAATTGTGCGGTTGTGAGGCTTTTGGGCTTTTCGGCCAGGAGAGGGGAAGTATGTGTGTGTGTGTGTGTGTGTGTGTGTGTGTGTGTGTGTGTTGCAGTTGGTGCAACTGTGCGGCACACATAAAACCGCACCAACAATTGCAGCATCCACAGCAACCGCAGAACATTTCAATACAAATGTTGACCACAGAAGGGAGCCTGGGGGGGCGGGACAACGTAAGGCGGGTGTGCACATATTTCATTAGCAGCGAACGACCGCAAAAATACCGCCACGGGCTGGTTAAAAGGGGCGACAGGGTGAGGGTGAGGTGGGGGGTTGCGGGTGACATTAGGGGCTGGCAGGAGGAAAGGAAATTTTGCAAATGCAATCATGAAATTAATTTAATTAATTCGCCAACGAAAAATGTTCATATATTAAATGTTTGTTTGTCTCCGAATTCGTAACGCCGCTCCAAATGAATTTTCACGATTTAAGTTTTCGCGCGAGACTTTCCCGCGGAAAATGAATAGGCATTAGAGGAAATGCCCCATTTTGAATTTCTTTTGCATGTAAATTGCGCTTAATTGGACGCGACTCCTGCTCCACTCCTGCTCCACTCCTGAACCCTTCCTCGCCCTCCTCGCTACCCGCTGTACGTCGGTTGTGCCTGTCCTTCTTTGCTTCCATTGCTCTGGCCAGCCTATGGAGCGTATACGTAATATGCAAATGTATTCAACGACGCCGTCTGTTGCTTCTCATAGTTGTCCCTTGTATGGCTTGCTTTTTGGCTTTTGGCTTTTTGGCTTTTTTGCTTGTTTTGGCTTTGTTTTTGCTTTTGGTGGCAGCCACAGTCGTGGGGCTTATGAAATTTATTAGGAGCACACGCTGCAGGCAGGATTTTCCTTGTGCCAAAGGATTTCCATGCCGCTCGCAGAACATGAAATCTTATTGAAATTTATAGTTTTGTACAGAAGCTCCAAAATGGGAGGGGGGTGGGGATTAAAGCTTCCTTCCGCTATTTGATTTCGGTTTAATCAATGAGCTTAAGAGCTGCGTTGCCTATGAAGCGACTACTAGAAAAGTCACATAGACTTGGATAATAAAGTGAAGGATCACAGCAGGAAATAGGATAACGCAGGATAAGCTTTTGTTTTGAGTAAAGGAATATTTTTTTAAAATTTATAATTTAAACAGGACTCCTGCGCTTTTATCGAAACTTTTCATATCCTTGCTTTAATTTGTTTTTCTTTTTTTATAGTTGATAGTTTTACGACTGAAAGCCCTAAATCAATGAAGCAATAAAAAATGGCTGCAAATATTTTGACCATAATTCTTTAACGGCCAAAAGGGCAGCCAACAAGTCGAGCAAACGCGGCGTGTGTCGGGGGGTCAGGGGTGCAGTTTGGTTTGGCGGTAAAAGTGCATGGGGATATGGTAATAAATTAATAAAAGTAATTAATTACGGGCTGGTCGGGAAGCAGGGTTAAGGGTGCGGGCAGGGGGTGGGTGTTGGAGGGGGAAACTCTGTCGATCGAATTGTTTATTCGCCTGCAAAATATTCAATAAAAACGCGCACATTATTCATTCGAGTGTTAACTGCAATTGCAATTGCAGTTGCAATTGAATGGCCAAAAGGATGCAGGATGCAAGATAAGGTTGAAAGGTTGGTTGGAAGGTTCAAAGGTTGCCAACTGTGTGAATTGATTGCCGAAATTGAAAGTGCTTGAAAAATGATCAACAATGCGGTAAAAAATATATTTATGCATATGAATATAAATACTTATTCATACATATTTGTGAATAAACAGTGAATAAACTGATAATTATGTGCGTGTCGGGGAATAAACGAATGTAAATTACAATTTGCGGCATATTTAAAAGAGCAATTATGGCAATTAACGAACACACACACACACACACACTCATACACACACACACTTTACAGTTAACAGCTAACAGTAACAGTTGCAGATATGAAGTGAGATACCAATAGAAAATGAGTTTAAGAGTCTTGTTAACACCCCACGGCACCCACAGCACCCCAAAGCACCCCAAAGCACCCACAACACCTACAACACCCACAACACCCACAACACCCACAACACCCACAACAGCAGCGAATAACAAAAATGCGAGTTAGTTAAATAAAATTTAATTATTGCTAAATGCACGCGACAGAGGGCGCCAGCTGCTTAGACGACTCAATTATAGGCCATTTAGCGGCATCGATGGCCCAGACGCTGCCCAGCCGCCAAGTCGGAAGTAAGCATAGGCCCCAGCCGCAGGCTATAGCCGTATAGAGACTCTACACCCGATGCCCGTATGCTCAAGAAATTAGTTTAATTATGGCCACTGAATATTGGCTATTGGAAGGTGAACGGTGGACGGTGGACGGTGGACGGAGGAAGGTGGACGGTGGACGGCAGCGTCAACGCCAACGCCAAGGCAGAGATGGATGCGGACGCGGGCAGAGATTAATGTACATATTATTATATATTAGCGTAATTTACTTGACGATCTTAATTACAATATTATACGCTGCTTAACGCTCCCCACATCCCTCACCCCTTACCCCCTACCCCTTACCTTACTTATGTGTGTGTGTGTGCGTGTGTTGTAAATGATATTGATTTACACATTTAAGGGAAGGCAGGGGAGGTGTCTACTTACCCAGAACATTGGCCCCAAGATTGTTCAGCATAGTTGCCGAGAAGTTTCTTATCGATAAGGTCGACAGTTTGTCGTCTTTTCTGTACCGTTACTTGGGCTTTAAATTTTAATTGGCTTCCAATATCGAATTCAATTTGATTGAGTTTCGAATTTAATTCGGTTTGCAGATTCCGCAGAATCCGCTCGTATACTCGTCTATCACAGTGTGTTTAACTTCTCGGTTCTCTTTTACATTTCAATTGATTTTTCTGAAAATAAAAAAAATAAACAAAATAAAATAAAATAAATAATATATGTGTTTTTTTTTCTGATATAAATCTTTAAGTCCTGACCTAAACTACTGACCGATAAAATCTTAAAATATTTGATTATTTAATTAGATTTTTCCACCTCACTCACCTTGCAACCCTTTGCTGGGATTCTGGCATGGAGCTCAACCGCTGAGGTCAGAGGTCAGTCCAGACAGTAAATGGCTTGTATTGCCATAGTAAAATTAATTAAATGCCTTGACCATAAAAAGCCAAAGAAATTAAATCGAAGTCACTTGGCCGGAAGTTGAAAAGTTTTCTTACTCCTTACAAGACACAGATACACATTAACACCTACACACAGAAACGGACACAGACACAGGCACAGGCACAGACACAGACACAGACACAGTACACGCACGCCCCAGCTCCAGGTGCACTCTCACTCACGCACACACACTCTCACAACCACACACACACGCACACACACACACACGCACGCACGTTGAAGGTAAGCACGCAATATAACGGAAGTTGTATCGTTTATTGATGAAATGTTTGACCAACTGACAGCTGGACACACAGTCCGACGGCAGGACAGTAGGAGCGGCCTTAGGACAGGCAGGCTTCAAATATGCAGCCTGCGACTTGTTGTTGCTTGGGTCAATTTAATTGATTATCCGCTATTTACCGTTATGCAATACAAAAATCTCCAATGCCACAAGACACATTAAACTTTACGCATTGTTTTTTGTTTCGTTTTGTTTTTGTTTTTGTTTTTGTTGTTGTTATTGTTATTGTTTTTGTTTATGTTTTTGTTTGCTGCTTTGCTTTGGGGCTTTACTTCATTTTGTTCGCTTGATGAATTTTTAATGTGAAAGAACCAACAGTCAAATTGGAGCTACGGGAGCACTTGGCTATTTCCGGATTTCGGTTTACGGTATTTGAATTGAAGTTGTTTGGCGACGGCTGAGCCAAATCATAGGTAACGCAACGGAACGGAACGCGTAATGTTTGCCAGGCGACTCGCTCGCATTTGAGACAAATGCGAAAAAATCAAAACGAATTTACTTGACTCGACCGATGATGATGATACCGTTAACGCCGACGATGGCTGACGCTGCGCACTGGCAGCGACGACGACGACGATGATTTCAATTGCCACCACTCACAGTTTCGGCGTTCAGGCACTCGAGCGCACAGCACCAGCACCAGAAGCAGAAGCAGAAGCAGAGCCACAACCAGAACCAGAACCACCATCACACCCCTCGCGAATCGGCTTCATGGGCTTTGCCTTGCCAAAGCATCGACGAACGCAAAGTGCGGGTAAGGCGCGTGTTATCTGCTTTTGGTATCTGCCATCTGCTTAGCGTTCGCATTGATTTGCAGAGTTTGCGCTGCGTGCGAGCGAGACAGCGCATGCCAGTAGCTGCCATCTTAACGACATACGGTATATACAGCTGGTCAGCTAGTTGTCTCGCTCTGGCTGCAGCTTGGCCAACGAAAGAGCGGCATGACCTGCGCTGGCTGTGCGTGTCGTATGGACCGCCCACAAATATGTAATTGCTGTGTGGGGGGCGGCAACCATTTGTGGGGTCTAAAAACGACTATTGTTCTTGTTGTTGTTGTTGTTGTTGTTGTTGTTGTTCTTGTTGTTATTCTTGTTGTTGTTGTTGTTTTGTTTTAGTTGTATTTTTGCCCGATAAGTGACGATTGCTTGGCGCTCAGTGAAGCACCTATCGATAGGCGATAGGCAGCAGCTTGCCCACGACGGAATCGGCAAGGCTTTCACCCCTGCACCCCTGTACCCCTGCACCTCAAGCTACATATTCGGTCGCATTGGCAACCGCAACGCGCATCTCACAGTTATTGCCAAAAGTCAACTTCGGGGGCGGCAACTGTGGAATTTGTATAAAGCATAACTCTCAGAGGATGACAGAGATTGAGCCGCGTGCCATTTGGGGTATGGCACCGGCAGCAACAGCAGCAGCAGCAGCAGCGACTATGGCTACACTCCCAAAAGGATGAAAGCTTCAGCTGGTTGCTCCTGGCTGCCACGTGCCAGTCGTCCTTTTGCCCACTCACCTGTTGTCGTCGACGACACTACGCGCCCGACACTACGTCGACGTCGCTTATTAGTTTCTCTGCCCCTTCTGCCCCTTCCGCCCCTTCTGCACGGGCAGTTGTCAGGGCACTTTCAGCGGAATTTTGTATTTGTGCAACATGCAAAATGCCGAATTAGCCAACAAAGAATGTTGTCAAAATGAAACTTGCTATGGCAACCGCACCACTCAAAGGCGCACCACTGTACACCCCCGCACCCTTCCCCCTACCCCATTCCACAGCACT
The DNA here is from genome assembly GCA_035044505.1 of Zaprionus lineosus. Classification (NCBI taxonomy): domain Eukaryota; kingdom Metazoa; phylum Arthropoda; class Insecta; order Diptera; family Drosophilidae; genus Zaprionus; species Zaprionus lineosus. Next base: position 1,006,313 of record JAWNNX010000656.1, on the reverse strand, counting down.
TGAAAAAATCTCAGTTGCTCCATCTGGTCGAGCCATGCACCCGCCTATCGACTCACCTTGCCGCTCCCATCTTAGGGCAGTGTCCAAGCGGGCAAGCAAACAAATCTGGGGCGTTAATTAAAAACTCAAATCATAGTCCAAACTCCGGGACCAAACCACAAGAAGTGCAAACAACAAAAAACATATAGATGAAAAATCAGAGCTGTACAAAGAAATAAATTGATGCCCGCTGAGGTGTCAGTGACGAAGCTCGATTTTTGGTCACTGCTCTACAGTGAAACACATAAAGATGTACACATATCTGGACACCAGGCTGCCCCTCAAACATCTCAGGTAGTCGCAGTTGCTTCCATAAGCAAACAGATCCCCAAAAAACTCGAAGCACTTTGCTTTATGTGATCCCCAAATGAAATGTTCCAATGTCAATAGTTTGCTCGAAGCTAATCCTACACATATATGTATATATATATACACACATATATATGTATGTATATATACATACATATGTATATATAAGTTTTTCGATTTCATGCTCAACTGTACCTCAACTTGTTTACGAATGTTATGGGAATATAAATATATATAAATACATATATGGAAAATACGCATTTCGTTTTTAAGCGAAGGACAGGAGTGACAGGAGGGTGGGGGACCACGATGAATGCAATTCTTTCTGCTGATTCTTAATTTTTTAAATATTATTTTTAATCAAATTATTTACCAAAAATCTCCACACGTTACTTTTAATGGGAATATTCATTGAATTTGCTGTTTGTCAATAGTATCTTAAGAATTGATAAAAAAAAAATTATAATTTCAAAATTAATAATAATTAATAAAAAATAAATAAATAGTTAATAAATTATATATATATATATATGAATAATATTTAGTGAATAAATATATAAAAAAATAAATAATAAATAAAAATAAATAAATAAATAATAAGTGTAATGATATATGAAATAAATTATATGTAAAGAGTAGTAGCTAATAAATAATAAAAATAATAAGCAATAAAAAATATAAGTAATAAATAACAAAATAATAAGTGAAATTATATATAAAATAAATAATATATAAAAAAAAAAAATAATAATAAGCCATACATAAATAAATAAGTAATAAATAAATTAATTAAGAAATAAAAAAATAAATAAATAAATAAATAAGCATTTAATAAATAAGTAATGAATAAGTAAATTAGTAATAAATAAGTAAGTAAGTAATATTGTAAAAAAAAAATAATTTTCAAATAAATTATAATTTTAAATAATAAATTTCCATTTTAAATCTTAGACTTTGTCTAAGGTCAAATATGAAATTTGTATGCAATTTAAGCCCTTACTATTTTCTATTAATATATAAATATAGATAATTTTTTTTTAATAATTTTTTTTTATTAAATATTAAAAACAAAATCAGTTCACTTATAACATTCGTCCTTTGTAGGGTTAAAGCCTTTCTGCATGTTTCTGCCCCTTTGACTGACTAAAATAATAATAACTAAAATAATAAATAATTGCAGTTTCCACTCAGCCGATTTGTTTATTTATTTATTTATGATTTTTTTTAAAATTCTGAATTAAATATTTTTTAAATCTTTACTCAGATTTATCAAAAGTCGAGAAGCCTCAAGTTTTCAGTGTAGTGCGCACAAAGCAAACATTTAAAAATAATCGTGAAGACATCTTCATTTGATGTTGGACTCGCATATTAGAGCCAATCGCCTTTATTCTTCTTATTTTTATTTATCCTCCCCACCCCCCACCCACAACCCGCCACCTTCGTCCCTCTCCTTGTGTGTGTGTGTGCTTCATTTTTGTTATCAGAAAAGTTCGTGCGTGTTAATTAATCAAAGCAGTTTCGAGGTGTTGCGCATTTGACTGACTTTCTGACTGACTGACTGACTGGCTGACTGTCTGACTCTCTGACTGACTGACTGTCTGACTGACTGACTGAATGATTGAATACACTGCCCAAAAATCAAGTGTCAAACTTGAATATTTGATGACTTGAGTTTGGGTTAAATTTCACAATGTGTTTTAAATGAGCGATCAGCAGAGTTGGGCGAATGAATGGGGCGTGGCGTGGCGTGGCTTCCAGTGTGCATTGGATTTTGCATGCTGTGCACATGGACATGGCATAAATCACTTTGCCAAATGCCAACAGGATATTGGCTGTTGACATTGCTAAGAGTCTGGCACTCTGAGCAGCGCCTCGCGGCATACAAAACCAGAAAAGAAAGATGGCTGCGAGGGGCAATTGGAGGCGGGTGGTGGTTGGTGGGTGGTGGGTACTGCAATCCTAGCACTTGGCATGTGCTTGGCATTTTTGACTTTGTGTCAAACAATCGTTTAAGCCGCCACGCAACTGAAATCCGCTGGGAGCCCGCACACCACCCACGCGTACGTGCAACATGCACTGCCAGCATTCTCCAGCTTCAGCTTCAGCTTCAGCTCCACTTCCATCGCCCCCTCCACCTCCCGTTTCCACCACCATCTCCCCCTCTATCTCCACCTCCCCATTTCGTTCTGGCCAACAAAAAACGTCCAGCTAGTAGCTGCTTGGCACTCACATCAATTGGCTTTTAAGCCAGAGCATAAATCAAGCGCGAGATTTACGCTATACAAGATGCCAATGCTGGTGGCATGCAAGGATTCGAGTGTAAAGGATATTTTTTTTATTTATTTTTCTTTTTGTTTTTGTTGTCTGTTGTTTTTTTTTGTTCGTTTTAGCTTATGTTTGGGGAGGGGGCGGGGAGGAGTTTTTGGCGTTTATTGAAAGGATAATCGATGGCAATGACAAAATACATTAAAGGATTTGTGTGGGCGACTTTAAAAATTCCACTCAAAGCCTTAGCCATGCCTCAAGGATGTCGACGAACTCGAAACTTTGAAATGCGGCTCTGTGGTCAATTTAATTGAATGATGAATTGCGTTGGACAAACTCTGTGTGTGTGTGTGTGTGTGTGTGTGTGTGTGTGTGTGTGTGTGTGCGTGTGATGGGGCAAGTGGTCGGGTTTTGCAGCATATTGGGACCGAAACACAACATCCAGTGCCGTCCTCAGCAAACGCGGCATTTCTTCAGTTGTCACGAAAAGGATGTCAAAGACCGTGCAACAGAGAAAGGGCGACTGGACAGGCTCCTTGGGACAGTCCACGACAAAGACGAATACGCATAATCAGTCAAAATTTATGACAAGCTCACCAGAAACTTGGCTTAACCATTTAATTGGTGCCCCGTACCCATTTACTTCCAATGATGATGATGATGATGATGTTGTTGTTGTTGTTGCTGGCCTTTTTGTTGTCTATCCTGTGAACGGGATGCTTAATTAACAAGGGCAAATGCTCCATTTTGGAGCCGTACCTCCTTTCCTTTCGCTTGCCTGCCAGTCCCTTTGAGGATCATTCTAAATGCTGCCCCCAAACCCTGACACGGGCCAGTCCCTGACTGATGGCTACAGCTGCAGCAACTGCTCATTGGTAATTTGTCTAGTGACTCCGCTAGGCTCGGGCTTAGTCTCCTTGTCATTTGTTGCTGCAAAAATTGTTGTTGTTGTATTTTGTGACTCTTTTAAAACATCCTCTCTATCCATCCTTCCCATCACGTACTACCTTATCTCTGCTCCCCACTGTGCGTCCGCTTTTTGGCTGGCAGACAAACGCACAAAGAGATACAAAAGGAACGAAAAAAAAAAAATAAAATTCGCAAAGCCAAAGCATCCAAAAATGTCCTGCTTAGTGCAGTTCCATGTAACGCATTATTCTTCCTTAACGCTGCCTCTGCCTCAGTTTTAGTTCCTATTTTCAATTCGCCTTCTTATTTCCGCATTTTTACACGTGAGGCTCTTCAAAATTTTCTAAATTACCGTAAGTATTTGCATTAATGTAAAATATTTAATTAGTTCATAAAAAATAAAGCTGAAAAATTAAAAGCTTCTATAAAAAAAACAGCTAAGTAACTTTTAAGCATTTTATGTAAATAAAAGAGCAAAGGTTTCTCCACTTTCTTAAGAAATAATAATTATAATTAATATATTACAAATTTGGGAATAAATAAAAGTTTTATAGAGATAGAAAAATATTTTTATATCTAAAGAGAATAAAATACAATACAAGTCGATAGTTTCGCTCTGTTAAAAATAATCAACCTGTAGATTGACTCGCCGAAGAAACTATCAAAATCAAAATCAAAATTTATAAAGTCCCAAAAGCAAAAACCAGACCAATGGCTTGGCTCGGGATGAAGTTGAACTCTGGTGGCTTTCATTTGCTAAGTCTCTGTCTAAGTTTAAGCAAATGAAACGAACCCTACAATTATTTAGCTCTGATAATATTTTGGTCCTTCACGAACTGTCACACACTTATAAACTTGGCTTATATCCCACTTGGTATGCGACTGTTTATAACGCAGGCAGCTGCATTGCTATTTTATTTGAGGCGAACTACAAGCCTTTCATATTTAAAAAATAAAGAATTTTTATGTAATACAATTTTTTTTTGTTTTTATTAAAAAAATTTTAAATTATTATCCTATTTGTATTTATGAGACAAAAACACAATTGTAAACAATAAATTAAATTTAACTACCTGCCTAAATTTACTTAAAAATGGTAAAAATGTAAAACATTTAAAACGCAAAGTGAGTAATGTAAACGCAGCTTTGCGCACTGTTAAGGATGTTATTCGAATGGTGGATTGTAAATGCAGCGCTTGCGTTGTGAATTGTGTGAAACTAAAATCTACTGTTAGGCTTCGAAAACTAACCACAAGAGTTGTGGATCAAGAATAGCAGAGACACATTTTTAGGTGGCGAACTTAGCTCAGAGCTTCATTTGATGCGTGGATTTGAAACTCCACTATTGAGCGCGTTCGTAATATGAAATAAAAATTGCCTAAATTAGTTTTATTATTATTATTATTTTATTATTATTTTAATTAAAATACTTATGTGCATTTATGAAAAATAATGTAATTGAATATTGTTTTTAAATTAAAGCAAAAAATGAAAACTATGCTAGCCAAGCTAAAGAAAATCAATCCCTTAAACATAAAAAACACAATAAAAACTGTTTAATTATAATGTATAAAAAATATAAAACTACTTTAAAATAAATTAAAAAAAGGGAAAACAATATTGTTGACAACTTTGTAATTCACATATGTGGCAAACATCAATATAGTTCAAGTGGGTAGGTATATTTGTTATTGGAAATGTCCTTAGGCTTGTTATTGATACTCCACTTTTTAATAATTCGGCGATGGGTTTCCTTTCGTTAGAGGCAATAAAAACAACAACAATGTCAAAAGGAAATGCACACCTCAAGCATCTTTGACACATAATGAGGCCAAGTAACAACATTGTAAACAACAGGACCAATACGTCAACGCCCCTAAGCTGCTAATGAAGCAGCGTACACACACAAAGGACGAGCCTCGACAAAGGTCGCATGCTGCGATAAGGATCACGATTACATTCACAAGCAGCTGAGTGGCAAATGGATCTACAGAAGCCGAGCCAGCGTCGTCGACAAATCGGCAACATGGCTGCCGAGTGATCTTGCTCACACGCTCGGAAGGATCAGGATCAGAAGCAGGAACAGTAACAGAAATGGAAGTGGAGTAGGAGCTAAACAGAAGTCGCAGGAAGAGCGAAAGAACAATTGTGCTTTATGTTTTTTTGCGGTTAAGAAACTGACGGACAATCAGGTAGGCAGACACATCCTTGACGCATCCTTGCTGTTCATTTAACAATCACACTCGTCTGGTAAAGCGATAATCCTGCCATTGACAATGTTCTTGTTCCTGTGTATACGTGTGTGTGTGTGTGTGTGTGTGTAGTCACACACAGCTGAAGGCAAAGCCATAAACACTTTCCATGGCCACAGAGACATAAGCGGATTGGCCAAACTAAGTTGAGTATGCGTGTGTGAGTGTGTTTGATGTCCTGCGGCGCATATTAACATTATCAGCTGTGGCAATGTAAAGACACAGGCAACACAAGGAACATCGACAATGTTATCAGGACATAATAATTGTGTCCCTCGCATACAAATAATGTGTGAAATCTTACGCCTGACGAAAGGAACCCGCTGCGTGTTCGCAGGACTCGCTGGTCGAGAGCAACTATCACCATCGCCTATTGGTATAATCGACAAATGCGTTTAACTGCTTTTAAAGGATATACTCAGCTTAATACCTGTAAATCGAATTCTCTATCACAGCAGCAGACAAATTTGTTTAGCCAATGGCTCGGGCTGCCGGGTGGGAGAGGGAGAGGGAGAGGGAGGTAGCTGGGAGGCACCTGGGACTTGGAGTGGGTCTGGGTTTTTCTTTTCAATTGCAGTTCAGGATTTTTTTGTTTTCTTTTTCTCCTTTCGCTTCTCCTCTTTATGTTCGACTGTTTTTTTGTGGCTTTCTAGGCGGAGCTTTCAATTGAATTCGCGTCACTTTAACGAAGTTTCCAAACGGAAACGGAAATTTCTTTCGCATGTTTGTCAGCGTCAATTTGTTTGCATTCCCTGCGATGCAGTTAAGTGACTTGTCAGCGTATTAAACACGTCGGTGATGCGCCCAAGAGGTGCAGAGTATCTTAAAGGATACCAGCTTCAAGCTCAATGAAACAATGGAAGTCAATAACTGCGAGACTTGAGGCAAAATCGATTGAAATACTGAGATTTTAAATAAAAAAAAATAAAAATATGAATATAAAAAAAAAAATTAAATAAAATTAAAAAAAATATATATAATAAATAAAAAATAAATAATAAAAATTTAAAAATTTAAAAAAATGACTGTCATAATATTACGACTATTATTACTGTACTTAGAAAAATACCAAATATATGAACATATTGCGAATTTTATTTAGATCTGATTGACAGGATTCAGGATCTAGGATTTTTTTTATTTATATACTAAAACCATCAACAATTTGAGATTAAAACTAAAATAATAAAAGCGGTAGCTTCAGTCGAGTTGGTAAAAAATTTCGATAAGCCTGAAGTTTCCACCACATGCATATCCTGGAGCATGTCCTGCCAAATATAATAATCCTGATTTGTTAAAGCCAATTTAAGACCATTTATAGGACTCTGTCCATCCCTGCAGCATCGCCAATCGAATTGCAACTCAATTAACCCTAACGACCAAAATTGTTGATCAAAAATCTAAACAACTGCCCGCGGGTGGTACTTGTCCTTTCCACGAGTTATTAATATAACTGTTATTATTATTTCTATTACTATTATGATTATTGACACCCTCAGGCATGGGGCTTAATATAACAAAGTTAGTGTTACGTTTATGCCACATGCTTGCCCGGCAATTTGCGTGCATGTTGCAGGCAACAAAACGCCCGAAGGAGGCAGCCGAACAAGGATCAAAAATTACAACAGCAACAACAACAAAGGCCGCAACAACAACAACGACAGCAACAACAACAGGAACAACGTCAAGAGTTACTACAAAAACAGAACCAAAGTCAACATGAAACATTTGTAACATTTGGCAGATGTCAACGCCCCTTGCACCAGACCCCCGAAGGACATCATCGTATGAAGGCAACAATTTGATAAAAATGTCATAATTAAATCACAGCCAACATTCCGTGCGAGGGAGAAGGGAAATGAGACTCAGAGTTGTGGCGGGAGAATGACCGAAAGTCAGGAGGTGTGAAAGAGAGTTTTCAACCGGCCTGCAGGACATTCTCGCACTGTCCTCGTAGATGTATTGAAAGCAATTTGTGCGTTCTGGGCGTTGCAACTAGTGAGAGTGGGCGTGTTCCGTTGCCCGGCTGCCACTGCCGCTGGTGATTGCTTTTCATAACTTTATGCTAATCAGCGTTGGGCGCGTCAAGTGTCGCATTTCAACGGAAGAGGCAACAATTTGCTGACTCTGGCGATGTTTTTCCTCAAATAAGAAGAAAATCAACAACAACAACAAAAAAAAAAAAACTATGCAATATACAAAATAAATAGACAATCAAGCGAGAGAAGAGCGGGCCCAATCGAGAGGTGTGGGTGAGGGGGAGGGTAGGGGCGAGGGCGAGGGAGCTGTTGCTGCGGTGCATTGGAGGAGCTGAAAATAATTTCCGCTTTTAATGCTCATTTCACATTTTGTATACAAAACTAATTAATATCCTTGCGCCCAAAACTGCAGCCAAAGTCCAGGATATTTGTGCAAGTAATTTCCGTTGCTGAAGAGTTGTTGTGCTTCCACTTCCCCGTCCGACCAGCACATAATTAATTTATGCAAAACATTCAACAGCAACAACAACAACACCAGCAGCACCAACAACAACAACAACAACAACAACAACAACAAATAACTGAAATTGACAAAAATGCAAATGCAAATAAATTGTAAATTGCGCAAATTTGTTTTTCAAAATAATTAACTTTTCAGCGCTTTTAATTAGAAATTTTTGGGCACAAAGCGAGGGTCCTTCCATAAGTACTTAGGTCTCAATAAAATATAATTTCCAAGGCTTTTAAGAAGGTAGTTAATAATATTAATTATTATTAATTATTATTAATTATTATTTATCATTATTTATTATTATTTATTATTATTTATTATTAATTTTTATTTATTAATTTTTATCATAATTTATTATTATTTATTATAATTATTTATTTATTATTATTAATTTTTATTTATCATAATTTATTATTATTTATCATAATTGATTATTATTTATCATCATTTATTTTTAATTATTATAAAATAATAACTGTATAGGAAAATTTTATACAAAGTTAATCTTTGTATCTGTATCATTTATATGTGATATTGATATCAATCTATAAATGTATCTTTATCTTCGCAGACCTAAAAAAATAATATAATACATATTTATTATATATGTCGCAGAATCATTGAATTAAATATATGGAGTTTAAATGAAACCGATGTAAATAAAACATTCCAGAACATTCTCTTAAGCCAAGAGACCATCATTTGAGGTGAACTCAAGTGAGCATGGAGCCTGCTCTTTGGCTGTGTAGAGTGAATAGCTGAAAATGCAATAAATATGGGAAGAAGGGCGCAGAGCGGTCAAGAGGAAGGGAGTAGAAGCTGTGCTCGATTATAACTTAAAAAGATTAAATTTGTAAATTATAATAAAATAAATCATGGAAACGAAAAAGGCGCCTTTTTTTTCTATTGCTCCGATAAATATATATATATATACAAGTATTGGAAGTATCGGAAACAAAGGCTTTTCTCTTTTTTAATGTTGCACTACTATTATTTTTCTCGCAACTATATATAGTATATAATTTATTTAATATTTATTCAAGCTTATGTATATGTATCATTTTATATTTATAGTATTTTTGTTTTTTGTTTTATATATTATATTATTTATATATTTATTTACAAATTGAATGCATATTTATAATTTTACAACTGCCTCAACATTTCATATTTTGTTAAAAACAATTATTGTATCTTTATCTTTAAATATTATATATTAAATCTATAAAAAAAAACTTAATAAAAAATTTTGAACATTTTAATTTCTTATACAAAAATATTAATTTTTTTCTTTTCACTTTGAAGCCAAGAAATTAAACAATAATAAATTTAAATAGCTTACAAAAAATTTATACATATTTCTATAACTTCTAAATTAAAATAGATGCCCTCGCTCACTATTTTCCCCCCTAACCCTCTCTCTCCCTCTCACTCACTCACTCATTCAGTTCATCTCATTTCATATCTCCTTTCATATTGCCTATTCCCTTCCCATCCAATGAGCTAATTGGCCAGACCGACGTAGCTCAAATCTTCCGCACAATTTCATCGATTTGTTAATGTCCTTAAGCATTCTTTCTGTTGTTGTTGTTGCTGCTGTTCTTATTGTTGTTGTTGTTGTTGTTGCTGCTGCTGTTGCTGTTATTTGCCCCCCTACTCAAAGATATTTGCAGTTTACGTTTAGTAATCCACTAATTAGACGCTCAAAGAGCATTAAACAGGACAACTTCATCGTCTGGTCAACCTTCCAACCTTCCAACCTTCTACTTCTACCGTTCCGTTGGCCAGCAGCGCCACAGGATACGCTGGCTCTGTGCTCAGTCATGCATGTGTTAGAATTTGTAACTGTACTAATTTGCCTGTATATAACTACGTGTTTGTGTATTTGTCACCGAGTGTGCGTATGTATGTAGGCATGTGTGTGTGTGTGTGTGTGTGTGACTGTATATGTGTTTACGTCTGCTTCTATAATTTCGTTAGTGCAGCGGAAACTGTTGCGGACATGTTGCCTGTGCCTGGAATGGCATTGGTATTGGCACCGTCAATGGTATCTGAGCACCAGGATTGGGCCTCCTGTGGTGACGCACCCTCGTCTCCTGCACACTTATACCATCGGAAGCACATACTATATTCCCATACGCACACACACACAGACACACACACACACACACACACATACAGCAGTGATTACTGCGTTCCAACTTCTAATTATCAGTTGGCCCTGCGGTTATTCAAGTTGCGAGTATGCATTTAGGCTCCTTCTCCATTGTATGCCAAGGATACATACATATGTGTAGGGAATATTGAAGGGATGCCCTATAATTGCTTTTTATTGAAGGATAACATTGCCGGGGCTCAGCTCATGTTGTTGTAGTTAACATTTGGCCTGAACAGAACTAAATTCAAATTGAATCAACGTTCGATTTGATGCATTACATGATTATCGTCTGCAGGATATGGAATGTATATATGTGTGTTTATATATGAACTGTTCTAATCAGCAACAGATGAGCACAAGGGTGGTGGGGTGGCAGGGGGTGTGTGGGGTTGATGCAATTTCAATTGCATTTGCCGCAAATCAACGCTAATGAAATTATATATACAAGTTTCGGTTTTGTTATTGCTTTAGCTTTTGCATGTGAGAGGTCCTGACAAGAGGACCAAACTCCATTTGTTTAGTGTTTTGGCAACTTAATTGAATTGCCATTTCACAAATAAAGCTTAATTTTTGGTCTCGCTCATGGCAAATCGCAAAAACGATTCACTTCTCTCAACGATTGCAAATATTTCATTCAAAACACAAATGAAAATGGAAAAATGGAAAAATTGAAAAATAGAAAAATAGAAAAATGAAAAATGCAATTTTTGAACAATTTTCAACATTTTTCAATTCAATTAAATTTTTATTTTTTTTTCCCCCAAAAATACCTAATCAAAATTCTAAACAATTTGCAATTAAAATGCATAATTCAATTTATTAAGGCAAAAACCCAAAAACGTTTTCTATTCGCAATTTTCGCAAATTATATGCAAATTATTCAAAAAATGCCCAATTAATGTGAAAATGTTAATGAAACTGTTGCCGGCGATTGAAAGTAATTATTATTATTCATTTATTTGTTTATTGTTGCGTCGTTGTGCAAGTCCAAAGTTTGTATAAATAATGTGAATAATAAACAATATCCTTGTTTCCAATCAATTAGACTAAAAACTCGGACGATTCGATGGAATAAATTTTTGCAATATTTTGTGATCAAAATTGTGCGTGTTTTGAATAAAATTATAATCAAACAATTTTAATTTATTTATGAAAAATTTCAAATTACTTTTAAATGTAAATTAAACTTCTATTTTAATTTTGAATTTTAATTATTTTAGCATTCCATATGCTGGTCATTTTCATAGGTGGCTACAAGTTTGAGGACTTCATCCTGAGCCAAGCAAACAGCAGATATTAAAATAATAAATAATTTTGCTTAGTTAAGAACTTTATAAAAATTCTATAAATATTTATTCTCAATTATACAATATAATAATATATATTTTATAGGAAAATATACCTATTAAAATATATTAAAGGATTAAAGGACATCATCATGAGACTCACAAATGATGAGCTTCCCAGCAGTTCGCTTGCTTTTACTCTGAGTTCACTGAGTTTGGCAGTCACTAAATAATGTCCTGAAATCAAATATTGAATAACTTAAATAATCGCCGCGTAAATCCTTTGATTGCTAGGAATTAACTTGACAATTGAGTTTCCTTTGTTGCCAAGTCGCAGCAATACAAACATATCAATCAACATTCTAATTGAATGTAATTAGAAAAACGCATGAGCTGCCAAATCTTGTGGGGCACACACACACACACACACACACACACACACACACACAAATATATACAGAAGCTGGCAGAAGCTTAAGCCAAGGTCTGTTCTCAGCCAACTCTAAGGAGTCTAAGGAGATGGGCCAAGGCAGGGCACGGCACGGCAAGTTCGCCACGTTGAATGGCAAGAAAATGAAATTAGACGAATAGAATGACGATGTAAGTGCCATGAAAAGACGTTAAGATGTTCTAAGCGGGGGGGAGGGGGGGCTGAGCAGGAGACGCGCTGCCAGGACCCAGTCAAGAGACGTGGCTGCTTCTACTCTTGATGATGACGATGTGGGCGTTGGGTTGATTGCGGATTGTGGGTTTAAGTGTATGAGGTATGGGTGTGAGTGTGTGTGTGGGTGTGAGTGAGTGGGTGTGTGTGTGCGGGTGTGTGTGTGTGTAGTGGTTGCTAGAATTGAGGTAAATTGCATTTAAGTGTTGCCGTTTTCATTTAGCTGCATGAATATGTAAGGAACTTGGCTAAGACCTGGAAGCCAAAAGATGAAGCCAAGAGCCGAGCTGCAGCTCCAGTTGGAGGTTGGAGGTTGGAGGTTGGAGGTTGGAAGTTGAGGCTGGGGCTTTTGTGGCAAGAAAATTGAATGAATAATTGAGAAAACGAGCGCATGATGGCATTAGTGTGTGATTGTGAATATTATGCAATTGTATGGGTGCAGTAGTAGTGTGTGTGTGTGTGTGTGTGTTTGCTGTGGCTAATGGACTTTAATTGCTTGTATTAAGTTGGATTGCAGCGAAAGCTTAATTCATGCACTAAGAAATATGGCCAGAAGTTGCGCTTATTTTCTTGCCTCTTGAATTTTAATTATTAAATGTTTTTTACTGCTCAATCAATATGCCGGCTGACGATTAATTAACGCCATTTTGTAATTATGTGCGCATTTTTAATTTAATTAACTTTAAAATAATAAAAAATAAAAAGCTCAAAATCCAACGCCCGCCCCAAGCTGTCTGCCAATTATGAATATGAATGCCAACAAATAACTTTAATTGCAAATTGTTATTGCGAAAGTAACCACACTAAAAGCAAGCCCACAGTACACACACATATACACACACTCACACTCACACACACAAACACAAACACCTTCCAATACGCGGAGCAAAAAAGGTGGACCACCTACATGGAAATTAATTTTGAAAAAAGAAAAAGAAACGAAAAGGAAAAAACTCTGTCATCCTCATACTGTACTCCGTTAACGGCTCTGCATTTGGTCCTTGCACATCCTCACATCCTCACATCCTCACATCCTCACGTCCTCACGCCCTTGGCGCACTTCCTTTTTCAATTAAACGCCACCATTTTCCATTAACGAATTTGCATGCATGTCTGCTGCTGAGTATGTGAGTGTATGTGTGTGTGAGTATACGTGTGTGTGACAGACACATACATGCTACTCTCTCGACACTCCATCGCTCCATCTCGCTCGCACACACGTACGTATTTCTATAATAAAATTAAATTAGAAGACCAGAAAATTAAATCATCAAAGCTTGACGTCTGGCGACGGCTGCTGCTGCCGTTGCAGCCGTTGCTTCCTCAATGTGTGGCGTCTCTTTCGCTATTCCACTCTCTGCCTCACTCTGTTTGCCTCTCATAAAATGGCGAGGCATACACACACACACACATGCATGTCCCAGCGCCTGCCCAATTTGCAAAGCGACAGTTACGAGTTCATTAATTTCTCAGCCTTTTTTTTCCCAGCGCCAAGTTTTCGGTCTGCATCTGCACTTGTGCTCACTGCGGTTTGAGCGGGTCAACCACCCACCACATGCCACCCCCTCCACTTCTTAGTCGCTCTCTCACTCTCTCCCAGGGCGTGGAGGAGTGTGAGCAGCATCATAAATTAAATTCTTCATCAACTCAAACTCGTTAAGCGCCAATAAAGTGACAGAGAGTTATTTTCATCACTTTTTCAATGGTCTACCACAAGGCGTACTCTTGACTGCGAGCATGTGTGTGTGTGTGTGTGTGTGTGTGTGTGTGTTTGTGTGTCTGAGTCGGAACGCTCTCAATGTGAACTCTCGCGCTCTCTGTGGCAAATGCAGCGACTGGTTTAGGCCACGCCTCTCGGCAGTGAGAGCACAACGGCGGGAGAGCCGCAGCACTGCGAGCTGTGCGAGTGAGAAGGAAGACTGAAATTGGAGTGAGAGGGAAGATAGCTCCGGCTACTTTAGAAACTGGTTCGCCTTTGCGCCTGCGTAGCCTGAATTGATGTCAGCCGCGAGATAAGCTAAGTGCAAGTCCAAAGAACAATATAAAAGCGATTTTAATTCAAAGATCGCATCAAAGATTAACGATGCCTGAAACGCAGCAGGGATAATAATGCTTTAGTAATGAAGTCTTCATTAATGTTGTCCTGCCGCAGGACATGGGCATAACTGAAAACGTGTCGTATGCGTAATTGTAATTAAAAGGACACTAACCGAAAACAGCAGCAAAAAGTTGGCCAGGCAAACAAACTGAAAGGCCCAGAGAGGAGCCTCCATAGCGCCAAGAGTTAAAAGTTCAAAGTTGAACTAAGCCCCTTAACAGCTTAACGATAAAAGCAAACTAATTAAAAGTACGAAGCAGGAGAAATTGCCACATAATAAAGCAAATTAAAAGCAAATTAATTTAAAACAAAAAGAAAAAAAAAAAAAGAAGAGTGTAAAGAGAGAACAGAGAAGTAAAGAAAAGCCCGTAAATGTTGCGGATGTGGTTCAAATGAGAATGACGCACGCACACACATACACTCATACTAACACACACACACACACACTCACACAGACAGATACATGCGCCCCATCGATGCGGGTGCTCCACTTCAATTAAGCAGCGCGCCAACATAGCAGCCTCAGCCTCAGCCCCAGCCTCAGCCTCTCGCAAGCCAGCCGAACACCTCTCTTTCTCTTTCGCCCACATACACCCAGAGCACACACATACATACATACATATACACACTGGCACACACATAATTATGTTTGGCAAGCTCGTTATGCGTAAGAATAAACGCACATTAAGAGCTCATTAGTCGGCACAAATCGAATCTCTGGCAAAAGGAATAAAACGAGCAAAAGCTACCCATGACAGCCAGGATAACTGGCTGACATCCTCGTACTCTCTGCTTGTCTGTCTGTCCGTCTGTCCAGCTGTCCGTCTGTCTGCCCGTCCTGGCATTCTCATTTAGCGTGTGTAATGGAGGACAACGTAGACGGGCAAATGAATGTGAATCGAAGCTTGGCTAAAACCGCAACTCATGCTTTCAGGACGTACAGGACGAGGGGACAGAAGAGTAGCTTTTAAGCTAAGTTAAATGAAACTAAAAATTAAAACCAAACATCTTTACATAAACTACTTGTGGAGCAAAGATGTCAGCAACTGTTGCCTGCGCTTAAACCCAAGTTGACTTCCTGCTCAATGGCAAGGATGCGATGCCGATGACTCATTTGCTCATGAGTTGTAAATTTTGTAACAATTGCAGGATATTAACAAAATCCACTTATGCGTCCGCTTGGCTCCTCCACCAAACAGAGTTTACAAATTGGATGAACGTGGCGAAAAAGACGGGGGGGTGCTACAGGGGAAGAGGGAGAGGAAGAGGAAGAGAGAGAACGAGAGAGTAGACAGGTTAAAATCCCCGCGGAGTGGGGGGGAGGGGGGGCGCATATGGGGAGTACTTTATGGTTGCGCCTGCAAAGCACTTTGCAGTCATCAGTTTTACAAATCTTGGACAATTGAAGTTCATAATTTATTGCACATAGGAAGAGGAGGAGGGAGTGAGAGAAGGCGAAAGAGTGAAAGAGAGGGGGCATATGGAGAGAGTTCTATTAGTTGCATGCAACAAAGCCGAGTGGTTGCGTTTAGAACAGCTGGCAAACAAAAGTTATCGCCTTATAAAGGCGACACTTTCCACACACACACACACACACACACACACACACACACACACACACACACACACACACACACACACACACACACACACACACACACACACACACACACACACACACACACACATGCATACATGCATACACGTGAATGTTTAGACACTCAGGGGTCTGGCACAACAATGGGCCATAGCACGCGTGCTGGGACAAGGTGACGGGCAGGACCTGCAGACAGACAGACAGACAGCCAGGCAGTTGCCTCTGTAACAACCCGTAATCAAACGCGTGCGCTGCGCTCTCTCTCTCTCTCTCTCTCCCTCTCTCTTACCTTCGTTCTCTTGTGCTCTTTATTCCTGCGCAGGCTCCGCCCCTTAGACAGTAACAATCACATATACACACACACACACACCACATTCGCACAACCGGTTTCCAATTTGATTTCAAAGCCAAACTCGAGGCTGACAGCGTCTGTTGGTCGCAGCGACTTGTTTATTGCCAACTCTGCCCTGGCACAGTGCGCAACGGTTGTCGGTTGATTCGGTTGTTTTGGAATACCTAGCAAAAGTGTACCTGGGACTAGAGAGACACCATTGAGACCCATTGATGATAGGTTCAAGTTTACCCTACGCTGCAGCCCGAGTGTAGCGCCTTGTGTGTGTTTCGAAAGCCGTCGCCGATTACTTCAAAGTTTGAATGACAAAAATCCGCAAAGATAAACCCAAAGAACTTCGATATCTGTTTGTTGTGCGTACGTGTGTGTGTGTGTGTGTGTGTGTGTGTGCGGTTGTGTGAACGCGTGTGCGAGTGTGTGTTAACTGTATAAACCGCATTATGGATATTAAAGCTACAGCAGTGACGCCACCAATGACAGCAAGTGTCGATGCTGGTGCTCCGGGCTCGCCCAGTGCCAATCTCGGAGCCGGCAGTTTGGAGCAACTGCATCATAAGCAGACATTCCAGCACATCTTTGAGCAGCTCGTGCAGCAGAGCGGCGGCAATCATAAGTTGGCTCCCAAGCAGCTGGAGCATCTGCGTCACCTGCTGGCCAATGTGCGGGATGCAAAGAATCTGCAGCTGATTGTCGAGAAGTTCAAGAATCTGGAACAGTTCCAGGAGCACTATGCCCATCTTGGCAACAACAATACTGTGATCACAGAGGGTAAGTGAACCATTTAAAGCTGCCGACGGTGGCAGCGGCTAAATGCATACAGAGTCGCATGTTTAGTTCCCGGAAAGCGTTTGCCATTTCTGATTACCGATTTAATTAACACAAATTGTCGCTGAACATGAAAGAGCTATCAGCGCGGCAGCAGCAATGGCAGCAGCAATGGCAGCAGCAGTGGCAGCATGAATTCTGTGGCATTGTGGCATTCTGACATTCTGGCATTGTTGCACACACAGAGACACATACTTGCAACACGTTCGCTGCGTGTTCACGGACATGTTTTGCATTTTGGTGATTAACATGCACCTGGCCCCACATTTAAAATAATAATTTGCAAATTATAAACTAATTGCCAAGAAACGGTGCCAAGTCCAAGACATGTGACTAAACCACAAACAAGAGCAAAAACACAAACAAAGGCAAAAACAAAAGCAAAAGCAAACACAGTTTTAAGTTGGTTAAAACTGTATTAAATGATCGACGGGAGAAATATCAGTGGCTGGTAAAGTAGAAAATAACGTTGCCTACTTTTCAGCGTCCGCTGGCATGACAAAGGCTCGTTAGAAGTTCCGCACACACACACACGCATGGAATAAACGAAATAGCGGCCAATGTGTCGCTTTGTGCAATTACAGCTCTTAGCTCGTTAAACCTGTAAATAAAGCTGTATTTCATTGTGTTGGTGTGTGTGCGTGTATTGTAGATATGTGTTTGTTCCTGCGGGTGCACCATATTTAATATAAAATTGCTGACAAATTTGCATTACAACTGCTGCCGCTGCCGCTGCTTCTGCTGCTGCTGCCACTGCCACTGCCGCTGCTGCTGCTGCCACTGCCGCTGCCTCTCGTGTGCCTAATTGACTTTCCAAACTGTTGGCAAACAGGCTTTTAATTCACATGCCATTACTTTGCCCCTCTGATCAGCCAATCATCAATCACACACTCACTCTCCATCTCTCTCTCTCTCTCTCTATATCCCCCTCTCTCTTTCATTTATCCTCTCCCACGCAGATGGCGAAATGACACTAAAGGACAGTACCCGCAAGTTTGGGGCCGCAGGTCAAACGCTGACCCCGCGTCATACAATCGATGCCATTCTGGGCCTCAAGAATCGCAACGGCCAGGGACAGGCCCAGCTGCAGGCGGAGGGAAGCGATGGTAAGTGGAGCACCTAACGATCACTTTCTAGGCCATAAATCAAAACCATGTCTATCATTATTAACGCATTAGTATTGTGTGTGTGTGTGTGTGTGTGTGTGTGTGTGTGTGTGTGAGGAGGGGGGTGGGGAATGGGAAGGGATGTCAACAACTCACCGATAACATTCCTCGACTCACTTTGCAAAGTGTTGTGGAAGTGTAATCGGAATGCCGATAAGCGAAATGCCAATCGATTTCAATTACTGTGCAGCCTTTGCCACCAAATCAACAAACACAATCGCGAAATTATATTAGCATTTATTTTTGACTCGGCACGGTGTGGCTCAAAGGAAGTGGCTTCTGTTTTTAGCCAACTCCTTAGACTCTGTCAATCGTCAATCGCGTCAACCTCAGCCATAAGCCATCCGTTGTTAGAATGGCAAACCTCGCACACCGTCAATCGTCAACCGAGGACGGAGGACCGAGGACCCAGGACCGACAACCACCAGAAGCCAGTCGCTAACTGGCGTCTGGAACTGCACTTTAGCGCCGCCTTGCGATGCACGACAGCTGATAAGGGGAATCAGTCAGCGGTAATCGTTTACATGGCCAAACGGGATTAGAGCCCAACTCAACTGAACTCCTGGCTGCCAGTGCTGTGGGCGTGCCGCGCGTTTTATGGCATTTCTTCTTGGACAATTTAAACTTTTATTATATATTTTCTCCTCTGGGCGCCCTTTCAGTTAGCCGTTACTTTGAAGGCTTTTTAACTGGATTATAGTTGGATTTATGCGCTACTATGGTGCCAGTCGGTGACAGACCTCAGGCTATCACTCCCCCACACACACATACACACACACCCACGCACACCTACTAGGCGTCCTTCTCCACCCCGTCCTTCCATTGTTCCTGGCACATCGTTTATAATTTATTTCATTTTTGTTTTGATTGCCGACAAGCGATTGTCGCACACCCGCCCACTGCCCACAGCCCCACCGCCCCACCACTCCTTCCATCGCTTAATTTTCGACTTGTGAAAAATGGGTGGATAAGTGATTCTTTGAAAAGGAAAGAAAGAAAAGAATAAAACGAACAAAACGAATAAAACGAGCGAAAGCAAGTGGAAAATGATTGCCTGCACTTTATAATATTTTGTGGGGCGGAGGGGCGGAGGAGTTTTCTAAAGTAGGTCTAATTTTTAAAGGAATATTACAAACGATCTGTTCTTGTCCTTTCAAACATATATTTGGATAGAAAAATGTTACATCTTCAGATGTAAAAAGGAAGTTGTAGGGGTTTAACTTAAGTTCTTGTAAAGAGTTTATAACAATTTATATTAGATTTTTATTCTTTTAAAAATATTAATTTAATATTTAAAATTATTTTTATATATAGCTTATTTTTAATTTTTTATAAATTATATTTTTTTCTCTTTTTTTATGTATTTACTTATTTTATTTGCTTGAGCTACTTATTTATTTTTCTTTCATTTCTTATATCTAATTTTTTTGTTTATGAATTTATTATTTATTTTTATTTGTTATTTATTATTTATTATTTATTTTATATATATTTATTTTAATTAATTATTAATTTTTTTTTTTTTTTAATTATTTTATTTGGATCAATTAATCATTTAATACGCTATAAATATAGAACACGAACTTAGATATATAATTTATATGCAGGAATATCCTTTTTAGTTCTTTGAAATTAGTAATAATATTTAAAATTATTTTATTTCTAATTATTCCATAAAAATAGATCAAATTTGAAATATCAGATCGAAGTTACATTCATAATTATTTAAATATTAATCATGACATAATCCTTTGGGTATAAAACTGCAAAAAATCATTTTTATTTATTTATAAATAAAAGCAATTAAATGAACTCTTATAAAAATGCATTATAAGCCATTAAAATGGCCAATTTATCTTGATTGTTGGCCATTTCCTGCTTGTCATCTTTAAAGTAAAGTTAAACAAAGCGGACAAGACACAAGGAAGGGGAAAATCAATTAAAGGCGTTGCAATTAATTCAATTAAAACATTGCGTTAATGAATGTCAAGACAGCATAAAGTTGCTTCCTCAATGGGAGACGCCACCTGACAGCAGTGCCAATAACAATAACAACTTAACAACAACAACAACAACAACAACAACAACAACACAAGTAAACGAGGTGGAAATACAAAATGGCTGTGCAAAACAGCAACGACAAAAGTACAGGTTAAATGGCCGCAAATTAATTAGAAGCAGGCAAATAAACTGCTCAAAAGGAATGAAAGGATGATAGTGTCCACGATGTGGCGAGGGGGGAGGAGGTGGTGTGTGGAGACGTGGAGCAGAGCATAAAGGTGGGCAATAAACCGGAGTAAAGCTGCAAGTCCATAATCATAATTAAACTGCGGCTAGACACAGGCTGTCAAAAAGCATTTAAACTGACGGCTTGTTGCGGTGGCGTTACACGACGAAGAGAGAGAGAGAGAGAGAGAGAGAGAAATACAAAGAGAGCAAAAGAGAGAGAGAGAGAGAGAGAGAGATGCCAGTGCTAAGACGCTAACTGCACAAGTGCATTAGGCCGCTTCGATGTGAACTGATCGCGGCGCGATGCTCTGCATCATTAAGATCAAGATAAGCAGCTCGTGCGGTGGACGCGGGGGGAGAATAGATGCGGACGCTGACGCTGACGCCGACGCCAACAGGAATGAGAAGAAAGAGTAAAAAAGGGAAAAAAGAGGGAAATCAATCGATCGGTCGATCGGTCGATCGGTCGGTCGTTCCATTGATTCACATCCATATTGAGGCTGTTAGCCAGTTGACGCGGCATTAAATTGAGCATTAAGTCACTTAATGATCTTAATGCGTGTCTGGAGCGAGCTAAACGTGCGTCGGTGTTGCTGCCACAACAACAACAACAACAACAACAACTACTACTACTACTACTACAACCTGAGCAACAACCATAACAACAATCCACTTCACTTTAACGCATTTGATTGACAGTTTTGTTTATGGCTTGTTTCGTTTTTTGATATGAGCTCGATATCTTGTATCGAGTATCTTGTATCTCATACCTCATACCTCGTACCTCGTCCCTTTTATCTTGTATCTTGTATCTTGTATCTTTGGCTGCGCCTGCGCCGGAAGATGCCAAAAATATATATATTTTGTGTTGCATTTCCTTTGGACTCGTACCTGTTGCCAATGACTTTCGAATTTTAAGCCCTAAACCGAACACGATCACTTCTCTTTCGGCTAATAACATTTCAATTAGGCCGCCTAATGGCCGACCGACCAGGTTTATTGTGAAACTGTCAAATCATCAAATCATCTGAGTGACGAGATTAACGTCAATTTGTCCTTTGCTCAAATTGCCCTCATTTTCTCTACAATTAGAACAAACTAGGAACTCCATTTAGCCATATCTTTTGTTTAGACCAACATCTGTTAGCCGCCCCCCCCTTCCACACCCCCTTCTCCATTGGCCCAACCCCTGCGGATCCTCTCAATTAGCTATTGAGGAGACGAACGTAACAACTTCATCTTCTGTCAGTAGCTGACTTAATTTGAACCTTTTAACATTTCAACCTTAAGCCATATTCATAGTTTATATTGTTAACAACCAATACTTCCAGCTGCCAACTTTAATTGCCAGAGCTAATGGCCAACAGACGCAGGAAGCACACCGAACAGCTCTAAAGCCGAGAAATTTAAATTCAAATTCAAATTCAAAATCAAAATCATTTCTTAATTGAACTGTCGATCAGGCAATTTCGTTGCTTCACTCATTTGATTCACTGAATATGAATACCCAATGGCATTGAACCGCCGAAGAGTTGAGAGCTTTCAAGCTGAGGCTGTGAACTGTGAGCTGTGAGCTCAACAGTTTGATTGACTACCGGATACCCTTTGGGCGCCGGTAAAGCAGCCCTATAAATGGCACCTTGAATGTATTTATTTTTAGATGCATTTCAAGCAGATTATCCGTGTTTAATAAATGATCCTTTAACTCACAGCCAGAGCACTAGGCAGATGTCAGTTAGTAATCCGTCAGATCATCTGCCAGTCCGATGAATGATCACTTGAAAGATCATCATCAGATAGTTAGAAGCTGACAACCACACACAAATATAACTTATATAATTATATATAAAATTAAAAATAATTATATATATAAAATAGTTTAAAAATATCAGATAAAGGATATAATTTAAATAAGAGTAAATAAAGATATGAATAGATTCACACTGAGTAGAGACCTTACCCAAAGAAAGAGAGAGCTAAAAAAAGAAAGTCGGACGAATGGCTAGCAAAATAATTGAGGAGATTCGAGTATAAAAGGAACAATTAAAATATATATCATAAATATATATAAAAAATCAATATATATACCTATATATATATACATAATATAGTCAACTAATAATTGGAATAATAGTCCTTACATTGAATAATTTTCAATTAATTTTTAATTCAAAAACTTTCCATTTTTCTGCACATCTTAAAAGTGAATCATTTTTAATTAATATTTGAAGCAAATCATAAAATTTTCTATTTTGACACAAACTATTAAAATGCAATTAATTGTTTCATCTTTAATTTCTACCTCCATTTTTTGTTCAAAAGCAACACTAATTCAAGGTATTCGCTAAATCATAAGCCTTTATGCTTATCGCAATAACTGGCACGTGTGAACGCATTGAATGTGTAAAGTTTTGCTAAGTTCCTAATAGTTTCTGGTCTTGAAAAGTGCCTAAAAGCCGTTTTCATAGCTCATTTGGGTCGTCATTCATTTAGTCATTCATACACTCACTCACTCACTCACTCACTTACTCACTTATTCATTCATTCATTTAACCCGCGATATTGAGTTGCTCTTTTTGAAGCTCACGCAATTAACGCACGCACGCGGTGTGGCCACCGGGACGGGGGTTCCCTAGCCACCGACTGGCTGACTTCTGGTCTCCGCTTGGCTCTCGGCTTCGATCCCGTTTCTGGTCTTGCTTTGGCTCCGAGTCTGTATCTGAGACTGAGACTGCGACTGAGACTGTGGCTGTGGCTACTGTAGTTCCATTCGGCAAACGCACCTCATGTGGTGTTCACGCCTTTCCAATGGCCCTTTTTTTGTTTTTGCTTTTATTGTTTTTTTTTTTTGTTTTTGTTTATTTTTTTGGTTTTTTTTGTTTTTTAATTGTGCGTAGTGGCGTTTTTAGCTACCTCATTTGCACTTTTGATATAAATTTTGAATAGTCTTTGATTTTGTTTTTCATAATTTCTTTGAATAGTTTTTGATAATTTCATTAACGCCACAGTGGCTCAAAATAAAATGCATGCGGTGCGTGTAAATTTCGATTGATTGGTGAAAACGCAGCGGAGGTTAATTCAGGGCATTTCTGGGAAGATTTGCTGCCGTTTACGGTTAATTAGCCAAAACACTTGACCCAATTACCAGCTTGGCACAAAAGGAAAAGCCGATGCCGAAGTTGAAGTTGAAGTTTAAAAGAAAACTCAAAAATCAATAGAGATCGAACACTCGATGAGCTACCGAATGCTTCAAACTTAATTATTGGCCATTGTGCCAGACATAATTACATTAGACAATCGTTTAAGTTCAACGATTTGGGTTTCGGATTGGGTTTTGGGTTTTGGTTTTGGTTTGAGCTTGGGCTTGGGCTTGGTTTATGTAATCGAACCAGGAGCTCTACTCCGTGCAGTCATCTGTGGATGCAAATTAAATTCAAATTTTACCGGCATGTACATCAAAAAGCAATTACACAAAAGACTATCAAATAATTACTGATATTTGAGGCCAACTGACTGGGTAATTGGATTTCAACCAGAGCGTCATCCAACGCCATCGAACACCAACAAACCCCATACAAACCCCCATCCGTTCAACGACCAACGAGCAACTATACAATTGGGAAACAGTCGTCCTGCCATCAGCTTTTGGTTGTTTTCAAAAGCCAATTTAACACAGAAATTGAATTTGGTTACACAAACCGACTGCAAAAGTCAGTGCAAACAGGAACCACCCACACACTATGCTTCTATTACAATTTCCACACCAACTCCGCCCAGTTACCGATTCCTCTTTGCCATCCCATTCCCGGCCAACTTTTCGGTCGACACTCGCACTCGCAGCGCGCAGCTCGCAGCTCACAACTCACAGCTCGCAACTCACACAGCTCACAGCTCGGCGACAACTAATGACTTCCTTGCATGTCACGTGATATGTGCAAGCGGCAGCCAGAACGCCCATTAGAGCCACCAACCTTATCCCTAGGCCTACCACCCAACTATAAACTATAACCTCCCCACTCCCAACTCCCAGCTCGCACCATTATACCTCGTCCTTCTGCTCGGCTTCCTGAGTAGTTTACACCCGTCGATTTAGCTTTGGCCTTCGGCATTTCGAGCTTTCCGAGAATTTTTATTGCCGCACATTGTAAATACGAGGCGACTAATTGAAAGCCGTTTATTGATGGCGGAGCAGGGAGTTGGCCAACAGGTGTGGATGGGTGGGTCCCTGCTTTGGGTATTGCACCAGAGCAGTCGAAAATTAAATAACACATTGTTATTACCAAAGCAGAGGCAGACTTTAACCACATGGCCACAACGACAGCCTTACGAATTGACCAACTGTCTGGTTAATTAAAATCGAATCAGGCGTCAAGGAAAGTGGATGAGTTTCTGGTCCCCTCAAGAGACATGTGTGCTGCAAGGATCAACGATTACTAGTTACTGATTACCTGAACACTTAAGATCCTTAAAAGTGGCTATTAACATTAGAAGGTTGCAAAGGTCAAAATTGATACCCAGCTATTAGAAGATCACATTTGATAGCTCCTAATCCTCTCCAGCTTTGATGCAATATTTAAATTATTTTTCTTGTTTTTAGGCGATGGTGACACCTCCTTGGCAGATGATGATGCCACCGATCTGCGTTGCAGCATGTCACTAACACAGCTGCGCAACATGGACAATCACATGGCCAATATGTTGCAACAGCATGCCAAGAACGGACTTAACTATGGCCCACCGACACCACCGGCACCGCCGCCGTCGCAGCCACCACCGACACATCATCACAGTGGCATGGCAGTGCCGCCACATGCCCCATTTGGCTACCACAATGCCTTTGGATTTGGCCAAAGCCACAGTCATGGTCACACCCTTGCTCATGGCCATGGCCATGGACCGGGACATGGGTCCGGGCATGGATCTGGTTATGGGCAACAAGAGGATGCCGCGGGTAATTACCTCAATTCGATGCACCAAATGGTCGAGGCCAATCAATTGCAGCCACCTCAGGTGCCGGGGCCACCGCCACCAGGCGCCTATGGCAGCCACCAGCAGCATTTGGCGGCGCTGGCCGCGCATGCGCAGGAGCAGCACAACAAATATGCTAAGTCATCGTCGCCAACAGTCGCCACAGTCGCTGGCAACTACTTTGTGCCAGATGCCTCAACGGCGACGGGCACTGGACCATCGGCAGTTGCCCAACAGGCGGCAACACGCGACTACGACGAGCGTTCAATGTCCTCGGCCAGTGAACTGGATGAGGACGAGGATGATGCTGCAAAGATGCAGCACGATGGTAACATTAACATTGATGTAACCACTCCGCCCACTCCCCGACCCATGGGCAGCAGCAACAACAGCAGCAACAACATCATCAACAACAACAACAACAACAACAACAACAACAACAATGGCAACACCAGCGGCGCCTGTAAACGCAAATCCTCTTCCGCCTACTGTGATGATAATGAGCCGAAGTTAACCAACGGACAGCAGCTGGGCAATTACGGGATAAGAGCGCGGAGCATGGACGAGGTGCAGCAGCAGCAGCAACAGAGCTTTCAGCATGACTACCGCAGCAACAGCAGCAGCAACAGCAACAACAATCAGAGCATCAGCAACAACAACAGCAACAACAACCATACAACTGATCACGTAGAGCGTCTAAATGCGGACAACGACAGCCTGGTTAATGGTAGCTGTGCATCCAGCGAGGATCTAAATCAGACCAACACCAGTGAGCAGGGCGAGAAAATCACTTCCGGCAGCGACGACGAAGGTAAGTGGATCGACGGCTTCCAAGTCATAGCAAGGGGGGGCAGCTATACTTTATGTCTACTCTCTCTCTCTACTTATGCACCGCCAGGCCAGGATGACAACTGTGCCAAGAAGAAGCATCGACGGAATCGCACCACCTTCACCACCTACCAACTGCACGAGCTGGAACGCGCCTTTGAGAAATCCCACTATCCCGATGTCTACTCCCGCGAGGAGTTGGCCATGAAGGTCAATCTCCCCGAAGTGCGTGTCCAGGTGAGTAACGGCCACAATTCTACAAAGATAACAATGATGTCCATGGTCATGCCCATACCCATACCCATGTCCATGTCCATGTCCATGTCCCGCCACATATACAACTTAACTTCCCTAATTGTCCAATCAACATGTCTGCTCAGTCTGTGCTCCGGAAATTAAATAATTTCCGTTTGCAATTTATTTTAACGAAATTAAGTTTCACCAACTAGGACCCCGTTTGAAAGTCCTTGCAAAAGCTGCTGAAAGGTATACATGTATTTTAGCCATGACAAGGATTTATGCAAGAATTGCAAGCCAAGTTGAGCTCGGCTAGACAGGTGCTGTGGGTCAAGGAGGTGCATACTCTCTGCAGGACATTTTAAAGATTATATATTTAAAATGATCCTAGCGGTCAGGACTAGTTGATTTTCCAGTTGCTAAGAGTTTTAGTAGCTCCGAAAATGTCCTGATCGCGCCTATTAACTTTTTCTTGGAAAGTCCTAATTTATCTCATCATTTCTACTGTTGAGTTAAGATCTACTTAGAGCTCCAAAGGATCGCTTTTAATACGCTTCTTTCCCCTTAACATCCTTTTTCGTCCTAGCCCACCCCTGCCTTGCTCCTCTTGAATAATCACATAATTTCCCATCATATTGTATTCCCGCACAACTCAGCCATAATTTTAGTTTCATTTCGTCCCATTCAAAGGATGGTATCCTTTGTGTCGAAAGTTGTGCAACTTTCTTTCAGTGCATATTAAAATTTATGTCTCAATTGCAAAATGACAATACGAGTTGGAACTTTTGCTACCAATTTATGAATATATGCTGAAGAAATTATGCAGTTTATGGGACTATGCGCCTTTCTCCATTGTATCCTGGCGCTGCATGTCTGGCGGCCATTCGTTTCGGGTGGCAAATTGCGAGGTTAACGGGCGGGGCGCTTCGTAAATTCCTTTCTCGTTGGTGTAGCATAAAAGACGCCCGGCTAGCGGCAATCGGCAATCGGAGAACCAAATAAAAACACACAACAACAACAATTTGAATTGAAGGGTTCGAGTGGCATTTCAAAAAATAGGACCTTAAGCAAAGGAGCTGTCATTTCGGGGGACATCTAATTGCATAGCTTTACAGTGGACCACAACGACTTGGCATAGTTTTATGTGTTATTCTAAGCCATAAACTCTAAAAGCAAGCAGAGCTGTAAACGTCAAACTACAGACGGCAGACGACAGAGGAAGACAGACGTAAGGACGATAGACGAAAAGACGAAAGGACGAGAGACGGCAAAGGACATATCAAATTTCATGAATTCGTTTCCTCAGACGACAAATCATTTTTATTGACTAAACATTATCGTGCCTCGTCGCTGCAACGTTGGCGACACTAAAGTTCCTGGGCTTGTGGCGGTTGGCGGTTGGCGTTTGGCGGGATGGGGCATGGCAACACAAATGTATGCACATAAATAAATAAATAAACAAATAGCATATATACAAATATACTATATAGATTTAGAGGTAAAATAACGTATATAAATATAAACGAAATACAAAAGTAATGAACAAAAATCGCATAAAAATTTCTTGCACCGCCGGCGCTGCGATTTATCAGCGTTTCTCTAGATGGTGTACGGCCCTCATGTGTCACTTTGTCAAATTGACACGAATTCAAATTATGCCAGCCCAACCAACCGAACCCTCAGACCACCCTCACACACCACCATAGCTCAACCCTTGCCCTAACCCCATCTACCCTTTGCCTCCTTTTCGACTCCACAATCCTTTGACTGCGAGTATTGCGCGTTTCCCCAAGTTAAACTCGTTTTTCGATTTATTGGGCACAGTTTTTTCTTTTTTTTTTTTTTTTGGGCGGCATGTTGTGTGTGTGTGTGTGTGAGTGTAATCGCATTTGCGGTTAGTTTGCATGAAGCTCTAGTTATCGTTTCGGGCTGGGAAATTGCTTGGTGTGCAACTCGTTGAAGGTGGAAATTTGTTTTGATTAAGTTTGCACACACACACACACACACAAAAAACACAAATAAGTAGACGCAAAAGGATCGAAAAAGGATGTGACAATTGAGTCCCTTGATTGTGAGATACTCTCTAAATAAATTCAAAGTCTCCCATTTGATATCCTTAACCTAACCTGTTGTAAGCTCCGCAGCAGTCGCCAAATATTTTTTTTAATTTTTTGGCAGTTTTTAATTGAGTTTCGATTTTCTCTCTCTTTTGACTGGATTTTATTTATATAATTATTTCCATGATTTGTTGGACTTCAGCCCAGCCTTTGGTGCAGGGTATCAGTTAAAATAAAAAATCTTCGTCAAGTTAACTGAGTTGTTACTTGGCCAACAGAAAGCGAACTCGAAGCAAGACCCAAAACCATTGAGTCATCCAATCGACGGGGCAATGCAATTTCTCGTCTAGATGAGTTCATTTCTGGGCTCTGGTTCTTGGTTCATGGTGACGGCTCATGGTTGATGGTTCCAGCGTTGGTTCTGGTTCAGGCTGGCTTCAGTTTTTTGGTAGTATTTGGTATTGGCTCTGCTTTTTGTGGAGGAGCATTGTAATAGATTTGCTAAATGTTTGTTTAAAAAGTTTGATTGGATTTTGTGTTCGATGCATTGTGCATTTCTGTTCCTTTTTGCTCTTGTTGTGTGTGTGTGTGTGTGTGTGTTGGTCTTGTATTGTGTGCATTTTTGTGGCTTCTTTGATTGTTGTTTAAATGGCAATATTGCCTGCCACTCGTTCGCCTCATAATAGATAGAGGACAGTTGCCCTTAGATGTGAGCGACATTTGACGACAAAAAATTCAAATAAATATCAAATTGAAATTGTGTCATTTGTGGTTCCTCTTCTTGTTGTTGCAGCTGTTGTTGTTATTGTTGGTGTTGCTGCTGTTGTTGTTGCTGTTGTTGCTGCTGTTGTTGCTGTAGCTGCTGTTGATGTTGCTGTGTGACAGGCAAAGCAATTAATATACCAACTTTAGATGGGCGTCAGAGCGTGGAGGGTGGAGGGTCGAGAGGTTGAGAGGTAGAGAGGTAGCTCTGGCTTAGGCTCAGCTTATCTCAGATCGTAACCAAAACAAAAACCGTTAAGCCGGCAAATTAAACAACAGATTAACGGGCTAAACAACAGTAAAAACATCCTTATAGACATCCTTGCAGACACAGACACATCATTAACACTGCAAAAACATTGCCCGCCTATCAGCTGCCAGTCAGTTACGCCTCCTGCTACCCCTGCCAAGCGTCCCGCTTCTGCTTCTGCTTCTGCTTCTGCTCCTGCCCCATGTGTCTCGCTGTTGTTGTTGTCCTTTACGATGTGAGCCAGAACATATGTCTCAGAGAGTCTCTCCACATAGATGACAATTATTTTATTTGGATTATATGCTGACAGCCGCAAATTTGAGTGGAGGGTTTCGTTGATAGAAGGGAATCGAGAGCCTTTCGAAGCGTTCGCTTGAAACATAAGGGTTAAAGTGTTTCAATCATACGCCGTATTAGCCACAATTTAGTGTGAAAAGCATTGAGAGGATAGAAAGAGTTTAATTAAAACCTAATTTTCCATGGCAAAGCAAAGCAAATCGATGCAATCCTTTCTCAAGGATCTGCTGTCCAGCATGCGGTGATTGATGTGAGCTCAAAGCATAATGCTAAATAAATAATCTTAATGGACTTACGATTGACTTCAGACCAAAAGTAAGCAACAGTTAAATGTTTGTCAGTGGCAAATTCATGGAAAAGGACATTCCCAAAAATATATGTATATATTTATAGCAATGTTCACCATCATAAAATTTATCGAAATATCAATAAGGATACTTGAAAAAAAACCTTTGCACATGCGATGCGTGTTATTGCCTTGTGGCCTGTTTGGACAAATGGAATCATATGCAAATAAATAATGGATATCCTTCTATGTGTGTGTATGTGTGTGTGCGTGTATGTGTTGTTCTTACTAACAGACCAATAGACTCACAGTCGAGCTGAGTCTAGTCGAGTGTATGCGAAGCAAATGTATCAAATTGTTGGGCATGGCAATTTTTATTAATATTATTAGCAGGGAAAACAAACAAATCAGAAAATTCCTGTCAATTATTTTGCATAGCCAAATGATTAAATATCGTAAAAATGTCAAAATATATAAGCTACAAATACCACAAAGGAATATATATATATATATAATATATGTTTTACTTATTTACTTATTTGCATATTGCGCATACGACGTGTGCGACGAGCAGGCTTCTATTTAGCAATGAGAATTCTCTGCTCTATCTTTTAATACTCATATGTGTGTGTGTCACGTGTGTGCTTGCATGTATAAGTGTGTGTGCGTGTGTGTTTGTATGCATAAAAGCAAACAAATAAAAATGTCATTTCACTAACAAATAAAATAGATTTTTATTGCATTCCACTTGCGCCATTGCCATGGCCCCCGCGCCCTGCCGCATGCCGCGTCCTGCTCTGTTCTGTCATGTCCTGATCCTAGCTTTGCTGTTTTTATGTTTATTCCTTTATATATATAAATACTTTATAGTGTATCCAAGACATGCATGACCGTCTCTTAGTACCTCCATATGCTCCATTTGTCTATCGACATTGACAGCCACAACCACAACCACACACCCCCACACCCCAATGCCATCGCCTACGACATAGACATCGATTCCGATTCCAATTCTGTTTCTGATTCTGATTCCTTTTCGGATCCCCAAATCGCTTTCGTTTTCACATGTCATAATCATAATAATGCATATTAGGTTCATTTCGACTCTCCGGCCGAGGCCTTTGACAATTTTTATTGAAATCCTATACAAATCTAATAATGAATAGATAATAACAATGACTACAACTAAGTTATATCGTAAAGCCCAAACAATTTCGAATATTAAATGAAATGTTTCCTCAAAAGTGTCCTGCCCCTCCAACGACCCCAACGACCTGTCTCCTGGGAAATTACTTTTCAGCCTCATTTACGCTTTGTTGGAGCCCCCAACAATTGGGTCTCTGCGGGGCTGCTGTCCACTTAGTGGGCACTCTTCGTGATTTGTCTAGTGACCCAGCAGTGACCCGCCCAGTCACTAGATTGAACATATAATCACCTAAGTAAGGACTTTTAGTTAATGAGAAACAAGGACAACAAAAAAAAAAAAAAAAAAATAAAAAAAATTAAAACAAAAACCAAAGAAAAAACCAACGACAGCTGCTTTCAAGTGTTACGCTGCTGGCATTAATGTGTGGGCGGGGAACAATTAACACATTATGCCACCTTTGACACACACATACATACACAAAGCATATTCGGGAAGCCCACAACAAAGCCACCGCAAGGGTAAATAATAATAAATAATAATAAAAGCAAGTCAAGTATGAGGGTTAACTAAGCCAATGTGTATGCGTGTGTGTGTGTTGCACATCTGCTGCTTACAAAAAGCTGTTGAAGTAAACTGTCCAATAAAACAAAGCAACCGAAAACACAAGCCCAACACTCGAAACGATCTGACTAATTATGTCAAACTCAGGAGCAGTTGAGTTATACGCAAAGTAAACGCTATGCAAAATGGCGAGGGTACAGTAAGGGCTGCCTAGAGTGTACCAAAGCAAGTTCTTTTCAAGAGCTTAATAACTATATTTTAATTACAGGGTTTTTAAAAAGTTGGAATATATATATAAACTAGGAGAAAATAGGATTTTATTATAATGACTTTAATATAATTTTGGAGCTCAGAGCTGCTTATCCTTTCTAAGGAGTATTTTCCCCATTTGTTGATTTAGAAAATAATTAATAATAATTTATAATAAACATAAAGATCCATTAAATATTAAAAGGCTATTATAAGCTTAGTTATTGATTGTCCTTCAAAACCATATCATTTAAAACTTCATTAGAGTTGAGCTCTCAGGCTTCCTATAAAATGATATATTTTTTATTTATAATTTAAAACTCACCTGAAGAGTTTTATTAGTTCCAAGTTAGAAATCAATTATTTAAAAAATTATATTTCAATGTTGGTAAGCTCAAAAATATCCAACAAAGCTGTCCCAGTCGAAAGGCATCCTTTTCTGAAATGAACAAATACTGATACAATATTTATTTCATTTAAATCCTTTGGCCAAGACTTATTCCAACTCATATATATAATTCTAATATGTGATATATCAACAATTTTTAAATATTAAAAAAAAATTGAAAAATATATAAAATAATAAAATCAATAAATTTATAGATAGATAGATAGATTAATTAAAAATTGTATTCAAAAGTTCATTTTCCAAAAAGGAGCTCCCAATTTTAAGTTGATAAATTTTAAAAACTGTACTCAGGATACAAGTCGAAGCCTTTGAGAAGCCGCGTGGAAGCTTCTGCTTTGCTTCGCCGCTTTCAATTAACCCTCATTAGAAGCTCGGCGCTATATAAGCAAGGGATAGGCCACCTCAACGGAAGATGTCCTGGGCTCCTACCTGAGCTTGGGCGCGCCTAAGCAAATGCGTGTCGCAGTTAATTAAATTGGAGCTTCAGAAGACGACGCAGTTGTGAGAAGGATAGTTTATAGAGCATGCCAAAGGACCAAAAGAAAAAACAGAGAACGTTAAAGAGTAGAGAGGTGAAGAGCAGAGTAGCGGGAGTAACGTATCGAGGACATGGGCAGGATTCCGTCAGGACAACGTCGGCATCGTTTGTTCAGTCATTTGTTTGTTTGCCGCGCCGCTGATGCAATGGCATCCAATTTCATTCCTTTATGCGACTTATTGAGTTTACGCTGCTCCAGAAAATGGTAGTTGATCCTTGGTACATGGTATTTGGTCGTGGCACTGCTGCTCCTGCGGCCAAAGGGTGTCTGTGTCTGCGAGCGGAGCACACAATTCGTCCTTCTGCCTTTGGGCAAACTTTAAAGCGGCCGCCGACGATGAGGCAAACGCCGTCTTTTATCCTGCTAAAGTTTACACAGTGCGACGCATCCTTTGAGCAAAAGCAACGTATGTAATTTAAGCTGAGAAACGTGTCCTACCATTTCTGCCTGCTGATCCTGATCCATTCAGCCTAGAACATAGCTTTGATTGCGCTTTTTGTCAACTAATGAAATCAAATATTGACGCAAAGTTGCATGTTGGTCGCGTGTACAGGATTTGTACCTTGCGAGTAGTGACTGCCACTAAGTACTAGTTGCAGTCCATGTCCAATGTCATGGCCACGAGTCAGCGAGGACATCATTTGGTTAGACATCATAACGAATTTAGCGTAACCTGTCAACACATTTCAATAAAAATGTATAAATCAAAAGGAATGAAATTATAAATCATTTCCCGACCCCTCAAAATAAAAAGGACGTGCCATTCAACCCCTGGCATAAAACATAACCTCACTTGACATTAGGGGTTACAAAAAGAGGGCAGCGATAGCAATGCCGCACACACCCCTCCCCATTGTTTCTGCTCCTGCCATCGCCTGTCAGACGTGTCCTGCCTGGCGGGGGAGCGGACTCGAAATATGTTTGGCTTAAAGTGAAACAAAATACGATCAAAAGTAATCATGCGAATACAATTACAATTACAATTACAGTTACAATCACAAGGACATTAGGTCTTTGGTTTTTTTTTTTGCCATAACGGTAAATTGCATGCGAATTTTAGATGCCATGATATGGGACTTAATCCTAGAAGCTGTAACTAAACAAGTCTGAGAAAGCGGCGCAGAGGTGCAGCTGCTTTGTTTGCCTTTCGATCCTGCAGCACTTCAGATGTCAAGTGTTTGGCATGTCCGATGCACTGAAGGACCTTTCAAGGGGAGGGTGGCTTGTGTATACACACACCCCTCGCAGATCCCTAAATTATGAATATTATTCAATTTTCAAAACCTAAATGCTGTGTAATGAGTTGCACATCTGTTCGCTGGAAGGTTTTTTGGATTCAAGTGCGCCAGGAGTCAAAAGCCGGCGACAGGATACATGCTCTCGGCTGAA
Source organism: Zaprionus lineosus (assembly GCA_035044505.1). Lineage (NCBI taxonomy): Eukaryota > Metazoa > Arthropoda > Insecta > Diptera > Drosophilidae > Zaprionus > Zaprionus lineosus. The sequence continues at coordinate 971,698 of JAWNNX010000656.1, read as the reverse complement.
AGAGCGAGACGAAGCTACCCCGGAATGAGATTGAGACTGAGAGTTGTGTATAATGAAAATTTTATATTATTGCATTATGGCACTTGCCCTGTTACAAAACCTTTATTGTATTATGTGTCAGATGTCAAATGATGCGAGGGGGGGTAGGCGGCAAATCATGCCCGTGGGGGAGTGGCATCAAATAAGGGCGAAAATTTGTTTTGCTTTCTTTTTGCAATTTAACGAGCAGAAAATTGTGCAATAAACGAATTTTCTAAGATCTGATCAACTTTACATAAAGTTGACTACATTTTGGCTAATTTTGATTGGAATATTTGAAAATAATTAGAAGTCCTTCAAAGGTAGACAGGAACATCATTTAAGTGAGTTACGAAAATATCTCTACAATTTGGGAGTTAAATTTCCATCGATATTTTTAATGACTCACAGATATTATTTTAATTATTTTTATAATTTAATTAAATTATTAGGTAATTAAGTAATGAATATTTATAGATGATCCTCTGACATCAGCTGAAAATATTTATATATAAGCGGCTTGGCTTTAACGAACCGGAAATGAATGAAATTCTTAACTTTTTATTGTTTGGTTATTCATTCAGATTCATGGATGATTTTTATACTCAAAGCATGCCGCCTGCAATACTCACCGTTGCTCTCCGATACTCTCCAACTCTCGGATACTTCAGCTCTCAGATATTCCATCTCACAGATACACGTGGGCTGTCAGTTTAAATGAGCCTCGGGCTTAACTTGTCAAATTAGCCACAAACAAACAAAACAATTTCAATTTGGGCTCTCAATCAAAAAAAAAAAAAAAAACACATGATAAATAAGGAAATTTTTGAACGAAATGCGGCAGGTATCAGATTGTTACCATTCCTACCTACCCCACCACCCCCTGTCACTGTCCCTGTCCCTCTTCTACCAAACAAAACGATATGTGAAATGTGAAATGTGACTTAATCAGCTTTATATAAATGCTTGTTTTGACAACAGGGCCCAGAGAATCAGCTTGAGGTTTATGCCTGAGGTTTGTGGCTAACAACAACCCACACACACTCACACACACTCACACACTGCCATACGCATAACCAGGCTAATTATGTCAGTCACAAGCTGCTTATTATAATTACATAAGAATTTATAAATATTTATGGGCGTTTGGGAGCCCTTTGATTTCCGCTTTTAATTAATTTTGTGTAACATTCTAATTGGTTTTATGCGTTTCATTCAAATCGCTTGAGCTGTTAATTAATTTAGAAATTATTGTTGTTTTTTTTGTTTTTTGTTTTTTGATTTTGTGGTTGGTTTTATTGTTTTTATTGTTGCTGTGGTTATAGGAATAAATCATAAAACACTTAAATAATTTTCCGTGCGTTTGCCACTTTATTATGTGCTAATTAATCACCTAACAAATTTTTCGGCTCTCCTCCCCCTCCACACACCCACCTTTTGTTTCCCTCTCTCTCTCTCACTCTCTCCCTCTTTGCCCTTTCCTCTTGCCACTCCACCATTCTTGGTCCTTAACATATTTAGCGCACGCAAATTATAATTAAGTTATCAGGCCACGCAAAACAACAACAACAACAACAACATAGAGCGGTCACAACTCCACCCCGAACAGGAACTAAAACAACAACTAGCGAAAGTTTTAATATATGCAACTAACTTTTAGCCACTGCACACAACTGGAAAGCCGACTAATTTATTTTGTCATAAGGAATTATTCAAATTATTCGAGTAATCAGAGAGCGTGGCCTTAGCCAGCAGCAGTTTTTCGGCTGCTTAGACCCGACTGGTAGAAGCGGGAGCGAGGGTAGCTCTAGGAGTTCTGTACCTTGGACAATTTCAGATTTAAGTAAAACACATTTAATACTTTGTAACTTCCATGAACATATTATTAACAAACCAAAAACACATTCTTTCTGACAACTAATTAAACTACCCTCGCAATTACCCCCAAGCATCAGCATGCAACAAAGTTGCAAATTAAAAATGCGTCAAGCGAGTGTCAACAAAGCAGGCGAGCGGAGGGAAAAACAGAGAGGGGAAAAGAGGGGAGAGAGAGAGAGTAAGCAAATTGCTACCTTGCCACGCGGAGCGTGTGACAGACAAACTACCCACAACCCCCACCCCGCACTCCGCACTCCGCATATCCTCCTTTTGGGCTAAGTGCCCCACTATTCCCGTGCTTCCTTGGCATTGCCATTCCCGTGATTCTGGGCTACCATTTGCCTCAGCTGCTGGGCCTATTTGTCGTCCTTTGTAGCCGATTTAACTGCTTATTAACTGTGCGTGCGCTCGTCCTTTGTCCTTTGTTCCCTGCACCGCTCCTTGCCCTCCCTCTACACTTCTCTGTATTTCTCTACTCAGCTTGTCAGCGAGTAAATAAATAGCTAATTAAATACAGGGTGACACGTGGCGCTGGCAAACACGCCCTGGCAAACAACCCAACGACCAGTAACATTAACCCGCCTCTCCTCGCCCTCCCCCCCCTTTGATCCACTGCACCCCCTGTCCTGCTTCGTAGGCAAGCGGCAGTCAAAGTCAGTTGAAGTTGAAGTTAAGCAGAAGAAGGCCACAATTGAAACTGATGGAAATTTGAGCGCACTGATCGAGTGGGTGTTAAATGGGGCACACACACACACATACAAACAGAAGGACAATCGCCACACGTCTCATGGTCTTTCTCTCTCCCCTCTCCTTTCTCTTTTCTCTTCTAATGCTACTTTGACTTTTCTCATGCGATATTCGAGGCGATAAGTTTGTCTGCGGCTGTCAGGCGTGTGCCTCGCTTTGTATTTCAGGTCTTCGGCTGCAACCTAAACTATTATTAAGGATAATCAGGTCGTGGCAGAGGAAGTATCCTTGAAAAATACACAAAATTTGGGGTAAATGTGGATTATTGATATTATTTATTCAAAAACGTAAAGAAATGTATTTAAGGAGATTTTTGTAAATATTTGTAGAACCGAATATCCTTACTTATGAGTCCTTATGAATCCTTTTGAGTCATTTATGTAGGAAAATATATTCTGATCGTTTCAGCTTAAGTTCCTTTTTCATAAACTCCTTCTATATACTTAAAATCCATAACTGTTATCAAGTCTGCTAAAAGCCTTTCAAGGACTCTTCTTTATATACACATATATCTCAGCGCTCTTACGGCAAAGGACAAAGCGGCATCGAGTGTAAATCAATACGCTTGTCGGCTTCTAAACTAATTAAAACATCTTTTGAGTTTTGTGGCCGTCAAGCTTTTGTTTTGTTATAATTTGCTCCGAAGCGGAGTCGGAGTCGAAGCATGACAGAGCTCGGGATTCAAGCCTGAAGACCATCGGTAGCAGAAACAGGATGCCGGGCCATGTCGTTGCGAGGTATTTGAGATCCAAGCCAATGGCCGGAACTAAAAGCCAACAAAAGAAAACATGTCATAAACTAGCGCAAAGGACTCCACGCTGTGTCTTTGTTTGTGCGCCGAGAGATTGGCGGCGGGTATCGAGGCGGGAGCCTGAGGGGTCGGGTATGAAACTGCCTGCACGACTGGCCGACTGGCGGACTGGCGGACTGACTGACTGCCTGGCTGGCTGGCTGGTTGAAATTATGACAGGCGAACATTGAAGAATGACTGATGTCTGTCTACGTTGGCGAAATCCTGCCAGGCATATAATTAGGGTCGAATATCGTGGCTGCCTGGCAGTTTTATAATTGAATTAAAGCTCACACACAAGCACACATACATACACACACAGACACACACAAGCACATACATACACACACACACATACATTTACATGCGGAGCATTCGGAGTTTCATGCAGATGCATTGGCGGGTAGTTAGTTTAGGCGCCGCTATCAATATCCTTGAACACAACGGGTTGTCTCCGCCTCCCCTGCTCCGCCCCTGCCCCTGCCTGCCACTCCACACATCGGGCCACTAATTACAGTGCATTGCTAACATTTTTCCATGCAATTAATTTCGTTATCGCAGCGTATGGGAAATGCATTCAATCAAATTGATTGAATTCCAGGACACACACACACACACACACACACACACACACAGCACACATACAGAGAACATGCAACAAACGGCAATGGATAAATGATTATGCGTTTCATAATTGTAAGGCTAGCCAGGAGTCTAGATTTCATAGTCATTTCCCAAAAGGCCAAAGCTAGTTAGCCAAAGAGCTGGCCGGCCATTTACACGTCTGTCAACATGTCAGCCAGCCAAATTGAGATCGAGACGGAAGTATTCCTATGAATTTGGTATGTGGAAGCTTAACAATGGACGTGTAATGACAAGTTGTTGCCCAAATACCCAAATACCCACATAACCAGCTACCCAGCTAGTTCGCTCTCTATCCCCCCACTCTTTCTCTCTTTCTCTCTCTCTCTCTCTCCCACTCGCTCTCCCATTCTCTGTCTGTCTATCTTGCTCTGTGTTGTACAAGTTGCAAACAGTTTTATTAAGCTGCTGAGCTCTTGTGTGTTAAAAGTCAATTTTCCAATTTGCAAACTGTCAAAAACATTCGAAAAGCAATTTGTGCCATAGCATACACATACACACACACATACACACACATACATGCATATATATATATGTATATGTACATAGGTTGTGGCATAAAAGAGCGAGAGAGAAGCGAGAGCGTACAAGCCAAATTGCGTATACGCCTTGTATGCTTTTGGGCGACGACACTTTGCGGCAGAAGTTTTCCAATAAAACGGCAAAACTTTCCTGCGAACAAAATTAAAGAAGACGAGGACAACGATGAGGATAACGGGCGCCATGGGGTTGTTGTTTCTTCTTGCCTTTTCCTTTTTTTTTTGGTTTTTTTTTTGGTTTTTTCTACTGTGGGGGATGATGCTTGATGCCATTTAACTGTGGGCTACGCAGGGACAAAGTCGGCTTCGGCACACGCAGCAGCAGCAGGAGCAGGAGCAGCTGGAGCGGCTGTGGCAGCGTCAATGCTTGTTTTTTCGGGGACACGGGAGAGCAAATTGTTTGCCGGCAATGTGAAGTTTATGAAAAAGATTAAAGTTGAAAAGTGGTTGACTGGGCGGACTGGCTAAGGACTCAAAGTGGAAAGAGAGCATGTTGTGGCCAGGCGCGTGCTATGAGGACTAAGGAACGAGAAACGTGAAACGTGAAACGTGAAACGTGAAACGAGTGGCGGGTTGCCACCCAAACCCCAGCACTAGCACAGGCTCCACATGAATGCCAAATGCCACAGGCATCCACCGGCGATGATGTTGGGTGGGCGGGCAGCAGAAAATGTAACGAAATTGAAAATGGCTGAAACGGGCTGGCACTCTTCATATGCGTGTGTGTGTGTGTGTATGTGTGTGTGTGTGCGTATGTATGTGTGCGTGCGTTTGTTTGTATTTGTGTCTATGGGGTGGAAAATTGAGTTTGGTGCCAGCTGAGCGTGGGGTGTGTGAGCAGTGGGGAGTTGCCAATGCCACAACAGAGCAAAGCCCAGCATCAACAGCCAAAGATGAAAGCAGACAATTTGCCATCGCTTGGATGGGCGGCGATGTTCATGCGGATGATAATAATGATGATAATGATTGTGATGATCATGATGATGATGATGATGATGGCAGCGACGTTGATGATGATGGGCGTGCCACCCACCAACAATTTATATATATAATTATATCTCTCTCTTTCTCACTTAACTTCTCTAATCTACCTCCCTCTGTCTCTCCCTCTCCCTCTCGCTCTTCCTGCCTTCTCATTCATCCTTCTCTTTCGCTGTTGCTGTCACTTTTTGGGTCTTGTGTGCGTTTATGACGCACCATGAATGGAAATTACAAAATTGATTTTGATGATTTAATTAAAATGAAGAAGCACAAACTCAAATTATAACAGTCGGCAGAGAGCGGCAGCAGTAGCAGCGGCGGCAACAGCGGCAGCAGCCAAAGCTCCAGCAGCCACACATTGCCACCCACTGGCTCCAACTTCTGGTTGCGGCCAACATTGCCAAATGTCAATATTCATTTAACATTTGAGACTCTTGCTGAGTATGTGAGTGTGCGTGTGTGTGTGTGTGTGTCTGTGTGTGTGTTTGTGTGTGTGAGAATGTGGCCTAAAGCTGCTAACTTTAATTTATTTCCTTCGTACAGATTTGAGAGACAGGAAATTAGACTTTGAGTCGCTTGTGCTCCTTGTGCTTTTGTTATTGCTTTCACTTCAACATGCTAATTGATCCTTGGATTTATTTTTGTAGCTTCCCGAGAAAATAAGGAGCAACGAACAGTAGGATAGTAATAGTTGAGCTATACATGGTTATAAATTATGGGGAGATCTTGAATATAAAAAAATAAATAGTCTACATCGTCTCCCATTTATATATAGAATATATCCTCCTATAGAATCCTTTCTCTCTTCAGAAATAGTTAAGATCTTCCCTGTGATCCTTTGTTGTCAATTACCCAGCAGCCGTAAACTATCAATTAGCCGTAATTGCATATCAAAGTTGATTTACCCGTTAAAAACACAACAAAGTTTCACTTTCGGTTTAAGCTCGTTTACCAATAATCAAGGGAGGAGGCATTCACGGCGGATGGCGTCACGGAGGAGTCTGGAGGGACGCACACGCTTCGTGAATTTGTAATGCAAATCAGTTTCTGCCTCGTGCGCCAAATTGACAACGAAAATAATTTTACGCGCCATTATCTTTAATTAAACAGCCGCAGCAACCAAAGCGGCGCACAGACACCCAGACGCTCAGAAACACACACACACACACACACACACATTTACACACACACACATACACATACATATTTGCCTGCTTGTTTATGTATTTTGTCGCGTTGAAGTGCAGATCCCGACTAAAAACAACCACAACGTCGGCTAACGGCAAACAGCAAACGGCAACATAAATAACAACAACAACTACATCTACAACAACAACAACAACAACAACAACAACAACAACAACAACAACAAGAACAACAACTACTACATCTACAACAACAACAATAACGTTGTCGACGACATAATGATAATGAAATTTCCATCAGAAATAATTTCTTATTAATTTGCGCAAATTGCATTTAATTACTTTGAGCGCAGCAGCAGCGTCGCCGGCGGCATAACGGAAATCCAAAATGTGCCACCCGCTCACCCGCTCACTCGCTCAAGCACACATTTGCCTTACTCATTCTCGCTCTCGCTCTCACCGTAGCTTGTGCTGTAAATCTCTTTTGCTCTCTTCTCATTAGCGTTTCCTCTCGCTCCCTCTCTCCCTCTCCCTCTGTCTCTCTCTCTCTTTCTCTCTCTCTCTCTGTCTCTCTCTCTCTTTCTGTCTGTCTGTCTCTTGCAGTCACTTCTGCCAAGTAAAGCTTGCCACTAATTAGACAGACGCTTTGACTGCTCGCTGGTTGGCAGCGTCCCTCAAACGAGCAAAGCTACTCATACACACATACGCACACACACACATATATAAATATATATATATATGTATGTAGGTCTGTAATGATAATTCTAATTAGAGCTACGAACACTAATTGAATTTTATTTCTTCAACATTTGACGCCTAACGGTTTTTGGCCACGTTAATCGTTGTTACTGCTCTTGTTATCGTTCATGTACCGCCATTTTGTTTGTCCATCTGCCCAGCAGTCAGACCGTCGGCTTGTCGGCTTGTCTGCTCCTCTGCCTATCTTTCGACTGCCTCTTCTCCTGCAGCAGCTGTTGTTGTTGTTGTTGTTGTTGCTGCTGCTCCAAGTTTAACTGTGTGCTCTTATGTATCTCTGTCTCGCTCTAACCTTGTGTGTAACTGTTTTCATTAACAATTTGGCTGGGCAGCCATTTTGCTTTTTTGTTCGACTTTGTGTCTTGCTCTTGGCTTGCCACCAGCTCGCCTCTTACGTCTCACCTCTTCAAACGCATCTTCCATCTCTCTTGCTCTCATCTTCTGCTTGTCATGGGCGCGTAATTAAGCTCATTCAGTTTTTCAATTACGTTTAATGGCTTCATGTTAATGTTGTTGTTGTTGTTGTTGCTGTTGTTGTTCCTGTCTTGTTTCTTGTTGTTTGGACACTCACATTTTGTGCCTGATTAAATTAGCTAGTCCCGTTGGCACTCCAGCGCTCCGTTTAATTACTTTTGCACGTTTTGATGCCTAATTAACTGACACTTATGTATATTTTTTTTTTGTTGTTGTTGCCTTTGCAGGTTTGGTTTCAGAACCGCCGCGCCAAGTGGCGTCGTCAGGAGAAATCGGAGAGTCTGCGGTTGGGTTTGACGCACTTCACACAGCTACCGCATCGCTTGGGCTGTGGTGCATCCGGTCTGCCGGTAGATCCTTGGCTATCGCCTCCTTTATTAAGCGCCCTGCCAGGTAAGCTTTGCATTGCCATCAATCAAGGATTGTGTCTAACTTGAAGCTTTAATCAATTGCAGGATTTCTTTCGCATCCACAAACCGTGTATCCCAGTTATCTGACACCACCGTTGAGCTTGGCGCCGGGGAATCTTACGATGAGCAGCCTGGCAGCGATGGGGCATCATCATGGACCACCACCGCCGCCACCACATGGACCTCACAGTGGTCAGCTACCGCCACCACCGGCGGGACCACCACCCCCACCGCATCCACATGCACACGCTGGTCATCATGCGGTGCCCTTGTCGCATCTCTCGCCACACCTGTCACGCATGTCACCACACGCGACTTCCCTGTCGCCCCATCATGGCAGTGTGGCAACTCTGACACCACTGCCGCCCGGTGCGACTCCTGCCACCACAACAACGTGCTCGACTGCCTCGTCCTCCTCGTCATCGCTGGAATGCAGCGGTCCGGACGTATGCATGTCACCGCAAAACCTCAGCATCTCGAATGCCGATTCCAATGGCGATCCCCGCGATTGCAGCGATGTCGACGGCAACAGCAGCAACGGCGCCGGCGCTACTGAAAAATGCACCAACGAGCTACTCGATGTGGGCAGAGAGAGTCCACCGCCACCCTCTACGCTATCCCTGAAACGCACTTCAACGACGACGCCACCACAAATCGTCCTTGCGGCAGCTGCAGGGCAGCCATCAGTGGACATGCGCAGCAATTCAATTGCCACGCTGCGCATCAAGGCCAAGGAGCATCTTGATAATTTGAACAAGGGTTTCGTCTCCCTAGTGTAGACAGTGTGTAGTATCCTGCATTCCTAAACATTCCAAGGACTCACTACGGACAGCAATTTATATAAGTTAATCTTGATTCTTAGCCTTAGTTCTCAACACACTCCCACACACACACACACACACACATGCATCCCAATCAAAATACACTTCACATATCCACAAACCCACACACACACACACATTTCTATGCATAAGTATTTGTATTTGTTTAGTTCATAAATTATAAAATTGTGTGTTTAGTTTAGTAAATTCCTCGTTGTGACTCTTCTTTGTATAGACAAGTACCAGTGAACCGAGACTTTCACATGGGAGGCTCCCGAATTCCCGCCTCTTGGGGAATAAAACGAAATATAAAAATTTAAAGAAAAGAAAAAGAAAAACTGAAAACTGAAATCTGCAAGCTACTAAATAGAATTAAATGTGCATAATTTTATTTAAATACATTCGATAAACCTTAAAACCATAAAACAATTAATACAAAGCCGAATCCCAACCCCAACGTGAACTTAGCACAAAATAAATTAACAAGTTTTAGCTCAAAAATAAATGTGAAATTATTTGGAAAATGGGTACAAAACGATTTTCGCCATTTGGGAAAATGGCGTCAAATTGAAATTGAAAATTTTTGCCACCGCAAACCAGCGGAACCGCAGACGCTGCCAAAAATTTTCCATTTCCAAGGCAAAATTAGTTAATAAATTGAAACTTGGGATTATTAAAGGATATTTTCCGAGTGTGAAAATGTGAAAGTTTTCCAATTGCAATTAACTAAAATAATTAAAGGAGAAACTAAGCAGGAGTTTGTCCTTTACCAGTAATTATCTTTGAAATCTTCCAACCAATTATATAACGTGATGGGAAATGGCCGCAAGGATCATTAATTCATGGAACCAGAAAACTTTATCTGCTTGGTTAATCAGCTGTCAAATTCTCATTAATGACTTAATTAATAACCAAAACTCAGGGAGTTGCGTATGGCTTACGATTCCTGGAATCGAGATCCTTAATGCTGAAACTTGAAACAACAAATTGAAATTGCTGACAAGCGGCAATTAAATGCAATTAAAAACGACTAAATGCACAACAAACAAAGGCGCATAATGACACATAATTGACAGGACCTAAGTATGGGGTAAGTGTGGGGGGGTGGGGGACGGCAGGTAGTATGTATATGGGTGTAACTCAACGAACAAGGATTTGTGCCAAGTGTTGTGGTCGACAGTTGAATGTAATAAAATAATGAATAAATTATAATTGATTAACGCTGCGGGCAATTAAAACACAAGCATGCGCCCAATGCGGGGGTTAGGCACACCCACACATACATTGAATTCCCTACACACACACATACACACACAGACATACACACATTCAGGTACACATGCATATACATATTTATGTAGGTCCATATTTGTACATGTATCTGGTTGTACGCTCTATTACAATAGCTGCGACCTCGGCACAGTCTCGTATGTGCCGTATGCAGTCTGATAATTGCCGGCAATTACATTGTATGCTTATCACACGCACAATATCTTGAAAAATCTAACTGAAATGCATAAAATACGAAATTAAACTGGGGGAATGTTTTCCCTAATCGGAATGGGAAATGATTCGCTGTAAGAAGTATTGAAATAGTTCCCAGGACATGGATGACGGGGGTGAATTTGCCACTAGTGCCACTTACTTACTCTATCCACAGTTGCATGTCACAATGCATTTTATTGTCATTTAGTTTATTCAATTATTGTAAAAATGGTTTGTTCTTAAGTAAGCCATAAACTTGCTTTGATATTTAATTAAATGTAAGCTGATTTTTAATATTTTTATGGGTGGAAAAATGTAGAAACCACAAATCTTTACATTTTATATAGTTTATTTTTTCAGAGCTTGGTTGGAATAATTTAGAAAGTTGTTAATTAAGTGTTAGCTTTAAATTGAATATTTAATTATATTTTCAGACAGCTACCATCAGCTTTCAAAAATTGTAAGAGTGGCGCCATCTATGGTTCATTGCTTGTGCGACTTCCCTGCTGCAAAGCAGTTTTAAGGAACTGCTTGAAAGTCAAGTGCACACAAGCAGTTCTAAATACAACAAAATAATTTCTGATTTATTTTAGTTAAATAAGTAATTATACATTTAATAATATAAATTATTTATAATAAATTATTTTTTTATTTCGCTCAGAACAACAAAATTTCAAATATTCATTGATATTTGTCGCTTTGTAGTAAAAGTAAAACGAGAAATTTTCAAGCAGTTGAGATGCCATCAAGCATCCGTTCAAAAAAAGCTTTCAAAACTTTTCATTTTTTTTAGAGCTTTCAATGTGCATCAATCTTTTGAAGTCAATTTAACGCACTGTTGCCAACTGTCAAACCACAAATGGCCCATAAAGGGGAAATGCATCCAAGGCACTTCGCTCCACTTCAGAACCCAAAGTGTACTTATTATTAGCGTGCAGTTAATTGAGTGATAGGAAAACAAAGAATGACAAGGGCATTGATCGAAAATCCAAGTGAATCATTAATTCAGAAATACCAAACAATAAGAGCGGCACGAAAATAATGTGGTAGGTGCCAAGCACCATATAAGGCGAAAATACGACAGCCTCCCCCATTTAAGGCATTTGTAGCATCAGCATCAGCAGCAGCCGCAGCAGCAGTCACAGAGACAAGATCCAACTTAAGAACAGAAATAAGACACATGTGCACATCACCCCACATACTGGTATAAGTTTTTGAGACGGGGGGGTGGGAGGTAGCAGTGCACAAGAGAAACTGCAAATGCAATGCCAGTGCAAGTCAAAGTCTAAGTGAATTTTGAACTTGAAAGAACACACAGTGACGAATTAAAATGCCTGAATCATTTTGCCAGATACATGGGTTCGGCTTTTGGGCAGACACCAGACAGCGACAAGTGTTCCACGACGCAGTGCATCATAAGAGGCGAAAACCCACATATACACATATGCACACATACAAACACACAAACGCACAAGCACAACTCAGCTCCTAGCACTACGGCTTCTAAATATAGAAATTGTCAAAAACCACCGAGTCCACCAAAGAGTGGTTGGCGCTGGCGGGCGCCGCCTCATGGTCATTCGAAAGTCTCCTAGCGGAAGCTAAATTCCCGTATAGACACTCGTAAATGCAAATATTTCTAGTTACATATACATGTAGATATATAGTTTGTGTAGGGATGATGATGAGGATTCATTGACATGGTATATGCATAGGAATAACAACAACAACTACTACTACTACAACAACTACAACTGTTGCCTATTCGCATCTCTTATCCATAAGATATATCGCATATTGATGACATACAGCTGATCTGGCCCGTTTGGTCGATGATGAAAGCGTTGGCGGTATTTTATTTTCTTTTTCTTTTCCGTTATAGTTTTCTTTTTCTTTTTCTTTTTCTATTTCATTTTCTTTTTCTATTTAATTTTTTTTTTATTTCTCTTCAATTTTCTGATATTTTTCTAACAATTTCCTTAGTTCTCTTTTTGTGTGTTGTTTTGTACTAGGCGCTCGCATTTGTGTATATAAAATAACAATGTTAAAAATAAATTCCTCAACACGAAATGAAACCAGCGCCAAAACATCCAACAAATTATTGAACAGCTTTTCGTATATATATGTAGCCGACGGAACAAGAATCTGTTTTAGCCCGCACCATAAATGTCCGCGTCATTTATTTCCCTTGCTCACAGAGAGCGCTCGCTGCCCACTCGATTTGGGTGAACCCAATCAAATCTGAAGTCCCCAGAGGATAACTGATATTAGATATAAGAATTTCCTTGCCAACTCAATTATTCCCTTAACTTTCATACAGAGAATAAATAAATGACAATTTATTAATGTTTTTAAACACTTAGCAATCTCATAATTAAATTTATATTTAATTTTTAATGTTAAATAATAAATAAGTATTCATTTAAGGTGAAAAGAACACGAATTGGAAGAAGGAGAAGCCAGTCCCACAATTCGAATGGACGATAATTGAAGATTTATAAATATTACAAAGCCTCAACTAAAAATGATTTATTTATTAATTTAAAATTAATTATAAATATATTAATAGTTATTAATATAAAAAATAAATTAATTATAAATATAACAATAATTATTAATATTAAAAATAAATTAATTATAAATATAATAATAATTATTAATATTAAAAATAAATTAATTATAAATATAATAATAATTAATAATATTAAAAATAAATTATTTATATATTTAATAATATTTTTAAGCCCAAATTAAAATTTATTTAGAAGTTAACCAAATTACTTATTATTTTTTTACTTTCTAATAATATATATTCTAATTCTACATAGTCATATTGACTATTTAATGTTTTATATTCGGAGAAAAATTTGTGACAAAAATTTGAAATATTTCCAAAATTTGGAATTTTATCTTTTAAGATCCACCCTAATCTGTATAGAAACCTGCATATGTATGCGATTTGGCATAAAAATATTTCAATGTATTTTGAACTGTGGCCGCTTCTTCTCTCTATTTATTGTTCGATTCTCTATTTCGGATTCTGTTCTTGTATTTATTCTATTCTTTCTGGAGACGTACAGTGCGTCGCTTTGGACCATGCGAATTGAATATATTTCGGGCACAGTTTAGATATAGATATATGTATCTTTATAGCTATATAATAGAATATATTGAATATATATATGTATATATATTTTATCTATTAAACCACCAATACTATATATATATATATTATATTTATTTTTATAGATTTATATATATTATTTATATATATTTTCTTTTTATGGACGCAAGACTTTTTGCTTATAGAGAACACGATTGCCACTTGTCTGGCTTGGGTTTAAATTGTGGGGAATCCATTTATGACTAAATATTTTGTCGCTAATAATAATAAAAATTAAACATTTCTAAATATCGACAGATCGTATGGGGACTGAAATGCGATATATCTTTAAGAATTTTTAATTATAAGAATGCAAAATCAAGGAAATTCTTTCATAACATTTTTGTTATTCTAAATAAAATTGAATTCCAATCTAAATTCTGGAGTATTAGAAAGTGTTTGTGTGTGTGTGTGTGTGTGCGTGTGTGTATGTAACTTACTAAAAATAAACCCCATTTTCTAGAGGCAGTGCATGCACTCAATTTCCCAATCCGAACTCCCCCACAATTTGATTTTTTCCGCTCCTCACATTAACACAAATTAAATGCATTTGAAATTGAAATTGAAATTCTAATTCGATTCGAATTCGGACTCGGGTTCGGGTTCGGGTTCGGATTCGGGTTCGGTTTTGGGTTCGGGTTCGAATTTTGATTTTGATCCGGGTGTTTATATTTTTGTTTACCCCTCGCTGACCTGATTTACTTAAACGTGTGCCTCGCACTCCACATGCTCCCAGCGATGCCCGAAATTAGCTGCCAAGTGGTGCATTTTTGATAAACACCACCAGATGCAGATACAGATACAGATGCATACACAGATACAGATGCATATACAGATACAGATGCAGATGCAGATACAGATACAGATACAAATGCAGATACAGATGTATGTACAGATGCAGATGTGGAGGACAATTTGGAAGTGGATGTGGATGTGAATGCGGGTGGTGTAGCTGCAGTTCTGGACAGTGGTCAATAGGGCACTGTAAACGCGCTAAGTAAATTAACGGGTTCATTGAGGACAATGGTGATTAGGCCAATTAGCATTAAAGGAGATTGCGGCTAACCCCTTTTTGGCGGACAGCACGACGTTTGGCACTTCATCAAATGCATTGTTTGATTCACACGTTTGTTTACATATCCACACATATAAATATACGCGTGTGTGCGTGTGTGGGTTGGCATGTGTGTGAGTTGGTCGTAAATCCAATAATGCACTCGGCCCGTGGCAAACTAATTTGAAATTAATTCACACAGAGAAACGAGGACATCGTTCAGTTGGGAAACGCCCTCGCAATCCCTTCCAGCACTTTGGCCACTTTTGGCACTTTGATGAACTCTGTCAACATGCGGAAAGGAGCTGCCAAATTGGCAACTTAATAAAAATTCCGCAAATTCAGAAGAAGTCGAATGCGAATGCTCGTCATTTAAGGCTTAAGGGTAGCCAGGGCATAGTTCACAGAGCGCTTACCCATCCATACCAAGGGCATCGTCATCGTCATCATCATCATCATTTAACTCATCATTATCCTCATCGTTATCCTCATCCGTGGCAGCGATAGCCATGTAACGGCTTGTTGCCTTGGCTTTGGGCGTACTCTCTCCGACGTCTGTGTGCATTCCGCTTGAGCTGTCAAATGCGCAGCGCGTCTGTGCCCCTGCGTCTACACACCCTTGCCCTAACTCCATCCATCCATCCATCCATCCATCCAT
Organism: Zaprionus lineosus; assembly: GCA_035044505.1. NCBI lineage: Eukaryota > Metazoa > Arthropoda > Insecta > Diptera > Drosophilidae > Zaprionus > Zaprionus lineosus. The sequence goes on along the minus strand of JAWNNX010000656.1, from coordinate 956,137 downwards.
CCATCCATCTATCCATCTATCCGGCGATCCCTTGTTGTGTCTGCGTGATGTGGTGGCCACTTTGTCGCCCAGCCACCAATGTCACCGTTACAGGCTCAATTGCAATTTGTTTTCGTTGATTCCCGTTCCCAGCTATTCAGCCAGTCAACCAGTCAACCAGCTAGTCGACCAGCTACCCAGACCTGCCCATGTCCTGGCCTGCCCACTGAGCTGGTGTTTATTTAGGAACGTGGTGCGAGTTTGGGTTTAGTTTTTGGGGCAGCATTGGCATTGGGTAATTCGCAAATGAATCCCTTTAGTGTTGGCAATTGGCGCACGTGCATTAAAACAACAGCGCTGCCAGGATACGTTTTCATTATTAAAATTTCTTGGCCGGAGCCAAAAGCCAAAGCTACGCCCTCTGTACAATTGACTGGTTTTTATTAAAATTTGATTTAGCCATTTATACAATCTATGTATTTGCAATTGGTTTTATTTTCGATTTCACAACAAAATGTCAAAGCCGAGATTTGAACCAGGGACTAGTGACGCCTCAAGGGTACCACCGTTTGACCCTCGGGCATTGTTTGCCTTTTGGCCTGATGCGATTTTATTGCGATCAAAGTAGAAGTTTTGATTGTTCAATTGGAAAAACATTTTTGTTCATTCGAAGGTTGACATTTTTGTGGATTCGATTTATGTTACCGAAAAATGAAAGCTCGAATTTTATATGTTAAATATTGCAGTATAAAGAAATAAATAATTGAAAATAATTTTTGAATGAATCTTAAAATTTTTGTATTATTTAATAATAATAATATAAATTATTATTATTATTTTTAAAACAGCAATAAAAAGGGTACAAAATAAATAAAAAATAGGAAATATTGTAAAAATATATATAAAAGTATTAAATATTATCTGATGAATATATGTTAGAGAATAAATTATTTTTATTTAATTATTATTAATTTGTTTTCCTTCTAAAGTTAAGTTACTTTAAATCGTAAAAGTCTTGGAATGATATATTATTTAGAAAACGTATAAAGATTAATTTGACGACGCATTCTGCAATTTCAGATGACATTCCTTCTCGCCTTAGCAACCAATAAAGTGGTTCATACGAATGCCATAAAATCGACTATAATAAATTTTGACTTATATAACACCATAAATGCTTATGGACAATAATTAAGAAATATTTTTTTAACAAGAACTTAATAGCATTTTAGAAATAATAATTATAATAAATTGTTTAAATTAAATTATCTGTTTTATAATTTAAACAAAATAATCATTTTCTGTTCTTGGATATAAGTTAGTTTAGTACGAAAATAAAATATATTTTTCTTAGAAAACTTATTTAATAATTATTACATATAGATTATTTTTTTTTAAATTTATATTTTTTTAGATTGGTTAAAATCCCAAAAATTGGCATGAATAGAGTATAGAATTTTTGGTGTTACAACTTATGCAAAAAATCTTAAGAAATTTGATAAGAAGAAGACTTAAGCTTGAACTATCCAAGCCAAAAATAGAATCCCAAAATCTAAATATAATGTCGTTATCAGAAATTTGTATTATAATATCCATATATTAGTCATGGGCATTCGCTGTCTGGACCAGAGCCCTTTCATGCCAGGTATACCAATATCCAATTCTCATAGATGCACATATACCTACTAAATACCATGCATACATATATACACAGATGTATGTACATATATGCATAGCTAGTCCTATACATATATGCATAGCTAGACATATACATATATACATGGCAACACATATACATATATACATCCATGCATATAGCGCTAATTAAAGTATATGGCCTCGATGTCCCATTTGCGACATAAATCTTTTCAAATTTCTCGATATGCTAGCCTTTATGCCGAGGAGAAACTTTGTAGCAAAACAATATGAAATGCCAATGTATATAGATGCAGAGATAAATGGGTATAGATATAGATACAGATATGTCTGTATGCAGATATATATGTATGTATATATGCATGTGTATATAACGAGTATAGTTTTTTATGTGTTATGCTTCTACAGCATAAGGATGGAGATACATGCATACATCTGAGAATTGTACTGACTGTGCCATAAAATGTAAACATGCCCCACTTAGTTGCTGCTAAAAATAAAATGTAAACCTAATTTAAATGTATACCCTAGGCAGGCGATAGGTACCTAACTATGGTACCATCGATGCCATAGGGATATATAGGGAAGGGCAACTACCAAAATTCCCCCCCAGCCGAGGTGAGTGCTGCATCGAAGAGTTGCATGCAATTCACAATTGTAAATAAACAATTAGGTAAATTATGCTCATTACCTAGTCTTAGGGTTTGGGGCGTGGGTAGCTGTAGAGCAGGGAAGGCAGCTGTAGAGAAAAGGAGAGAGAAAGGAAACGCGAGAGAGAGGGAGAGAGCGATGGGAAATATGACCAAAAATAGAAGTGGGTCTAGTGGAATTTTCATTGAAGGTGCAAACGTGCGCGCAAAAGAGAATTGAGATGTGAGAGATGTGAAAAATGCGAGATAGAGATGTGAAAAATCGAAAATAGAAAACGAATTTATTACGACATACAAAAAACACGAAAGTTATGAAAAACCAAGAAAAATAAAACGCAACAACAAACACGCCACGGATGGGGGCGTAAATTGGGAGCGAGGCAAACAAAATTAATTTTCAAAATCCCCCCACGACCCAAAAAAAAATAAAAACGAACAGGCGAAAAAAGCCGAAGCATCAACCGAATATATTCACTCTCACGCACACCCGCACAGAATGTGTGCGGCGTGAGAGTGCGCAAGAGAGAGAAAGAGAGACACTGCTGGAGTAGCAGCCTTGCCTTATACGGCACTTTTGGACTCTAGCAACAGCAACTGGTTCGGGCGTCTTCGTCTTCGTGATCGTCGTTGTCGTCGTCAACGGACGATAGCAAACACGAAACAGGATTGCGATCTGCATGCTCAATCATGCCGAACTGTTTTATTATGAACAAGTGCTCTCTCGTTCTAGCTTCAAACATTATCCAAAGCGGCCCCCCTATGCTAAGAATCTAATTTTAGACGCCAAGAAGCTGATGCCTTTGCTTTTGCTGCTGCCTCTTCTGCTGCTGCTGCTGCTGCTGCTGCTGCTGCTGCTACTGCTGCTGCTGCTACTACTGCTGCTGCTATTGATGCTGTGCCGAAGGTGGGCAGATATCCATGAGCAGATTTGCATGTGTATGTTTATATGAATAACTGTATTGGTATCTATGAACTTGTGTGTTGTTGCTCTGATTGCTGCTGTTGCTGCTATTGCTGCTGCTGATGTTATGGGAGCTATGGGCAATGGCTGCTGGGGGGGAAAGAAGGGAACGCCGCCGCCAGCAGCGACTACGACGACGTTCAATTTTCTTGGATGCTGTTCAGTTTGGCTGCTGGTATAAAATCTGAAAACCAACGCGGGGATACGTTAGTCAGTCATTTGTGTTCCAAAGCGTACACATTGCCGTATTTCTTGATTTATATTCCCGTGGTACCGTAAACTAAAAAAAACCCATACAAAATGTGTGACGATGAGGTTGCTGCTTTGGTCGTTGACAATGGTGCGTATACCAATATCAAGAATAAAGAAAAAAAAAAAAACTGGACATATACTAACGGATAGACAGGCAATCAAAATGGATTATCATACTAAAAGAAAAAAAATACAAACACTCAAAAAATTGGATTAATTTTTCAAGGATAAATAGTGCAGTGATTAAAAGTGCAAAAATCAAAGATTGAACATTTTCCATGATAAACACAATTTGTGAATTATCAATATGAATCTCAAGACTCAAATCTCAAAGTTCAAATTTCTAAATTTAAAATTTCTTATAGAAATTATCCAACAACTACAAGGAATTTCTTAAATATTCCACAACAAAACTGAAATTAAAAGAACATTCAGAAATATTAAAAAATCAATTTTAAAATCTTCTAAATTTCATAATATATTCCTTGAAATTTTACGAAAAGTTCTCCAGAAGAAATTCCTAAAAAAATTACTCATGGGTCATTCCCCCAAATCCAATCATGCCTAGACCAGAATTTTTGGCAAATGCTTGCCCCCCAATTCTCCTCTTAATAGATTCTCAGTTTTTCAATATCATATTTTCGTTCCACACGAAAGATCAGCTAATTTCCGTTATGTTGTAGAACAATGTCCGTTTGGGTCACTGAATTCTTTGTTTCCTAACGGATGTCCTTTTTTTTGTTTTGATATGTAGGCTCCGGCATGTGCAAGGCCGGTTTCGCCGGTGATGACGCACCCCGTGCCGTCTTCCCCTCCATTGTCGGTCGTCCACGCCACCAGGGTGTGATGGTCGGTATGGGACAGAAGGACTCGTACGTCGGTGATGAGGCTCAGTCCAAGAGAGGTATCCTGACCCTGAAGTACCCAATTGAGCACGGTATCATCACCAACTGGGATGATATGGAGAAGATCTGGCATCACACCTTCTACAACGAGCTGCGTGTTGCCCCTGAGGAGCACCCAGTCCTGTTGACTGAAGCCCCCCTGAACCCCAAGGCTAACCGTGAGAAGATGACCCAGATCATGTTTGAGACCTTCAACTCCCCAGCCATGTATGTTGCCATCCAGGCTGTCCTCTCCCTGTACGCCTCTGGCCGTACCACCGGTATCGTTCTGGATTCCGGTGATGGTGTCTCCCACACCGTCCCAATCTATGAAGGTTATGCCCTGCCCCATGCCATCCTCCGTCTGGACTTGGCTGGTCGCGATTTGACCGACTACCTGATGAAGATCCTCACCGAGCGTGGCTACTCTTTCACCACCACCGCTGAGCGTGAAATCGTTCGTGACATCAAGGAGAAGTTGTGCTATGTTGCTCTGGACTTCGAGCAGGAGATGGCCACCGCTGCCGCCTCCACCTCTCTGGAGAAGTCTTATGAACTTCCCGACGGTCAGGTGATCACCATCGGCAACGAGCGTTTCCGCTGCCCAGAGTCCCTGTTCCAGCCTTCCTTCTTGGGAATGGAATCTTGCGGTATCCACGAGACCGTCTACAACTCCATCATGAAGTGCGATGTTGATATCCGTAAGGATCTGTATGCCAACATTGTCATGTCTGGTGGTACCACCATGTACCCCGGTATTGCCGATCGTATGCAGAAGGAAATCACCTCCCTTGCCCCATCCACCATCAAGATCAAGATCATTGCTCCCCCAGAGCGCAAATACTCCGTATGGATCGGTGGCTCCATCCTTGCTTCCCTGTCTACCTTCCAGCAGATGTGGATCTCCAAGGAGGAATACGACGAGTCCGGCCCTGGCATTGTCCACCGCAAGTGCTTCTAAGCATTTACTTGCTAATCATCTCCAGCACTTACATAATAGTCAATGTCTGCTTATTTATATGCTGTTCATTGTTCTATTATGTCTGTGTACACCCAACAACAACATCAACAACAACAACAACAACAATATCTTATATGAGCGCATCTATACCATCTAAGATGTCAGCTCATTTGTTTTAAATGTCATTATACCAATGTGTCATCCTTGGTTCCAGATTATTTTTTGTACTGACTGAACACTATGAATATGAAAACGAACCCCATTAATTTGTTTTGTGTTTTCATCAAATGTTAACCATCTGATTATTTTATAAAGAAATACCAGCTCTTGTTTTGTACAGAATCCAACATCCTTAATAGCATAATGGGGTCTATTGTTACGAAATATAAGATAATCGCATGAATGTAATTTTAATTAAAAAAAAAAATTTATAAATATTTATAAAAATAAAAACGATTTTTTAGATTTAATTCTTTTCTAAAAACAACAACTAAGCATTTCGAATAAATTCGATCAGGGTTGGGTAATCATTGGGTGCCAATAGTCAGATATATCATAAATCATGGATCTATCTCCACTCCTGTGTAGTCTGTGGCTCGTCCGACGTTCCACTGTGTGTGCTCTGATCTCTGCTCTTTTGGCGAATGCTTCGATTGGGAATTTCTATTTTCAGCTCAACCCCAAAAGCTCACAGCTATGATTTTCCAGGCGGCGCCGTTTCATATTTCCTGTACACTATGATGTTGGTGATGATGAAAGCTTTCTAGGTATAACGGAATATGCCAAAAATATTTTCTAAATGCTTTTCCCATTCGTATGTATTCGAAAAGTTTAAATATTTTGGATATTTTAAGCAAGCAGAGGCGATCCGACGCATAACCGAAATAGCATTTGTTTATACAAAATCAACTTTTATAAGCAGTAACTCGATAGGCCGTGACGCAGATCGCCGATCTTAGAAGATCGAAAGAGCATATCTTGGGAAGATCAAAGAGCCTGACAAATCGCATACAATTTGTTAGACAAACATAGATGATTACAGCAATAGTTGGGCAAGGATACACGACTGCTAGGCATACTCCAGGTTTGAAAGGATTACGAATCACAAATAACGGCAGAGAAAAAGATGTCGAAGGTATCATTAAAGTCTTTACTTCAACTTTAAATTAATTGGCATCCTATGGGTAGAAATTATTAGACTTAAAAAAAATAAAAATTTGACATAAACTGCCCTTTGTCTGGTATTTACAGGGTACAAGCAAAACTGCCAACGTCAATTACGAAAACTGATTGGCCAAATTAGCGCCAATATAATGCACCAAATGCCGAGAAGACAAATTAGCGGTCCCCAACAATCTGGCATTATGATCCATCTTGTAAAACAAATGTTCCCTTTGCTAATTGTGAATACATGAAATGTACAGCAAACAGACAATTAGTCAACGGTTCGTTGGGGCATTTAATTAGGACTCGATCTTCATGAATGAAATTTTTCGCGGTCGCTTCTACGTGATATACAATTATATATACACATAGATCCTACTGCATCTGGGAACTGCAGACGATTGATAATTAATGGGTGAGAATCTTGGCAAGCATCCAAATTCGATGATAATTTGTTGCACACAAAGAAGATTGCAGAAAACTTAACGAAGAAGAAAGATTATTACAATTATATATATGTATATGTATATGTATATATATGTATATATATTTGTGTAGTTAAACTCAAGGTATAGTTTCTTGGTTTACTTACTCTTTTAATTTTTTAGAAAATTCTCAAGCGAATCACTTTACAGGGCGCTGCACAACAATGCAAGAGGCTGGCAAGGATGTCAAAGCATAAGCAAAAGTCGGAGTCAAAGCAAAAGCAAAAGCAACAGCAAAAGCCAAACCCAAATACATAACCAGCCCACAGCAACCCCAAAGGATCGGCCTACTAATCAATTTGCACAAAAACACAAAATAAACACGCACACAATAAGTAAGCACGTCGAAATAATGCAATTTTCAATTTTTAATTTCCATACAAATTCGATTTGAAATTTCATAATAAAGAGGTACAAATACTTTGCCGATGATGATAATGATGTTTATCATGATCATTACGATTTCAAGTATGCAACGGAGAACAGCCCATATGGTCAATTAGTATGACTGCCGGCGCACAATGAGGGCATCAAGTTCTTCAAGAAGTTTTTGCGACCGCCTCATACACACATACACACATGCACCTTTATATATGGAAATACACGCATACATTCATTTATATACATATATATATATATATGTACATATATATATTCAGACGGCACACACACGCCATCGCACACACATTGTTTTCACTTCAATTATTATCGATGCCACCAAAAATATAAAAAAAAAAAAATTAAAAAGAAATCCCGAGCTTGGAGTCACTCAAGCGTATCTAAAGTGCTCCTGAGACTTTCAAAGTTTTGGTAAATCATATAAAAAAAAGAAAAAAAATTATCGTTAGATCCTTAGCGAAATTCAATCATATTTTGTGCTTAAGTGAACTCTTACAGAGATCAGGATAAAAATTGGTAGCAAGCATTTATGACTTTTTATTTACTTCTTATTTATTCTTATTTATTTACCACTCGATAATGATGTTAGATTGCACTCGAGGACATGAAGTCCTGGCTATTAAATATTTCATCTGTTGGTAAGGAACTTAATTTTCCCATAACTGAAGCTGTTGATAAATTTATAAGCCTCATTTTGATTGCGATGCCGCGCTTAATATCGATGGGCGTGAATGTGTACGCTAAGCCTTTTCATTAAGCCTTGTAAAAAGTGCAGACTGCATAAAATTGCTTGAACAAGGCGATTTAATTTGATTGATTTCAATTTTTCCCACTCCAATTGCAAGATATTCGTAAGAATAACAAAAGCGTCACATTTGATTGCATTTTTTGTGTGAAATTGGGCTGACAATGTTCGTTGACCAAATAAAAAGCGAGTGGTACGAATTCTGTGTGTGTGTGCGTGTGTGAGGAACCCATTCAACTGCGAGCTGCCACACACAATCACACACATGCATACACGCGCAGACACGCACACACAATGAAAGGGGGATGCATCGATGGGGGTGATTGCCATTTATGCTGTGTGTGGGCCCAGAAACAACCCGCCACAACCCATCGCAGCCCATCACAACCCATCACAACCCATCTCCACCCATCACATCCCATCACAATCTACAGCCAAGCACAGGCACCATTGCGTTTCATGTCCTGATGCTCGTCCTGACTGCGTGCTGTGTAAACGTGTTAGGGCTGTAAAACAACAAAAAACAAAAAGCAAAAATTGCACTTTACGCAATTTATGTGCAAATTTCCTCAATGACTTTAAAGCAATGCGTTTTTGGAATAAATAAAAAAACGTAGATGGGGTAACAAGGCGGGCGGTGGGACGGGGGACACCACAAGGCCGAATACACCCATTGAAAATGCCATTATAATCGCGCGCTAATTGACTCTAATCGATTTGCACTCTCTATCCACACAGGATGAAGCCTTTTCCGGGGTTGTTTAACCTGAAAATCCTAGACCTCCTCTTCTTCTGCTCCATGAAATGGTTTTTAAAACTTGACCATTGGCAACATTTGAGTACATCTTTTGGTCTAGCCAAAAATCTTGAGCTCAGGCTCAAGTGCATTTCAACAGTTCTTAGGCACTTGAATAGTTTTCGCAAATTACTCTTAAGAGCACTTCACATCAAGTATATCTGTGAAAGGGTGTGTGTGTGTGTGTGAGTGTGTGTGATAAGTCGCTCTCTCTTACAAAGCCGAAAAATGCCCACAAATTAGTGCTTGTAATACGTCTATTTAACAGCTATTTAAATTTTAAATAAGCCGCCATCGCCGCTGGCGATACTTTCAAAGGCGACAAGAGTTCCAAGTGCCAACAATTGAAACCCTAAGCTTAAATCCCACACACCAATATCGTCTATCCTTTGTTATATGACGGTCTCATAGCACATATTCATTGCACACATATGAAAAGTCGTCGAGTTTACCTTTTTACATGTGTGTTAATACCTGCCCAAGCAGATATACGCACGTATGAGAGTCCGGAAAATGGGAAAATGAAAAAATAATTATGCGCCTGATTTAACTCCAAATGATTGCTAATTTGTGACAAATGGCAAGGCATTTCACACTCTCCCACAGTCAACTGTGTGTTAGTCTGTCTATGTATGCGTGTGTGTGTCTGTTGAATGTGTGAAATTTTCAAGTGCGAGACACTTGAATTTTGCTGTTTTTATACTTTTTACTTTGTGGCTCAACACGCGTCTCTGTCCTTGAAAAAAGGACACTCATTATGGCTGCACTCGCCAGAAGTTTCACATTTGCATTGTCGACGATCCTTTCACAACAAAAAAAAAAAAAAAAATTGCAGTGCAACAACAACAACCACAGCAGTCAAGCAGAAAGTCCAATTCACAAAATGGCGACGATCATCGAATTATGACTTTATGAGTGTCGACAGCCACAGAAACAAATAAAACAATAAAAGAAATTTCACTCATTGAACCAAAGCCGAAGAGTGTATACTCTATATGGAGTTAGAAGAATATTTTAATATTAAAATTTAATTGATGTAACAACTTTTTCAACTACTACTTGATTCTCAGAAATAATATTTCTTTACTTTTTTTGCAACTAATTTTACTTTATTTTTCCTTCAATTTAAATACCCTGATACAATATAATTTTTAAAGCATTTCATAGTATATTATAACAGAGTATTAAAATTAATAATTTTTTAATTTTTTTCCCCCTTTTTTTGGTAAGTGTACATTTCGCTCCACTTAGTCAATATTCCCCACATTACACTGCATTGAATACCATGAATACCCAATGAATTACAGGCCACGCCTTGAATATATCAACTTCATTGCACTTTAATGTAAAGTGAAGTAAATAAACTCAAAAAAATAAAAAAAAATAAAAATCGAGATTCTGTTCATTTTTTATTTATTTTCTCTTTTTGCCACAGCTAAGGAAATGGCTAAGGAAATTCGCATTTATTATAATCGTCGCATAATCATAGGAAATGCGAAAAGTGAAAAGAAAATTGCTGTCAATTTTCAGAGCGTCAGTTTTTCCTTTCCCCTAACTGCCAATTGTGTTGATGCCTACGCAACGAGATCAAAAAATAAAATTAATTTGCCAAAAGAAGAAGATGATAGCAGCAACAACAACAACAGTAACAGTAACAGCAGAGGCAGAGGCAGCCACAGCAGCAGCAGCAGCAGCAACAACAACAACAACACGAACAATATATATATATATAAAGCAACAACACTGCGACAGTCGCTTCTCAAACTTTGCAATTTGTGGCGCGTTTCCGGTTTCCGCAGTTAGCGTGAATGAGCAGCAGGACGACAAGGACAACAAGGAATGATGACTGTCTCTTGGGTGGTACGGGTGGTAGCTTCAATTGTCATCAATTTTGTTTGATGTGCTTTCTGACTTACAACCATTTCGTTTTCATTCTTGGAGATGCAAAGAACGTGCCATGGAACAGGACGATTAACAGCCACTTAGAGCACAGCTAAGAGGACCATTGAGTTTATTAAATCAGGCGTAATAATTGGGCCAAAGTCAACTAAATGGTTAGCTGTCGACCTAGAAATCAATTCTAGATACAAGCATGCCTTGACTTGAGTATATATACTTATATATATAATTTTAGTCATTCGGCAATTTTTCGACTTGAACGTCGCATAAAAAAATACAAAAAAATTTATTTTTCCACTGTTTTTGGGTTCCATACAAAATGAAGCCTTACTTTGAAGATCAGTACGAGGAATATACAGTGGATAACATATGCAAAAGAAGTGGTAATTATCAATAAAACTTAATATATATAAATGTATATATATCTAATGTAACTTGTTGATTGGTAGAGAGATCCAAGCTATGTCGCTTCCCTGGATCGTTACAGGAGCTAAACAAGATTGACGATTCCTGGCAAGAGGTGCAACCATCCATGCCGGAGCGTTTTTCTAGGACCTTCAAAGAGGACGAATGGGATGAATTACTAGATTAGAGCCACGTTTGACGGGTTGATATAAACTAATAATTCAAAACATAATTAGATGGAGCCCAAGAACAGAAACAAACAAAACATACCAATAAAAAGCGTAAGCGAAAGCGACAACAACTAACACGTCATTTAAGGATCTCAAGTTTCCTGAAAGCAACTCTAACAAAGGACAAACAAAAATTGTGACGAAGTTAACGAAATTTAATTAAAATCAAATATAAACATTGCCAGCATATATTTTGTCTTCTGACTGCCCCGGGCCCGTAGCCCGTAACCCGTAACCCGTAACTCGAAACCCTCTCTCCATCCAACAAATCAACCAAAGGGGTAGCAAATTCTCAGTCAGGTGTGACTTGATAGTTTATAACACGCTTCCCACCTTGGGCACTGAGTGTCTGCACATGCTTCTACGTACATGTGTGCGCGTGCGTGTGTGTGTATGTGTGTGTGCTTGTCACTAGTTTTCCGCGTCGTTTAATAAACCAAATGTAAACAAAGTTTAACAGCAATGACACACACTCATAAATACACACACACACACAGAGAAACACTCGCACACACCACTTGTTATTTTCTCTCCTTTTTTTATTAATATTATTTATGAGCCTGTGGTTGTGTTTTGAATGCCAGCGGCAAGGCGAAAACTCAGAGCCCAAATAGACCCTAACACCCAGCCCAGCGATGCAGTCATCCAGCCATCCGGCCATCCAGTCATCCAACTATCCAACTATCCACCTATCCTTGCACCCAACTACCCACCTACCCACCTATCCATCTACTAACCTCTCCAACGACTCTATTGGGACAGCAGCTGCTCAATTTCACAGCGCATACATTTGATTAAGTTAATTTAATAGTTTTTCTCGTTTTCTCGTTTTTTCCACTTTGTTTCCTTTACTTTTTTCGTTTTTGTTCTCATTTTGATATATTTGTTTGTTTATTTAATTTATTATCATTATAAACATAGCCATGGGCACTGGATCGTGTTAATGTAGGCCAAGTTTTATAGACATCTATAAAAAAAGGATTGAACGACATTGACAACGACATCGATTCCTTCTTCTTCTTTTAACAATAAAAAAAAATAAATATTTTAAATTTGTTTAATAAAATAAGTAGTAGGTAAATCCGATTCCCCCTTACTCCTAGAGACATTCATCAATCAATCAAGTCAATTTCTTTCAATTGAAATTGTAATTAAATCGGAAAATAAAATATTGGAAAAATCGCTGAACATTAAGTTTGGTTTACTTTAAACTCTCGTTTGATAATAAATTAATATTAATATTGATATAAGGACTTACCACTCAAACTTAATTTTTCTCATTTATCGTTACTCCATAATTTCACAAAACCACATTAAAAAAAGCAAATAAATAATTGGCACAATTTTTTTTCGCTTATTACACTTTTTACATATTGAATATTGACACATTAATTTCACACTTCTTTTTAAATTTTATTATTAAATATATCAATCACATTCTATAATCGTGCACATTAAAATAATAAAAAAAAAAACATAATTTAATGCTCGCATTTGCGTATTAAAAACCGCGCAAAGCGAAAACTCCAATCTTTAAACATTCCATCTCTTTTCCTCTTTAATATTTTTAGGTAATTGCAAAATCGGCGGTAAATGCAGCTTCCAGATCTCTCCATATTATTTTATTTTTTACTTTTGCTTTTTATTTTAGTATTCGCGTTTACTGATAAGATATTGCGGCTCATAGGGCATGCTTCACACGTTATTGTTGTTTTATGCTTCACCCCTCTTTTTCTGCTTCCAACAGTTGGAATGTTCGTTTTTTTCTACATGCAAGCCGAAATGCAAGTGTCAAGCGCGCAAACCAAAAACTATTGCTTAGATCGTTGATCGACAATTTTTAAAGTTAATTACACGTTTCCCGCTGCGCTTATTTGTTATTGGTATAATAGCAAATATTTACAACATTTCCCAATAATATACAAAATTAATTTATCACAAATAAAAAGCAACTACCGGGACACATTAATTATTACATAATCACCGACGCGAACACTTCAACACTTGATGATATACTAACACAAAAGTTGCAGCTTTGCTCCAAACCGAACTTAAACAAAGAACAAGCGGTAAATTTGCACATTCCTTTTATGCTTTTCTATCGGCTTGCCTGATATTGGAGTTGCTTAGTTAGATGGAAAGAGTAAGAAGAATCGAAACGTTCTTATTCATTTGCACCAATGACAAAACATAGTTAAAATTTATTTTCACTATTTCGTTTCTTGCTTGGCAGAAGCCAGCTTTTACTTGTTATTGTAATTTAATTTTAATAATTATATAAATGCGTAAAGATGAAGTTATTTATATTAAATTATCGAAAAGAAATAAAATTAAATTAAGTTGTAAACACAATACCATTTCAATTAATTAAATATACTTCCAACATCTAAAAATAAAGAATGTGATTCGCTTGGAATTATATTTTCATAATTTGTTTTTTTTTTTTGATGATTTAATTCATAGTTAAAAAAAAAAATAATATTTAATATATTAAATTACATTTTTTTGATTGCAAATTAGCTATATAATTTTTCTGCTTGAATTTATTTTCACATCAGATGCTTTGATTTTTAGAAGATCATCCACAGTTTTGCAAAGCATGTCCTTAAGTTGATCCTTAAAAGTATCAATATCAAAATGAAAACAATAAATATTGAAAGAAATGATCTTTGAAAAGAAAATCTCACCAATTAGAGAAGACTTTCTGCAAGAATGCCAACCACCCGAGTGCGGCCATTGGCTAATGAAGACACAATTAACTGCACAATTGCCCAGCGGCCGAAGCAGCAGGACTTGTGGGAGCAGCTGCCAGGATAAACAAGCTACCTGGACCCTCGATACCTTGGTCAGAAAAACAAACGACAAATAACAAAAAACAAATGAGGCATGAAACCATTTTGACAAAACGGTAAACAAAGGACGCCGTCGCTGCCGTCGCCGCCGCCGCTACTGCTCATTCTTTAATCACAACATAGAAAGGGAAATAGAACTGGAAGGACACACGACGAACACTTAAGGATAACAGACAGAGATCGCTCAGCTGCTGCGATCGACAAGCGATAAATAAGACACAGCTTAGCTCATTGAAGTCAGCAAATGGAAACTGCTTTTCACTCCAATCTTCATCGTCCTGACGATGTCGTTGCCAGGACTTAGACTTAGAGCCATAGTCCACGGACTGACGACTGAGGCGGTTTGCTTTGAAATGGGCGCAGTGATCAACATAAAAAGTATCGAGTTTCTTTAAACATATTCAGTATATCCTGTCGGAAATTGTTGCAATCGTATGTTGCGGTATGTTGGCAATTTGTGTGACGATCAGATCGAAGGATCACAAGGATTTCAGCGATCGACTTGTCATGCGATACGTTACTACACAAATAGACGGCAGCGTCTCAAGTTATCACAAATTACAGTAATTATCGGTCGGTGTCCTGCCGCCTGCGCTATAAAATGGCGCTCATTAGGCGCCCAGCTTAAAAGGACATCCACATCAACATCCACATCCACATCATACGTAATGGCACACAAAGCGACCGAGACAAGCCGCATAATTATTTCGCTGACAACTTTTTGATGAATTAAATAATTTTTAAGTGCGCACAACGACCACGATGATGATGATGATGATGATGATAAGGATGAAGGATGAAGGATGGTGACGAGGCAGCCAAATGAAATGAAAATTATGTGGTAAACAGGACGAAACAGGACGAGTCTGGCAATTCAAATGAAATCTGACTTGAGCATCTGTTGAGCGGATTTAACTTGTTTAATTACCGCTGTATTCAGGTCCTGTCGTCGTCAACAGTTGCGCTCATTACAGGGCAAAAATGTAGCCAGTCCTTCGAGTGTATGTACCCCACAGTGTCTTACCATCCATCTGTACTACCCCCTTTACCACTCCCCCCCCCCTCCCCATTATCCTTGAGCTGTTTTGCGTAACTGTAACTGTTGCCATTTTAATGCGCTCGAAGCTCAAGTGTCGTCCCGAAATTGATTTTCATTTCATTGTTCGGCCTCTAAAGAGGTTCATAAAACTGCAAGCAAAATGGCAATGTGCTTGATTATGTTTGATATACACACACCCATACACACACATACTGACGCACACACACACACACATTTAATACACACACAATGCAGTCAAATACATGAGTTACATTCACAAGGTAAAACTCGCTGTAGGGCTGAGCTGATTGCAAATACTGCACACACATCCACAAACACACACACACAAACACACACACACATATATATGTATATGTATATGTGTATGACTGTGAGACAGACACTCGACACTCAATTTCATAGAGCCACAAATACGAATCTCAAAAGGCCACTTGATAAAATTCATATATTTATAGCCCGCAGAGTGCCGCTGCATTTGCACACTGAATGAAATTCCTTGCACACACAAGGACATTCGACGGGGGCCCGAAATAATGTTTGATGGGCCCGCCTGCCTCTGTTCTGCCTTCTGCCTTCTGCCTTCTGCCTGCTACCTTCTGAATTCTGCTCTCTGCCTTCTGCCTTCTGGTTTCTGCCTTCTGCTCTCTGCTTGCTGCCTGCTGCCCGCTGCCATCCTGCTGCTCGCTCCAATTCCTGTTGTTGCACTCCTCACCACCCCGCCGATTCCTGGACCCATGCGGCTTGGCCAAACACTTGCACAAATAAAAGATCTACTTCAACTTATTGAATTTTCGTTGATAGAAACAAGATGGAAAATGGCCCGAAAACACCAACGGTCGAATGCTCTACCCGTAGGAAAAGCAGTCGGAAAAGTCGGAAAATTTTAATTGAATAACAAAATATCCTTAAGAGAGTTGAGCTCATTTATATATAATTTTATATATTTTAAAATATTATTCTTTATTTAAATTATGTAAGAATTTTATAAGAATAAAAAATTATTTAAATTTAAAATATTTTTAATTTTTCTCTTTCCTTCAAATTTTTTAATATTTTCCATTCTCATTTGCTTTTGACTTCGGCCAAGGATATACGCTAGTGCTCATACCCGCTTTGGAGAGTGTATTAAGGAGCGGGCGCAGGCTCGCTGTCTTTTAGCAGTGGCCCCGCCCACAATGGAATTTGCATATGAGTTTTATGAAAGACTCTTTGACAACGCTGACTGGGCCTTCTTTATGTCCTGGCTGGTCCTCGACTTGCAGCATTTGTCACTGACAAATCCGCTAAGTCGCGCATTTGTTCATTATTATAATGAAAATGACAATAATGATGATGATGATGATGATGGTGATGATGATGATGATGGGGATGATGACGATGATGATGGTGATGGTGATAATACCTTTCATAAGGTTGTATTTGCACAAGGAATTTAATTTTGACCTCAGAGCCAAATGCAAACGGACCGTGGAAAATGTTAAGTGTAATCAAATTCAAAGCCAAAAGCAACAGAAGAAGGAGAGGAAGGGGAAGAGGAAGAAGACGAAGAAGACGAAGAGACGAAGAAAGGAGAATCCAAAAATAATAATAACGAAAAGTTGATGATGAAATTTATTAAGTTTTAGGCCATTGCACACACAATGCGATGTCCTGCGGCGCTCAGTGCTGTGCAAAATTATTAAAAAGTAATTATGGCACAAATTACGAGATATCAATACAGCATTTAGCGCCACATGTGGTGCACGCAGGACAAAGGCCAGGACCCGAGAGCCGAGTAGCGAGTACCGAGTACCGAGTACCGAGTGCCGAGTACCGAGTACCGAGTGCCGAGTGCCGAGTGCTGAGTGCCGAAAGAGCGTTTCAGTTCGATATGAATCGGTTTGGTCCTGTGCACCACCATCATCATTGCCACCAGCAACAGTGGCTGCAGCAGCAGCAGCAGAAGCAGAAGCACCACCAACATCACTTAATTCTTTTACAAATCCTTTAGCTCACATCCTTAATGCTGTTTCCGCCGCTTGTCTGCGGCTCACAATGCGATTCCTTTTATTCTTTTCCTCCGACAACGTCTCTCGAATCCCGAGTCCCGACTCCCGACTCCCGACTCCCGATTTCAAACTTTGTTTCTACTCTTCTTCTATTCACATGTCCTGGCATGTTATGCAACATTTCCTTTTGCTTGCAATTTGACATAATATCAAGATTATTATTTCGATTGAGACTCCTCTCGAGTTCCTTTCATTGAGCCACAGGATGCATTGAGGCATTAGCCGGGGTTGCAACAAACCTCGCAGCGACTTCACCTTCACTTTTTTTTTGCCATGAAAGATCATTTTCAGTGACTCCTTGCTCGAGCAAAGGTCGCATACTTATAGGAAACTTCTTATAAAGGACCTACCCAAGATTATGAGTTACTTTAATGAATTGGTAATTTTTCGCTTCCATTGTGAATAGAAGTACTTGAATAGAGCACAGGATATGGAGGGGAAGTGGCAGCAACGATTGCTTGCACTTATATCCTTGTACGGTTACACAGTTTCAAAGGTCCTCGAGAAAATGACATGTTATGATATTTCAGCTTATTTTCCATGGTTTTTGTCAAATCTCATAATTTTTTTATGGAGTAGAAATCAATTATTTATACCCTAAGTATTTTTCATGTTATACTGATATCCTGCACACACTTTGATATCCTGTTTGCAGTCCAATATCCTGTTTTCAGCCGTATATCCCGCCCATTAAAAAATCATTATTAGTTCTTTTGATATTTTAATTTGTTGTTTCTTAAGTAATTTACATATTCGTATTACTAAAAGCTGTGGCTAATTACAGACTAATCTCTTACAGGCTAGATCTATAGCAAGACATATAATTCTATATATCCTATATATCCTATATATTCTATATATATACCCAACATTAACTGTAAGTCCATTTGGCAATGACTCTCCACTAACTATGCACTTTGAGAAGCTCTCAGACTAACATTAGACTACAACTATACAGATTTACATATACATATACATATATATACATATACACATGCATATACGTATACATACATATATATATGCACGATCCGTTATATCACGACTATTGAATCCATAGACATGCCACATAGATCCACTTCCGTTCAGTCTTCGCTTTTGGTCACCACAGAGACGGGCGTCGAGGCGTTGCTGCTGCCGCCCGCTGCACTGCGCGGCGAGTGTGCCGCCGTCGAGGTGAGCGTAAGGTCGCCAGAGATCAGGGTGGTGGCAGCATGTTGCGCGGAATGCAGAGCATGTGGCAACATCGAGTTGGGGCTCTCGCGGGGACTGCTATTGCTGCACGGCGGACTCACCTGCGCCGACGATGGGTGCAGGGACAGATTCTGTGGGTAGCCGGCCGAGGCAGCTGCAGCAGCGGCAACCGCTGCCGCCGAGCCGCAACCACTGGCTGCAGCAGCAGCTGCAGCGGCGCCTGCGCCAAAGATGCCGTTCAGATTGCTCAGGCCCATGTACTGGGAGAGCAGCGTATGGAAGTTGGGCAGCTTGTAGTGCGGGGGCATCAACTGTTGGGGCAGGAGGCCCGGATTGAAGTGTTGATGCAACGCGAAATGTGGTGGCCAGAATTCGGCAGGCAACGCCGCCGGATGGCCGGGAAGTGCGTGCGGCGGCAGCGGAATGCCCAGCGGAAACTCCGGAAGACCTGCAGGCACAAGAATGAAAGGGAAAAAGTGAGAATGAGAATGAGTATGAGAAGGAGAAGGAGAAGGAGAATGAGAAGGAGAAGGATAAGGAGAAGGAGTAAAGCAGACATTGATTAAATGTGAAGATTAGCGGGGCGTGCCGTGACGCGTGCCACATTCACAGTTGTAATTATGTTGCACACGTAATTTGGCAATTTGGCCAATTTGAGCGAATCAATTACTTACCTTGGTCGGGCAGCAGGTATCCTGCCTTATCCTGATTCATAAACTTCTCACGTTTGCGCCATTTGGCCCGTCGATTCTGGAACCACACCTGCAAGCAAGCGAGACGAAGAACGGAAAGTTGCAGTTAGAGTTACGTATGCAAATTCAAAGGACATCAACTAAAATCTAATATCTAAAGTCCTTGCAACTGCCCTGACCAAACAAGAACTTGATCAACTGCCACAAACGCTTTGCGTTTCAACTGGAGTTGAAGGCGAAGGGGGTGGTGAAGTTGCAGGTGGAGATGGAGGAGGAGATGGAGGTGGAGGAGGAGATGAAGATGGAATCTCCGTCTGCAAATACAATGGCATCCAATCGGAAATGTTCTACTCTGATTTGTCATGGTTCCAAAGGAACAGGAGAGCGAGTAGCTCTGACAGCTGAATGCTGCAAGGGAGAGTGGGCGTGTGAGAGGGGGAGGGCGAGGGGCGGCGGGCGGGCGGGCGGTCGGCTATATTCCGGGGGTGTCTTATGCATTTTTAACACTTGTTCAGGGTTGAAGCTGCAGCAAGCAACGGCCACCCATTGTGGGCGTGGGCCAAGCACTTCCGCCAGGACCTGTTCCGGAACAGAGACGAGTCATGGCAAGTCCTTGTCTCGTTTGTCTCGTCTTTTCACGTATATTAAGAAAATTAATTGTTTGTAAATTGAAATCACTTGACAACTGTTCAGTACCACAAGAGAGCCGAGCAATTATAGACACCCTGTATTTTATAGCAGACACGCACACGCACAAGCACACGCACACATACACATATAACCGCTACAGACAGCATCCATTTGTTGCAACAACAATGCGTGCAACAGAGCGAGTGGCAAATTAGCAACGATTTCCTTGCTATAATTGCTGCCAATTATTGTCCTGTGTCTGTGTGTGCCATGCTCCCCCCCCACACACACACACACCACACACCCATCCCACCCAATCCACCCACGACAGTTGTGAATCTGTCTCTGTGGGCGGATGGGCGCAACCCTTGAGTATTTTAATTGTTAGTAGCAATTAAAATGCGGCGTAAAACATTTTCTGTGCCAGTCCGCAGAAGTTGAATATGCGGATATCCGCTAAGCGCTTATCACACATGTTGCGATCCACAAGTCCTGGCATGTGGCATGTGGCATGCAACAAAGTGCTGTAAATCCGATAAATGAAATAAACTACAAAATAATGACAAATCCGATTCCAAATTTCTGACAATAAAGGATATATAAAAAAAAAAAATTTAACTATTACTTTTCAAGGATTTGACTAAAAAATTAAACAAAAAGGATACAAATTTTAATTTTTAAGTATCACCCACATCCTTTGAAAACTCAGATACATTTTCTCACTGATTGTTTCACAGAAAATACGCTTAAATTTATTTTTAATAAAATAAACGCCAACAAAAAAAAAAAATGACTCAAGGGTGAGGCGGGGGCAGAGGCAGCGGCGGGGGAAGGGGCAGGGAGTTGTCTACAATTGACTGCTAGCTTTCAATCCAAATCCCAAAATAATTGCCCGCTCATCAACCCCTTTTCGAGAAGGATATTGAAGCAAACACAAAGTATCTGATAGATACAATATAACACACAAAAAATACCAAATACCAAATACAAAACAGGATAAAAAAAAAAAGGAGGCAACGCTCTAAATCTGTTACTATTCAAGTAGACCGAAAGTACGGCGTATAACGTATGTGAATCAATGACCAATTACATTTAATCTGCCAACGGATACACAACCGTGAAACGGACAATTTGTGTAAAACGGCAGGAGGGGTGGGGCGAGGGGTGGAAGGGGGCAGCACAGGACGAGTGGTAATCCCTCAGTGAGTACAAGCGCTTAGGTCAAGTTGTTTTACATTTTGCTGTTGACGTATCTATAGACGTGTATCTGTATCTGTATCAGCCTGTGATGCTTGTATCTGTATCTATATGTGTGCATGTATGTGTGTGTATGTGTGTATGTGTATCTATTGCCATTACTGTCAACAAGAGCCAAGCGTTCAATCAGAAGGAATAAAAAATAAAATAAAAAAATGGAATAAAGAGGAAAACTCAAGTACTTGAAAGCATTTCAACTGAAATCGAATTGTGCAAGGCGGCAAGGATCGAAGGACGACGCCCAATTACATGTTTAGCCGTGTGTTAAGCGTTAAGCGCGCCGCCGCGTGCACCACCCAAAAGCCACTTTAATTGTTTACCCAAAAGTAGAGTTAATATAAATACCAACACCAACACCAACACCAAATATGCAATCTGAGTCCTTTGCCATCCTTCCTTACTTCCCTTTTTCTCTATATATGTGTATGTGTATATATTTATATAGATATTCTTTTTTTTTTTGTTCCACGTACGTGTCCTTTCTCCCCGTCCGACAAAGGGCAATTTAATCATTTGGAAAATCACAATATCTAATGTCCTTTTGCCACCCCTAATACACTAAGTATTACCAACCCCCAACTAGATGTACGCCCGTGTTTATATACAAAGTGGACTCTAAGTGTTTAAAAGACTATTTACAAATTAAGTCCTTTGATTGTTCAGGACTTTGCATGCGCGCGCTCTAAAACACGCGCTCGCGCTTCTCCCAAAATTGGCGCCAATTACGACTCCTTCAGCGCAAGGATATACATATATATATATATATATGATTATATGGCATATATGATATATAAATGTATGCATTTATTGCCTGGATTCTAAGCCGCTTAACTTGGCCTCTCCTTTGTGACCTGTCGTCCTGTCGTCCTGCAGCCGTAATCCGTAAATAATTACATAATCACGAGCATCGGCGGCAGACAACAAACAAGCAACAAGCAACAAGCAATAAAAAACATTTATATCTAATTCATATAAATAATCGAATTCTCATTCGAATTACCTGAACGCGTGCTTCGCTGAGATCCAGACGCATCGCCAGATCCTCCCTTGTAAAGACGTCAGGATACTGTGTCTTCTCAAAGGCGCGCTCCAGTTGATGCAATTGAAATGTTGTGAAAGTCGTGCGAGATCTGCGAATGGTTACAATTGAAATCGGAGAGGATAAGTATACAATAATGATGATAATCATGATGATAATCATGATGATAATGATGATGATCATGATGATGATAATGATGAAGCTGAAACTCTGTTCATTGTTCAACTGCTTTTTAATGGCCCAAACAATGAACTAATACGATTTTATCTGCTAAGCGGATTGTAAATAACGTGAGTCCTTCGACTACGCTTAATCGATTACTCGATTACTCGATTACTTGATTACTCGATTACTTGATTACTCGATTAATCGCACGCTTACCTACGAACTTTCCGTGGCCGCTCCATGTCACCAAGATCGTGTCCGTTATTGAGGCTCGAGGAGAGGTCGTCATCGTTATCCACGTCCAGGCCGCTCTCCGTGTTCGTGGGTGAATCCTCGCGCTTGGCGGCCATTTGATGTTGCAGCTGTTGTTGTTGCTGCTGCTGTTGATGTTGTTGTTGTTGTTGTTGTTGTTGCTGTTGATGTTGTTGTAGGTGGGAATGTGCCTGCTGCTGCTGATGTTGCAACAAACTGCTGCCGTTGCCGTTGCTGTTGTTGTTGTTGTTGTTGTTGCCACTGCCACCGTTGCTGCCGTGCAGGTGATGTATATGATGGGAATGCGTAATGAGCACCTCGTTGGGAGTATCTGAAAAGTGAAGATGGAGGAAATGGGTTAACTTTCGGATGATGGCAAACAAATGCGAATAAGTCGAATAAGTCGAAAGGATCAAATGCAATTCAACGGAATTCGAGTGCTCCAAAGTTTGGCAATTGGTGTTTGACTTTGAAATAAAAACTGTTAGGCGGGAAGCTGATGGTGGGGGCACGGTGGTTCCTGAAGGGAAAACCTTTAAAAGATTCAAATCAAATAAAATTTCAGCTCGACAGCTGCGAAAAAATCAAATCCTGAAAATCAAAATTCATTGAATTGTAAGTGAAGTAGTAATATCCTTTGATTGAATGCCCTGGCTTTTGCCCATTTACCGTCAAGCCCTCCACTCAACGCTTTAAGCTGCAAGCTTTCAAGTGCTTAAAAAGTGTATATATATGTGTGTGTGTGTGTGTGTGTGTGTGTGTAAGTGCCACGCAATTTGATTTGGCAATCAATAACAAATAATTATAAACGGCAATTGAAGGAAAGCCGAGAAGTTAACTTTCACAAGCGAAACTTTAGACGGCAACAAATTCGCAACAACCCTTTGTTGCAGCCCTAAAGGTCCTTTTTTTCATCCTTTCGATTCACACGCCCTTTTTACGTGTGTTGAGCAACGTTTTTCGAACATAACATGTAATCAAATTTTAATGAACCTCAAATTAATAATATTCACAGTGACGAGGCGATGTCCTTGTCCGACAAGCGCACAGCAGGACATCGAAGAACAAGATTTAACAATTTTTTAATTTTTTTTTTTTGCCCTCCTTGTTGCTTGGTATCGTAACAATTTGATATTTCGTAACACTAATGCCGCTTGTTGTGGCGAAAAAGGTAATTTTCAGAGCATCAAATTACGCGACGGGACTCGCAGGAGTCGCAGGATACATGCGGATATACGCGGGATACATGCTGTCGACGATTGAGCATGAAATTGTGCCTGCACTCTGATATCCTGTTAGTGTCCTGCGGTGCGCACGTTGTCACAAATTGTAACCTTGTTGACAACATTGGGTGCTGGCCCTTCTTCTGCTCTTGGTCCTGCTCCTGACGCCGTACCCCGGTCGTCGCCCATGAATGTCAGCCAATCTCAATCTAATTACGGGTCTAATGATGCCAAGCGTCTCATTACCAAGCAGAGCTGCCATCATATATCCTGATGTCATGATATGTTTTGATTTGCTCTCAAGCGATTCTCATGCATATCCTTTTTTCGTCAGCTATCCACGGGTCCTTGCCCGCCTCTTGGGTGCACATTACGTACGCGTTCACGCAGCGGGCCATCGGACACGCCCACTACAAGATGCCCAACATCACAAACGCCCCATTGTGTGCCGTTGCCACAAAATGAGGCATGACCAGTTTATATTGATACCCCCAAAAACTATCGCCATGTCCTTCTCGTCCTCATTTGCATATGACGAAGACTTCCTCCCAGCCCCATTGATGGGTCCACCTTTGATGTGGCTTTCCCTGGTGCAGATTTTGGACAATTGAAGCAGAGATTTGATTGTTTGGGTCCTTAGACTCCTGCAGCTTTGCGTTTTAATTGGGCTTTCAAATTTTTGATTTCAATTTTCAAAACTTTTGTTTTTAATTTGAGTTTTTGACTATCTTTTTTAGTTGAAAAGTTTTGACTTTAAAAACTAAATTTTTAAATGATTTTATTTTTTAATTTTTTTTTTTTTTTAAACTTTAGTCCAAAATGGAGAGCAGACATAAAGATAATAATAGATTCTACCAAAGTAGGAAATTTACTTAAACTTAATTTTTAGTCCTTCTAAAACTGTTACATATTTTTTTGAATTTTTTATTTATAACTATTGAAATATTTGAAATTTAATTAATGCGAGGATTGAATGGAAAATATAAATAAAAATATATTTAAATATTTTTTAAGATTAATTAAGTTTGCTATGAAGTAAATCCTACTCGGAATTTTGATCTTGAGATGGAATAATAATAATATTCAGTTCAGATATTATATATAATAAATATATTAAATATTTTTTATTATATTATATATTATATATATATAAATAAATAATATTATATAAATTATCTGAAAATCCATTGTTATTAATCCCATAAACTAAAATAACAATTTTAACCCCCCGAAGTTGAGCACCGAAGCTTTGACATTTTCTCAGTCACCGACGGCAACTCCCGATCTAATCTAACGGTTTCTTTTCTAATAAAATAATTAAGTTCAGATATATGTATTTAAATTTATATAAAATACACATAAAATATTTAAATTTAATATATAAAATATAAATAAATTAAAACTTACCACTGCGTTTGGATTGATGCTGATTTCCAAGGATCTGATCGATGCTGTAGACGGCGCGAGGACGCGACACTGGACTCTCCTGGACTGGGCGCATAGCTGGCGGCATGATGGGATGCGTTGATGTGGTGGTCATCATCGTTTAGACACACTTGGGGATTAGCTGATTGGATGCTCAGCAAGTGGCGTTTAATTGTGACAAAAGCTTGAAGGATTCTTTCGAAGTTTACGAAGCTTGCATGGACCCCGAGGGTCAGGTTTGGATGTGATTCGTAACTTAATGTGTGAAGCTAACACAAAATATTCACAGGACGCGTCGAGGGAAACACGCACGGGATTGTAATTTGATGTAATAAGTATTACGGCGAGTAAGACGGCGACGCTACGACGATTCTACGTACGTTAAGGACCCGTACGCTCGGAACGATCAACAACCACCGACTGAGCTCGGTGAGTGAATAACATGGGCATTAAATACGTCGGAGAGGCGTTTGCTGGCGGCAAGTGAAATGGGCGAGGCGAGGCGACGTTCCCTGGGCTATGTAGCTTGTTATCCTTGCCGCATATCCTGCCGCCTGCTGTCTTGCTTGCGCAGGGTAGTTTCTCAGTCATTGGGCTGTTGCTGGTTATGGGCAAATGTAGCATAGAACATGTATTTGCTTGTGTGTGTGTATTAGAGTAACTATGTGTGTGTGTGTGTGTGTGTTTGCCTCACAGATATTGTGGTATGTGTGCAGGTAGTCCAGGGGCGGCTCTCTCTTGGCTTGGCTAAGCTACGGCGCATTGCACTGCGCTGCTCATTCTCATTCTCTCTCCATATTCGCTCCATCTCTGTCACCCCAACGTCAACGTTCCAAAGTATCTGCTTCTCTCTCTCGCTCTCTCTCTCTCTATGAGTGCCCCTTCTCTCTATCTGCATTTCGCTTGCTCGCAACTCTGTTTACCGTTTAATTTTATTTATTTCATAAATTTTGGTCATTAAAACTAAGCTTAATAATTATACAATTTAGTTGCTCGCTTTTAACAACGTTTTCCATCTCCCTCTTCCGCACACTTGCTCTCTCGCTCCCTCCCTCCCTTCTCCTTCGCCTTCTATGGCGCATCCACAAATCACAAAACAGATAAGTTCCTACCTGGCGGCCATTTATAGCACATTTTATTATTTCCGTTTTTTTGAATGTCCTCTTCACCCTTCATGGTCAACATCGAGAAATTTATGATCCTTGCGTTTGAGGACTTTGTGCCCTGAACTTCATTGAACAATCCAAATGATCAATGAAAAATCCCTTTACTTACCCAAAGGATAGACACTAAGGCAGCCAAGGGTTTACCTAGTACGGCGAATTCATTGATTAAACAGATCCTGCGGATATTGCCATTCTAGCCGGTGTACAGCATCCTTAAAGGACCTCTTTGGGTCCAATTTTAGACCTGCAAAGATAAATAAATAATTATAAATATAATTTGATAATTATAAATTTGTATTATTTATATTTAAAAATAGAATATATTTTTATTTTTATTTTTATTTATTTATTTATTTTTTTTATTTTAATTTTTATTTTTAAACTTAAAAGCTGAGAAAATTAGCAAAATTTCCATGTAAGTTAAATTTTTAGATAAAATGAAAATTTTTTTTATTTACTTTTTTATATTTATTGTTTTTAAAAGGCCTTTTTCTAATTTCTAGTATGACTATAATATAATAATTCTAGTATCAATACAATATTTAATGATAAAATTTTTAATTTAATTTTTAAATTTTTTTTTTTGCTTAAAAATAAATTTCAGATATAAAAATTCTTAGAATTTACATTTTATATATTTATTTATTTGACACATAAAATTTAATATTTACTTTTTATATTTTAATTATTTCAATAATTGATTTTTAAAATTAATTTATTATTTCAGAAATGAATATTATTATTATAATTTATTGGTAGTTCTGTGTCCCAGAATTATAATTTTAATATGACTTTTAAAGTTGCTGGAAAAAATTATTTCCCTCGCTTCAAAGATTTAAACTAAGTCGAGGCTTATTCTATATAACATTTATATTTATATTTATATTATTTTTATTTTTATTTTTATTTTTATTTTTATTTTTATTTTTATTTTTATTTTTATTTTTTATTTTTTATATATATATATTTTTTATATTTTATGTACTCTTAAATTCTTAGCTGTGATAAAAAAGCAAAGTACCTCAGCCCTGCAGTCGCCTTGGTCACCGCAGGGATTTGACTGAGCCCGGCTTAGAGCCAGAAGCATATCTGGCTGGGAAGCTTTGGCTGCTCCTAGCACTTGGTCTTATGCAATGGCCAATGACAGCGCAGGTTGCATAATAACAAAGGAGCAGCAGGAATGACCAATTCACAGATTTGCGTCGATGGAAGCGAACAATGAAGGGAACGCCGCATACAATAGAGTTTCATGTAGAGCTGAAGTGTTCCCTAATTTGACGAAACTTACACAATTCCTTTGTGAGATGCACCCAAACAAAGCCAAAGCCAAGCCAAAGCCAACATTGGACAATGCGGCACCTACAGAGCGCGGATTCCGGGGAACTCTGGACAAGTAGCAGCACCTCAAAGCGTTGACCAAACTCATTAACATGCCAGATGTATGACGCCACGCACACACGCGTACACACACACACACACACACAAACACACAGGCACTGGCATGGACGCAAAAGACTTACAGGATACGCAGGCATAGGGAGGAAAAGACTTTGAGCTTAGGCCGTGTTCGTGATTAGCATAAACTCCCAGGCTCTTAATCATATTTTCATAGGACGCGAATGCAGCGCAGATTTCATTCAGAAATCCGATTTCTCATTCGTTTAATTTAGAGCTAGGATATCGGCAGGGAGCAGGAGCAAAAGCAGGAGCTGCGAGTTGCGAGCTGGAAGCTGTACACCGACCACTGAGCCTCAAGGACTTAGGTGCCTGCCCTTGCGAGCGCCTACCTGGGCAGCAGTTTTAATCTTTGATCTGGACGTAATGCGGCATCTACCGGCAGTTTATGCTTTATCATCGGCGCACTTAGCCGATCCATTATCCTGTCTCATTAGCGCAATGAAAACATCGGCGATCAATTTGCCTGCTAATTGTACGATCCGAGGCACTGGCCCAGGATGAGAAGGAGGAGATCGAGACCACTGATTCCAGCGATTTCAGTGATCGCGTACGATCCCAAAGATCCCAGGCTCTGATCATAGTAAGTCCATGTATATCTGAAGATTGTAGTTTGATCCTTCCAACGTCCATCCATTGTTGTGCACTTGTGCATGCGTCTGGGCTCCAAGTCGATTGTCGGAGGAGGCACTTCAATGGCAACCACTCCATGGCAACCAAAGCCATTTATCGCAAGTGTGAAATGACAAATTGAATCAAAGTCAAACTCAAACTCATTGAAGGCTGCACTTCAATGTAATTTCTAAATTAGCACATCAATGTGCCCATCCAGTCGCTGGCTGGGATGTGAGTCGGATGGGGTCAGGCCGGGTCGGACCCAACTCTGGCCATTTTCCAGCTCGCGCTCAATGGACATGCGCAGAGAAGCTAAAATCCCATTGGATAACAGCAGCTGTTGGCCAGACACACACACACACGCACATACACACACACACACACACGGATAGGAGCAACGAGGTCATTATCGTGTTATCCCCCACACCCGTATCCACTGTGATTTCTAACCCCATCACTAGCCCACACCACACAACCCGCACAACCCACACAACCCACACAGCCCACACACCCCACCCCCTGGAGCTACGTGTAAACACATTGTGGCAATTCTCTCTGGTGCAATGGTTGTGTTCACCTTTTAATAAGGTTAACTGTGACGACGACGACTACGACGAGGAGGAGGAGAAGGAGAAGGAGGAGGAGGAGGAGGAGGAGGAGGAGGAGGATGACGACGATGATGAGTGCGACGATGACTACAACGACGCACAAGACCCACTACGACAATAGCTCAGGTTGTATGTGTGTGTGTTGGCGTGGGGTTGACTAGGTAGGGTGTAAGGTTGACTGTAGGTATGAGTGTGGGGTTGACTGTGTACGGGTGTGGGTGTGGGTGTGGGTGTGCGTATAAGTGAACCACTGCAAGAGCTGCTGCTGGCAACATTTTTCTTAACCATTAAATCTAATATATCAAAGTAATAAAACGAATTTCTTTGGGTAGCTAGGTGTGTGAGTGTGTGAGTGAGTGTGTGTGGTGTGTGTTTGTTTGTGCGCTTGAATCAGAGGGTGGTCTATTGTCAGCTGTATGTGTGTGTGTGTGTGCGTTACGCCAACTCAACCCCCCAAATATAATCCAACTAAAAACTTTTCGTCTACTTAGCGTCTGCTCTCTATTGTCTGCCGGATGTTGGGCAGAGCAGAAGCAGAGGCAGCAGCAGCAGCAGAAGCAGCAGAAGCAGAAGCTGAAGACGCTGGAAAAGGATAAACTGCTAGGGAAAAAAGGGGGGGGGTTGCAGTTGAGCTCTTGGTAGTCTAAGGGTTCACAGGGTTACACGGGGCTTCATGGTGATGGGTTTTTCAATTTTGATTCTTTTTGTTGCCTTTGACTTTGAGCTAATTGTGTGTGTGTGTGCGAGGATGGGTGAGGGTGGTTGAGGGTGGCTGAGGGTGTTATGTGTTGGGTGTTGGGTAAGTGGTGGGGGTTGCGGCTGGCAGTGCGTCTAAATTGGGGCTGTTAAATAGCTGCTTCTGACATTATGATGAGGTTTTCTGATATGAAGAAAATTGACTTTCCAATTACAAAGGTAAATAACAAGATAAAAGTGACAGAAATAAAAGCTAAGAGGATTAGAAAATATTTCAAAAATATTTATAAATTTTATAATATATTAAAAAAATTTAAAACTGCAAAAAGCGATTGATTAGAATTTTTGAAAAATAATTTTCCATCGATTAATTACTGAATAGTTCGTGGAAAACTTTTGCGCTTGAAAACTTTTCCAATCAAAGTTTTCAACTTCAGGCCTCAAGTATCTTAAGTATTTAAGAGTTGAGTTTTCTAATTTATAAATTTATCGAATCAGCCCTTGACTTGGCTATAAAGTAGATGCAGCCACAAGAAGTGCATAAATAGTTTCCAGCTGGAACATTTTCCATGTACAGTTGGACCATTTAATATATTCAGAGATTTCAATAAATGAGCCACTGCTGGGATTTGGCCAGCAGCCGCGGTTGCTGGGCTTGGGTCGGCATACAAATAAGCACACACACACACGCATACACCCACACAAGCGTAGAGGAATGGGCGAACGTAGACATGGAAAGGATGAAATTATTCAATATCCTTTGCTGCTTGTGGCCAAAATCAAACAAACGAGTCCTGTGAGTGGATGATGAGTGAAACCAAGCGGTTGTTTGACATTTAGTTTCATAATTTAATATTCAGTCAGTGCGCAGCAGGAGACAAGAGGCAGGAGGCAGGAGACAGGAGACAGGAGCCAGGAGGCAGAAGACATTAGCCAAGAAGTGGGAGGAAGACGACAGGATGTAGTGAAGCAAACTGAATATGGGAGGGGAAATGGAAAGTAGCTAGGACAAAGTTACGCAAACTAAATGAAAGCTTCCGTTGGCCAGACATTTGGTACCCATACATCAGCCCAAGTCCTGCCACAGACCGCATATAAATATCCTAGTCAAGTTGTGTCTTGCATTTTTGTTGCTTTGACAATATTGAAACGTTTATTGTGCCCGCCGGCTGAAAATAGCGAATCCTTCCACCAGCTGAAACTGCGCAGCGGAAGTTGGCAGCAGGGCACAGGACATGGAAAGCCTGAAGCCTGAAGCCTGCAACAGACACACTGACGCTCTGACACACTTTTTAAAGATCAAGATACAAGATACACGATACACGATTCACAGGACATGCCTAATGCCGCATTCCAAGTAAGACGATCCATGTGTTCTTCTTCGTCCTTAATCTGGAGCAAATTGACACCCATTGAGTGCCAAATTAAACCACATATGGCTGCATATGGGACCATTGGCCGAGCAGTTCGGCAAATTTCTGGCCAAGATAAGCGCTAAATAGGCCACATGAGCCGCTGGTCTTAGTGCTCCTTTTTGCCAAGTTGAAAGCCCTGCCGACAAATAGTTCCTAATAATTATGCGATTGACCAGTGGTCAGTGGCCAGTGGACTTCTAGTCTTCTGGTCGCTGCTCAGTGGGCAGAAGATGGCAGGGAAGGAGTCAGGCAGCGATTGGTAGTCGGTAGTCGGCACATGTGTGAAGGATGTGTGAAAGGAATTCATGAGAATTACCTGTGCCATTGTTGTGCACTTGAATTACATAAAAATTGTCCACTGAACAATGGACCGAATGGCTACCGTTTCGGCCAGGATAACAAAGGACTTGAAGAAATATGCAAAAGTGTAGCCAAACAAACAAACAAACTGCCAAGTGGCAACAGCAACAGCAACAGTAGCAATGGCAGCGGAAGGACAATAAGGTCCTTTTTTCCAGTGGCGTTTGCTTTTGCCTTTTAAGCGTTCACATGTGACTGTATTTTTCTTATACGTGGGTGTGTGTATTTACGTGTGGGCGTGGCACGCCTGTGAACAAACAACAATTGTAATCACACACCTTTTGTGGCCCGTGTGAAGCGTGCCCCCAGGACAGGTAAGGCTCACACAAAAGGAGCTCTCCGACAAATTCCTTGAAAATTATATAGTTGAGTCTGCATTCTTATAGACAGATTGTCAAATGAACAGATAAGTCCCTGCCTCAATCAATTCACACACACACACACACACACACATACACACATACATCGGCCAAAGTGTTGATGGTAAAATGCAAATGAAATTCCAATCATGGGACTCATCAGTCTCATAAACCGTGTCCTGCGCTTATTGCAGCCACAATTCCATCCACGAGTGTTTCCCCACTATGGGAAACTTGTTCAAAAATTTCATTAAAAACGCTTCCCATTGTTATTGTTGCTGCATCATAATGTGCGCATAATAAAATAAAAAGTGCACCAACACAGACACCCCAACACCCCAGGCACCCCAACACCCCAAGCAGCCCAACACCCCTGGTACCTCAACACCCCAAACACCCCGACACCCCAGAGCCCCGACACCCCAGAACCACCGACACCCCAGAGCCCCGACACTCCAGAACCACCGACACCCCATTTACCCATTCCCGCCATATATCCTTTCTGTAGGTAGTCTGTGGAGTGCCTCCAGTTGTCTCACCCCAAGCCGCCCTATGCGGAAATGTAACACACAATTGGCACCGAAAAAAGGAAAAATGTGGCAAAAAAAAAAATTATAAAAAGACAAGGATAAGGAGTTCGGTTGTAATGGAAGTCTATATACCCTGCAGTTGGTCTAAGAATGCCAAGGATGCGCCCAAGCAGACACAACTACCAATGCCAGTGGTACCAGAGGGATACCAGAGATAACAGTTTGATAGACTTTTATAGTTTTTAAGACACTCGATAAGTTTCCCCATATACCCTTCGCACTCCTTGGGGCCCCTCTACAGGGTATAAAGGATGGGGCACCCAAAGTGGCAGGCAAAAAAATTTTTTAATATACCATGCAAAATTGCATTCAATTGCGACTGCCAATGAGTGTGTGAGTGTGTGCATATGTGTGAATGTGTGTGTGCGAGTGCAAGTATCTGGGTGTGTGTGAGTGTGATTGTGTGTGTGAGTGTGTGTGTGGGTAAGTGAGTGTGTATATGCGTGTATGAGTTTGCACAAGTGCTGTAAATTTCCTTATTTGCCCCGTCAACGAACGAAAAATAGACACAAAAAAAGAAAAAAAAGAAAATGAAAAAAAAAAGAAAATGAAAATGAAAAGATGAAAAACTTGCAGAGAATTAAACTCAAACAAAAACGTTGCAGAAATGAAATTTGTTACATTTTTGTTGTGTTTGTTTATAACAATTGCGTTGAAAACCGCTTAAATTTTCCACATGTGCAAATAAGTCGGCATTTTTATTCATTTATGTATGCAGCACCCACCCAACCACCAACCACCCAGCCACCAGCCACCAGCCAGCAACCACTAACCCCTAGTCACACTCATACCAATCACACACACACACACACATACACACAAACATTGCAAGTGCAATTTCTCGTTAGCTGGAACTCAGTTTCTTTTTTTTTAGCCTTTTTTTAAGCTTTTTTGGCTTTTTTTGGCTCTTTTTGGCTTTTGTTTGACTTTTGGCCCGACCACGAAAATGAAAACTAAATGCAATAAACGTTTGCGCCTAAAAGCTGCAACAAAAAAACAACCTCAGAGATTAGCACATATGCAGAACAGCACACACACACACACACACACACACACACACACACACGCACACACGCGCGTGGACTATGAGCGTGTTCTGTATGCGTTTGAGTGTGGATGCCATTTTTTGCCATGCCCTTTGCCAGTTTAGCGTTCATTCAATTTTTGTCTGCTGCAGTTGCCTCCGTTGCTCCTTTTTTTGACATTCCCTGTACCAAATGCTTCCACAAGGGATGCACAAGTCCACAGTAACCACAGGTAACAGAAGAAGCCGTCCGTTCGATTGAACTTCTCAGCCCAAAAGGATTGCTCTGAATCTGCAAATAAAAAAAAAAACCAAAAATCAAAAATCAACAAAATCTTTATAAACATTTTTGGATTGAAAAGCAATGCATTTTTACAGGGTATCAGTCTGCTGAGACACACACACACACACACAGAGTCCTTCGAGTAACGTCCGTTGCCATTGCCATCGCTTTGTTCTGCATTTAGCAGCGCCGCAATTTTGCGTTGCCTACTTTTGTGCGTCATTTTTTGGCACACCCTGTGAATTGCAATGAAATTTTTTCAGTCTTATCCCAAAAAAGGAGAAGCGAAAAATGAAATTACAAAGAAAACCAAAAATAAGTTGGCATTAAAATTGCTAGCAAATGGCAAAAAATCGAAACACTGAAAATTTCATTTCGATGCAATTTGTCTGTAATTGTTTGGAAAACTCGAGTTCGTTTCTTTTTTTCTTTCTTTTTTTTTTTCTTTTTTTTTTTAATCCATTGCCATACACATACACACTCGATATTTTTTTTTGGATATAAAAGTGTAAGCATGTATTTCAATTGGCTAGCAAATTGCCATTGAGCAGCGATAGACTTTGTTTGTCGTGACTTTATTAAAATGTCCTCAGAAAGCCAGGACTTTTAATATCTGCTGGAAGCTTTCCTGTTAATGAGTCTTTCAATTTTACGCGTGTTTTTTTTTTTATTGTATATCAGGCGTGAGCTTTGGGTTAATTATTAACACTGTTATAATTAAAAATTAAATTCAAAATTAATTTTAAAATTTTTTTTAACTCGAAGCCTTTTTTTTGCACTGCGTATTTTTTTGAGTAATTTTCCTTTAAAATTTATAATTGACTTAATATTTTTATGGCATTATTTAGTTTTTATAGCATCATTATTTTTGTTTATATATTAAATATAAATAAGTATTAGTTTATATTTATATTTAATATATACAAAAATAATGATGCTATAAAAACTAAATAATGCCATAAAAATATTAAGTCAATTATAAATTTTAAAAGAAAATTATTTAAAAAAATACCCAGCCATTTTTAATAAATTTTAAAGTTAATATTAATATTCAATCAATTTAGAAAATCGTCGTTAAGCCTTTAATAAATTTTAAATTTAAATTTAGCAGTTGTAACTTGCCAAATGATAACAAAGATAATACTTTAAAATTGCGTGCCAAGTGCTGCCCACAATGTCCTTCAAGTTGATCCTTTCACTAAATCCACTTCATAACATTTGACCATCCAGACTCTTCCGACTTTCACATCAAAAACCCAAAATGTTCAAATTGCAAAAAATAACATGACCGCAGGCTACACGGGCTTTGGTTTTTTCCTAAGTCATGAAGGGGCTGGGAGGAGGCTGGGGGTGGCTGGGAGGGGCGAGGACTATTGTGGGCTGCTACTTAGATAAGTCGCTTGGTGGATGTCACATCCGATGCGGGGCATCATCCGCCGTTTACCGCCTTCGGTCTGTCGTCTGTATTGACACAACATGTCAATTTTGCTCCGCAGGTGGCGGTGGCCTCAGCGCTGCCCTCGTGGCTGCGGCTGCGGCTGTGGCTGTGGCTGTGGCTTTGGTACTGCGGGTGAATGAAAGAAAAAAAAAAAATGATAAAAAAATAAGACAAAATGGAGTGCGGACAATCGACGGGACGACGGGTATAACTTTGCCGTATCAACTGACAAAATAATTAATTTTATTCGAGTCTTTTTTTTTTATACTTTTTCTTTGGTTAACTGTTGACATAGAGAGCGGCGCCAATGTTGATGATGATTGTCGTGTGCCGGCGGGGGTAATGGTGGGATGAGTGGCGGAGTGGATAAGCGGGTGGCAGATTTAGCATTTACTTTGAAACGACACGCACCGCATACGCAATTAAATGCGCCTTACGCAATGTGCAACAAAAGGAAAGGAACAAAAAAAAAAATGAGGAGCCCTGCGAATGTGGCAACACTTTGGGTAAACGGGGCGTATACGCAACACGCCCACTTGGAAGTCGCAATTTCAGCCTTGGTTGTAATTAGTTTTCGTCGTAAGTTTTTTTTTCCTTTCCCCCGACTCCCCAACTCCCCGCACCTCTCCAGCCCAGCTGCTCGTCTACTATTTGCCAAGGGTTTTTCTGTCTTCTTCACTTCTTCTTTACTCTACACTTCCTTCTTTTTTTTTTTGCTCCTCGTCTAAACGTATTTTATTGAATTTTCTTTTCATTTGTTTGTTGATTTTTGGGATTTGCCGCATTTCGTATGCACAGCAGATAAGCCGAGAAAGCAGGAGAGAGAGCGGGTCGGAGGAGATAGAGCAGACGCCATTGAAACATATACTTCTATGCATGTGTATGTGTGTGAGTGTGTGTGTGTTTTTGTGTGCTAAGTTAGTTGCTTGTTGTTGCTTTGCTTGGTCGCCTGTTTTTCCAATAAATTACTTTGTAATCAAGTGAATTCGAGTGCAAAGCTCTCGACTTTCGAGCGCGGGGGGAACGCAGGAAGGACATGGCAGTAAGTAGCAAGTAGATCCGGAAATGTTGCAATGACTTTTCCAATGATGACTATAATTTACAGCCAAAGCATCTGCCACAGGAAAACCGAGTCCACCGCTTTGATTAGAGTAATGGAAATGCCGCTTAATTTCCATTTAAATATTTAAATATTTCTCCCGATGAGTTTAAGAACTTGGAACATTTAATATATAATTTAAATAATAGTTTCAGCCTATGCACATATTGACTAGCCAATCTATGCCCGAAGGATATTATAGAAATTTTAAATCATCGATCAATAAATGTCCTTTAAAAGCCAACCTCTCAGGCAGCGCACTGAAACTTAGCCAAGTAACGGGCCATTATAATATGCTGCATGTTATATGGAATATGGCTAATACGCTTAACAAAGCCAAGAAATCAACAAAAAACAACATCAATAGCAACAACAACAACAACAGCAATAACAACAACAACAACAACAATGGGAATAACAACAACTAATGGGAAAGTGTGCACAGTGCATTAGGCGAGGACGATGGCATATTTACGATACTTAGAAACGAGGCTTAAGAACGGAGGCTTTGGCAAAGGACCCAAAGGCAGACGGCGACTTATTGAATTGCAAAAGCATATCAAGGACTTTGAACTATGTGCATATCCATATGCATGTGTATATGTACATATGTAAAATACATAATTGCTTGAATAAAAATTATGTAGGCGAAACAAAGCACAGAATTGGGTGGCTTGGCCGGAGGGAGGGGTGTGGAGGGGAAAAGAGAATAAAATATAAAAATTCAACTTACTGTCAGTGGCAGATGCGGGCGTAATGATAGAATTAAAATTGGACTGTAAGGATTGTAATTACCCTCAAATAAAAAGGCACAAGGATATGCGGCGTGGAACGCCCGCAGCGAGCGAAAGGGAAAACAAATTGCCAGAGTCAGAGAAAGGGTGAAGAGGGTGAAGGGGTAAAGGGGTGAAAGAGGCAGAGTGTCCCTCACCCGTTTTAATAAAATAAAATAAATGCTGCGAACAGAGCAGCTCAAGGAACAGAAGCAGCAGGAGTAGAAAAATGGCAGGCGCAGGGAGTAAGAGAAAGGGAGAGAGAGACAGGGAGAGGGGACAGGCGGGTAACAGAGAGGAGCGACTACGAAGGTGGCACACAAGCAGCAACAACTGGCAGACAGCAGGTCGCCACCAGCAGCTGCAAGGACAAAAGCCAGTTGACATTATGGCTATGTTTTTGGCATTGTTTGTGGGCTAAAGACTTGACTGCATACCAGTTCCAGTGTATGTATGTGTGTGTGTGTGTGTGTGTGTGTGTGTGTGTGTGTGTGTGTGTGCCTGTGCTGTTGATATTATATTACATTTTATAAATTACATTTTGTGCGCAAGCTAATGCAAAATAAAAGCCAACGTTGATTTTTTATTTTTCTTCTTTATTTTTTTATTTATTTCTTTATTTATTTTTTTTTTATTTTTTTTATTTATTTTTTTTTTTTTATTATTTTGTTGCCTTTGGCTTTTTGCTTTGACTGCCTTCAGTTGCATGCAGGACGAGTTGACATTTTTCTGCCACTGCCGCTGCTGCTGCTCCTTACTCCTTGCTCCCTGCGCCCTGCTCGTTGCTCCTTGTTAT
This sequence comes from Zaprionus lineosus, assembly GCA_035044505.1. Lineage (NCBI taxonomy): Eukaryota > Metazoa > Arthropoda > Insecta > Diptera > Drosophilidae > Zaprionus > Zaprionus lineosus. The sequence continues at coordinate 918,157 of JAWNNX010000656.1, read as the reverse complement.
ACATTAGCAATCGCCTGTAGCGAGTCCTTCGCCCGAGTTTGACTTCAATTGCTACTACGGAAATGCATTAAGAAATTCAACTTTGACCCCTCCAGCACACAGCAGGTGCATTCAATCAATAAGCTCAACTGCCAACTGGCAAAATGCTGAGAATGCTTTTAATAGGCACTTGCATAATACCAATCCTACATGCACACACACACGCACACACACCCCCCAACCCTCTTCCCCTACCCCCAAAAATGTGCATCGTGTGTTGTGTTAAGTGAACTGCCCATTGGTGGTGGGGGGTCATGGGGAGGGAGCATTCGATGGGCGTCAACTTATGCCAAGTCTAGCCACTGCTTCGAATTGAACTGTATGCGATTTAGCTGAAAATAAATTTTATAAAATAATTCAATCATTTTATCAATCAATCAATTTTATCAAAATTTATTATCGATACGTTGCTGGTGAAGTTGTTTAATCGATTAAATGTAAAACTTATTTATTAACGATTAAGTGTCCTTCAAAGGGACTTTTCATTTATGTTTGCACTTATGAATATATACACCAGTAAATAAATATATATATATATATTTATATATATAGGGTGGCCATTTTATATCCTGTTCCTGTTCACTCGTCGTCGCCCACATTCCGGGGAATCGTTTATAGGAATTTTCTGTTTCACTTTATATGACAAATAATCCGCTTTCACAGCAATTGATGTCAGTTGAATCGATACGAAATGAAAATTAATACCCAACAACGGGACAATTGATTGAACCTGATGATAAGCCCGATCCACTGCGATGCGATAGATAACCCAAAGCTTCCCTCCTACTGCTCCTACTCATTGTGTGCCTCCTCCTGCCACTCCTCCTGCACTTCACTTTACTTTATTATTAAATATTTTATTTGATGTGGCTGCTGATAAGGCTAATGACCAACAACAACAACAACTACAACAACTTAGGCAACCACAACAATATAGGCAACATCAGCAACAACAACAACAACAACAACAACAATAATAATAATAATGTTAATAGCAAAAAGCCCCATCGAGAATCAATATGAATATCATTTTGATTGTATTACACATATTTGGCTTTAATAAAAGGCCAACTCAGTGGGCCTTATCTGGCTGGCTGGCTGGCTGGCTGGCTGTTTGATTTTGTATTAAATTAGTGTCATAAAGTGGTCAACAAGTGTCACTGTTCGCCGCTTTTCCCACGATCCCCATCCTTATCGCGCTTGTTATTATTATTTACAATGCGGTATTAACAATTTATTAAACAATTTTATGGTGTTATCGTATGAGACACTGCATTACGCATACGCCGCATGTGCGGCACAGTGGTTTTCTTCGCCACACACCACACACACCACACACCACTCACTCCTCCAACAACTGATTCTCCACATGTAATGTAATTTCCGTTGTGCATTTCCGTCAACTCCCCTCCTGCTACTCCCCCCCTCCTGCTACTTCCCTCCTCCTGTTACTCCCCTCCTGCTGCTACTCCCCTCCTCTGCTACTCCCCTCCTGCTGCCCACTTCTCGATGATGTGCGTAATTTTATTTATTTACTGCAGTTTGGCAACATGTACGCCAGTTAATTTCCGCTGCAGCATCTCATTACGCATTGTCCTTGACTTAATTTGGATGAGCTTCGGGGCAATGTCATCTCTCACTCACTCGGAATATGTGTGGTTTAAAAATCATTTATTTATTTTTTTTATTATATTTAATTATCAACTATATCTGTCGCGCATTGCAACTCATGAACTCAAACCCAATCCTTGAAGCTTACGTGTGCAGCAGCTTATCATATTATTGTTTATATTTTTGCCACACATTTCATTAATTTTAATTCATCAACTCGTTTAAAATACGTGGCTAATTATGCAAATGAAGCGATTTTGTGCGCGAGAATCACCACCGACACTTGTATGCAATTTTGTGTAGCCTACTTATTGGCGCGGCCAATTTGTTATCCTCGTCGCCCACGCATTGTCCTGATTACAGAGCTGCAGACGGGCAACTGGCAACTGGCTGGCTGGCTGGCTGGATGGCAACAAAATTGGCTTCAATTATGCACAGCATTATGAAATTATGAAAGTAAGTAGCAGATTTTGCTTTTGCCTTTGCTTTCGCTTTGGAAAAATGTAATTGCCGCCATTTACAGTCGCAGTTGCAATTGTAGTCGCTAATAACGTTTATTAAAACCACAACAACATGCAGCTCAGCATCAGTACACCCACCACTCTACACCCACCATTCTACGCCCATCCTACATCCTCCCTCCCCAGCCATCAGCACCTTCATTCCCTGCCTCTGCTCCGCTTGAAGAACCATCCACAATAAGCCTGGCTGCAGCTGAATGTTGCATACACATGTGGAAACGTTGGCAAATTACACAAATCCTGGTGAAGCACATTAATGACAATTAATCGCTGCAAATTAAAATGACGACAATGCGCTAGATATTCCGAAAGGATTAAGTCTCGTATTTGGTATTTTTTTTTTCTTTTTTCTTTTTTCATCTCACTCCCATCGTGTCTCTTGTATTCATAATTTAATAGTAGTTTAATAAATATCTAGATCTAAACCGGCGATGCGGGGAAGTTGATGACATGTTCTCCATTGAGGCGTCCCACATCACGTTCCTGCTGCTCCAGACGTCGCTCCTCATGCTTCCCATCCAGACCGACGCCAATGCGCTCAATAAACTTAGCCGAACGGAAGCCATTTGTCTGTCGAGTATTGAAAAATTACCCTCTAACATTACATATCCAATAATTTATATCATCTATGTGCACCTCGTAGTAGAGCGCCCGCGCCTTCTTAGCCGCCTCCGGGTCAAAGTTCCACGTTGTGCGCTCGTGGGTAACCGGCTCACCGGCCACATTGTTCTGTAAGGTTTCGGTTATAAGTCGAAGGATGAATCCCTCAGCAGGTTGACTGCCCAGGAAGATGAAGTTACACTAAAAATCAGTTATAATTTTTTTTAAATTATGCAAATTAATTAATTAAAAAAATAATAACAAAAGTACAAAAACATATAATCATTTTTAATTAGTTTTTGACAATAATTTATTAAAGTTGCTGGGCACAAAATATGGCAAATAATATGAATAAATTATTTATTATTATTATATTTATTATTATATTGGAATTTTATAACAGTTTCTATTGTAAATACTTTAAACTATGAATCACTCCGGGTTGAGAGGCTTTTCATATGAAGACAGCAGCTCAAATACTGAGATAAATTTTATTCGAAGATTTGTTTTATTTCACAAGTTTATATATCAAGAGATAATCGAGGCTTGAAGTGATTCAAATTCATCACTTTCACTAAATAAAAAAATTTGCATTTATTTACGCGTTATTCAATTTAAAAACTATTTTTATTTCTTTTTTATATTCGCCAGATGTGATCAAATATTTGTGCAGTCAACTTTCGATTTCAATCGCACAGCTGATTTTTTTTTTTTTACACTTGTTACACGTTATTAAATATGAACTTTACACTTACAGCCAAGAAAACCACAAAACTTATTGGTAGCATTTTCTGAGGTTTAACGAATTGACGACTTTTTTTATTTTTCAATCTGTTGCGGTGCAGCCCGTGCGAGTCACTGGACCATCGATCACTAAAGCCGAAACTAAAAATCGCGCAGTTGCATAAAACGCAGCCAAGCGCCAAAAGAGAGAAAAAAAAAATATTAAGAAAAAAAAAAATAAATAAATACAACGATAGTCGTACTTCTTGTTTAGTAAACGAAACAAACGGCAAGAAGTTACAAAGCAATGCGAATAACAAACACAAAAAAAGCAGCAACAAATCAAAGCTAGAAAGAGAAATGCTGAAAGAGAGAGAGAGCGAGCGAGAGAGAAGATGTTGGCTTAAGCCGCGAGAGCGTCAAGTGGAAGAAGCACAAATAAGAGTTCAATAAGAAAAGCTTCAAAGCTTCGACCTAATTTCAGTATCGGAGATAAATCTACTAAACAATAGATCTTAATAGCCGGAATATGTTTTAAGTTAAATGTAAAGGTAAATAAATAGTGTGATTATTTAAAACAAATGATTAAATGAAACTTATGTTAATCAAGTCACAGCTGGGAGGGCATTGAAGCTTAGCTTTTTTTGATTTTGACCTTGGGGAAAAGACCTCAAGTACTTAACTTAATTATTGTTTGTTTTTTTATTATTTTGCTCTTTTTTTATGGCACATTTTAACGACTACCCCAAATTATGTTCAGGGTAGACGGAACTAAGTGCGCAAATGTGTTGTGGCGAGAGGCAGAGGTGAGCGACACTTCGCTTCGATAACAACAACAATGCAAATACAAGTATTTTGTGCATCCGTCATTCATTCCGCAAAAGTCACAAAGAAAGTGCGCAGACGTTGGTAGAAAATGGTACAAGATAAGAGGAAAAAAAAACAAAAAGACAATAATAAAACTGGTTGGGCGTAGTATTATTGTTGCAGAAGTTACATAATGACTCGGTCAACATTATCATCATCCTCATCCTCATTCGCATCATCATTATCATTATCACCGCCGTGAACATCATGATCATGCTTGCATGATCGGGGGCAAAACCAGAAACTCCAAAGTGGTTCACAGCGACAGCTACCATCCACTTTAATAATTTGGCCTCGATTCCATTATATTTTTGCGCTGCACTTCAACAGCTGTGCGTCGGCGCCGATGCCCACACCCGTACAATTTTCAAATAAGCTACGTGCGTTTCCGCACGTCACTGTAGAGTTGTCAAATTTAGTTATTATTTGCGCTTGACGAAGACAATTTGACGAAAGCTTTCAAAATTTCCGGCAAGCTAAATTGTTTTAATTCCTTTTGGGGCTTCAGCTCAAACGACTCTTTCTTAAGGAACACATTTGCAGTTGACTGACTTAACAGCTGTGCAACATTCAATTATTTAACAGGCAGGACTTTCACTTTCGTTGCGTGCTGTTAACTGTAAACTCTTCAAAACTTTTGTAACGTATCGTATCGAACTCTGCAATAAGGCATGCAAGTGTGCAAGACATGGCTGTGCAGAGCTGTGTAGTTAAGTCAAGCTTTCTCTCTCCAAGCTTTTGTCAAAAGCTTTCACGCTCGCGGTTGCTTACTTGCTGTAACTGGAATTCAGTTACCAAACAAATCGCGCGCGGCAAACAACTCAAGACTTCGCGCATAAAAACGACTTAAGCAAAGTTACCGTTAACGTGCGCAGGCGCGCCCATCGCATAAGTAAATGAAATTCAGATTTCAAAACCTAACACAAACCATGGCAAATATAAATGCGCTACTTCTGCCTGTAAGTCTGTAAAGCTGTGCATTTCACTCGCCCTGAAACTGTTGTTGACCCCCGCAATTAACATAGCCAAAGCAAAAGTCGCACGTTGTGTGCGTCGCACCAGTCGTCAGAGGCGCTGACACAATTTTCGTGGCATACGCCTGCGCGAAAGTCGCACCAAAAAGAAAAGTGTCCAACAACGTCTGCACGAAAATGTGAATGGAATTCTCAATGAAGTTAGTTTTCGTTGATTTGACCAGCGGTGAATCGACACATTTCAAAATGATGTCAATCACCAAATTTGTAATCTGTAATCGTAACCCCCTTGGGAGACCTTGAAATGTGCTCGTTGCCCAATTCCGCAACAATCGCAGCGGGTTTCCTCTTTGAAACAGCTCTCTCTTCCTCTTCCTCTTTCATTTGCACTCTTTTTCTTTCTCTCTCTGTCTTTTTTTCTCCCACTATCTCTCTTTTTCTCTCACTCTCTCTCTCTCTCTCTCTCTTTCCTACTACCTTCTCGCACCTCTGTTTTTTGCCTGTTGACCAATTTAAGAGCAACATCAAAATGTGTCATAATCTTAAACCTGTGTTCATGTTAGCCACTTGTTGTGGCTGAAGTTGTTGTTGGGATGCATTACATAACCATGGCAATAACCATTGAAGTCTTTGTTACTGTAGTTGTTGTTTTTCGCTAGTTTACTTCATGCGAGACATCAAACAAATTACCCATGCCTTCATTACGTTTTCCATGTGCCTGACATACTGAACTAATGAGCCGGCATAACTCTTGATTTTGCATGTACACAATAATTGCAGAAATAATAGTTTTTTGTTTATTTTTTAAGCTTATTTTAGTAATTGTTTCGCTTGCTGCTCACACATCATACGCCACAGTTCAGCCCAGAGCACCGAACTTTCAATACTTTGAACGGTAAATATGATTTAAAGCTTTTAATTGATTAAAAACAATTACTTAATTTTTATTTACAGTCCCAAATATCGGTATCCATACTATGACGAAAATGGAAAAGGAAAATTACTTTATGGCTACGGTGGACCAGATTTATATCAATACAAGACATACACTCCCTTGGAAGGCATACATTAGGCACATGAAATATACTTATTTATAGTTTTTAACGTTAATGCGAGTTAGTCAATAAATTATTTTTTTATGCTTTAAACATTTAAAATGAAGTATTAATTGCGCTCATTTTTCAAATGAGCCATAGATGGCGCTTTACATTATTGTACGCTTACATGTGAATGTTACTTTTGAATGGCATTTTAAAGTTGAAGAAGAAGAAAAGAAGAGCAGTTTTGTGCACTAAACAATTTTGTTAAAATAAACATTATTTTGAAGCAAAAGCAAAGAAAATGTCTCGAAAGGAAGCATTATCACAGTTCATCAATCAAATCCATGGTCGTCCAGTTGCTGTAAAGTTGAACAACGGCGTGGACTATCGAGGTAGGAATTCATTTGCCGGCAAAAATTATTTGCCACATTGTGGCGTACACTTCTCGAGCCTAGTGACAGCATTTTTTCTACACATATTTTTTATACATATAAAAACTTACCATTTGACTTTAAAACGCAGTTTAAATGTAGAGTCTTTGGATTTCTGTCTTTTATAGGAGTGCTGGCCTGTTTGGATGGATACATGAACATTGCACTAGATCAGACGGAGGAATATGTAAATGGTCAATTAAAAAACAAATACGGAGATGCATTTCTAAGAGGAAACAATGTGCTATACATATCTACACAAAAACGCAGAGTGTAAACTTAAGAATAAATTAAACTTTTTTAATAAATACACAGGCACACTTTTTAAGTAAACACAGACAGTTCCTTAGCTAGGATAGTAATATGTTCCATATTCGTAGGGTATCGCACCAAAATGTCGCAGTTGCTTAATGGAATAACCAGAGCCGAGTGCTGCTATTAAACGCTCTCCCCGGTGTCCAAATTTTTGTTCATAGTGTGGTCGCCAAGCACGTCCAAAGTAAGGATCAAAGGGTATTTCTGTAGCTTGCTGGAACGGTGAGTTCCCAAAGAACAGACGGTCCACATAATCCAATACAGCTTTCTTTTTCTGAAAGTGTTCCAGTATCGGATTTGCTTGTGCCGCGGTGCGTGGATTTTGTGAAGGTAAATTCTTGAAATATTCAAAATTTACCAAATCAACGTTGGAAAAGTCAAACGCCTCAAGCAGGGTTGCCTGCAAAGTCGCCACATGCAGGCACTGGAATATTTCAAGGTTAATATGGCATTTGGTGTGAATGTTGGGTGCTCCGTTAATAGCTCACTTACCACTAATAAAATTGTAATTAAAACGTTTTTGCACATTATTGTTTGCACTATTGGATTTGGACAGTTGTTTAACCAGGCCAAATAGCACCTTACACCTCTTCACACAAAATTCAACTGATTTGAATAAATTCGGCCAACTGCATAGCTTGTCCCACATGGAACTGTCCGACGATTTGCAATCTGTTTTCCACTCTTGTATTTTATTGTAATCAATGCGGGATTACTCAATCTTCTGGTCAACCAAATGTAAAACGCACAAAATAAAATATACAATGTGTCTACAACGAATAATTAATTGTTATGCATGTCGCATAGGAGTTACCAATCAGCGACGCTTGGCTGGTGACAGTTTGTTGTGGTGTCAGAGCGGAAAGAGCTGCAACTCTCTTCTTGTGTGTAGGCACCTCTCCAACAGTTGCCCATCAGATTTTCCGAAGAAAACTTGTTTCTTATATTGACTAACAAGTCTGACTGTTGTTTATAAAGCCGTGGAAATACTTTATTGGGACTACCTTTTCGTTGTTTTATCAAAAGTCACATTGATGCAAAAAAAAGAAATACTTCAAAAAATACAATTTTGATAATGTATTAAAGTTCATTAGCTCGTAATTGTGTGTTCTTATGTTTGTTGTGTTTAGGTGTTTGATTGTGGCCTGACTATTTTATTATTTTTAAAATCACATTCCTATATTTTAAATATATGTATGTTTCATGATAATTTGCAGAATTGAATAAACTCTGTTGGGCATTCAAACTAAAATTTTCTTAAATAATATCTCAATTATTTTAATAAAACAATGAAAACTTTGAATTAGCTTTGCATAAACAATAAGGGTTGAGATTTCAATGGAGAAATTATTTAGACCAAGCTATTAATTGTTTCATAACATCTAAAAAGAAAACAATTAATGAATGCATAAAATTGAAACTCATTTGCTACTAACCATCATCTTCTTCTGCGGCACTTGTTGTAGCTGCGGTAGCTTTTTTCTTTTCCTTGACCTTTTCGGGCAAGTCTTCGGTTGGTGCTTCTGGCAACGTGGGCGTTGGTTCGGGTATACCAATAATTTCCTTATCAAAGTTCTCTTGTTCAAGCGCATCGAGTTCCCGCTCGAGGTCTTCGTCATCCAAATCGGCACCAAAAGCCACTGGATTTGAAATGGCATCGGATATTTCTTTTGCAACATCCTGTTGCTCGGCAATGTCATCCATCATGTCATGCACCTTGTCCACGTCCCTGCAATACATAAAAATTGTGCATAAAGTGAATGTTACCGGTGAGAGTGTTAAATAAAAATAACTTACATATTTTGATGAGCGTTTTTAAGTGCGTCTGCGGCATTTTTCATTGTTGTCAGAACAGCAGTGTTTGTATTAGCGCTCTCCAAGGCTTCTCTCTGCATTTCAATAGTAGATAACGTGCCATCGATCTGTTGTAGCTGTTTTTCCAATCGCTTCTTTTTTTTGAGAGCTTGCAAAGCCACTAAACATATAAAAATGAGTTATTGTTTTATGAAAAATCAAAATAAACAAAAATAAAGCAGATGTCAGCACTTGTTTGCCCAATTTGATATCAGTTACAATTTTGAGTTAACTATAAGAGGAATCATCTTGTGAGTAATAAAGAAATGTTTATATTACGTTCTTATAAATATGTTGATACGTCCGGACAGCCATCGTAGTATGTGAATGTTTGTATGTTGAATGGATAGAAAAATGCAAAATACACAAGATAATTTTTTACTTGATTTTCTAGCTCTAGCATGGCAATAGGATTTAAAATGCAAATACAATGAACCCAAAAACAAAGCAATGACAATGAGTCATGGCTTCTATCGCTGATTATGATACGTTAGAAAATCCTGGGCCCTCAACGTGTTCTTATAACATACCTCTTTTGTTTGTAGATGCATTTTTACGTGCTGTATTAAGTTCTTCCTCAATCTTAGATTCCAAAAACTCTTGTTTCTTTATCAACATATTTTCCGTTTCTCGAAGCTTTTGTATCGCCTCGCCCGTAGACGGGGCCACCTCCTTTTTTCCACCAAACATTTTGCCAAAAAAACTCATATTGTTTTTATAACTTTTAAACGCAAGACACAAAGATTTGGTTATTTTACTAAAGTTTTTTAATTGCGTTTTTTTCTTCGTGGATGTCTGGTGTTGTGTCTATGGACGAGTGTGCGTCATCGTGTTATCGAAAAAAATATATCGTCTGTAATCCCTCGCAATGGTACGATAATTATTCTTAGCATTGAATAGTCATTTACCAACACTGCAGGCTGTCGTAAATATAGCTGCTAAGTGTAATGTGTTAAAAACAAAACACAAAAAATGGCAAATCGCACGGTAAAGGAAGCTAAAAACGTGCACGGAACAAATCCGCAATACCTCATTGAAAAAATTATACGTTCACGTATATATGATTCAAAGTTTTGGAAAGAACAATGCTTTGCATTAACCGCTGAGTTACTTGTCGACAAAGCCATGGAGCTACGTTTTGTCGGCGGCGTCTATGGTGGAAACATAAGGCCTACTCAGTTTCTTTGCCTCACATTGAAAATGCTGCAAATACAGCCGGAGAAGGATATTGTAGTGGAGTTTATTAAAAACGAGGAGTTCAAATATGTTCGCGCTTTAGGTGCATTTTATTTGCGTCTTACCGGTGCCGCCATTGACTGCTATAAGTACCTGGAGCCGCTGTACATTGACAATCGTAAACTGCGGAGACAAAATCGTGCTGGGCAATTTGAAATCGTATATATGGATGAGTATATAGATGAACTTTTACGTAATGACCGGGTTTGCGATATAATTTTACCGCGTATACAAAAACGATCAATTTTGGAAGAAAACAATGAAATAGAGCCAAAAGTATCAGTTTTAGATGAAGATTTGGACGATGAGGTGCCCAGCGAAGATGAGAAGGACTCAGACGATCAAGAGACAAACCGCCAAAAGAATACCTCCTCAACAAATGTGCGAAAGCCTAGACGTGCTCGCTCCAAATCAAAATCACGTAGTCGAGAACGTGATAGGGATAGACGAGCTCAACAAACTAATAACGGACGCTCCAGGGACTACTATGATGATCTGGAAGAATATGACAGACAGAGGAATCGGGTCCGCAATAGAGACACTCAGAATCACAGTAGCAGCCACTACGAAGAGTACGATCGACGACCCTCCGGTCGCAGTGAGAACAGACAAGATCGAGAACGCGATCGTGATAGACGGGATCGAGAACGTGACCGATATGGTGATAGAGATCGGGAACGTGAACGTGAACGTGACCGGGATCGGGAACGAGAGCGTACCAATCGTTATGATCATCGCGAACGGGAATCCCGCAACGACCATGATCGTCGGCGGTATTAAAATATAATTTTAAATTTTATAAATAAAACCTTCATAAAAAAAGTAATAACAAATTTATCTATTTATTCATTACTACTTTATAAAATTAGGTTTTTAAAGACTTTTAGTTATTGAAAAACAAAATAATAAAACATATAAGCCAAGATTACGATTGAGTGACATTTAGTAAAGTGATTTCGATTACACTGTCAATGTTTTGCTTAACGCGATAAGTGCCATCACTGCATTTTACTCAAAATGGCATAGTCAACAAAAACAGCTGTTGCTGCAGTGAAAAGCTTTGATTTTAGAAAGTTAATAAAGCGCAAAATGGTATTACTAGTCTGACAAAGTATTTTAGCTAAGCATTCCCCACAAGCATTGTAAGAACAACAACGTGGAAGTTTCAATAAACTACACAACGCATACATGATCGAAAGGTTCACGACGCAATTTATAAAGTTGAAAACTTTTTAGTAGCTCATTTGAGCTCGACGCGCATGGTCGGAGAGATAACGAATTAAAATTGTTTTAATAAAATACAACGCGCTATGAGTTGCTAGTTTTTTTTTATATTCTAATATTAAATGATAAGGCATCAACCCTAACGCATTAAAATGAATCAATCAGATGAAGCGCCTTTAGTAAGTGACACCGAAGACGATGTCCCGTCACGCCTTCAAGATGCCAGCCACACCGGAGCTAGAGAAAATGTTGAGGCACCTGGCGTACCAAAACCTGACAGCAGATTGGGGATCTCCAAGTGGTTTATACTGGAGCCCGCAGTATTTCTAATGTTTATGGCCCGCAGCTTAATTGGTATATTTGCTCTTACTTGGCGATTAATATTTCTTTTTAAATCCAAATATCGTTTTTTCAATTTTAGGGGCGGTTTTTCAAAATCAAATTCTCTACCAAACCTGCGTGACTGTTATGCATTTCAACGAAACTGATTGTGAGCCGCTGTTGGGTAACAATCATGGATCAGAAGCTACTAAAGTAAGTTTTTAAAAGGCTTTTATATTATGAGATTACTAAAAAAAACACAGATAAGTCATAAAAAAAGCAAGGGTAGTTTATCTCTTGTTAACTTCGTTGCAAACAGAATGAAGTTTATTACAGTGTAAGAATTCAATCACAATCAATCGCAATCATACGGGTGACTATAATGTGCATCAATATTAATTGGGGCGATTAATTTGCAGTAGTGTAAAATATGTTGATAGTATAAGTAGCGTCTTAATAACAACCACTTACTAAACTATTAAAGTATTCTTTTGTTTGCTATAAGAGATAACAAAAGCGCACTATGCACTTATAATATAGACCCCATGTAGTACACTAGCCACAACACCATATCTATATAAAATAGAACAATGCTAATCGAAAGTTCTTATCATACAATGACAAGCAAGTTTATATGCAAACTCAGATACAAATGATTCATGGCATCGAAAATACCGATATCGGAAGGGTTTTTCAGGGTCTACAAAGGTGTAGTTATTGAAAAACAATGAGTAATACACTTAACATGCCAAAGCAGCTGGCTTCATTTTTTAAAACAAATGATTGATGTTTCAGAATATTGAAGCTATTGTGCAGGGCTACTCTGCAAACATAACAATGGCCATATCTCTACTGGAGAGCATTTTTCCGGCAATCGTTAGCCTCTTTATTGGGCCCTGGTCGGATAAGTTTGGACGAAGACCCATCCTATTGACAGTCTTTTCCGGTGGGTAATTTTCCATTTAACATTTTATAAATTTTTCTTATAAACTAACAAACTCTTATCCAATCAATTCGCAGGCTACATAGTAGGTGCATTCATATTGATATGCATCGCAGAAGAAGCTTCGTTCAGACACATTAGTCCATGGTGGTATTTATTGCCATCGGTACCATCAGTTTTAAGTGGCGGTACATGTGCCTTACTCACTGGACTCTATTGTTACATCTCAGATGTAGCCCAGGATCGTAAAAAAGCACTTCGGTAAGTTAACATTTATATGAATCCAATTCCACAACTACAATACCCTTTTTTCTAGAATGGTGCTTAACGAAGCTTCTCTTTGCTTGGGTATGATGGTTGGAAACTTGTCAAGTGGTTATATTTATGAAGCAACAAGTCCAGTGGCACTTTTTGGAATTGCAGGGGGTATAATGCTGCTTGCCCTGAGTTACGTATACTTTCTCGTGCCAGAAAGTCTACGTCCAGACCAGATACAAAGTGGATCACGTATACGAGAGTTCTTCCGTTTTAGCCTTGTTAAAGAGTTGGTTAGTACTTGCCTAAAGCGACGCGCCAACTTTGATAGAGCCATTATATGGTTGACTATGATAGCGCTTACTATAAGCATATTTAATATGGAAGGTGAAAATACTTGCAACGTACTCTTCATGCGAGAAAAGTTTGGTTGGAATGTCAAAGAAATCAGTGATTTCAACGCGGCACGAATAATAGTACAAATTGTTGGCAGTGTCATTGGAGTGCTAATTCTACGGCGTCTGCTTAAAGTATCCATTATAACTGTGGCCCTCATATCGATAGCTGCGTGTGTATTGGAAAGCACTGTTCGCGCTACGGCGACTGTATATTGGGAAATGTATGTGGGTATGACACTGGGTATGATGCGTGGCGTGTTGGGACCTATGTGTCGAGCAATTTTAAGTCATGTGGCCGTGACAACAGATGTGGGTGAGTATTATCACAAAATTCTAAACTTCGATGATTAATAAACTGATTTGATATCGTTCAACATTAGGCAAAATAATGTCATTAACCACGTCATTGGAAATGTTGACTCCACTGGCCTCAGCACCACTGTATACGTCTGTGTATAAAGCTACGGTTTCATTTAATCCATCATTGTTTAACTTCATAAGCGCGGGGCTGGCTTTCGTAGCTTACATTTTGATGGCGTAAGTTTGCAAGGAAATCGGATTTTTTTAAAACTTTTAATAATATATGATTATTAATTTCAGCACCATATTTGGCATACAAAAATCACTGGAGAACACTAGTGTATACACTGCGATTGGCAGTTAACCAAAAAGTAACCCAATGGTTGCTTGACTTGAAGCTATACTTGCTATAGTTTCAGTTTCATTTGTGTATGTGATGTAAATCTAGCAAATTTGTTTATTGATATCAGGCGGAAAGTATTATCATTATGATATTTAATAAGTCACACTTTGTATATGTAACTGTTGTTATAGAAACTTGTAAAAATCTCTTACTGCCCAAATGTACAGATAGCGAATATTCATATGGTTTTTATATTTGTAAAGCAGACCAAAAAAATAATTAAAATACAATAGGACAACTAATACCCGAAGCTCTGTAAAAATTGTTACCGAAAATATGACGAAATGTTTTACAAACAACGTAGACTGGTTTTTTATTGATTTTATTATATAACTACTTTCTTACCTAAATATATATATACATTACAAATAGCTTATTAATATATATTTTTTTAAATTCTTGCTTCTTAAACCCAAGAAAATTTTAAAACAAATTTGAATTGTTTGTTTATTGTCGTGTTTTAAATTCCTTCTTCTAGATTTATTACCTCCTATAGAATTTACAAATATTGTATATCACATATACACATAAAATTAGTCATAAATAATAGGGTTAGCTTATTGAACTATTGACTTATGCAGAACTCGACCAAACGTATCGCTTTACTTGAGAACCTTGGCGTAGTACTGCTTGTGCATATACTTAATGCGTAGGACACACCTGCAGAGAGTTTAAATGTTAAATAATTCGTAACGGTAGTTGGTCATATCGACTAGATTATTTACTTACCCCAGAAAAACAAACGATAATAAATAAAGCGCTGCACTAACAAAATTGAACAATCCCGGATAAATCATCAAGGAGCGCTTGTAAATAAATGTGTAGAGAGGAGCGGCCACTGAAATTATACCAAAAAATAAGTATGAGAATTATCGAGGGATATGACAACTTTTACTCACCGAAAGGTGCAAACGACTGTAATACATTTTTAATTGAGTAAATTTTACCTATAGAAATTAAGAATTTATAAATATGAATATCAAGAAAGATAAGAGGAATAGAGCTTACCCAAATCGGAGGCAGGAACTATATTTGATACAATTGTTCGGCACATGGGGCCGGAAATGGATCGGAAGACTCCAAGAAAGACCGAAAGGTACATATGCCAAGGCTGCGTCGAGAGACCCCTCGCCAAGTGGTTGAGTATATCCGAAAAGAAGGCCAGAAGTGCTAGTGTAACCACCGACAAGCGGAAGATCTAAAAGGAACGTCATGTGGAAAACTATCTTAACAGAAGCTAACAATGTACTCACTTTTCGTAAGATGAGAAACCCGATAAGACAGCCAATCATAGGCACCAAATGTGCTACGGTCTCATAGAAAGTGTAATCCCGTACCGACCAATGAAACTTTTCACGAACGAACAGATACATGACAGTCATCACGCCATCTAAAATTCAGAAGATTCAATAACTCCAAAGACCATAAAAAATGCGATGTGAATAACGTACCAAATACGAATATTGACAGGCACATTGCCATGGTGACAAGCCAAATTATGGCGCGGGCATGATTATCACGTGGCTTTGTACATGTTCTGATCATCTCCCTAATGTGGGTGAAGCTGAAAAGTCCGGCCTTCTTATCTTCAATCGGTGGTTTACATTGCGATCCTTCCTTAACCTTTGGTGGGAGCCTTTCAACATATTTGGCCAGCAAATCTTCATCGATTGTCATGGCAGGCGTAGCTGGCGTTGGCAGTGCACATGGTGGCAACGGCTTTGGTTTAACTGGAAGTCGTTCAACATATTTTGCCAAGAGATCTTCATCAATGGTCATTGCTGGTGTGTCGGGCGTTGGTAGCTCGGATGGTGTCCTCATTACATTATCGTGAACTTTATTCAAGGGAGAACAATTGGACATGCATTTCATGTCACTTTCGGCTTTAGGAACTTCTTTCTCGGCTGCTGCAGCCGCTAAAGCATCTTGCTCCTTCCGAATGTGCAAGCTCTCCGGTACACAGAATATAACAAAGAATGTGCCTATCGTTGTGATAACACCAGAGATGCCAATGGTAATTGTAGCATTGGTAGCGGCATAAACAAAACTGGAGAGCAACGAGCCACTGGTCAGTCCAATGAAAAAGAGCGACTCCATAAACACCATGCTATATTGTAAACAGAGTTTGTTAAAATATGAAAATATTAAAAGTCTATAATATATACGAACCGATAAGGTCTTGACTTAGTATCCGTAATGTCGGATATGAAACACAGCGCCGCCACAGAAAATACACAATTTCCACCGAGCAATGAATGTGGCACAGCTGCAGCAATGTACCACCAGGGATTGATTGTATAATAGCTGGAGAGCTCACATATGGCAGCCGTTACAAGAAATGATGCAGCGAAACCTAATTGAACAGATATTATAATACAACTTGAATAAACACAACAAAACATCTGTTTACCAATCATCGAAACTATGAGCAATGGCTTGCGTCCATAGTGATCGGACCAGGATCCAATAAAAAGGCCACAAAAGGCAGGAACGATGCTTTCCAGTAAGGTACGCGATAAAAATAGATTGGCCACATAGGGTTGAAGTTCCGTTTCAATAGCCTTATGTGCGATAATTGAACTTTAAGTTATATACTATTAGTAACTATTTAAATTACTAACCTTTATTTCAGCGCTGGCGTTTTTATCATCCAGTAATTTACAGTCGCTTACATTATAGTTGAAGATCACTGTGCATGTCTGATAGATAACTTGATTTCTCATTATAGTATCTAAAACGTTAGAAAATATTTTTTCTGATATCTATAATTGTTGTGCACAACACTCACTAGACAAGGTTAACGAAAACAGCAACATGAAGACAACCGGTTCGATGTAAAACATATGAAATATGCGCTGCCATTGGATCGTCCGAAGATGTTTCAATGAGAAGGGGTGGGCGGCCTTTTCAACCATTTTGGCTGTTTATTAGTGTATTCCCAAGATTTTAAATATATCAAATATGCATAAACACACACGTACACACACGTCTCATATATAAAATGTATATAATTGATCAATTATCGTTGTTCTTTAAACGCGTTTAAAGTTTGAATTTTTTGGCAATGTGAAGTTCAGTGCACCACAATGTGAGACGTTTTAATAACTGAATTAAACTTTTTATAACAAACTTAATTAATTCGCATCATGTATTTTTATTGCATACATAATTAATTCACAACGATAGAAGCTCTAAGAAAGTGGCACACACAATTCTGATATTATACAAATTTATTGAGTTTCCCAGCTCAGCTTGGAATTTGATCAGATATCATATATTTTTAAGGTTCCAGTTGGTTGGACGATGTGCGATCTTATAGGTATTCACTGAGACGACACGGGACTAAAAGCACCGACAACTGTGGAAATTATTTACAATTCGAGTTTAGCTCTGAGAGTGAGGAGCTCCGCTTTACTCTCTACGTTTATATAGAATTTGTAGACGTTAAAAATAATAACACAGACGACACAAAAACAACATTAGCAAAAGTGGAACAACAAAAAATCGATTTAATTTACAAGCTTAGAAATATTTCACTGCAGTTGTTCATTTAAAATCTAATATTTTTGACACTCGAATTCTATTGTTTTTTCTTTACGGAAAGGTATGCAAAACGATTACTGATATATCCGCCGGCTATCACTCAATAGTTCCGAACTTGATAGTCAGACTGCTGTAGCCCGGCAATGTCAACGTCTCGGATTCGTTTAAACGCGAATCTGATGCGCCTCGAGCTTAAATAAAGTTTCTGTATTCACGTCCCGCATACCTCATGACAATGTTAGTCAACAACTGGAACACCTCTAAGCCACATTTATTTTTGTGAATATTTTTTTATTGTTGTTATTTGTTTTCTTTTTTATAGTTCGTGCAGCTCCAAAATGAGAAGCACGAGCCAATTCCCAATGCCAAAGGGCCGTGCCATTCCGTATATTGGCGAACGGCAAGCCGACAGGCGAGAGATTGGAGAGGAGAGTTTTCACAAATGTGAGAAAAAGAAAAATTAGTGTAAATAAAACATTTGTATAAAATTAATATAAATATAAAAATTAGCCGTAAAATCAAAGGAAAATTTATGGCATGAGAGATGGTTATTATTAACGAGCACCCACAAAGATTGATCAGATTTGGATACCCTTTAGAAAGATAATTAACATGACAGTTAAATAGCTCGAAATCCTAAAGCTTAATTAAACCAGCAAGAGCATAAAATAGTTATAAATTACTTTAAAGAAATAAGTAAACTGCTGATTAAATAATTATACTTTAGATGACCTTAATTGCAGGGGCGAAACCTAATAAAGAAACTAATTAACTAATTTATAATCACTTAAAGTCCTGATAATTATATTACTATTCATCATAAATCGTTTTAGACTCAAATATAAACTAATTATACATTATAGTAGCAAACGCCATAAAGCGACCGATATGCCCCGCCTATTTTTATGCGTTTATAGAGCCTACAAAACATTTAAACATTTGTATAAAAAATGTCGTCTAATTAAAAATTAGCAAATAAAATTAACGCTCAATTTAATATTGAAGTTAACACAGCTCGGTTCGGGGACTTATTTTTTAATATTTTTGTTTTTAATCTTTCATATACGAATATTTCAAATATTTCCAAAATTAATCGCGCACACGCCAAAGTTTCAAAATTTTTAATGCTGTTACATTAACCCAGAAAGGAAAGATTTATCAAAAATAATAATAATAATAATAATAATATAAGTACTGAAGACCAGGATTTATAGATAATGTCATTTCCGGTTTTCTATGATAATAAGTTAATAAGACCCTCAAATGTAAATTTCACAGTTCAATCTCATTCAAAGTCTAACCAATCAAATTTATTTGTAGAAACTCTATACATTCCCTAGTTAAACCAACGGTATAATTAATGTGTGAATTTGTCGAGTGACTGGCATAATTTTTAATATATATTTGTATATTTTTTTTTTTATAATATCACGGCTTTTACTTAGCTCATATGTTGAATACACTCTACAGCAAATAGAAACCTGTTGAAGCTTCATTTGAACATTGGATTTTAGTGCGTAGAATTGTTTGCTTCTCTCCACACAACTCTGAAAAAAAAGAGATAAAAAAGTTAAAAATAAATTACTTCGTATGTAATTAAAATAATTGTTGTTGACAAATATTATACGGACAAGAGCAAAACAATCGCCAGACCAAACAAATTGGCGCTGATCAGGTTGAAGAATCCGGCCGCAGTGCTCAATGTTAAAGTATACAAAATTATGTGGGCAACGTGGACGAGACTAGGGTGATGGTAATAGCGTCTGGGGCACACTTAATACAGCGAAGATTTTTCCTAATACTCAATCATATTGTTACGAGATAATACACGAACCCGGCTTAGCATCTGGCAAGATATTTGAACGCATAAAATTAGTTATAATTATTAAAGTTGGCTAATTGAACTTTTGACCTATGCATTACTTGAGAGCCTTGGCATAGTACAGCTTGTGCATAAACATAATGCGTAGGACACATCTGCAAAGAGTTTAAATATATAAATAAATAATTATTTGCCGTAGTTGGTCATAACGACTATATTTAAATATTTGTTTTATGCAATAGTAAATAGTTTAATACAATAGTTTTTTAAACAATAGTAAATAAAACGCTGCACTAACAAAATGAAACAATCACGGGTATAAAGCCATTGAGCGCTTGTAAATAAATGTGTGAAGAGGAGCAGCACTGAAATTACAACAAAGTATGATAATGTAGGGAAAGCAAGAGAGGAAAAACGAGATTAGCTTACCGAAGGGTGAAAGCGATTGTAAAGCAATTTTAAATGGGTAAATTTTGCTTACACAAATAAAAAACTTATAAATATAAAAAAAAAATGAAGAAGTTGTTAGAATTGGAGCTTACCCAAATCAGAGGAAGGAACTATATTCGAAGAGAGAGGAACTATATTCGATACAATTGTTGCGTCGAGAGACCCTTTGCCAAGTGGTTGAGTATATCCAAAAAGAAGGCCAGAAGTGCTAGTGTAACCATCGACAAGCGGAAGATCTGAAAGCAACTTCATGTTATCCAGCTTCCAAACAGAAGCTAACAATGTACTCACTTTTCGTAAGATAAGAAAACTGATAAGGCAGCCAATCATAGGCACCAAATAAGCTATAGTTTCACAGAAAGTAAAATCCCGCACAGATCAATGAAACTTTTCACGAGCAAGCAGATACATGACAGTTAAGACGACGTCTGCCTTTAAACATATTTTGCTAACGAATCTTTATAGATTGTTATGGCAGGCGTTGCTGGCGTTGCTGGCGTTGGCAGTACAGATGACGACAACAGCTTTGGTCGTTCAACATACCGATTGATGGGCATTGCTGTGTTGAGCATTTGCAGCTCAAATTGTGTCTTCGTTACATTATTGTAACGCATTGCATAAACAAAACTGCAGAGATCCACAGCTCACTTCATGAGCACCATGCTATATTGTGAACGGAATTTGTTAAAATATGAAAATATTAAAAGCTTATATTTATTATATTTTATTATAACAACCAATAAGGTCGGGACTTAGTAACCGTAATATCCGATACGAAACACAGTGCCGCTACAGGAAATACACAAATTCCACCGAGCAATGAATGTGGCACAGCTGCAGCAATGTACCACCAGGAATTGATTGTATAATAGCTGGAGAGCTCACATATGGCAGCCGTTTCAAGCAATGATGCAGCCAAACCTCATTAAAAAGATATTTTTTACAACATTTTTAAACACAGTAAAACACCTGTTACCCAATCACCGATACGATGAGCAGCGGCTCGCATCCATAGCATCCAATAAAGAGACCACAGAAGGCAGTAACTATGTTTTCTAGTAAGAGAGGAACAGATTGACCACACAGGGTTGAAGATCCGTTTCAATAGACTTATGTGAGACAATTGAACTTTAAACTATATACTATTAGTAACTATTTAAATTACTAACCTTAATCCCAGCGCTGGTGTTTTTATCATCCAGTAATTAACAGTCGCTTACATTATAGTTGAAGATCACTGTGCATGTCTGATAGATAACTTGATTTCTCATTATAGTATCTAGAACGTTAGAAAATATTTGTAGTTTTGATATCTATAATTGTTGTGCACAACACTCACTAGACAAGGCATTTATTTAAAAAACCAAAAGTAAAATTGTGAAGCACACAAATATTTTACTACAGTTGTTCATTATTATTATTATTACTATTTTTTTTTCTTAAAGGTATGCAAAGCGATTACTGAAATATTTGCCGGCTCTCACTAAATAGTTTCGAACTTAAAAGTTGCGGTGTCAACGTCTGGGATTAGTTTAAACTTTAGTGTAAATAAAACATATGTAGAAAATAAATATAAATACAAAAATATGCCGTAAAAACAAAGAAAAAATTACGACATAAGAGATTATTATTATTAAGGAGCATCCACATGAGGTTTGAATACTCTTAAAATAATAAACATGATATTAATTATTTTAAGTTTAAAATCTTAATTAAAACAGCAAGAGCATAAAATAGTTATAAATTATATTTCTTTTTAATATGAAAATAAGTAAGCTGCTGAATAAATTATTATACTTTAGATGACCTTAATTGCAGGGGCAAAACCTAATAAAGAAACTAATTAACTAATTTATAATCACTTAAGGTCCTGCATTATATTACTATTTATCATAAATCGTTTTAGACTCAAATAAAAACTAATTATATATTATAGTAACACACGCCATAAAGTGATCGATATGCCCCGCCTATTTTTATGCGTTTATAGAGCCCACAAAACATTTAAACATTTGTATAAAAAATGTCTTCTAATTAAAAATTAGCAAATAAAATTAACGCTCAATTTAATATTGAAGTTAACACAGCTCGGTTCGGGGACTTATTTTTTAATATTTTTGTTTTTAATCTTTCATATACGAATATTTCAAATATTTCCAAAATTAATCGCGCACACGCCAAAGTTTGAAGGTTTTTAAATCTGTTACATTAACCCAGAAAGGAAAGATTCAACAAAAATAATAATAATAATATTAATAATAATAAAAATAATAATAATAATAAAAATAATAATAATAATAATAATAATATAAGTACTGAAGACCAGGATTTATAGCTGAGATAATGTCATTTCCGGTTTTCTATATCTATGATAGCAAGTTAATAAAATCCCCGAATGCCAATTTCACAGTTCAATCTCATTCAAAATCTCACCAATCAAATTCATTTGTAGAAACTCTATACGTTACCTAGGTAAACCAACGGTATAATTAATGTGTGAATTTGTCGAGTGACTGGCATTATTTTTAATATATGTATATTTGCTTTTTTATTTTTATTATATCACGGTTTGTACTTAGCTCATATATTCAATAAACTCTACAGCAAATAGAAACCTGTTAAGGTTTCATTTAAATATTGGATCGTAGTGCGTAGAATTGTTCGCTTTTTGCCTCCACACAACTCTGAAAAAAAGTGAAAATAAATTACTTCATATGTAATTAACATAATTGTTGTTGACAAATATTACACGCACAAGAGCAAAACAATCGCCAGACCAAACAAATTGGCGCTGATCAGGTTGAAGAATCCCGGCGCAGTGCTTAATGTTAAAGTATAAAAGATAATGTACAACGTGGACGAGGCCAAGGGTGATAGCGTCTGGAGCACACTCAATACAGCGAAGATTTTCCCTACAAGTCATAAGACCACGCAATTAATTCTTAATTATTAATTCATGTTGCTGGTTAATAATATACGAACCACGTTCATCAGCTGGCAAGAGATTTGTAATCATTGTACGGCACATGGGATTCACCAGAGACTTAAAAACCCCTAAGCCAATGGCAACGTAGATTTGCCAATCAACAAATGCGAATGCCTTCATTAAGCTACTGGCGACATGACTAAGTAGCGATATCAAAGCCAGCCACAGAATTGCCGACTTTGTGCACTGAAATTTTAAAGCAAAAAATATATTTTTTCAAATTTTTATAAATATTTACTAAACAATTTATTATTAATTATTCCACCTTACCTTTCGTAGCGACCAGAGAAACAACATACCTCCGGATCCAGCTACTGCTGGCACCAAAATGCTCACAGTTTCATAGCTGGTAAACTCCTTCACTGACCAATGAAACATCGCCCTCATGAACATGTAAAATACCGAATTCATTCCATCTATGGACATATAAGACTTTTAAATAGATTTTTAAATAGTTTAAATATTACACGATTACCAGAAACAAAAGCTGTTAGAAGAAGTACACTCATCAGCAATATTAAAATCGATCGATCCTTATAGTCGCGTTGTCTTGAGCAGCACTGCCACAAGTCCTTTAACATAAATCCCTGTCTTAACTGCCGTGTGGTCAGACTCTCAGGCAGCAGGACAGTCATTACAAATAGAGCAATGAGAATGGATAGCGCCGAGATGGTAAAAATAATGTACGCGTTTGTGGCTTCAAAAACATAGCCCGAGCTGAAGCTACCTAGCAATAGACCAATATAGATGCACAGCTCATAAGCAATCATCCTAGAAGATGTAAAATTGAAGCTAAATTGATCTTATCGAGTTAACTGCGTATATACCTATATGACCGCATTTTACCCGTAGATACATCACCGATAAAACAAATTGCAGCCACTGAGTACGTAACACTGCCTCCCAAAACAGACAGTGGAATAATGGTGACCACAAAATACCATGGACTAACAGAACCAGGCCACTGCATAGCCAGATAGGCAATGCCGGCAGAGAGCATGTACTGCAACGCATAGCCTGAACAAAAAAGATAAGCAATTGAAATTTCGTAAAAATGTATAGTCATCTCACCCAAATAGGATGCCAACAGCAGAGGCTTTCGTCCGTATCGATCCGCTAACGCACCAACGAAAAGTCCACAAAAAGCGGGGATAATGCATTCAACGATCTTGATGGTCAGGAAGACTTGCCCAGCATAAGATTGAACCTGTCGTTCGATTTTTGCTGTTTCATTCGTCACATTTTTTGTTCCAAGCAGTATACAAACCGCTTCTGGGTAACCAAAAGCAGCCGTGCAGCTTTGATAGATTATTTGAGATTTAAGTATTGTAGCTAAAATGCAAAAAATAACTACATGCATTTTTTACATTATTTTAATTTATCTTCTTACATGAAAAATTATACGCAAAGAGCAATATCAATATCATTGGCTCCAGAAGAAAGCTTCGCAACGGAGTATGTCCCACGGGTGATGTGTCCAACGTTCTGGCTTGATCATTAGCTATTGCAGGGCTATTAACTTTGAAGTTATCCTCAGAAATATTTGTGCCATTTTTATTGCAAGTAATACAACTATCGTACGAATGTCTCTTTGCCTTGGCAACTAAGTTTTCATGGGCGTGAGGTTCTTCGTCCATTCTCAAGCTGTGACTGAAACTAATTTGTGACTGATTCGCATTTCATTTGAGTCAAAGTCGCATAGCTTAAAGATAAAGTACCGCCTTGTATACATACATATGCCACAAGTTACATATGTTTGAGTGGGGGATTCCATAGCCAAAGTCTGAGTGTGTGATTGAGTATGCTTGATCCAAATAATGAGTCAGCAAACAACTGCCACCGCTGATCAACTGATGCTTTTATTATACACAAGACGTGCTTGCTTAGTGTTAATTCAGGAATACTTTATCACTTATTTGCAATACATAAAGCTATTAAACGATTAGGAAAAGGAAAAACGTTTTAATTATATTTAAGCTAAACATGTTAAAAATACATAATATCCAAAATGTACAATTGTATATAAGTTTGATATACAGTACAACTAGAAATATTTAAATTACCTAAATAGAAACTAACATCATGATTCACATAATAACTATCCCATATCCATAATTTTCTGTTAAAATTTAAGTTGGTTTGTTGTGACTCTGAAAATTGGCGCGTTAAAATTAATTTTTTAGACATCGATGATATTGAGTACGAGCTTTAAAAATCGATATATTTGTTATCGAAATGCAAATCTCAAATTGTGGATGCTTAAGCGCGAATTTCACATGGATGTTATAAAGGAATTACAATCATTGTTGTTACGGACAAAAACTGGAAAACAACTTTCTGAATATCATGTAAAACTTCTTCACAAGCAAAATATAAATACACCAGATGAGTTTGTGGCGGCAGAAAATCTACACAAGTTGTTGGCTCTTAGCGATGAGAAGGTCGAGAACATTAAACGGGAGCTCTTATCCTTAATTGTGGAAAGTGTCACCCTAAAGAGTCTCTACCAGCGGAATCCAATAAACTATTCAACAGGAATTGCTGAGTACGTAATAGCGACTGGGGTGCATGTTAAATTTGAAACTTACAGCATTTTATATTAGCTTGGATAGGTTACTGGACAACATTGGGCAGCCTTTGCGACCAGGTCGAATTTGGGAACTTTGTGGTGAAGCTGGGTCAGGCAAAACACATTTCTTCCATACGTTGGCCGTAAATTTTGTAACCAGGCATAGTGATGGTGGACAGATACTTTTTATAAATACGAAACATGACTTTAGTAGCGAACTCATACACCAAATATTACTGGAGCGACATTTGGAAAACGAAGACATTGATAAATATTTAAGTGCTATACACGTGACTGAAGCCTTTTCAACACAAACTTTAAATGCAACACTTGAATCACTTCTTAACAGTCTCACCGCACCAGATGAAAATTATGAAACTGCATCTCGCATTAAATTAATTCTTATTGATTCCTTGGTTGCATGTTTTATGTTGTTACGCAGTCGTGCGGATCGACATGTCGGTCGTATATTTCTAGCTGAGCTGGTTACAACGATGCGGAAATTGGCTAACCAGCACGACATAGCCTTTGTGGTGGGCACCCTTACTTTTGCACCGGAAGATGAAGGTGAGATGTTTCTACACTGGACAATTTATTTATTTATATACAAAAAGTAAAAATTTATTTATTTTTATAGCTGGAGATGACGTTTGTGATGACGTTGAAATTGATGATTGGTTGACACAAACCAAACCTGAAACGCCAGAAGAGTGCAACTTGTTGGGTGAATATTGGTGTTCTGTTTGCACGCTCAAACTTGTTCTTGAACTTCCTGAAAGTTCTAATAGCGATGGCTTGCGTTTGCTTAAAGTGTTAAGCAACAACTACGGCACCACCGAAGCCAGCTGCCCACTTCGCATCACAGATGCTGGTACTGTTTAAGAATAGGGAGATGGTCGGGTGCTGCGGTTCTGCTGCTGATATGATTTAATTACCCGCTTTCCAGGCTCAATTTGGTCACTCAAACCAGGACGTTTACGTTTGTTGTTCGTTGTTGAATATGTTGTGTTTGTAGGAGCAACTATGTCCACTTTTGTTTCATTTTCAGTTGTTTCCATTGATAAATCAGAATCATGTGCATATTGGCAATTTGTCCCAAAGCGACAACGACCCTTTCTATAATTCCAACAAATTTTTCGACCGTTCTTTAGTTGCAAATGAGTATCATTGTTTACCATTTTGACATGATGCTCCAAAGATGCAGTTTTATGTAGTTCTGCCTCAAGGTAGGGATTGTTAAAAACATCACCTGTTCGTTTTGTAGCAACGTTGTTCAGGGCGGACATTGCACTTGGTAATTTTATCGATTTCTGAGTTGGAGTGGAGCTTCAACGTGAAATTTTTAATATAGATTGTAAATAAAGTATTAATAAGAAGTATTTACCATCCTGTTTTGTTTTCTTCTTCTTTCGTAGAGTTATTACTGCTGTCTTCTGTTTCCGATTCAGATGAATCGCTATAATCGGCCACCAAAGACATTGTTTATGTTTTGAGTGCTAAAAATCAGTGTGACTGTAGCTAAATAAAGTTTTATGCCATGTTTGCCATCGTATATTTTTAGCACTATATTAGTTCATTTTATTTTGCAAAAATTTAAAACCGTTAAAATGAAGTGGCTTTAGTTATTATATATAGGAAATTTAATCTTTATTATTTATTGTTGTTTATAACAGTACCACTTGTTTTTTTTTAGGCATATTACACCGGATAAAAATAATTATACCATTGCGTTGGCATGAAATCAAACATGTTTGCCCTGTTAACCAAATATCTCGTGTGCAGTCTTCGGCACATCAATTCATCAAAGCTAATTAATGTGTTTGGTCAATAATTATTATTTTACATCAAGCAAGATTTTTGTTAAATTTTAAAGTACCGCCCAAAAGTATGTTACATATTTTCTGGTTTTTAGGCAAGAAAAATCATTGAAAAATAAAAAAAAGGCAAATATCTCGAACACGACAAGGACAGTCCGGATGTTCGTTGGTTAGCTGGTAGACTGAACTATCCTTATTCAATCTACAAAAGATTCACATTGGGGTAGCCCTTATATTGACAGCTATAGCCAATTTAATAATTTCAGAACATACTTTTTATATACCCCTTGCAAAAATAGGCAAACATTTTTGCATTCGAATTACATTAAAATAAGAGAATTTCTCAATATGTTTAAAAGTTTCGGAAAATGTTCATTTTTAATGAGTTGCTTTAATTCATAATACATATTTATAATCACTTTATGCATGCTTTACTATGGGTGTATATATATATATATATATATATATATATATGTATATTGGCTATAGACTAATTATTTTTACAATTGCTATAAATATAAAAAAATTAAACTTTTCATAGACTTTGTTACAGATATTATGTTTTGAATGTTGTTATCTACGCTCCTCCTTGGACAGTGCGACAAGTGTGTGTGTGTGTGTGTGTCTAGTGTACAATCATGCAAAAATTTTAATACAATATAGGAAATTATAATACGTCCATGTACAAAATTCCGTGGCAATCGACGGCGCCGATCAGCATCAAAAACGCAACCACTCATAAATGTTGTTTGGCTTTGATTTGACTACGATAGATAAGTAGCTGCTAATCAATAGGTGAACGTGCTGAAGGATCATCCCGATCGATGGGCGGTGGTGAGGTAAGCACTTCAACATTTTGTGCCGGTCCCGCAGTAAGATAGCCCGCGGTTGGGTTAATGCCTAAAAGATTCGTAAATTTGCACACATATTTTTTAGTTGAGGCTATTTAAATAGCTTACCCGTCAAATATCCGCGTATATTTGTGTCCGTTATAAAGAGATCATGGCGCTGATCCTTAAACTCCGCCCACACGGGGTGCTTGAGCAATATCTGGGTGACACGGTCTCCATAATTTAGATTGTGTGTCATGCCTTTGAGCGCAGCAACAATTTGTGCTTTAACTGCCGAAGCATTGTCAACGAATTCTAGACGACTATCCAATAGACCTAGCAGATAGGGTATTAGGCCAACCTCCAGCGATTGACTGATTAACGAGTCCTGTCAAAGTTTATACTTTAGAGGCATCATTATTTCAAGGATTTGTGCTTATAACTTACATGTTGGTGCTTAAAGAGACGACTCAAGGTTTCGCATGCCTTCTCAATGCAATCTCGATTGTGTTCCATACATTTCTTTAGCGGCGCAACACATTCCGTTTGTGAAATGGCGCTCACGCAGAACTGAAAAGGTGAATTGGAAAATTTATATAAATAAAAATAAAAAAAAAATTGTAAAATTCACCTCAGATAAGGACAGTTGATGTAATACTGAAAGCGTGTTCTTTGGCTGCACTGACAGTAGATTGAATAGTTTAGGTATGTGACCCAGCACAGGAATATCATCAGCAAGATTGGGTTGTGACCGGAGCAACTCCACCAGCGCCGTTGTGGATATATCCAGTACCTCTTGCTCAACGGAACTTTTGCTAATTTGTTCGACAACAAAGTCCAAAAGATCGGACAAGAAGAGTTTGGGCTTCCGTAATGTCCATGCAGGATTGCTAACAAATAGTCGCAAATAAACACCAGCCACAACAATCTCATTAGAAACAATTTCCTTAAGCACTTCGGGATCCTTCCATAAGTGCCTTGGATTGTTCTTTTGTTGTTGATAAAACCGTTTACAAGTATCCGCCACTGCATCACACACTTTTGACCGAGTATTGTCGTTCCATATCAGCTCTGGATGCTCATGAATTGATTCAAACAACTGTACAGATGTGGCGGGTGATTCAATCATTGCATCAGTGAAGAGCGCAGGTAAAAACTTGGATATGGTTATACGGATTTTGGGTCCGCTTAGACGATCTGCTGTCATTTTCGCTAAAATTTCGGCACACATTTCCCGTATTTGTGGATTACGCGAATTACAGAACATGTCCAACAAGTATATGACGGCGCCCTTAGCCTGTGCCTCCTTTATCATCTCCTGTACATTCATCAGGCCCGACAGTGTTTCAAGTACCTTCACTTGGCTAGCACGCAGCTCAGGATCTTTCAGAGCAACCAAATAATTGCCCAGTATCTCACAAGCAGCCACTTCAGAAACGCACTCCTTGTTTCGGGACACCAATGCAACCACTTCCAGAGCCACAGCTTTAACACTCGAATTCTAAAAATACGCCAAAAGAGAACATTTACCATATTTAAATTTGTGAAAGATTTTGAAACAAAGCTTGCACTTACATCAGAGAATATATTGTTGGCTAGAAAGCCGAAAATCATGTCAAAGTTGCCAATGCATTGAATTTCCACTTCAGCGTTCGTTTTGATAACTGCGATCAACGCACGGAGCACCATGGTAATATGGAGCTCTAGCTGACTATCGCTGGCAAAGTCATACTTGTTCTGCTGCAAGGCCAGCTGCTGTTCGGCCAGGGCATCTGTTTCAAGCTTCTTTCGACTCTTGGAACGATTATAGGATTTGAGCACCTCATCAAAAGTACTTCCAGACTTATCGGCCATTTGCTGCTGTTGGAACTGAGGATGATTGGGAGCTAGTGTCGGCGTCAGAATTCCATCGTTGCCCATTTTTGTTACTGGTGCAACTGGAATTGCTGATTGCTTCTGTTTTGCACTTAAGAACTGATACGCATGCTTTAAGTACTCCAATAAATCTATAATAAACTGCTTGGGTTCGGCAATGGGATGGGTGGGCATGTCGTTGTAGATGCGAATGAATATACCGCCAATTTGAAGTTCATCTCTGAAAGAAAAGTAAAAGAGATTCGATAAGCAACCAGTCAATCCTGGCAATGGAAAACGTCTCTTACTTATGAGCATCGAACTCAAATCCAGCTACCAATTCGTAAACCTGAGTTATGTCCTCGTGCGTTTCCTTTGTAGCTGCCGTCCGCTGTTGCTCCAGGAAATCCTTAAGCTGTGCCCGCGTCCCATTATCCCAAATGAGATATGGATTGCGTGTGTTGGCTGTAAGCAGTTTCAGCACATCTCTGTCCGGCGCACTAGCCAACTGGCTAGCTATGTACCGGGTCAACAGTCGATCCAAAACCTGCTTAATAAGCGTATTTTTTGGGTCGCCAGTTACTATGTATTTGTGCTGTATGGCGCTGGTTCGGATTGCCGGCTGTTGTTGGTCACTGTCCGTCGGCGTTGAGCTTGATGTGTCGCTGCTGACGCTGGAGTCCTGTTTGGTAAGTACAGCTGGCTCCTTTTCCTTACCTGTCGTAATAGCCAGTTGTTTATTCTGCAACGGATTGTAAGCATTTTGCGTATAGGTAGAGTTAGATGTGGATTGTGGCTTAGGTTTAATGGCAGGTGCTGGCTTCGTTGCTGCCGATGGCGATTGTGATTCGCTGCCAGTGATAGGTTTCACTCTTAGCTCCATGTTATAGCCTGCCATAGCTATGCATCCTAGTACAGCCATCTTAGCCAGGTTATTGGCCAGTTGCTGCTGATTGGATTTGTCGCTAACCTCGACGCCACTTTCATCCAGGGTGTAATCATATTCAAATAAGAACAACAGCAATGACCAAAGAATGCCATTACGTGACAGATTACACTGAAGGTCATAGTTGTTGGCCGCCAGGCTAGTCACCAGACTGACTGACAACGTGTGTTTGAAGTAGACCACGCGACAAACATCCGAGATTAACTGTGGCAGTTGAATGATCTTTTGTTTACACTTCTCAAAATTGCATGCAACCTCGAAGCAGCGGGTTACGTTTGAGATGACCTGATAATGCAGTGAGTCCGGCTTTGAGTCGACTCCCAATATGGATACACAGCGTGTGTAAGCTTCCAACAGAGCTTCAATACCGTCTATGCGACGTAGCTCCTCAGCATTAAGAGCCGAGCACTGAACCGTATGATAGCACAGCTCAGAGGCAGCGGTCAAGAGTTGTGCCTCCTTCGAAAACAGTTCATCATCACGGGTTTCCAGCCGAATAGTTTTTACAAGCTGAGGATAACCAGCATATTTATAGGGACGTAACACTGAAAGACAAAAAAAGTTTATCTAAATTCGCTGTTAGCAAAGCTTTACAACTCACCATCAGAATAGCGTTCAAAGAGGATACTCTGTGCGCGCAGGATCAGCACAATGTTGTTAGGATCCGGACCGCCAGAGCTCCAAACGTTACGCGAACACAGAAATTCGTAGGCCTGATTGACCTTCTCAAAAATTTCTCGACCATTTGGATTCTTGTCTGGATGATACATTTGTGCCAGCTTGTAGTAACTCTTGCGGATAACAGATTCGTCTGGCTTGTCTATTTTTGTAAGATCGATTCCTAAGTCCTGGTATGCCTGCTGTATGGTCATTTGTGGAGGCTTTTTCTCCACTTCTTTGCGCCAGGCTTCCAGTGTGTGTTTAAGCAACTGCACAGGATCAGATATTGGCCAATTGGGAAACTTTTGCGTATCGCACAAGTGTCGGAGGTAGTAGATGTGACAGAAAAGTTCATTCTCTAATTGAGGATAACTAATGACAGGTATAGCCAAGTATGGATACTTAGCCATTGTGTGACCACGTAAACGTGGCGTAAAATCAGCAATGTGGGCAGCAATTTTTTCGATGAGCAAGCGTCGCATCTCCGAGCTCCATATCACCTCAGGTGTATCGAACTCACCAAGAAAGATTTCCGCAAATTTCTCGGCACTGTAGTTTTCCAGGAAACATACCATTGCCTCGGGCAGCAGCTGACCCAGTATACTACGGTGCATAATGCCTGATTGTGAGGTCTCCTCGCTGCGGAATCCTTGCTTCATGTGCGTCATTTTCAAGAAACGAGCAACAGGTAAAATATTGCTTCCAGTGTACATTAACATAAAGTAGAAAACGCCCGTCATGTAAACCTTGGGCATTTCCGGATTGTCCTCCATTATTTGGCAAAGCAACGTTGCTACTCGTTCCAACAATCCTGGATCGTGGGTCAAGCACACCTGCACCACGTGCGGCAGACAAATGAATTCGGTAAGCTTACGCGATAGCTTTGGTCCAGGGATGAGCACGGCAACGCCGTTTTGGGTGCGGCTTGGAAAGAAACTGGTGCATTTGATGAGAATATCAAGAATTTTTGAAGACAGCTCTGTTTCATCGTAAAGGGGTGTTCCTTTAGCTATGAGGCACCATTTCAACTGTGGTATCTGTTGCAGAGATCGCCAACCATCCATTCCAATGGCCCAACAACGCGTCTTGGGTGTGATTAAGCCCTTCTGCCAAAGTTCCTTTAACTCGGAATAAGTGATTGGACCTTGACGCTCCGCTTTTTGGCCATCCTTCTCAATATTGTAATACCAATCCTTCTCCTCGTAGGCAGTCATATTTGGTCCCGCTTCGATCACATTCGTTTTAGTGTTTAACTGGGCTCGACCTTTGTGCAAATGCGCTAATGTAATCAAGTCAACCAGACATTGCACATGGTCGACTAAAGCGCGGCAGTTAGACTTTTCCAGCACCAGACAAGATATAAGATTTATCAAAGCATCACGCATGGACGGAGAGAGACACTAAAGCAAAACCACCAAAAATAGAGTCTAAATGTAATTATAATCAACGCGATTTCACTTACGCGATCGCTAAGCTGTAGTATATAGGACATGTCGCTGAACTTGCCGATCTCCTCGTGATATCGTTTGTACACCTTGGCTAATGCTTGCAAAGAGAATACCGTCATTTGGTCATCATTGACGCGCTGGCGACACAAAACGCGTCGATATAAGGCGTTAAAGAGTTCAATGCTGTAAAAGAGTAACAAAAGGCAATTGAGTACTGATCGATTGATGACCATAAAAAGAGACTTACGGATCTTTAATTAAATTTTGCGGCCAATCATCCTTTTCCAGAATCAAGCGTATGTAGTAGTCCCCGATTTTAATTTCATTGGCCAAGCATTGATATCCAACCTCAAATTCCTGATAGTTCCATGCTACGATCATCTGGCCAGCCAGGTCCCGATCGTTTAAGAATTGTCGCAACTCGTTTTCCAGGCACATGCGCAATTCCTCTCGTGTCTTATTTAAAGAGAATGTCGGTAATCCAATAAATTCAATAATTTCATAATTTAGGCTCTACTTACCTTGTGATTCCAAATCAAATTGGGCAAACTATGATCTTTGGCGAAATTATAAAAGAAAAAGGGTAAGTTGACAATTGCATCGGAGGTTTTCTTCTTTTGGCGTCTATTACGCAGCACTACTGGCCGATTCTTCAGTGCGAGAGCGGCATTATCCTGCTGCTCGATTAGATTCATGCCCCAGTGCTTAATGCCTTGCAAATGCTTTTCTATCACACTCTGGCGAGTCTTTTTGGAATGTTGAATTGCAAATTTGAGATTATCGCGAAAGTTTAGTTTATCCTCCTCCACATCAGTTTCGGGAACGTTTTCCTCCGTTTCCAAGAACCTTAGTAAGCCTGCGGGCTAAAGATTATGCAAAAAATAGACTCAAAGAAGAAAATAGACTCAAGAATTTTATATGAGAAAGTAACTTACGAAAATGCGTTTAAAAAGTTCCATAGCCTGATCACTGTCCGTCAGCCAAAGTCCAATTAGGTGACGCGATAATTGACGATGCGTCACCAATGTAGGATCGTTGGACGGCGTATAAAGTGCGACAAGCAAATGACGGCACAGTGCGGCCTCGTCCAGAGCTAGGGATTGCATTTGCTGAGCAACATGCAACTCGCCCTCTTCAATGATCGCTCGCAAAACTAATCCAGCTCCCTTAACGATCGCTAGCGAAGGATGTTGAAACAATTTGTACAAAAAGCGTCCACGATCGGCAACCAACTCTAACAGTATGTCAAATTGCTTGCCGTCTGTGGTCTCACTGTAAGGCACACACAACGCAAACGTCATAAAGTCCAGCATTGCGGATAAGACCAGAGCACCGCTACCATGACTCTGCAAATGAAGGATATTACAATCCGAACCAGAGGAAGGTGTTATTTACATACCACGTGAGTCGTCCACATATTTAGAAGTGTTTCTAAAAATGATTTCGAAGACAAAATGGATGATTTGTTCAGCTGCTCCTGCTTAAGATCATGGTCGGTGTTAACCGAATGCATTAAGGAATTGATCATGTCTATAGCCGAGTAGGTAACTGCTAGATCCTTGCGTCGAAGCGCAGCAACAATTTTTGTTCCAATAATCTCTCGAAAACTGAAAGGAAAGAAATTTATTTTCGAATATTTAGACAGCAACAAATATTGCTCTACATACCCCGGGAGGTTTGTAAACGCTGCGTAGCCCACTTTGCTGGCCAAGAGTCGAGTTAGAGCATGAAAAATAGCCTCCAGCTCCAGGTTGGTTAGCTGTGCCGTCGGACTATCAAGTTCCTTTTGCGCCAAAGCTTGCAGGGCACTTAATATTAGCTTCTCCTTGTTTTCAGCAAACAAACTCTGCAACAGTTTAACCCAAATTTTATAAAGGCTTCATAATTCTTTAAGTCCTGTCGCAACTCACGTCCTGTGTAACACTGTAATTGAGACCACTGTGCGGTACATTGGCATTAAATCGCTCGAGGATTTCATAACGTTTGTCCGGATTTTGGAAGTTATTGATAACCAACCGCAAAAGACTGGCTTCCGTCTCCTCATCGACGGAGCTAAAAAGTGGAACAAAACGCTTTCCTCTTGGAGTATTGCTAATGCGTATATGCACATCCTGATTTCCGCTCGATCTAACAGCGTCCAGAACTGTGGCAAGTAATGAGTCACGGTCATTGGTGCTATAAGTGCGAACAACGCCATTCTTGTATTCAATACAGAAACGCTGCAGATTGTCTTTATCGCGAACTAATGCATAAACATCGGAAAGGGGACGCAACGTGCACACACTGTACGTTTGTGGATCTCGTTCTAGCAGCGTCACTTCTGTAAGACAAAGTATGCGCTTCACTGGATCCGGATGGCGTGGTGTTATCTTTTGAACAGTGAACTCGGTCATAGATGTTTGAAATTGGTCACCGCTAACATAAAGAATACACATTGATTACTTAATACCCAAAGTACGCAATAATCTTTGGAATGCGTATGACTTGCCTGTACTTGCCAAATCGTTGTCGTTCAAACTGCTCACGCGTTATTTGACTTTTAAGTATTTTGGTTTCAATACTTAAAAACTGGGAGGAGTGCTGAACAATGTTTTGAACGATCTCGTGATGATTAAGAGCCTTAAACATGTGTAGGCGGCTGAAACCTCCATAGGCCATAACAATGCCATTATCGTAGTCCGATATGCCTGCTTAAAACGTGCGCGTAAACGAAAAACCATAAAGATGAGTGTAAAAACATAAAATAAAAACAATGCGAACATGTATTAAAATAGAGAAAATGATGACAACAACAACACAGAAACTGTTAGTACATTGACTTGGACAAATGGTTAGGCCAGTTCCACATATAGAATCTTGATTTTTGTGCCTTTTACATTTTCGAGCCATGTTATAGGTACCTATTATTCCTTCAATATCCTTGTACATATAACTAGCCAGCACATCGTTTGTCGTGGGATCCAGTTGATCCAAGGAACAAGGTGTAACCTCCAGCACAGTGGGTAAGCTGATACCGGACCAGTGGTATTTATACGCATTAAACCGCTACATAAATAAAAAATTGTAAATAAATTAAATGAAATACCAGCAGAGTGTACTTACAAGAGCATTTTTAGGCTTGTCAGCAAATTCCCTATAGTATTTTAAAATGGAGCTGAGTATATCATTGCGATATTCGGAGGCAAGTTTAATAGTTTCCAACTTTTTATCTTTTTTAATGGTAAGAAGAAATTCATGTGGTATCTGCAGGTAAATAAAATTAATATAATTTGAAAAAAAAAAAAAAATTATATTTTTAATTGCATGACGTTACATTTTTTGTGGGCGTGGCGGCAACAACGTCTGAATAGGACCATCGGTTTGTCAGGATAAATCTGTCCGGATTGTATGTGGAGATGCCGACTGTGCCAATAGAAAGTATTCGTTTGAATTTGCCCTTCCAAGAACTTTTAAGCACAACATAACACTCCAAATCCACGTTCTCTTTGGGCGGCAACATCTTGGTTTAACAACTTAATCAACTTGCAAGTTATGTGCATTAACTTTACGCCACTAAATAACAAACTGAAAAAAAGAAGATCAACAGATGAATGCTAATGTGGCGCTTTG
The DNA here is from genome assembly GCA_035044505.1 of Zaprionus lineosus. NCBI lineage: Eukaryota > Metazoa > Arthropoda > Insecta > Diptera > Drosophilidae > Zaprionus > Zaprionus lineosus. The sequence continues at coordinate 881,568 of JAWNNX010000656.1, read as the reverse complement.
TGCGGGCCTGTTATTTTCGGCAGCGATGTATTCAGCTTGTTCATACAAAAGAGCGTCCAAATTAATTAATTGAAAACCGATTTTTCAAGTGAGTTGCGCCTAGTATTTATCAGCTTAACTTCCAGCTATGAGGCAGCCACAACCCACACGCAACAAAGAATGAAAAGGGGGAGTAAACGTGACGACAAGCTACGATAAACGGGATCCAATCAGAAACAGCGGCGTAGCTAATTAGCTTAAGTGTTGATGATACAGTGTTTTTTTGTTGATGCGTACCTTAAACATTTAAAACATTTCACCTACTTGCAATAAGATTTAACAATTATTGTTTATTGATACTACTACTACAAAACTTTTTATGTTTTTGCAAACTTTGTCTTTGCATTTTTTTACAACAGCAGCGCAAGCAAAGTGACCAACATTATAAAACGATAAAAATATACCAAAACCCAAAGATAAAACCAGGGATGCGATACATATGGTAAAAAATCTGCTTTATATTGTAATTAATTGTAGAGTCATTATTTATATTACTCTCCTATGAATTAAGATTAATATTTCTGTTTATCAAATAATTTATTTTTAAAGAATATTGCGTATTTCATAAAATTATAAAATTTGTATTTTTTTGATTTTAATAATAAATGGAGCAACACTGCTTGGATATCGATAAATTTATAGGCACGATTTATCGATAATACTCACGTAAAATGTATTAGGCGCCTTTTTAAATGTTTTATTAAAACCAGCATGCATTCGAAAATATTTCATTATCTCCATTCTTACTTAAAATTGAATAAAGTCACTCCCAGTCATTAAAACGTCTCGTGATAGCTTAACTACAATTTAAAATTTTATTTGATTGCGTGCAGACACAATTGTCGCTCGGCTATAATCTGTGTTGCATAAAACGTACTTTTATCTAAATGCAAATAAAGATGGCAGAGTTGTTGAATGTATGTAAATTGTATGAATGTAGATAAATAAAATAATAGATGTACTTATGTATGTTTAAAGAATCAAGATAAAAATCTCAGTAACAAAAGCAAAACAAACAAAAACAAAAAGACGATTCGTATTTTACACAAATGTATAATGATGCTGCACTATCACCAACTGAACTCTACTATCCATCCGACATTATTGTGTTGTATGCTTTGATAAGTTCTGGGCACATACACTTGTTATTTAAACAGTCAGGTGTTGAACAGGTCCAGGACTGGTCCAGACCGTCAATTTGACATATCTTTCACATAGTATGGGTGATGATGACACTGATAATGACGCTAAGTCTTAGGCACACTTAACAACGAATCCTAAGTGTTATCTTTCTATCAACAAATATGAACATGGAACAGATTTTACTATTAAAAGTTGCTTTTGGACGTGCTGAGACTTTGGTGTGTATAAAGCCCGTATATGATAATGCTGCTTGTGGCCAAGGGAAGTGACAGGTCAGCAGGAGCATTTACTCTTCGTATCTGTGCCTGTGTCTCCCGCACTACTCAGGTTGAACTTCTCAGCATCGGCCGCATCGGCAGTTATTAATTTGTCATTGATGAGTATCTGTAGGATAGGATACAATATATTTAGTTGAAGTAGAAGGATAGAAAGATAGAAGGATATCATGTGTAGTACACTCACTTTGTTCACCAATGCACGCGCTGCTTCGTCGATGTTGATATTCTCCTTGGCAGAGGTCTCGAACCAGCCAGCAAATCCATTCTCCCGTACATACTCGTCCATACGTTCCGGCTGTGTGACGATGCCCTGTTTTTCCTGATCGCACTAGAATTGGACATAAGACATAAGCAAACAACAATCAAACGAGCTCTGAGCTCAGAGCTTGGGAAGAGATTCACTTACTTTGTTGGCTAACAATATACAGGGTATGGGACTTCCGTCGGGTAGCTGTACCTTCGAGTCAAGATCTTCCTTCCATTTGCTGACACAATCAAACGTGCCGCTGCGTGTAACATCAAAGACAATAAATGCGCCGACGGCTTCTTTGTAGTAAACACGAGTCATATTTCCGAAGCGCTCCTGGCCGGCAATATCCCAGAGCTGAAGACGAACTATCGTGTTTGCATCCCAATGGAGCACCTTCAGTGCAAAGTCAACACCAATGGTGGCACGATAATTCTGGCTGAAAAATTGATGCACATAGCGCTTGATGAAGGACGTCTTTCCTGTGCCGAGCTCGCCGATGACTAGAATTTTGTAAAGATGTTCACGCTTCTCGGTGCTGGGGGCCATGATGGTCTGCAAAGATATTGAGTTCAAAACCATCTATGAGTAACGATGACCAGTTGAATGACACAAAGACAATTGAACATAATATGAGTAGTTCAGTACAAGAGACATAAATTCGATGGGAGAACATGGGCATGTAGTAGCAGCTGAAAGATTGACGAGGGCAAAACGACACTTTTAGGGCTTCGCTGGTTAAATCGGCGGGGTAAAGGCGAGTACATTGAGTACTGCGCGATTGGGACCGATTTGGTCGCCTTACCGGTTCCATTTCCTGATCCATGGTCAAGTCACCAAAGGCTGGCATCTGCTTTGACCGTTCCCTAAACGCGTTCCCCTTCTCCTTATCCTTCTCGTTCTCGTTCTCGTCCTCCGAACCGGAGCTCTCCTTCGAGTACTCGCTGGCTAGTGACTTATAGTGTAGGGTCTCTCGTCTACCCTCAATGCTGTCGTGATCGCTTAGGGCAAACCTTTGTTGCTGCTGTGCAAAGCTGAGGCGTCGAAAACTGGAATCACTCTGCTCCTCACCGGAACTGGGCTGTTGCGAGGCTGCTGCGGCTAAAGCGGCTTCGTAGGAATCGGCAGCTGGACCACGAACGGCTTTGCCAACGGCAAAACGTACCTGAGGTGCCGCTGGCGAGGTTGTCGGTGGTGTTAAAGCGCGCTCCTGTCCAGCGGCGTGAGCACTTTCCGCCAGGGATATTGCGTCGGTCTGTTCCTCCACGTCGCTCAATCGAAGGACAACAATTTTTGAGCTTGTAGACGGGAACGGCGGTGGTAGTGGTGGTGCTGGATGCGTGGATGTTAACTCTTCAGGGCTTGACGGCGTCTCAAACGCCAGCACGGAATTCTCTTGGGCGGCCGTTGTGCCGGTGATTGGTCTGGTGAGGCGATGTCCGCGCTGTTGCTGCTGTTGCATCAAATCCCGCTCCTTGCGGCTCGGCAGGCTGCCAACACTGCCCGCTGGTCGCTGGCTTTTGGTGGTGCTGGCGGCGGTGCTACTGCTGATTGTATAGCCACTTAATTTGCTGCTCAACTTGCGCACTGCTCCACTGCTGGCGACGGACTGAACGGCACTAATGGCACTCGCCCGGCTTGGCTTCGCCGGCGCTCGTTCACGCGGCGGCGTATCTCGCGTGCTCTCAGTGATAACGATTTTCTCCTCTGACGACGCCGACGGCGGTGGTTGCAATGACGGCGACGACTGTGATGACTGCAATGACTGCGATGGCTGCGATGGTGCGTTAGACTGCACCACTTTAAGCTTCTTCTTGGCTGCCGGCTCTTTGGATACCTTGGCCACAATTAGCTTTGTCGTGCGACTGCTGCTCGTTGTGTCTTTTGTCGTCACCGTTGTCGTTGTGGTTGTTGATTTTCCGGTTGCCGTCGCTGTTGCAGTGGCGGTTGCAGTCGTCGTCTCTGTGGGTATCGGTGTCAGGTAATCCGTTTCGCTGACTGCGCTCTTCGTGTGGCTTTTGCTTTTGGATTTGCCTTTGACCGGCTCGATTTTCTTCCCTCTAATGGTTATCTGTAGGGTGCTGCTGCTTGTCGCGGGCGCCGCTGTGTCCAGGCCAAGCCTCTCCCGGCTGCTGCTTAAGACGCTGATATCATCACTGGTCGCCAGGCTGTGCGGTCGCACTTTCGATTTCTTAAGGCTGCCAAGCCACAGGCGACGGGTTAGGCTCTTCTTTTTGGTGGCTTTAATGCCGCTGTCGCTACTGATGTCCCCAGTGCTGGTCAAATCTTCTGCTCCGCTGATCACTGCAAGCTGCTCCTCGCTTCTGGGCTTCTCTTTGGGCAGATCTTTGCTCTCCTTTGGCTTTTTACTCTTCGGCTTTGAAAAACTCCGAAAGGCGGTGCTAAATCGTGAACGTGTTTTAATCTTCGATTCCGGTTGCTCCTCTAGCTTCTGCTTCTCCTCGGCTAATACATCAGATGTGATGGGAGTTGTGGCTGTGGCTGCTGATGCTTCCGACAATTCCAAATGTCTCTTTTTCTCTTTGGTCGGCTTTGATTTGCTTGCTTGGGTTTCAGCGCTTTGCATATTATAAGCACTTTGAACGTATGGCGAAGGGGATGTGAAGGGAAGCGGAATGGAATGGATGCGGATATCTTAGGTTACGCGGTCTTGTGGTCCAGGACTTCTTCTATGTGATTACTATGCCAATTGCTAGACAAGTAGTAAGGCTTCCATGGGGATTAATGAAGATGCCATTGAGCAATCACCAGGAGCAATCCTGAATCCTTGCACTCTGAACGAGTTTCAACTGTTGGGATTCCCCTGTTTCGAGTGCCAAGCTAAGCGACCGCAACGAATACAACACAAACGCGTACTGAAATCCAAAATGTTATAGCCTGGCTTTTTATAAATTTATTCAACGCCTCAGGGGACGCCTCCACCTTCGGCCACCCCCGTTGTGGTGAGCCCAAAACGGTTTTACATTACATTACATTACATTGCATTACATATCCCCCAGTTTAGGGTCCCAGCCAAGTGACAAGAGGCAAGTGCCAACCGCCAACTGCCAACTGCCGCTTACCAACACTGTCCAGCTCCGACCACGCCACTTGCGAAACGAACGTGAGAGCGGCTGCTTTTGACTGTGCCGTCCCAGACGAGCGGCAGGCGCTTATCAATCAAATTGTGAAGATACAAAGCCAGTGGCTTGTGCACTGATCTTGGCCAGTTGGAGACGCATAATGGACAGCCCTGTTGACGTACTTGCTCCCAAATTGCAGCTGCACTCGCCATTGGGCCCAAGGCTGTGCAATTGATAACCTGACATGAGTCGTAGTCATCCGAATCGCCCTTTCCGAACGGGGTCAATGAGGCGTAAAGGCTAGCTAACTGGTCTGTCCACGGGTAGCAGTAACAGTTGCAAATGTAAGTGTGAGTGTGGGTGTGGGTGTGGGTGTGGATGCAAGTGTAGGTTAGTTAGTCCACAAGGTGATAACTGGCCATGGGTTACCAGCGGCTGGCTTCACAAAATCATTGAGGCAACAAATTTGCATGACACGCACTTCGGGGGCTTCCTTTTGAGTAGAGGATTTGGATGTCAAAGAAAGCTGCTGAAGACGTGCTGCCTAAGAACCAGCAGCCATGTGGGCGGTGAAACTACAATCAATCAATCTACCTATCTACCTATCTACCTATCTACCTATTTATCTATCCAACTATCTAACCATTGGCTGGCACACCGCACAGATGCCATACACCAGCAGCGACTGCCACAGATTCGCCCCGGAGTCGAAGCCGATGTGTATATAGAATTACGTTTATTACAAAACGTGGTAAGCCACAATAAAGGTAGATCGCATATATACAATTACAGACAATTGGCCAAATACATCAACATACATCTGGCTCCAAGCGTGTACCACATACGGCGAGGCATGCGGAAGCCAAAGCTGATGTCACGTCAATATCTCGTAACCCAAATCTCCAATTAAATAATCACTACAAACGAATCTTGGTGTTAACTAAGCTCCCAGATCTTCCACCTTCACGTGTTAAGTGTAGATCATGCGGTTCCCAGACTAGAATTACCCACGAATAGATAATCTCTTTCAATATTCCGAGATTGCCTCGTGGAAAGTGAAAAGCGAGTAGAGGAGAGCAGAAATAAGCATTTCCATAAATATTTGAAAATTTGAAGAAATTAATTATAATATATATGATGAAAGGATAATTATGAACTTCTGAATATTCTAATCCTATAACCTTTCAATCCGCCCTACGATCTGTGAGGCATAGATGCTCCTGCTTTGCATTATCCGTAGATATACCGCGCTTATTATCTGAACAAACCCAATGACTCGGCGGACACCATATGCTATGTGCTGTGGACGAACTGTATTCAGATCCTTTTTTATCACACACATGACAAAAAACATATGCCAGAAACAAAGAAAAGTTTTCTAATTAATTACCATTTAATTTTAGAGGTGGAAAGACTAAACAGGCTTGCACCTAATAAAGACTTAAATGAAATCCTTTTATATGTCATTTAAGGTACATCTAAGAACTCCATGGGCCACAGGCAAAAGAAAAAAAAAAAAAACCGAAAGCATTAGAAATTCACTTTCGACATGGGAGAAATTCCTTTGTGCTGAAAATGTTTGCACGCAATCAACAAAAGGGAAACGGAACGAGGGCGAAGGAGGAGGCACGAGGCAGGAGGCAGGGGGCAGGGGGCAGGAGTGAGAAGTGAGAAGTAAAGGGTTAGACCCATCAGGAGCCCCAGTTAAGGATACATGGGCATGTAAAGTATTTCACTTAAGCGCTGCAATTACCACCGTCCTCATTCTAAACAAAAGCCGAACGGATACGAATGGCATCCAAGTGGAGTTTCATTTGGCACAGCCTGGGAACACCCCATATTAGTAAAAGTTGGCGGCCCATGGATCACGAAACCAAACTGCAACCAAACTTGGACAGTCCGTGGATTAAAGGTGTTAACTGTAACTGAAGAACTTTTCGTGAATTTAAGCGATTCTCAAAAATTTATCGTTACGTGCCAACAATAAATTGTTTTTCTTGTGAAACAAAGTGGTTCCTCCCAAGAGTGGGCGTTAGAAGGTAATAATAGGGGCGGGATCATGCAACCTACAATTTGGAAAAGCAATTTCAAAGCGTCTTTTTTTTTTTGGTTTGAAGCTACTCATGTGTCTTTTGTGAAACTATTTATATGCTCAACTGAAAAAGTAGTACGATTTTCGTGTGTTGCCCTTATAGATAAATACACATGTACATATACATATACATATACATATGCATATGCATATGCATACATATATAAATATAAATATATAAAAATATAAGTATATATTAATAGATTTTTGTTTGGTATCCGAGTGAATTTTGAACGCTTCTACTTCTGGCTTATTTTGGCATTGCTTTGTATGTTTTCATATGGGATCCCCGAAAGTATGCAACATATTTTAATGCGTCGCTGAGAAAAGTATGCAATATTTTACTTATTCAGAGCCGCTCAAGTTTGGTTTTCCTTAAGGTATATAAAAATTTGTATGGATATTTAAAACGGAAAGTTGAAACATAATAATAATAAAATTAAAATAAAAAAAGTGAAATTAAACTTTTCACTAATATTCAATCCAAATATATATATTAATATTTTAAGTTTTTAAACTTTCGTTCCGCTCTGATCTATCGAAATAAAAGTAAAACTTTAAGAATGTAAAAGCATTGAGGCAGAAACTATATTTCTATAGGTTCATTTGAAATTTGAGTAGTTTTCCAAAGTTAAAAATTAGAAAATACTAAAAATGAACTACTTATAGATCAAGTTTTAAAAAGTATTATGTTCATAAAATTGATGATCCAAGAACAGTTACCCTGAAGAATGAAATCAACCAAATCAAAGTACATATCAAAAATTGACATAAAATCTACAAAAATATTGAATCTGAAATTACGCACCTTGCGTATTGTAATTACATGACTGCCGCAGAGTTTATGTTATGGCTTGTTTTTTTTTTTTTTTATATAAATTTAATCATAGCAACAATAACGGGGGCAACACTTAAAGGGGCCATGCAAAGTGCATTGGCTTGGGGGGCGACGATGCGCTAAGTGCGTGACAGATTGTGACAAATGTATGAAGACGGAGGAAGATTGGCTGTAAATATAGAAAACAATAATGCACTGATTCTACAGGCCAACGTTTACATAATGAGCTGTACACGGGCAATCTAGACCGGAGGTCTGTCCGTAACTATCGATATCTTATCTAAAAATGTCGTCAGTGTCGAATCATCGCAATGATTAGATTGTCCTTAAGGTAACCAATAAATAAAATGCAGTAAGCCTCGTGATTCATAAACGAAATATATGGGAGAATGCCAATAATTTTAATTATAAGCATTAATTTTGTGACATCGGGGATCTTCCATCATCCACCTCCCACCTACAGCCGCCCACTCACTTTCGCTTGTGCGACAAGTAATTGACCTTAAAACGTGACGTGCAGCATTGTGAAAACGGTAGCAACTGCTCGTTGACGGGCTCTGCCCAAGTTAGTTCCCACAACGGAGCGTCGACTATTTAACTAGCATGCGTTTAAAGTATCGTTACACACCCACAACACACACACATTAACACACGCGCATACACACGTCCATTCAATCGAGTGGAACCGGCTTGACAAGGGGGGTAGCATATCGAGGGGAAAATTCCATTGAACGTAACACGTGCCACTGTTCAGTGGAAACGTCGTGGAAAACGTCTGGATGGTCATGTGTCTTTTGGCGACTTTGATTTTTTTTCCCGTTGATGTTTATAAGGGGTCTCCATTGGGGCAGCAATTTAGATTTCATTTCCTCTTAATTGGCGCAACAGCAACAAAAGTGGGGAGTTTCATAAGGTGTTTGTATTGTTTTGTTTTTGTTTGCTTCTACGTATGACATCAGCTCATGGAATATTTCCCAACATGATCTGAAAGTCGATATTTACAACGGATTCTACCTTATCGATACGAATGCATACAGTTTACATTTTAATTATTTATTCTGTTGCAACGTATTGTTATTCCATCGATTTGAATAATATTAACAATTTATTAAAACTACGTACACTGACAATAAGTGTAGTCCACAAGGGCGGGACTATGGGGGTTAATGGGGGAAAAATATCACCGACGTACGGCTGACACAGCAATATTTGCTTTATTGCAAAACTTGGATGATATGTAAAGTTTTTGGGTCTCGGACGAGATTAGCATAAGACGAGGGTAGCTCAATAAGTCTTAGCTTAACCACAGCTAGCATGAGTAGTTGCACGTACTCATTGAGTTACCCTCGTGTTATCACTGATGGTATTTCATTGCAGTGGTACTCACCCCGTTATATAGAAAACCATTATTCCGATTGATATCCATGTTAGTGCGTGCGGCCGGCATATCCGTTGATTCTATAAGCGCCTCAACGGCGCTAAGATCGATTTGTGGTTTCCGTTCGGCGTAAGATGGAGTCTCGCTGCGCAGCGAGTAGTGGGAGGTGCCCAAATTAGAGGACTGATAACGGGCAAATATAGGCGACTCCTTGGCACTAAGGGTGCCCAGAGAAATAACGCTAGACGGTTGATGCCTATACTCTATCGGCCACGTATCATCAAATGCAAACCCGTGATTGAGGGCGTATTGGCAACGAAGGCAGGCACAGCTGCTGGTGCTGCTGTCAAGTAAGCTAGTTGACTTTGATTTATCCCTTGATGAGCCGATGCTAATATCTGTCACTGAGTCGTACAGGTTGTGTCTTCCAGCTGAGGATGAAACAACGCTGCAGCGTATAACGCCGGTTGCCATGCAGGGCTCGCGCAGGAATTGGGTGGGGGCGAAGTCTCCAATCTTTCTCAGCTCCTCGTTTCCAATACTGTGCTGCGTGCCGTTGCTCTTTAGACTTTGACAAAATACTGGTTCACTGGCTCACTGGCTCACTGACTCTTGGTTTTGTTGATATTATGAATTCAGTGTACTGTCTGCCTTTTTGCTTTATCTTGTCTCTTTCCTAGTCAAGGTCATTCGCACGCGCTTTATCTATGTGTTTGTATGTGGCTGCTATTGTTTCTTTTCTGGAGATTGCCAAGTGTTTTGCTTAGTAAATGCCTTCACAATGCTATTTCACTTATTCACAAACTCTCGATCGTTGTTTGTTCTCTTTGTTCTTTCATGGACTTTAACGGTACATCAACATGTGGTTGTCGACAAAATTCTATTGCTCTCTTTATCTCGCACTTTGTATAAATAAACGGTTTAATTACCGCGCGCACTTGAACTTTTTATATTTGCTTTTGCTTTTGCTTTTTTCTGCCCTTGTTCCTTGTCGCACAAATAATTAAAATTGCACTTTATATTCCTTAATAGAATTTCTTTTTTGGGAATTTTTGGTAAGGTTATCTCTGTAGGTGCAGTAAAAGTTTGTTGAACTCACAATTTAGCCAGCTGCTGCAGTTTTTGACCAACATCAAATGTCAAGTATAGTAAACAATTGAAAACTGGTTTGGTTTTTTGCATTTTTTGACAAGTAGAGCAATAAATTATTGTCGGACATTTAATATTCCCTTGAAAGTTTTGAATTGCATAAGGCTTAACTGATGATAATGGATTTTGTTGCTCTTTTGCGGCGTTAATTTTATATCACGATAATTAAATTCACACACGTACAAAACAAGACACGCGAATAACACTCTCGCTTTAATTTGAATAACTACACAATCAAGCGCAACACGTCCACACGCTCTTGCATGCAATTGTGAACTGAACGAAAGCTTTGACGAAAGCTTCGAGTTCTTGAATCGGTTATTCAGTTAACCGCTAAGCCATCAGAGCAAGTCGCTTACCCGCTGCGCATTGTGTCGATTGGCAAGCTTTAAATTGGCAATTGAACATGCCGCCAAAAAGAAAAAAAACAACAATAACTTAATAGCTATTTCAAAGTTTCATTTTCATTTTAATTTGAAACGCCCAAAATACAAAGCGGCAGTAAAGTATGCAAAAATATTGCCTTTATTCACCTTAATAATTAATGCTCTACAATTAATGTTAATTAAATTAAAGATTATTCAGCGATGTAACAAAGATTTTTATTTGCAACAGTTAAAATATATTATATATATCCTAATAGATACAAACCTCTTCTTATGATATATAAATAAAAATAAGTAAATCTCCTATCAGTTTTTTAAACTACTTTCTTTAAGTTAATGCCACCTGGGAATAAAGGCAAAAAAGGCACTCCGTGCTAGCTGCCAACTTAATGATATTATTGTACTTATTACGTGTACTTGACTATGCTTAATATTACGATATAATTTAAAATCTTTAACACCTAAAATGTAGTATATTTATGAAAAAGTAGACACAACGATCAACATTACGCCAAATAACAATTTAAACTTTTTCACTTTGTTTCAGTTGAAGTTTCTCCCGATGCTGCTTCAACATGAAATGCGATACGTTTTCGTAGACTAGGAACGTGATCATACAGGCCGGTACCACACGAATCAGACTTGCCTGGAGACCCTTGTAGAAGCCGGTAGGTCCCTCGTGTCTGCAAAGAAAACCAACATGGATGGACGATGAGTGAATGTAACAAAAGACATAAGCTACTTACAATTCAATGGCAATTCAGTTTAGCAAAGAGATTCTGCACAATTAGGGGTGGTAATACATTTATAGGAAACTACTTACTATAGCGGATGGCGAGTTGTTCAAGTTGCGAGCGGCTGAGCTTCAGCTGTGGTAGCCGCCTGCCCATAGCCTTTGGCGAAATGAAAAAGACTCGTTTTGAAGACTTGGGAAACTTTGATCGGTTTCTTAGCATTTTAATATAGTATGTACTTTGTATTTAGTACTTTGATTTCATATTTGATATCTTTATCTTTATAGAATTTCTGTTTCTATTTTTTTTTTCTTTTCTTTGTAGTTTTCTTTTTTCATTAGTTTCTTTCACAATGCATTTTAGTTTCACATTTAAGTATATGCTTATGTGTTCATAAATGTCAAGGTAATTTAATCTTAATAAAAAACCATTTTCAAAATTATGAAGAATCTTTTTGCCAAAACGAAAACTATACCTAATCTTAGTAACTTCATTAATTTAGGACAACATATTTACATTTCAATTATTCAATAAATAATTTAACTAAACTATTAACTAAACTTGTGCATTTGAAGTTCAAGACAGTTAGTTTCTACATTTCGAAATATTATTGATAATTGTACATTCTATAAGTGCGATTTGTGCTTTAACAAAAGCCTAACTATGGAATAGAGGCTTATAATTAAATGCTAGCTCTATATATAGATATATTAATTAAACTAAATATCAAATCATAAAAATAATACGAGTACAAAGATATGATTGGTTTGTCATTTGTTGCTGGGCACATTTAAATATACTCGACAGATTCATAAACATATTTGGGTAAGTTTTGGTCCTGACGAAATTAAGATTCTAATGTTTAGTTAACTATATTAATACTCTGTCGCCTAGCTGGTTAGCTTCTCCCAAATAAGCATGACCATGCAAATATTGGGCGTGACGTGAACCAGGTACGGCACCAGTCCCTTATAGAAACCGCCCATGCGTTCGTACCTCCATGTCTTCTTAATGCAGTCCCATGTGCCGCTATAACGATTTTGATGATCCTGTAGTCGGGCCCTCACAACTTGGTATGGATATGTGGCTGCAGCGGCGATCAGCTTCGAAATTGCGGCGAATGCCAAATATTCCGTAGTGGCCTGTGGACGTAAGAAAGCCAAAACGTGTACAGAGGTTAGTCAAAAGTCGTACGTGTTTATTTGCTCTTGAACAAATGCCAAATGGCGCGGGCGTCATCATGAAAAACGTATATTAGCAAAAATATACGGATACACATGCCACGCGCGATTTGATCATGTGATCTGCTCTGCTCTGCTCTGCTTTCAATTATACGTACCAATTTTGTGTCGATGGGTAGCTTGCGATACTCATTATAGGCGTTCTTTAGTTCCTCATATGTCATAAACTGTATTGCGCCATGGGATACACCAAGCATGCCGGGAACAAATCCTCTATACAATCCACGCATTCCCTCTGCCTTATATATCTCGGCCAAGGCATGGACCATGCCACGATATTCGGTACTAGTTGCAGCATCACACTGTAAGCACAATCTCGTCTTTACCACCCAAATGGGATTCGTTAGCAGGAGGGTAAGAGCACCAGACTCTGCCGCTGCCAACATATGCATAGCAGGACCCAGAGGCATTGTTGTATTGCCTCCTTGAATGAATGTTTTTATTGTGTTATAGCTGCCAAAAAATATAAAGTAAAGAGGAGAGTAAGTTTCAAGTCTTTAATAGAAATCGATGAGAATACTTACAACATAAAGTACAAGCCCCATGATGAGCCCGAGCCCCAAACGTTTGGTGTGACACCCTTGTAGAGACCCCGGAAACCCTCCTGCCGGAATATAGTGGAAAAGGCGCTGCCAAGTCCGCGATACTGTGGCACTGTCGCTGTGCGTCCATCGTTTACTGTAAAGGAAAAACCAAAGTTCAAAGTAAATAATAAATATTTATTTGAGTTTATTAAACCGTCTGGTCGTCAGCCTTGAGACAGTTTAAAGATCCAAGATTATTGGTTTAAGGCTGGTCTTAGTACATCTACAAACCAGTTGAAATTAAGAAATAATGATTGCATCCAAGATTAACAGCTGGTTGAATTTTTGGATGTTGTTTTTCAAGGGACTGTACATGATGTCAGTTGTTGACTTCAGGCTTTTGCTGGCTAATGGCCGAAATAATAATAGAAGCAACAACAAAAAAAATCATGTTGTTTTCGTGCCTGTCTGTTGTTGTGGCCAACAAAGAGATAGCGTTAATTGCTGGCAGCGGATGTGATAAGAAACGGTGAAAATATAGCAGCTCGTGCGTTAGCGTTAGCTTGCGATCAGTACATATAGAATATTGTCTATAAAGCCAATAGTAAGGTTCTAATAATATTTACTGACACGAGGCTGACACGATTGATCCGGCCTGACAACAGTTCCTCGGCGCAACGAAGAAAAAAAAGGGCTCGTCTGTCTATTTTTAGCACAGGCACCTCTCACTAGGATTTAACCTTGAGCATGATCGCAGACAAAGCTACAACATATTGTGTTTCATGGAATAACAAAATAATCAACTAATTTATTTTTAATGAAACTGTAATATACACCTCATCGTTTCCATACTTTTCTAATAAATGCTGACTTCAGTGTTAATATAAATAGAAAACAGCTGATTTCGCCCTTAGAGCTTACATATAAAATGCGATAAGGAGAAGCTTTTGACAGCTGCTATGCACTTGGCAACAACTGATGTTACAATCGGAACCAGTTTTTTATACAAACACAAGCTTAAACGTGCGCGGAAATATATGTATGTGTGTCGTGTGCGGATCTACATAAACGGATTTATTGTGCTTTTTGTTGATGTTGCCATAAAATACTCGATGTACAGTCAACACGTTGGTCACGTGATACCCGACGCAAAGTCAAAAGATAAACAAGTTTATATGTGTGTAGTCGCGTCGCTGACGTTTAAAATTTAAGTTTTCCCCGAATGCGTGTGCGTCATATATCGCAATATTATTCACCTATTGCGATATTGGTGTACGAATTTTAGACATTAGAGGGCAAGCTTTATGAGTTGAGAGCTACGTTAAGTATTGTATAAATATAAATATGTATTTCTTGCTTTATCAGATTCATTTCATTTTTCGCATAAACAACTTAATTTGTTGTTATTGTTGTTGAGGTTCTTGCCCGTTTTATAAAAATATTGATATGATTAATAAATATTCATAAAATTTGAAAGTTAATCGAAACAACAAAACTGTATTAAACTTGTTTACAGTTCAATTGTTTACGCGTAGAACAGAAAGTTTTCTGTTTGTATCGGCCCCATATATTTTTAAGCCTGAACTTGCGGAAACAAAACGAAATACTACCATATTTAGCACACGAGGACAACAGTGCAATGTAAATGCATATGTATTAATGGTGTAAATATACAATATGGTAAGAAGAGAACAATTAAAGAGGGTTAGGAAATCTGACTCGTTGAACTACAAATCCAAAGCTGTTATTCCCATATCCAGACCTTTGACTGTACTATAAAAGTATCCATAAAATATTGCATGATATCAATAATAAGTACTCATTTTGAGGGTGTGTTTTAGCTTTTTATCTGCACTTAGATTGTTCCTATCATTCCCGGACAATGATAAGTCAATATTGAAAGCATTATCGGTCGAATTACTTGCTAATATTTTTGCTTTTGCGACTGCTGACATATCAAAAAAAAAAAAATAAAAAAAACCTCAAGTGCAAGAAACTGTAACTTATGACGTCAACAAAAATAAATTAAAATTTATTTAAATGGTACACGTGCGGTAGTTTACTGTTTGCTTTACACATTATATTTTCCGCTTGTGTCACTTTACGATATTTCCATGGAAAATTTTAGAAACGCGCAAACACCACAATGCATTCAAAAGAAAAGCAAGCAAAGATAACGAATACATAATAATAAACAACTACATATGCATTTTAAATGCAAGACAGACGATTTATTCACGTGCCAGACACTTGCATTGAAGCTGATAGCTTTGTAGTTCAATAATTTGGATTTTTCATTATTGCGACTTTATATTGTTTCATATATTAAATAACTGATTACACTGACCCTAGTAGCTTCTCGATTGTAGTACTCACCAGCAAATCGAATTTTAATAAGATCCAAAGGATGTAGGATTAATGTTGATGCAACACCACCAGAGACTCCAGCCACTAGATGCTCATATTTGACATGTGCAAACACATTAAATTTTATTTTGTTAGCGCTACCGTTTGAATTCATGTTTATGCGTTTTCTTTGTACAACTCGAAATTTATATTATTTGATATATTTGGTGCAGCGCAATTTGCCTTCTTCTTAATTCTTTGCAACTAAAAATTGTACTAGCTATACGTAATTAAATATTGTATTGTATTTACAATCTTTGGCCTTTAGCTCCTCAGTGTAAAGTCTTGATTTTCAGTTCAAAATCACAGAAACTTGTTACACATGACGGTTGTTCGATCTGTTTCGAAATTTGTCTTGTTGCTATGCGCAGAATTTTGTCTGTTGTTCTTGTCGCTGCCGCTGCTACTGTTGTTAGTGATGTCGCTGCTGCTGCGTTTACTTGAACATTTTTGCCTTTGTTTCGTTGCCGAGCACATATTTTCTCTTTGGCAAATTGATTGTGCAGTTCAAGTTTTCTGTTTACTGGTACAGCTTTGGGCTTATATATATATATAAACTATATATATTAAGCTGCATGTGTGACAGTTGGCTGCCAAAATAGTATATATCTCAATTTGATGTGTGACGAACGAGGCTGCTTCGTTATATGATTATTTAGTTTTACTTGATTTTTAGATCTGCCATTAGCTTATGTAATATTTTCTCTATGAGTTTTGATTAATCCAACAATTATTCATTCGTTTTAAGCTAAGGTATTTTCTCACTGTTGCAAAATACACGTGAAGCAGATTAAATAATATATGACTTTTAAATGCGCGTGCAGAAGTTTTAGTTTCTAGACCTCTCGCTCTGCTCAACCGATTGACGACGAATACACGAATGATTCACAGTTCAGCCGATATGGAGCTTATGTAGTGCTAAAAAAAACAAAAAGAAGAATTTGCCATTTATATCGATATAAACATTGATATCGATGTTTAACAATTTACACATAAGCTAACTAACTTTTTAATTTGCAAAGCACTTCAATTTGTTACATTTAGCACTAAAATATTACTACTATAATATATTACTTATTGCTAATTTAAAACTCTACTAAATTTAAAGAAATTTGCATGTATAATTGAACGGTGTTAATGTCAGCATTTCATGTGAATGGCAAATAAAATTGCGCCTAAATGCTGAAGCGGGACTTTCTGGCAGTCATAATCGAAATAAGTTAATGTGGTTGGAGCGGTTTTGCTTAGTGTTGAAAAATATACCCTATAGTTTTTATTTTTGTTATTATTTGATTGTGATTGTGAATAATTAATGTCTGTGTATCCTCTTAGAATTATATATATGTATATGAATATAAAAGTTCCTTATTTAACTAGTGTTTCTTCTGAAAATAAACGATGCAACGGTATGTCATGAACCTTCAGTTATTTTTGCTACTTTAAATTAACAGGGTCCAGCTTAACTTTAAAATAATACGATTATTCAATATTTTTAACAAAAGTAACAATTAAATTTTATAACATTAAAATAGGATTATTACCTCTTGCTTAAAGCTAAACAAAATAAATTTTACCGTTAGAGTTGCATATGGCCCATTTTATGAGTCTACGATTGCCTGCCACATGTCAATATATTGTGAGAATGGTTTTATTTGTCTAGCGCCAAAACTGGTAATCATTTGCTGAATTATTACTAAAATATTTAAATATTTAAAACTCATGATCTTTATTCGTATAAAACTTCCTTTAATATGATGTTTAACTTTTATGGTCGGCCCTTCATTAATCATGGTTGTTAATTTGCTTCCGAGGTTTTCGTTGCATTTTGGAAAGCAAGTTAAATAAAATGTATCCACAATGTTAAATTTATATTAGGATGGCATTTTAAAAATGATATGTTGGTTTTCTTTTCTTTTGATTTATTATTACAAAATACAACTTACTATTAGAACGAAAATGTTTTTTTTTAGCGGCGGCGGCAAAAGAAAGAGTTAAGCAAATTTCTGAGATGCTTAATCACATTATAAAAGCTATTGTCATAATTTTATTGCCTCAATATATTATGTATGTATATTTATATTTGTATGTATGTATATGTATAGAAAAAGTATGTAAAGTTGGTAGGATACTGTATTAATTTAATATGATTGCGGTTTAGTCTTTACTTTCAATTTTATTAAATTTACAACAAATTTCTTTTCGCGTTATACAAAAACACAGCGTAAAGGACTGTCAAAGGACTGTTTTGACTTATTCCCCATAAATTTGGGTGTTCCTTGTAGGTAGTTCGTTAGGTTCAGTATCAATTTTTGGCAGGATATTATATGTTTATTGTGTGTTTGTGTATAATATGTTTGTGTGTATATTTTTGTATTTATATGTATTGTGTGTATATATTTAATGTGTTCTGTTCTGATTGCTGTGTATTTTTTCAGCTACGCTCAACCAATTTCGCTCGTACAAAGACCTAATATTAAATTATATAAAATAAATAATCGAAATTATAACCATATACGACTTTCATTTAGCGCATACGAAATATAAACGTATTTTTAGAGAAATTCAAACGATAACGATCAGCTTCTACAAGCATTTTTCTCTCTCTCTCTCCCTCTCTCTTTGTCTCACTCCGTTGCTCTCTTTAACTATATATCATATCCTTTGTTATTCTTCAGTTTTCCGTCTATATCTTTATATTTTGTTTCTGCAAAAAGCATTCTTCTAATCATCGTCGTGCGCATTGTCTGTTGTTGCCAACTGAGACGCAGGATGATCATTGGCACTTTCGTTGGTATGACTCTTGTCTGGTGAACCCGTTGTCGCACCGGCTTGGCCGCTGCCGTTCTTGTTACTGTTGCGGGCATCAGTCTCGTCACCAGCGGCAGCATTCGCCTTGGCTTCTAAGGCACGTATGCGATTTTCTTGCTTGACAATAATCGCCTTAAGCTTGCGAATCTCATCCAAAATATTGCGATGATCCTTTTCCTATTGGAATATAAACAAATCAATAACAAAATTTTAAATAAAATTAATATTTAACTCTTACCGTAAATGTCGCTGCAGGCGGTCCAGATTCGTTTGACTCGTTATTGTTCACAGACGAATGATTTGCAGCTGTTGTGCTTGACGCAGCTCCTCCTCTTGAGGCTGACGCCTTGTTAAGAATATTTGCCTTCTTGTTGACCGTCAACGAGCTGTTGCCGGTTGAGACATAGCCACCCTGCACAATAGAAACGCGATCCTGATTAGGTTTATTAGAATAACTGTTCGTTTTGGATTACAACAAAAAACAATTAACACAACAACAAGCGCCACGCAGCGTGCGTGTTAAGGCGTGTGTAAGCCGTGATTGAGTGCATGAGTGTTGTGTGTAGAAAATACATGTGTGTTGTATGTGGGGTGTGCCTATGCAAATCAATTGCAGTTAGTGCGTACTGACTGTGTGTTGTTGCTGGAGCAAAGGCTGACAGGACACAAACGTAGATAACGCAGAAGAGCAAGCATCAGGCATCACAAATTTTGGTAGCCACGCAGATGCAGGCACGGCACAAGAAGCAATTACAAAAAAGCCATTGGAATACAAATTCTTTGACATGTTCTTGTACATGTCGGCAATGGGACATCTCATGATAATATACGCTCTTCATTAGGAGTGAATTTGACCCCGGTGCATGATGATGCATTAGCGGCGCCACAGCTCACGAGCGCTGTATTCCAATAGAAAGCAATCTGCAAAGCTGGCACTGTGGTCACTTACTTTAAGCGAGAATGTGAGCGGATCGGCATCTTTGCCAGCAATCCAATCTTCGGCTGTGATTGCCGCATCTTCAGCCAGTGTGTCCGGATAGAGATCCTCTTGGAAGAGATCAGACTTGCGTGGCACTGTCATCGATATGACCTGACAGAGTCCATTGTTGTTCAGCCGATAGAATTTGGCAATTTCGCAGGTGGTTACATCACAGCCTCGTTTTGGCATCAGTCCTATGCCACGCTGTGGATCTGGCGTTTGAAACGTGTTAATGTAGTGCACAAATGGAGGTTCCGGCGTCACCTAAAAGATTCGTTGGAAGCCGTTAGTCAATTAATTCATATAGGATAGTAAACAAGAATACGGGGAATACCTCGAAATACCGAATCACAGAATCGCCTTTGCCGCACAGGTAAATAAGATTTGTGTCCGCATCGTACAGTGGGAACATGACACCATTAGACGTGTCGAGCTCCACCATGACAATGGGTTCACTTAATGCGTCTGGGGCACGCAGTGAATACTGACGTTCAGAGCTGCGATTGAAGCCGGTAGTGAATATAAGACCATGACGCAGAAAGATTGCACGTGTGGCCTTGGAGCCTTCGTGGCACATGGCCTCACTCTCTAGTTCAGCACTGCGTGGATCATAGATACGTATCTTTTTATCCTTACACGTGGTCACCAGCTTTGAGCCGTCCCAGTTAAAGCAGGCACTATACACAATATCAGGATGAGAGTCAATGTGCACGAGTATTTCACCAGTACCCACGTTCCAGATTACTACCTAAAAGTTTAACGTTCAGTTATTTTGGAAATCTAGGAATTTATTAAGATAATCTTACCTGGTTGTCGGAGCCGGCAGTGAGCAGCACATTAAGAGCGGAGGGATGCCATAGCACCAGGCCAACTCGTCGCTGATGGAATACCAGATCAACAACGGGCTCCGTGAGCGTACGCGATAAGCCGCCATCAGGAATTTGCCACACTTTGACAACACAATCCTCAGAACCGGAGGCAATCACATTGTCATTATGTGGGCACCACGCAATATCAAGTACAGGCCCCTTGTGTCCACCCACAAGTGGATGATCCGCCGCAATGCGTCCAACCTGAAAGATTAGAAAAAGAATATAATTAATATTAATTTCAGTCACTAACGTAAAAGATTAATTGCTTTAAAAATGTCAAATTTCGACCCATTAACCCAGTTCCCAGTAGCAATATTTATAGAAATCCTCACCAGAATCGTTTAGTCAAACTTGCAAGCGTTCATAATGCTTAACTTCATGGTGGCTGCCAAGACCTGCATCATTTTTTTCAGGAGCAGATGCGTGCAGTTTGCAATTAATAGAGAAACACACGTGTAGCACTTTCGTCAAATTTAAGTGCTAATAAAAAATTTTCTAGTTTTTTTTTTTTTTATTATTTTTATTTTAATGAGCGATTTAAATTGATTAAGTGAACTTAAAAAATTAAACCCTAGAAAGACCGAAAGTGCCAGTTCCCCACAGATCTAAAGTCGATAGTAAGAGATGCATAAGTAAATATGGGCACACTGGCTAAGTTTTTGAATAAACCGATTGCATTCAGTGAGCATGACAGTTGTAACATGATATCGATTATTTTTAAGTCAGATCAAGAGGATCATCTTGCTAATTAGTTGGTCGTGCAATAAATGGTAGACAATTCGGTAGACAATTTCCACTGAGTATTCCAGTTGAAAATAGATTTATGTATATGCACATTAAGTGGAGCGTGTGAAAGTTGAGCTAAATAAATTTTGGATGGGGGCCTTACACATTTTGCATACAAATTTGGCCCAATTAGAACGCACAACACTTAGCCAGACGTTTTTTTTGCTGGTGGCAATACGTTTTGACCAAAACCGGAGAGATCGCTTTCGGTCCCAAATTTGGGTGGCAGCAGCGCCCACGCAGTTGCCGATGACAGCTGAACGGATGTTCAATGTGTTTGGTGTGGTGTGTTTGGCTGCCAACCGAAAGTGGAAGATTTTGAATTTGTATAAATATTATTTTCAAAATTATGGCAACGCAATGATTATTCGAATTCGAAATAATTTATTAATTTTCTTTTTGATTTTTGAAATTCATTTTTTTTCGATTAATTTTCTTTTTTTTTTTATAATTTTATTTTTTGTGTTTTTTTTTTTTTGTAATCTTTTTAAATTTAGACAATTTGGTGTGTCATGTTGGCCAACGGCCAAAATCCAATAGTTCGCCCAGAGATGCGACTAATGAGAATAGAGAAATTGTTAGAAATCGAGAGCGCAGAGAAGAGAGAAAATATCGAGAACATTAAGCAGACAAGTGATGTACATATTGAAAGAAAAAAAAAAGTCATAATTAAATATATATATATACATATAAATATATATATGTATATTTATGTATATGTACACATTATATATACATTCTCTATTCAAGTAGAGAATGTGTAATTGTTAGCATTAGATCCTGCAACTAAAGAGATTTACGAGATGCTTTTATTTTTAAACGTAAACCACTCGGTGTTTCATACGCCAAATCTATCGACGTCATTTCCTACATCTACGTGGCAACAAGCCCGCAAATGGACCCGCAAACATTTTGCGTATGTGTCCCTATAAATAGTGGAGCTCTCTATTGTTCTTTATATAAATACATATATATAAATATATATATAATAAATCGGACTATACTTGGACTGTGTGGCATTGCAACCAAAATAGGGAGTTCCTTTCAGAGATTTTCCAAAAAAGATGTTTGTGCATACTCACTTTATTGTGTGGCAAGACAATAAACGCTCCACCTCCCGCCGACTCTACAATGATGGCTAAGAATTTTGGATTAACAGCGCAGAATGTAGAGTCCCAGCTGGACTTGGAGACTCGTATATTGTCATAGCATTGCTCCCGTTTTAATGACTGTCCATAGACGTGACGAAATTTTGAGCTGCGTACTACACGAAATGACATCTTTTAGGTTTCTGTTTCAGTTGTTGTTGCCGTTGGTGTTGTTGTTACTGCTCTGGTTAATTGAGTTTTTGGCCCCGTTATAAGTAGCTTGGCTTTTCTTGTTGCTGTTCTGCTGACTTTAAACTTCTTCAATTTTTGTTGTTTCAGTGTTCGTTGTAGATTTATGTGCGAGGTTAATTTTGTTTCTTATTTTTCACTTGTTTTTGTTTCCGTATTAAGTTGTGTATTCCTGAAATGAAAAAGACATTTAAATATTAAAAAGAAAATCATTTAATTTCAAATTCATTTACTTTGTCAACTAAAAAGAAAAAAATTTAAGAAAATGACGTAAAGCTCCTGGTTAACCCTGCTTAATTATCGATTAATTGAAAATATATTCAAATAAAATACTTCTTTGAGGCTCAGAACAATAAAATGATAAAAATTCAAGGATTATGATAAAGATAAGAATTTTAATGATTTTTTAAGATTTTTAACTCTATTAAAAAAGAAGCTAATTAGTTTAAGCCCAGAGCTACTTCAAGATTTCAATGGATGTTTCAACAAATTATTTGCATATTCCTTAAACAAACTTTAGCAAATTTATCAAAGAGCAAATCAACGCAAAATCAAAGGCTATCAATCGTCTCGATTATAAACATTCAACAAAAGTTCCCCCATCTAACAAATAGATAAATAACTGTTTAGTTTGTTGTTTTCACAACCTCGAATTGTTTAATAAATTTGCATATTACGTTATTCGTTGAGTTGTGCAACTATTTTGTTAGTTTATTGATGATGTTTAAAAGAAAAACAATAACAATGACAACACATACAAGCACATACAAGTATAAAATCGCTTAAACATAAATACTCACACACACACACACACACACAGCATACATACATAACACATTATGATTATTGAACAGTTACAAATAGGAAACAAAATCGCGGCTCAGTTGGCGCCTCAGAACTCACTTTCACGCAATACTTTAATTTGAAAAACGAGCATCGCGAGAAAATGAAACGAAACGAAAATAATACATAGTAATAAAATTATTAATATTTAGCTAAGAGGCATTCATTATATGACATCATAATGCCGAAATAACAAATTGGCTGACAACACGTGAGTTATGGCTACACATAAGTAAAATAAAAAAAACACAAAAAAAAAAAAAATACTAACAAATTCGCAAAGCCTTCAACTTGGGTTGGGCCCAAATACCTATTATGGGTATTGCCGAAAGACTGACTAAACGACGGCCCCGCAAGCTTTCGTTTTTTAATCAGAGAAAAACAGAAATAGAAAAAAAAAAGTTTTAAACAAAAACCGAAAAACGAAAAGGCGAAGGCTCGTAAAGTTATTAATATGCTTCTTATACCCTGTAACTTTATGAATGACTCAAAAGGTATACCATTTGTTTTTTTATCTACATTTTCTACCTGCCAATTAAATTAATCATCGATTTTGCTTTAAAAAACAGAGTTTTTTCTTTTCTATAAATAAATTGAAAAAAAAAAATCCGATAAGTAAGAAATTAATTATGGTATTTTACATATATATGGTATTTATATGTTGTGGTATTTTATTGAGCATTAAAAGTAAATTATTATTTAATATGTTAATTAAGTGTTAATGAGAACGCATCTCGGACTAGAAGCCTTCTTCCATAAAGGTCGTAAAGCATTAAAAAGTCGTATACGCCTCTTTACTTGAATATTTAAAAGTATGTTAAATGTAGCTGCGCATAGCACAATAAATTTGTCATTGACCTGCTAAAAATCATATTTAGTTATATATATATATTTATTTAAATTATTAAAAGAGTTCTTGTGTGTGATAAAAAATATATATATATATTTATTACACCCGTGAACTCATTTTAATTAAGTTGAAAACTAAACTCTCTCGACTTCTTGTGGGTGAGTGGGTGGGGTGTGTTACCCACTTAGTCAGCCAATCCAAGTGACTGTATCTTCGGCATTGCCATTGATAAGGGGTATCAGTTGGAGGTATTAGAAGCACAGATAAAGTGCTGCAATAATATGGCAAATTGGAAATCTTTCAAATATTGACGCATATATAGATTTTTTTAAATCGATCCCAATAATTTCTCTATTCTCAAATATATTTAAGCATACTAACATTTATATTCACACACGTTTAGTGTGTGCTTGTGTGTGTGTGTGTGTGTGTGTGTGTGTGTGTGTGTGTGTGTTTATTAGTGTTTGTTTTATTTATGGTGTTTATATGCCCCAAGAACACCTTCGCTTGAAAATTTTATACATTTTTCAGCTGTTGAAGGTCAAACTTATTAATAGAAAATTCTATCATCTTGGGTAAAATTTAAATTTAATATAAATATGCATTCATGCACACATAGACGAACACTCACACACACACACACATATGCACACCCGCTTTGTAATTTGCTTTTGATGTGTTTATTTCGTTGGCATTTGCCATTTGTATGACTTATCGAGGCAATCGAAAGTTGTATATGCCAAATTTTGGATGCCTAAGAGTCTCCCCTGCCCCTCCCCACTCCCCGCTCGTCAAACGACGCATTCTTTAAGCTAACGATAAAGAATACTTTTTACCGGAAGTTGATACAAATGAAACCAGCTACTCCACATACGAGGAGTATATACATATTATATAAAAAACATTGTATGAACACATGAATACATACAAATGTCTATGTAGTAGTGTTCGTTGTATCGCTGTACGTGTTGTTGACGTTGAATGAGAGACAGTGACGGTGGTGACTGTGACTGTGACTGTGACTGTGACTGTAACTGTAACTGCAAGTGTAACTGTGTGGGTGCGGCTGCGGGTGGTAAGTCGACTGACACTGTTGAATGTATATACAATAGCTACCAATAGTAAACTATCACTGTAACATGGAATTAACCTGTTTGACTTACCACCACTTCGTCGTCTATGAGTTATCAATTAGTGTTCGACATTGTGACATAGTAAATACAGTATTTATTTATTTACGATAAGATACAACAAATGTTTCTCAATCAAAAGAAAATAAATGAAAATAGTTGATAGCTAGCTGAATGTATGTTTTAGATACACAATGACTGTCACTTGAGCCGTTGCATTGAGAAATGCCGAACAATAACAGAAAATATCATGAGTCACACAATCAGAACTCAAGCGCAGACTTCCTTGTGGCTTCTTGATAAGAGCTGGCGGCTAATTCGCCGTATAGGTAACATTTGAAGCAACAAACAAGGAGAAGGTGCATTTTCTTCCTATGATTATGATTAGTTAGTATCTTTATCAATTAGCGTATTAAGTATCAAATATATAAATATAAATATATGTGTGTGTGTGTGTGTGTGTGTTTCTGATATTCCTTAAGTAAACGAAACATGAGCTGCAACTCGTGTTTGTGTGACTTATTGGAGGCACTGTATGGGCTGACTGAGTGCAGCATCCAGTGGCCTTTTCTTATGTATGAATGCATCAGTTAATGCTTGCAACGCACCAGCGGCGACTTTGCCGACGACGTCAACTGACGACTGACGACTGCCGACTTACCACAAATTGCCTTAATGCTTGATTGCAAATCTTAACGCTTTGTCGAAACGTTTCACCGGTCAATAATTCTAATTGCTTACAAATGTAGCTGTGTAGTTGCTGCCTGTCGGCGGCGTGACTAAAAAACAAAACCAAAGCGCTCCACAGGGCGTAAGGGGGCGCTGTCCAGGAACAGTTCCACTCGTCAATTAAGCTTTCACGTTGTTGTTGTTGTTGTTGTTGCTGTTGTTTTTAATGTATATTTTTTTCAGTGTTAACGCAGCAGCAGCAAATGCAATCGAGTGTACAAAGAATTGACAAGCGCGGGCATTGAACAAAGTGATAGAGGGGCAGGCAACGGGCTGCAAGGGGTGCTACGGAGCAAGTGGCAAGGGGCGCTGCTCCAATTGACTGCAGAACAATGCTGATAGGTCCGTTATAATCCAAGTGTCCAACGTCTAATTAGCTCAGTCGGCGTGAATGTGTCATGAAGCATACGATCAGCAGCCACAATAACACAATAAATTTCCCTAACTTCTTTGATAGAGTAATTCTTGTAGTCATAGGGAATATCATTTAATTCCAATTGGAAAATATTGATATTGCTTGAAAAAAATTAAATTTGGTATTATGATTTAATAATTGATATATTATTAGAAATGTTTTGTGGGGGTTTGTCTGCACAAAATGTTTACAGAGTATTTTGTGGGTCGTCGGATGGAAGTAATGACTCATCAACGCCAGACACAGATCTGATAAGCATCAGCGTCAGCATCAGCATCAGCTGCAAGTGTGCACTTATCATAGTTGACTGCAAGAAAAGCAAGAGTCGTCGTCGCCGTACACATCGGATGGAAACTTTCGCCTGCATATCGATGTGAGCTGCTGCAGCAGCCAATGCAAGAGCTCTGAGATCTGAGATCTGAGTGCATGCGGCACTTGATGATGTCATTAGATATTACAATGATTGCCGACGGTAGGCTACAACTACAACTACAACAACAATAATAATAACAACAATGCGTCGTCGCTGCCGTCGTCATCATTGCCTTGTCGTATTTAAGTTCATCAAACTGCCGTTTGTGTGATTAACTTAAATCTTGACAAAAACCGCGCAAGTGTCTGGCTACAAGGCGCTCAAGCGGTTGACAACAATTCATGCAACTAGAGAGGGGTGCGTGTCATTCTCTTGTCTGACAAAAATAATTTTCGAGTTTCCTTCAAGAAAGCTCTGCATATAAGAGAAGTAAATGTTGTTGTTGTTGTTATTGAGTAGTAAAAGTAATCAAAACAATTATTTGATTAGCTCATATTTTTAATTCGAAATTCTTAATAATTTTTATTAATTGGTCGGTCGATTCGTATTAATGAAATATATGTTGCGTTTGATCAACGTATAAAATTCAATTAATATCAATTATCGTGATGCTGCGTGCTATTTCGTGCTTGCTCGTGCAAACGCTTAAAATCACGACACGCACCCAACTTAATATGCAACAACAAAAACAACAACAACAACAACAACAACAACAACAAGACACGATAGGGAGGGCGCAGAGACTGTGCGGCTTGGTGGGTGTCGGTGTCGGTGTCGCAGCCGAGTGAAAGTGGAACTCTGCTGCTAAATTTAACTATGCATTGCTATTTGTTGTAATTGTTGTTGTTGTTGCTGTCTTAATTGCACGACGCTTCTCCGTTTCGCGTCAATTTGTTGCTATTTTTGCCGCATTTGCGCTTAGTCAGAGTGGCGGCAGTTGTTGGTGTTATTGTTGTTGCTTTTTGGACACTGTCACTTCATTTGCATACATATTTGCACACACACTCGCACAGACAGAGCCACAGACAAACACTTTCCTATACTGCATGCGTTTTTCATTTATATTTTGTCACTAATTGGCATTTCTGAGTTTTTGTCTTTTCATTTTGGTTTTTCGTTTTTTTTTTATTTTTTTTGCCATCATTGGTTAACCCATTTTTGGACAACCACAGCAACGACTGGGAGTAATAACAGCGCTAACAACTACAAGAAACTGTGCGTGGGGGGTGTGCTCGCACGCGCTTCTACACTTTCTCAGAGAGCGCCACAGACGTGGAACGCAAACGCAGACGCGCCGCTGGAGGTCGTTTGTTTTTCACACTTGTTTTAAACTCAAATACGAATATACATATATAAAAAAAAAAATATATGTGCTACACGCATATACACATACGCAAAAGACTGCTGTAGACTGTTTCTGTTGGATATTTGTAGTTCTACGCTTAGACCACATCGGGAGCCACGTTTCTTGTCAATTGGCAATTGGCAATGTCTAACAATATTTCAATTGCGGCTTATCGCCTGCGTTTGCGCCCACCACAGTTCAAACTGTTGACCAAACTAAGAGCACGCATCGGGACACCCCCACGACTAACGAATTGAATTTTGTAACTTGTTGCTTCCAGAGCAACAATTGGCCGCTCTCTTTTCGCTTTTACCCGCCACAATTATTGCTCTTTTTGTTATAGTCAAAGCTTTATAAACAAGCGGTTTGTCTTCTAAGCCGGAAGATGTGAGCACAAAACAAACAAAAATTACAGCTAACTGGCATAAGAATTAAAAAACAACAACAATTAATTTAAATATCTGTGCATGTATGTGGGTATTGTGTGGCAAGAAACACATAATTTTTGCTTGCGAGCTTTCGTTTTGTTTGCTTTTCTTTCATTTTGCAACATTTTCGGCTTTCGGTCTTTTTGTTGTTGCTGTCCAAGACGCTTCTCATTTTTATTCCCTTTTTTGGAGTGTTGCGACTCATATAACACTATGTGGGAGCGGGAAAGCAAGTAACAACATTTTATAGCTGTACTCTTCACATGCACTGCGCTCACTACTAAAACGCACACGTATGAGCGCGCGCGTACACACACAATTACAATTGTCGCACTTATTTTATTTGCCGTGATTTGAATGATTTTGTAATACGCGCGTACATTATTTAAATATAATTTTATTATAAAATTCTCTTAATTTTTAGAAAAGACAAATAAAATGTCTGCCACCTATATTTATTTATAAAAGTGACACTGTAATTTATTGACGTTTATATCAAAATGCCAAAGTTGCCGCAACAATATACAATATTACCAACATATTTGATCACTCACTTTAATTTAGCATTTATGCTTGCATGTATTTGCTCTTTTCTGTATTAGAAATTTAGAATTTTGCACTTCGATGTTCAGCAGTTTATAAAAATTTGCGGTTACGAAAATACAAAACGTAGCAAAACGCCGACGAGCGAGACGATAGAAAACAAAACTGAACAACCAATCGATGTGACCGACGTTCTTCAAGTGAAAAAAAATGTTCCGGCTGTTAGTCAAATTCAAAAAATACCAAAATATATGTTGAGTGCGGTAATATTTGAAAGTCAAACGATGGTCACCCTAATAAAACATACTAACGGAATACTTATAAATATTTAAAAAATAAATTAGAAAAATTATAGTTTCATTAAATATATAAAAAAATATATATTATATATATTTTCTTCAGAATTAAATTATTATAAACCAATTTAAATGGAAAGTGAAAACTTAGAGCTTTTTTTTCTCAACTAAAACATTTTTGAAATAACGATTGTTACACAAAGTAATATAAATAATTTTGTATTTAACCACCATCTTTTCGAGGCATTGTGATTATTTTAAGGACCTCTGTTAAAGGATATTCCAATAACAAGGCTGCAAGAAAAGCCGCAATGTGTGTTAAAAGAAAGACCAGCACAACGTTGCCAAACTGTATAAATAAAATTATAAAATAAACTTCTAATTAAAACTGTTTAACTTACCAAAAAGAAACTGTTTACATAGACAGGGTCACGAAAATAACCAGCGACCAAACGTAATACTACGATATGCCAAAGAAATGCTTGAAAGGAAATTCGTGCCAATGGGCGGAACACCGGCAACGAACAGAATTCATATGCAATCCCTGAAAAGGGAGAGTTATTATAACATTCTTCATGTACCTTTTATTAAATACTTACACCCAACTTTAAAACACATGCCACATACAAACCCGGCACATATAAGAATCCATAGATTTTTATAAGTACCTGCATAAAGTGCTAACCAAATGGAGGGTTTCTCAAAATCGTATTTGATGAAAATAAATCCAGAGAGAAGTACCAATATAGCTGCTAGAATAAGCAGCCAAAAGCCAAGTTCAAACTTCAGTTTTCCCCTGTATCGGTTGGCGTTCGGTGAGGCGCGCACTTTGAGATACAAATCACCACACAGGAAACCCAATATATAGCCACCCATGTTTGTGTAGAACGGTGGATATATCTGATAGAAAGTCTCCGAGTCGCGGAAGTACAAGTAACGAAATGTTCTGTCGAGAAGCCCAAAGTTATTTATAATAATTATTATTTGGTTTGTGGCTCAGACTCACTCTGGTTTTATATGATAGACGGCATCCAAATTAAGGAAATACGTCAAAAATGCCGGAACGGCAAACGCCAGCAGAAGGAGTAAAATGTAGATGAAACGACGGACTCTTGGATACCTGAAAGTAACTATTTGTTATATTTCTAAGAATATATCAATTAAATCTGTTTACTTTTTTATTATTATAGCTACCAAGAGGAACAGCTCAAACAATTGCATATCCGCGGCCATGTACCATGTTTGTTGTGCGCACTGTTAGGTAATAATGAATTTGGGTTGAAAAATTTTATTTATATTCCGGGAAAACTTACACTGTCTTCCATCATATAATTGTTCACGAAAAATATATTTTTCCACCATTTTTCGCGACAAAAAATCCTTTCCGCTTCCGTTATATGTCGCCAGAAGGGACCGTCGCCCAACCTTGTAAGAATTGTGGCATTAAAAAGTATGAGCATGACCAGTGACGGAATCATCCGAAAATATCTAATGAAGAAAACCCGAAAATAAACCCTTACGCAGGTTAAAACTGTCGAGGATTTGTTGATCAACTGACGTTCCGTAAAGTTTACGTAAAGCAGGAAAGCACTCATTATAAAGAAGATCTGAATGACAGCATTTCCGTTTTGGAATATGGAAGTCTCAAATCTATAGAGGAATTGCTCGAAGAATTCAGGATTTTGAATCTGAACCGTCATAAAGATCATCAAAGTATGACCGAGTATCACAAAAAAAACCCCAACCACTCGGAACGCATTGAAGAACTGAAGCTGCTTGGAATATTCCTGTTCCGTAGGTAAAACGAGACGATAGTAATTCCGACATAGGGAGAAGGCACAGAGAAACCTTTGGGCTGAAAAAGAAAAGCCTCCTGCCAATTGACAGCTTTAGAAGTTTTCTGGGAATCATACCGCGTGTCTTCAGGCTTTCTCTATAGAATGCATTGCCTTCGATCCTATCAGGAGATGGTTGCCTCAGCTTCAGCTTATAGTCGTAGAAGGACGACATTAGAGTGATTAATAAAAGTAGAGCAAGGAGCACATAAACCGTCACATCCAGTGCATCTGCGAAAGTTGGTAAAGTAGCTTAATCCTCACATGATGGGTAACTTACCATGCTCCAGGGTTTCATTAGCTCGCACACAATACTCAATACTACTACGCATTCGAAGCTGGAACTTGCGTCCAAGCCCGCGATTCAGGCAGCTGTTGACCAACTGATGATAGTGTATATGCTCATCGGATGCTCTCTTATGCACCCTGGCATAGTATGTTCTTAGCTGACAAGCCAAAAGGATAATAGTCAGTACATGTACATCACATACACATACACAACCACCTACCTCTGTATCCAATACATTGCCTTCGTAAAGCGCTTCTAGCTGATATTTGGCAAGTGTGTGCAGTGCGCTCTTGCAGTGTTCCAGACACACACCCACAAACAAATGATCGTGACGGAAATTATGTTTTTCATCTCTGGAAACAAGCTCTATTTGTTTCCATAGCGTAGAGTTTTCATTGGCCACAATCTCCGCGTAGACTAGGCAGTAGGTGCTATGTGTCAATAGTTGACTGGGAGGATTTTGCAAACACTGATCATAGTCATCTAACTGGAACATGGCTGGCATCTGCCTGTAGTGGGTCACTACACTTACAATTGACTTAGTTACCAGCTCCGAATGATTTATCAGGATAACTCACAATTAAATTTCGAATTATTCCCTTTACTATCGCCATACTGAATTACCAGGAGTAGAAGTAATCCTGTTAATGCCACCAGCTTCATCCAATGCATGCTTTCCTGTGTTTTAAGATGAACTATTCGAAAATCGTGTATTTTGGCGACTTTAAGATCGTTCGATAATACAATTGCGTGCCAAGAGGCATCGCTTGAATGACTTAGCAAATGCAAACCCAAAAGGTCACAACAAATCAATCAAAGCTCTAAGTGCAACTTACAACTGAGTGGGAAGAGTTACATCCAAAAGTATTTCTATATTATGGGGAGCATCACGGCTTCTATTTAATGATCACGTAAGGCTTTATTTAAATTTAAGTTGTACTTAAGTAGGAGGTTTAGAGAAGCACGGAAAGTAACTAAAACGGTTCTGAAGCTATTTTTAAGATATTTAGTATCTGACTTTTACATTTTCGAACATCCCTTACAGTTCACAATTAAGTACCAATACACAGTTTGTTATTTTCTCTACGCATTGTTTATTTCTTGATTTTTTATTGAGCTTAAAAATAGTTCCGTTGGCCGAAGGTATTTCTTGGGGTCAACCAGAATACCTGCCGGCAAAAAGAAGCAAATCTTTTTGGGACTTGATGTAAAATACAAACGGATGTGTTGCAAAGAATCTCTTACGCCGGATTGCCATTATGGGTATGATGCGTAGAACTGGGAAAGGGTCGCCAAATGTAACAAAAATACTTAATTATTTAAAATATATTTATTATTATATATTTGCAAGCTTCTTTCCATAGTTTTTAAGAAATTAGTTTATTTTTAAAAAAAATTATATTTGTGTTTAATTATAAAGACATTAATGGAGGACAAGTGAAAGATTCAAAAAATTACGAAAATATGAAAATCGATAAATCGATAAGTCGGTAAAATTTGTGCGTTTATTAGTGCTTTATTGTCATGCAAGAAGATTAATAGTTTTAATTTTCACATATATGAATACGGTATAATATATAAATTCAGTTGTTATCACTTTAATTTTCACATGCCTTAGATTTTAAATCGAAATTCTCCAAAAGCAATTGTAATATTTTTTTTATAGATTTGTTTAGTTTTAAATTGTTTGTTGTTTGCCCGAGAAAAGCTCGACTCCCTTCTTATTGACTATAAAGTAAAGGAATGGATGATCTGCATAAAAATAAGTCGGTTCCGGCCTGAACATTGGCATTGACACTAGTTGTACGACCATACCTAAAAAATGAGACATAAGAATAAAAACGATGATTATAAATGAATTTAACGAACATAACGAATGAAATGACTATTAATAGTTAGTTGTGACATCCAAAATTAATACCTTAAATTAATGAATATTTAAAATGTGTTTAAATATATTCAATATTAAAAAGCCTTTCAATTTAAATTCGGCAACTTTTAATAGTTTAATATGCCTCTTATCTTATTTTAAACGTTAAAGAATAAAGTAAATATTATAAATTATTATTTAATTACAATATTTTTGTACCACAATGTTAAATAAATAAATAACATTTTTGCTTATAATTTTACCTACGATTCTTAACACAAAATAAGCCTTTTCAAAAATATTGAGTTTTTTAAGATTATAAGAGACTTTTCCGTTAATACAATATTAATCAAAATTTCAATAGTTTACGTAAAGAGTTCAGGTAAATTCAGAACAATAATATTTTAAGCAATTTAAATATGATACACAAGAACATTTGTAACTAATTTTTATCTTCGTTTTTTTTTTCTAGATGGAAGTGAAGCTCTATAAAAAATAAAGGTTCAGTTGAACAAGATTAATTCGATTCCGATGCAATGGATTGGACGTAAAGTAAAAGGAATCGTAACTATTTGTAACCATCACAAGTTTTAAACGAATTAATTGCATTCTTACAAACAAATACCCGTTGTGTGTTTGAAAAAATATTGTAATATCTAATAAAGTTTAGAGCTCGTCATGCTCGCTTACTGGTGCGGCACAAGAGCCGCTGGATGCGCCGCTGAGCTGCACAACGGAACCCAAAAACAACGGTAACGATTGCTTATGCGCCAACACATAGATGAAAGGATGATCAGCATGGAACTTGACAGGCTCATCAAGAGATATAATGCTGCGCTTTTTACGCACCACACCAGCTATCAATGAGAACAGACAAGACGGAAACAATGATGAGCCACATTATGTAGTATCGTGTCATGCAAGGATGCAATGGTCGAGACAAACTGAATGAATTCATTTCAAATGCAAATGGCACTTACCGGTAGCTGCGGCCGCTTCGGTGCCTCTTTCATTGACATCAATGAAAGCTTTGTGAACAATCGCTGATACCTTCATGTCTTCCGGGGACTTAAGCAGTTTGCCAAACTGTGCTTTATCGGTGAACATGCGCGACATGCCCAGCTAAAGGGTAAAATAAGCCAGGATTAGATACAGCTTTAAATAATATAATTTCAGGAGACCTACCTGTTTGAATACATCTGTCAGTTCCACCTGGAACTCTGCTTTAAACTTGGGCAACTTGACAATCACTTGGGTGCTCTGTAGCTGCTCCGTGATCTGGGTTATAGGTGTGGCATGCAATTTTTCCTCAAGCTGTGGCAGACCGGTTTTGCTGTTGGGCAACACTACTAACATGGACAAGTCAGAGTCCTTGTAAGGTAATTCAATTGCAGCCGCATCCAAGTTGGGCAGGTTGGCATATCGGAAACGTTCCTTAAGATTCATCATTGGCACTTCAATGTGATTAACTTCATTCAAATAAAAGTTTTCGTTATGAGTCGCATGCTCCGGGAATTGATGCACCCAGTTGCCCTTAAAGTGGATGGCGTTAACAAGCACCAAACGTGATTGGGCATTCAGAAGACTGGGTGAGATCAAGTTTTTTATTAGGTTGTTTGTTTGCTTTTCCACCCAAGTATTTATGTTGCCTGCTGCTTCCACGTTCTTTGCAAAGTCCACACTCTCAGCCGCCGACAGAAAATGTTTTGTAAGCAACGTATTGAATTCTTCTTGCAGATCAAAGCCCTTCATCACGTAGATTTTGTTGGCGATATGAAGCAAGGGACTCTGCGCGTATGCGGCTAATACTTCGTGGAAACTTTCGGCAATCTTTGTCGTGTTGTTGGACATAAGTCCAAGGCCTTGATCCAGCTCAGCGGCAGTCTCACGCTCAGCTCCCAAGCGGGCCATTGCTGCACAGGTCTGAATGGAGAAGGGTGAAAAAACGATATTCTCCTTTGGTTTCAGTGACGTCAGCTTTTGGAACATATTGATGGAGAAGACAGATAGCCGGCGAGAGAACTCGGCTGCACTGGTGTTCTCACTTTCAGCCATGACGCTAGCTGTAGATTTGAGCTGTGAACGTGACTGCGATTGGGCTTGGGCAACTTGCAGGGGCGGTTGTACTAGGAGCAGCAACAGCGAGAGCGTCACACAAGCTGTGGATGGTAAACAAAATGTGTGAGTATTGGTCATTAAATTGTGTATGATTCTATAAATTTATGTAATTCCTGCTGGCTGAGTCACCTCGACGTTGGTTGTATTTCACAACTTGACGTTGATTAGCCGTTTTGCGTTGTTTACTTTACGAACAGAAAGTAGGCGGTTACTTTTCTCTTTGTCACTGACTTTCTCCAATGCGTTTCTAGTAAGTTCTTCTTCTTTCTTCTATATAACTGGCTCCAGTTTTGTAAAATAGTTCCCTTTGTTGTGTTTACTCGAGCGTCAGAACGCCAACTGAATGCTCGTCTTTCGTTCACAGTTGTTTTTCCACACAAAACACAAAGCACACATACACACAGCCACGTAGCACACGCTGTCATATGAGTGTGCATTTGAAATAGTATGAATAGCCAACAGGTTTGCTCACATTTGTATTATTACTCTCTGCGTCTGTCTCTTTATTTGGATATCATACGCTCTTTATTTAAATGCCTTTCATGCTCTTAGCTAATTGTTTATCTGTTTTCTTACCACTAAGCCGTAATTGCCAATGCATTATATCAACTAATTTAGAAAAATCACTAAAATTGTATTGCCTGTTCCCACAAAATTCAGCGCTTCACTTGTTGTAGTAACTATCGCTTCAGAAGTACTTTTCAGACTGACAACTTGTAAATAAATTTAATTCACCATTGCAAACGCTCTTCTTATCAGCATTTGGACATGTTAATTAGAAACGTAGGCTCCAATCTCCGATTTGAAACGCAAAGTAATTTCGAAACGTGTATACATGAAAATAATTATTATAATATTATTATATATACATATATATATGTATATATATATATATTATTATTATATAATATAAACAGAATACGTTTGATCTGTCAAAGAATTTCTATTTAAATAAATTGATATTTATTTATTTTCTTAAAAAGTTGAAATCATATTTTAACATATGAAGTATGTATTTATTTTTTTAATGAGTGATTTTGGTTTTAATACTGATAAGAATGCGAGTGGAATTTTATACACTTAATCACATGAACAAAATCTATGTTTACGTGTAGCTGTAGTTTGTGTTTTATTAGTTCTACTGACTACTTTTTTTGATTAATAAAATATTTTTACTAGGTACTTCCGCGGGATTCCCATGAATTTATTGACTGATAAATATATTGATATATCACTAAAACAAACATTGGCTTTTTTCCCCGTCACTCAAAAGATTAAGAGAATCTAGTCAATTGAATAAAAACTGTTATACTGAGTAGCAAAAGAGTGTTATACTCTTAAGTTGAAGTTATGATTTTTGTTAGAGCAATTGCTTCGCCTAGATCCTCTCAGTATCGTCACTTATCTTTCAAAGTTTTGTTGATACTATTTTGAATTGAATCACCCGACTTCTTATCAGTTGTATATTTTCCGTTGAGGTATTCAGATCTTTAAGTGAAGGTCTGCACTGGACGTAATACCAGTAAATTTATAGACTTAATTACTTTCGATTTTTAGTCGTATAGAATAACAGTTATTTAAACTCAAAGGTAATTGACTTGACTTTTAATTCTTAATTGGAAGCGTTTTTTAACAAGGAAGCAATTAAAAGAAATTATTAATGTGTTATGATAATGAAGTATTTGCAAATGTCAAATCAAAATATTCGATAATAAAATTATGAAGTATTTGTAGTTTTTGTATACCAAAAAAATTTTATATGTCTGACAGAATTCAGAGTTTGCTGGAGGATGACCGAGTTCAAACATAGTTCACATGCATTTGCCAGGGATCTGTTCGAGGTAATAACCGGCGACTACAGATCCGACTTTAAAAAGGCTCCGGGCATCAATACTATTATTTCACCCATATCCATACAAACGTCGCTGCTTGTTGCGTTTGCGGGCGCTGATGGATCAACGGCGAAGGAGCTGCGAGACGGACTGAGGTTGGGCCCAGCCGATTTATATACAATTGGAAAGAACTTTTATGAGTTCTGGATGCATAAATGCAAATACGGTGATTCTTTGACAATAAAATCAGTGAATCATCTGTTCGTAAATGAAAAGTATAGAATTCAAACCGATTTCAAGGAAATTTTAAAGGAATATTTTCAATCTCAGCCGGAGGCTATGGATTTCACAAATGCGGCACTGGCAACAGAGCATATTAATGGATTAGTAGAAGCTGAAACGGAGCAAAAGATACAGAATTTGTTGCATCCGAACGCGGTGAATGAAAATACAAGTGCAATACTTGTAAATGCCTTGTACTTCAAGGGAAACTTCCTGAAGCCCTTTACTCCGGAGTCAACAATGCGGGATGACTTCTATTGGGATGTGAACAAACGCATACCAGTGGATATGATGTTCCAAGAAGATAAATTCAAATACGCTGAGATTCCTGAATTGCATGCCAGAGCTATCCAACTACCCTATGAGAACTCGGACATATCGCTCCTCATTTTACTGCCTACGCAAATATGCGGTATTATTCAATTGGAGGCAGATTTGAAAACTTACGATTTACATGATATTGATAAAAAAATGGAATTGGAAGATGTGGAAATAGCCTTGCCCAAATTCACCATAGAATTTGATCTGGATCTGAAGGAGCCATTAAATCAGGTTAGTTAAGTGGATGCATTAATTGAATAATTTACTAATAAATCTTATGCTTAGATGGGAATATCGAAAGTGTTTACAAAATCGGCGAATCTAAGTCGAATTTTCTCCAAGGCAAGGGGCCAGAGAATTTCGGAGGTCAAACATCGTGGCTACATTAATGTAAATGAGGCAGGCTCGGAGGCAGCAGCAGTTACATGTGAGTAATAAAAAATGCATTAATTTTTTAAATATTTTTCTATTATTAAATATATTTGGTATTTTTTTAACAGATCTTAAAGTTGTACCTATGATGTTGAATATGCAAAAGAAAACTTTTAAAGTGGATCATCCCTTTGTGTTCTTTATACGCAACAGTAATGCAGTATTTTTTGTTGGTCGCTATGTGAAGCCGCCGAGAGCATCCGATAACTACGATATAGATAGCAATCAGACAATAAGTGCATCCTTACGGGTGTTCCGCAGTAGAAATGATGATAGAAAAAAATAGTACACACTTTCGATGTATACATATATGTGTATTCTGGAAAGTCAGAGAAAAAATTTCTAGTCTATAACTTTACATGTACAATTAAAAAATACTACAATTTATAATCTAATATTTAACAGTATTCAAATAATGTTTACGCCTTGAGTGCTCAAGAACACTGAAAAAAGTACTGCTACTTTTATGTACCTACATACATGCTTTTATTTACCTACATACATACATACATACATACATTTATGTATGCAAGCGCATAGGCACACACACATTCAAAAAACTCACTCCATTTAAAAAGAACAACAACAACAAGTGTGTTCCCACACAATGGATCTTCCGTTAATTGCTAACTGTTCGCGAAAAATTGTTATCTTTCCATCTTTGCATTTCGTTTTCATTTCGTCTTTCTTTCTTTAAATGAAGTGCACCAAACTACGCGTGGACGGTTTAAATTCGCTTTAAATGTTAATTATTGCGTTTTAAATGAATTTTTATTGTTATTTGCAACAAAAATAGTGTTATTTTAACATATTATTAAAACAATACTCGGAATTGTGTTATAAACAATTTGTGCAGCAAAATGATGTCATCGAATAATACGTTCAGTCGCGTCAGAAAAAAAGACAAGAAGCCAAAACTTAAAGCAAAGAAAGAGAAAATGGGAAAATGAAGAGAGCGTTCAAACAAAACGTGCAAATAAAAAAGTGAGTGAATGCTCTTTCCATTTTATTTTTATTTACTCTTAATGGCGCTTTATCAAGACTTTTTCATCTACTTGCAGTTAATTAAATGCACTTATCACTGTAAGTCCGCCAACAAATAAGCAAACAAAATTAAATATTGAATTTAAAGTATTAAGAGATAACTTAAAGTCGGTTTCTTGAATTTTTTACCTGCTGATAAAGATAATTAAAATGATGATGTCAGCAGAAAAAGCAGAGCAAGTGACGCAAAATACGCGTCTGGCTGTTGCTTGTATTGGTAAATGCCCTGGGTGACAATCTTCTCATATTGGTGGACTCCATTAAGGTCGTTTCGCTTTGACATGCCTCAGCGCCCTTGGCTACACAACTGATGAGCCGAAGCCAAAGTTTGCAATTGGCCAGCGGCAGTCAAAGCTCTGTATCTGAACATTACCCACAACTGCCGTCAAAAGCTGAGGATGGGTTAATCAAAATTGAAAAACGAAAATCACTTGCCGGTAAAATCGAGCTGACTAGGTACAATATCAACAGGAAGTACGTCCTTCAAAATTGTGGATTTTTAACAGTAGAAGCTATGGTTACAAATTTCTACTAGTTTGAATGGCAGTGTACGACAAACCATCGGTTCAGGACCTAGGATTCGTCAAGTGGCGCTACAAGAACAACTATGCTGATGAATGGCATATTATGACTTGCGAGTTTCCACCTAAATTTGTACAACTCAGTGGATTTAAGTGGCTAAAGTAGCTCCAGGCGCTCAAATGACAGTGTCGTTGACCTTGTTATGCTTGGGAAAAAGTAGCCAGGATTTATGCTGAAGGTCAAACGGTGACTCTGTCAACATCAAAAGCCATAACTAAGCTCTACAATTCAGATGTAGACAAGATGTAGGCAGAGGTTCAGAGGTTCAAGAAAATGCCAAGAGAGAAAAACAACAGCCAGCAGCATTTCATCATATCCTTCAACATTCAGTTAAGGATCAAGTAGAGCTGAAACATTGCATCTGGGGCATGTTGAAAGCTTCCAGTCTGAGATGGCTTCAGCGTATCCACTGACTGAACCGACACACAAAGCGTCATAAACGGCTGTGGGCAACCCAAGTGGAAGCTAATAAATGCCACTGCTCAGTATCATCTTGTGCAGCATTCAATGTCAAGTGCAGCTCGTAAATTGCAATACAACAACAAAAACTAGAACAACAACATCGATAGCAACAACAACAACAACAGACTGTGGATGAGCTGCAATGTCGATGATTAGTTTGAGTTACACAATGCCAAAGGCTTCTGTCGTCCAGAGAGACAACTGACGCTGATCGTTTGTTATGGGCAGACTAGGCTGCCAATGTCCACTGGAAGTGATAGTTTGGCAATGCGCCCCCAAGGGGGCAGTTTCTACTCGGATTTGCAAACGGATGCACGTGTCCTGGCAACCAGTTGGCAATAAATCAAAGTTACTGTGGCTATCAATCCACGACAAAAAGAAACAACAACAACAACAAACTAACCATGTGGATATCCTCTGGAGGACTGGAGAAATTTGAATGCCAACGGTAAGTGACTAAGTACACACATACACTTACAAACTAAGGCTCACATATACTGAGAGACAAATATCAACAACTGCGTTGGCAATTTGCTGCAATCATCCTTACCTCTACCTGCCGTGCACCGACCCACCCCGCCCCGCTCTGTCCCGCCTTGTCCGGCCATGCCACGTCTCAACCCCCTTAGCTAACGAAGCGTCTAAGTCCTCGAGTTTTTGTGCCAGCTTAAGTGTAGGCCAAGGGCTGCTGCCAAATTTTATTGTGCAGTCGGTGAGCAGTTTTTGCTGTTGCACTCTTAATGGGGGATGCTTCAGACGAGTTGCAAGTTTTGGCTGGCAACTTGTGGCAAGGAGATTTGCATCCGGAAAGCAGCTTCGCATATAATGGGATAAACTCAAAGTTTGTTTGTCAACGACTGAACTGCATGAAAGCTTTTAAATAGGATTTCTGTTTGCGATTGAATACCGTTTGTGCACATGTCATAAAAGGATATGCTTAACTCGTGTCAGGATATGTAACAGATTTTACAATTTTTAAGGATGTATCCGGCTCAAAGTTGTTTGCTATTATTTTGATTTTTCTGTTGTCTCTTTTTTTTTAAACTTTAAAAATGATTTTCTAAGGATATGAAACCAAAGTCAGGAGTATCCTTAAGTCTCATCATTTTTGAAATATTTAAATAATATTTTAATATAAATCTGCAAATCTGAGCACGTGTCCTTGAACAATTGTACACAATTGACCAGACACTCGGCTCATGCGTTATTGACACTTATGGAAATCCAGTAATTAAATGTTTTTATTATTAAATCTGTACTATTTGACAACGACAAGGACGACAAGGACGACAAGGACGGCAAGGACGACAATAACTGTGCGGGTGGCAGTTATGCATAAACAATTAGTAAAAATTTACGCAAGTGTAAAACATTTTAATTAAATTTGTACGCCTTTTGTTTTAATTTGTACGTCATTTTGTGTGGCGCGACTTTAAAATATTTTTGTCTATTGGTTTGACTGGAAGGTAGCATCTTGTGCTCAACTCGCTGCCGCATGCTGTGGCAGCCCAAACACGACACTAATTGGTGGCCTCGTGGCCACCAAGTGCGCTGGGTACGCCCACTGAAAGAGGCACCAGCGGCAACAAAAGCAACAAACGGCAGCAACCGGCAGCATCAGCGTCAAAGTTCCGTGTTGTCCTGGGCAACATTTCCGTCAGCAAATTGAAATTGAAATGATACCACAAGCCGCAGCGGCAAGTAGCAAGTAGCAAGTAGCAAGTAGAAAGAAGAAGCAAGCAGCAGGCAGCAGGCGGCAGGCAGCTAACGGCAGGCAAACGGAAATGCAATACGCTGCATGGAGACGTCAGGCAAATAAGAAATTTTCACGGCTGAAGGTAAAAATCTGCCAATTGCACTGATTTTCCACAGAAGCCGAGAATCGATGTTGCTGCAACAGAGTGGCATCTGCCCCATTGGTGGCAGGCTCTGATGTTGCAACAGGCGCTGTTGTTGTCACTAACAACTTGCAAATTCTTTGAAATTGCCAGTCGATACTCGGCCATGAAACTGACTTATATTGTGTATAACTGTT
Source organism: Zaprionus lineosus (assembly GCA_035044505.1). NCBI lineage: Eukaryota > Metazoa > Arthropoda > Insecta > Diptera > Drosophilidae > Zaprionus > Zaprionus lineosus. The sequence continues at coordinate 839,254 of JAWNNX010000656.1, read as the reverse complement.
ATACGCCCAACTAACCTTGCAGTATGACAGCTGCAATCTATTTTCAAACTGTTATACTGACTGACTTTATATCAAGTATACGCACTGCAGCTTCAGTTTAAAAACTTCCCAATGTAGGAAAAAAAGGAATGTATAATAATATAATATGTATTTATATAATACATTAAAATATTTAGTATATAAATATTAATTTATATAAATACAAAATATATTCATTTTAATTTATGCCTACTTTTAAATTAAGCATACGCACTGTTGCTTCAGCTTGAAAACTTCCCAATATAGGAAAAAAAGGAATGTATAATAATATAATATGTATTTATATAATACATTAAAATATTTAGTATATAAATATTAATTTATATAAATACAAAATATATTCATTTTAATTTATGCCTACTTTTAAATTAAGCATACGCACTGTTGTTTCAGCTTGAGAAAGTCGCAATGCAAGACTTCTTCGATATGAAATATATATTTATATATTTAAATTTATATTTATGTTTTGAATAATTTATTATTTATTTATTTATTTATTTATTTATATATTAATTTATATTTTTATTTATTTATATATTTATTTATTTATTTATTTACCTAAAATATGACTTATAAATTTCTTGGTTAAGATGAAAAGATACAGACTTAAAAATAACTAGATGGTCAGTTGATTTTTAAAACTTAACTTTATGTTTGTAAAAGCTTTAAAGTCAGATGCTTGCCAACATAATCCTTGCTAGGATTTACACACTAATGACCACAAAACGTCCTTGTTGAAGTCATCAAATGCGTATAAAAAGTTATGAGAAACATAATGAAAACGCAGCGGAAAATGAGTTTTCATATTTCTTCTCTATTTTTTAATGCCTTTCATAGTTGAAATATGCATTCAATTTTAAATACTAAATAATTAAAAATCCTTTCATTCAAGTCTTCGCACAGAGCTTGATCCTTAAAAATAGAAATAGGAAACTTTTAAACTCTTCAAGCTTAAAATTAAATTTATGTAAAAAAAAGGGACAATTTTAAGGAACACTTTTTTTTATATTAAGATTTTTATATATTTTTAAATGAATTTTGTAGAAATTTTAAGGATATTTCAAGGGTATTTATTTGTCGGTTAACTTGTGTCCTCTCAGTGTTTCTTCTTATTTTTCGCCCAAATTTGAATCTCGATCTGTCCATGTGTCAGTTGCATTGCCAAGTAATTGCCAGCCCAAGGAGAGGTCACCAAGCAGTTCAAATGACAACAGCAACAATGATAACACAGCAACAGCAACAACAACAACTACTACTACTACTACTACTACTACAACAAGACTTGGGTGCAAGGGTGGAGGAACGTTTGCTTTAGATGCAGATGACAACTTTGGTAATTAAGGAATTATGTCATGCGCATGTTTGCGCTTACCTGAAAGAAACAGGTGCATTTGCATGTGTGCATGTATGTGTGTATGTATGTATGTACACATGTGTGCTTGCTGGCATGTGTCTTTTTTGTCTGTGTGTGTGTCGAGAATATTTTTTGATAGCTTTTGGTTACCTTGGATTTCCTTTGTGGAGATCTGCTTGCATATTGCGATTGCAATTGGCATTTAATTTAAAAAGTTTCCTTCCAGAAAATTTACTTTTTATTTCCTTCGCAAGTCAAGAGGTTGTGGTTAAGGTTTTTTAACGATGAAGGGACGGGGTGTGAAGGGGGAAGGATGAATAGTCAAGTAAATACCTTATGTGACTTTCAAGAAGCTCATTTAAAGGATTGAGCCCTGAACGATATGTGTGTGTGAGTGAGTGGTGAGAATGTGTTCTATTCATGTCTTCTGGTCAAATGTCAGGCACAGTTCAAAGAGCACACACACACACACGCACACACACGTACACAAACCGTTGTTAAAAAGACGATAGTAAAAAAAACCCAAATTGAAATATGTTTCGAAGAGGAAAATGCCCAAAACTTTTCATGCCTTTTCAATGTGGCACACCCACACACACGCACACACAGGCGCACACACACTGGCATACGCACATCATACGCATTGTGAAGCTACCACAAAAATGGTAATAAAATACGTGTTCGGGTTTCTGGTGCCCAATATGGACGCTTCACTGGCCAACTGTTCGGCCGAAGAATCATTAAAAATAAGAAACAAAAAAACAAAACAAAATGGATAAAAACAAGAAAAAAAGGAAAAAAACTATGAGTTGAACGAAAAACAAGTTAACGCTTTTTGCTATAGACAGCTGACAGGCTGCCAGCGTGTCCGAAAAAGGCAGGTTAATGAAAAACTTAGACATGTTGGCTGAAAGTTTCATGGCAATCATGGACTGGCCTCCAGGATGGCTCCTGAATGTCCTCTTTGCTATGCAAAGTGCAGAATGCTGTCAACTCCTTAAATTGAATGTAAAATAATAGAACAAAGCAAGGATTCTCTTACAGCTTCCCCCTCTTCCAACTTGCCACCTTTCCACCTTTTTGCCTCCTTCTGGTGCTTTGTTAGACGGCAAATCGCGGATCCCCGTCAAGTGTTTAATTATTCACCTTTGTTTGGTTTACACAAATTGTTGTCCAAGTCCTTCGATGGCTCTTCTCGGATAATTAACATGTGTATGTCAATATTGGCAACCGTCACAACAATCTAATGAATTTCTGCTCAACTTCACTGGCAGGTCCTTATCGGAGGTCAAGAGGCCAATAAAGGCTCCCCCCACACACACACACCCTACCCAACTTACTGTCCTGTCAGCCTATCAGTTGCCATTGCTCTTGCCATTGACATTCGACTGTGACTGTGACTGTGACTGTGACTGTGACTGTGACTGTGGTTACTCGGGGTGTAGTGTCTGACCCCTGCCATGTCATCTCTCACGTGTAGCTCAGTTCCTGGAAAAGCATCCCTGAAGGACTTGCCCCGTAGGCCACTCAAAATCCTGAAATGCTGAGCAAATATCTATCATGTCTAGTGTCCTTTCAGTCGTAGCTTACCTTTACTTCATTTATCTAATGAGAAATGGAATAATAGTAAATAATAAGTATTTTATTAGGAATTATATTTTCCTCGGACTTAAGCCAGAGTTTTCCATTAAATTGTTTTTCCAGCTTCACTTTGATTTTAGTTTTTTGTTTTTTTTTTCTTTTAAATCCTTTTGTCAGTGCTTCCAAATATCAAATTACAATTTCCTAAAATTTGAAGCTCACGTCCTTGAATTATCTGAGATAATGGGTTGTGAATTTCCCGGAAATTTTTCTGGTTGCCCACAGAAAAACCTTAACTGTGCATAATTTGAACTGTGAACTAAGAAAGAAGGTCGGAAAAAGTTGGCAATACACAAGTGGTAACAGGCTGTGCGAACAAGTCCTGAAGGCAACATTTCCAGACGTTGCATCTACAACTTGTAGGGTGTTTGATGAAAAGCTATGGTTTGTGTCCCGGCTAAGTGCAAAGGATATGGTCGTTCGTTTGAGGCTCGATTCTGTGTGGCGCCTGCGCCGTTGCTGGCTGGAAGTTTTGTTTTCGTTGCAAGCACAACGTGCAACATGTTGTGTTTTGAATGATGTGTGTGGCAAGCAGTTGGCGGCTTTATAAAAGCAACCTGCCACCCAGCGAACGAAACAGTTTACAACTTGTACGCAACGCGCGCGCTTCTCTTGGCCATTTCAAAAAAAAAAAAGGCCTGTGCGTTCAAGCTGTGGGGCCAAAAGTCAAACTAGTGGACAGTTAGGCGATTTGAACGGCCATTTGTAATAGTTGCGCGGCAAGGTCCTCAATAGGATACCTTCGTAAGCGCCAGTTACAATAAATCAGACGCTTAATCAATCTCACGTGCCAACGAGCAGTTGACCTTTCGCCTTTGGCGAAGCCTTTATTTCAGTTACTGTTTTTTATACCGTTGCCGTCACTGTTACCATTACCGTTACCGTCAGCGTTACCGTCACCGTCAGCGTTACCGTCAACGTTACCGTTACCGTTACCGTTACCGTTACACTAACATTGTTTTACACCTTTGGTGATTAAGCAGAGACGCCAGGTAAGCCGCAACACGTTATAACTAAATCTCTTTGACCTACTAAGCGAAAAAACAATGTGTCCTCACGTCTACTCGTGAGTGTGTACTTACGTGTGTGTGTCTGTGAGTTAGTATGCGTGTGTGTGTGTGTGTGTGCGATTGTACGTGTGGTCATTCCGAGTGCGTCCTTTCTTACCACATCCTTGGACCCAGGGCCCATTCTGTCTTGCATTTTATGAACGCATTAAAACATAAACAAAAACAGAAATAAAGAAAAAAAGGGGGAGAAAAAACAGGACATGGCACCTCCCGTTGCAAGTGTGAAGAAAGTGAAGAATTTTCAAGCGACACTCAATTGAAATTCAAATTCTGATCTCTTCACACCTTCACCTGCATTAGATGTCCGGCCGCCGTCAGGTGGGGCTTAACGGTCGCCAACAGTCGCCCATCTAATGAAATTTTATGGTAAGCGCTTTAAATTTTGTAGCTGCCGTCAGTTTCATTTGCCCATTTCCTTTAACGAATATCAAACGTATATCTTTCGCTTTTGGTGCTGCTCCCTTGTGTATCAGGTGGAGCTGATAGCCGCGGGGAAGTAGCTGGGTAGCTGGTTGGATGGGTAGCTGGGTGGCTGGTTGGGTAGGTACTTTCAACGTCCTTGTCTCCTATACCCACCATCTCCTTTGGTCACAATGCCAGCGCCATGTTGTGCATTTTTATTGTGCTCGCACATGGCACCCCGAAGGGAAGAGGGACGCGCATTCAGAATGCCTTAAGGACCAACCCAAAGTATGTGTGAGAGTCTATAATAAATTCTAAATTTGACAAATAAATATTACAAAAAAAAAATAAAAAAAAATATATATAGATGAGAAATTTTATGTATATGTATTGTGTGTAAGGCACTTGCTGTATTTATGTCCTTTTATAATTCCAATGCCTTCCTATATAATCGGATTGAGTTTCCCTCCTACATTTGAGCAATTTCTTACCAAGAAGGATATGCGCTTTGAAGGATGTAGTTATCAGCTTTTAAAGATAAATTTCATACGAATTGGTTAATGGAACGAGAGCTTATAGACTTCATATAGATAAGTCTTAATGTCCCTCCCTTCTGGTTTCCGGGGAAATCCTTATTAAAGAGACAGGCAAAAGGACTTCTTCATTTTAAAGTTTTGTGCTGAAAATTCATAGAAAGTTCAATTGAAATTCACTAATTGGATTCTTGGAACGCTTTTGAACTATTAATTAAATTAAATCGAGAAATTTCTACCGCCCCCCCCAGGATATGCATGTATATTAAAGGTAATTTAATATTCACCGATATGTATGTATGTATGTATGTGTGTGTGTGCTTACATATACTTATATCTCGGAGGCTTTGCCTAAATATGTTCTTTCTTGATTTGCCGTGTCCTTTTCCCGCCTAAATATATACAAAATTTACTCTGATTGTCAATTGGAGCATAAAAGCAGTTAAAGTTTATTTTTAAAGTCAGTTACAAGGCATTATCCTGGCTTTGGCTGAACCCAAATGACTTGAAGGGCTCTTCAACTTATTGACTGCCAGCCATTCAAAGCTCTGAAACAAAACACAACAAAAAATAAAAATGGGGGAATCACAACGGCTTTTGGAAAAGAAAGGAAAAAAAAAAAAACGGGAAACCAGAAAAAAAATACCAAAAAAAAAAAAAAATACTCACCTGCCGAGCTACTGGCACACTCATAAATACCCAGTCATGTGTTTATGGTAGATTAAACGTTGTGCTGCCAACTGCAAATGGGGAATAACAAGCTCGAACACACACATACGCATACACATACACACACACTCTCATACTTATAGCACGGCTACACCTACACACACCTATAGAGGAGGTTAACATGTGGCACGCCTGCCCCCGGCTGATATTCGTGTCGTTTTTTTTTAGTATCTCTAAGTACGCATCTCATTCGCCCAGCTGCTCGCTTAAAGCGCCTGGGCGCCAGGCGGCTGCACACAGTTGGATGAAGGAGCTGGGAATTCATGGTGATAATGAAGTCTAGACCGGATGCTTCAAATGTGGCACTTAGTTAGCTTTATATCCGCCTCCGTTCAGTTTCACATACAAATTTCCTCTTTGCCTCAAATTAAAGTTGTCATTGGCAGTTATTATTAAAGATTGAGCATATATCATTTCTATGTGGCTCATTAGTTGCTCGCATCCTTATCATTTCTCATGCGAATGTGTGTGTTGTATGTGTTGTGTATGTGTGTGTTGTGTACTCTGCTAATGTGTGTATTCTGTTCGGTTGCGGTGACTGCCCGTTGGCCATTAATTATATTTGTTCAATCTTCTTGTAATTGATAAAGGAAATGCTTGTGTGCCTGTATTTGATGCTGGACATTCCGTTGTCCACCACATTCACCCGGATGGTCACCCGGATGGTCACCCGGATGGTCACCCGAATACCCGAATCCCATACCTTGTTTGCATGTGCTGCAGTCGAACACCTTGAGACCGTAATTAATTGCACTTGACGAGCAACTTCTAATAAATCTAATGGAGCATCCATTCCAGAAGTGAATACCCAGATGAGTGTGCGAGTGGCTGAACTCTTGGCGATGACTCAGGCGCAGTTATTAATGGATCGCGTTTTAGCTGAGTCATCGCTCGATGTGGCCTAATATTGATGCCTACGGGGGCATCCTGCGGGTATCCTGCGGCATTCAGCCACCCAAGGGTATCCCCACTGCAAATGAGCTTTACACACATTTGCATATCACGCAGCCCTTGTATGGTGTATCTACTATGTGCCTGTGTGTGTGCATGTGTGTGTGTGTGTGAGTGTGTGAATTGTATGCCTGCGAACAGCGGCAGCTGCAAAGAAATTGCAATGCTTATGCAAAGTGCAAATTGAAAAACTGTTCACAACGAATGAAAATACAATCAAAAGTGTAAAGGCAATGGCAGAAAATCAGCTCAGGAGCACAGCTCAGACAAGCGGCAGCGAGAGTTTTATAAATATTTTTACTTTTATTTTTATTTTCATTTTTATTTTTATTTTCATTTTTATTTTTATTCACATTTTATTTTTATGAAAATTAAAAGCACATGAAAGGTTTAAAAAGGTCGCCTACTTTAGACCGTCAATGAGGACGCGCTCATGCGTTGAATGGGACTTACTTTCCAGCCCAGTCCCAGTCGCAGTCCTAGTCACAGGTCCAGGTCCAGGTCCTTGCCAAGCAGCTGATGGGGTTTCTATTTTCTGTGCACGCCCTCCTCATCCGCCCATTTCCACTTACTTTAATAGTTTTTGTTCTTTTTGGGCAGCACTTGTAGGCATCTCCACGTCGCACTCAAGTCTCTTACAATGTTCAGCTCCAAAAGGCTTCATTGAAATACCCTTACAAAATGCACACACACACACACACACACACACAAGCAGGCATACAAACACTTGAAAGTTAAGGTCCGTGCTTTACGATGAATTGACCCCTTGGTCGTTCTGTGGTCACATTTGTCCTAACAAGACATTGATTAAAGTGCCACAAACATTTCATTGCCTGTGATGATCTTATGGTCAGCCAGATTTTGGATTTGTTTTCCTTTATTCCTTGCTTTTTGTTTTTAAGCCTTGATTTTTATTGAAATTTTCATCATTCCATGAATGATGTGTCAACAAGTGAATGACTGCCCTTTTTTTTTGTTTTTTATGTTTTTTGTTTTGTATTCCTTGTGTGCTGCTTGAATGTGTTATTGTGTGTCTGCCACATTCTATGGCACTTAATGACTATAAAATGTGCAACGTCAAAGTGGCGGCCGACGGTCGACGGTCGACGGTCGACGGAATGTGGGCCAAGCCAAAAGCAAACAGAAATTGTATTTTATTAAAAGCAATTTCAACTTGACGACAAATGCCCATTTTAGTTGGGCAAAGACAGAGGTGGATAGAGTGGAGAGTGCGGCAGAAAGAGATGCATATAGTTTTCTTTTTTTTTAAGGGGAAAGAAGAGAAAGTCAAAGAAGATGGTGGAAAACGGTTAGAGGCACGTTTTCCAACTTGATGCCATAATGGCGGTAGTTGAGGAAATAAATTATGTATGCTTCAAACGTTATGCGAAATTCATGAGCATAAATGTTGACAACAATTTGTGTAATTGCGCAGGATTTTAACACAGCTGAATGTGTTTTTTATTTAGAACAAGATAACAGGATATTGCGATAATATGTTGAGTGAGTGATGATATGAATGATGAAATGAATAAACGAACGGACATGTAACCTAATTAATAAAACGGTGAACATCTTCTGCTCATTAACAATGCATTTGCATGACGAAATGTTCATAATTTGATAACACGGCTCGTTGCACAGGAGGCGGTGCTGGGAATTTGCACTCCATCAAGTGGAAAATCAAAACTGAGAATACATTTGAACACACACAGGCAGGATTTTCTTCCTTCCCAGTATCTGTTTTGGCCTCTTTTTATGTTCTTCGCTCCACACCATCGACAGGCAAGACAAACAGTTTGTTTGAGTCTCAACACCCGATTGCACAATGCAGCAAAAGAATCACCAGGAGCAGCAGCAGCAGCCAATGGGAAGTCCACAGTTTGAGACCGGCTTCTGTTGACAGTTTTAATAAGGAAACACAGTGGCCAGTCAACTCAACTGCCGAGCCGTGTTCATCGCCCACGAGGCGGTGGCAACAGCAGCAATCGTTGACATGTCGAACTGGCCAACTAACTCGACTCTCGACAAGCCACAAGCACAGTGTTAACTTTATACCTTCCCCCTTCTGTGCGACAGCTGCGCTTTAAAGAGCAAATATGCTGCCAGCAGTTCTGATAACAATGCCAAAGTTTAGCTTCCACTATTTTTACAGTTTTTCTTCGCTTCCTGCACCAGAGTAAGACATAAAAAAAACAGTTGGAAAATAAGATAAAAGGTCAAACAAACTTTCCCACTTAATTCCTTTATTTATCATAGCGAAAAATATACTCAAATCGATGTTTTCGATTGTAGTGATCAGTAAAGATCAGTGGTGGCTTGTCGATTGACAGTAAAACTAACAAAAATATCGAAAAGCTCTAAAATCACGAAAAGTGACGCTTCTTGCTGTTGATTTATTTATTTATTATTTATTTTTATAAATTTATATAGAAAAACTTTATATTTGAAATATTTGCTTAATATTGAGCTGAGATTTAATATAACATATTTGTTTTAAATTAAATTCAAGAGTGTAATCTGTGAATTTATTTGCATAGCTGACTGCTATAGCACGATTGCCAGTCACACGCTTTCCAATTTTTGTGTCCACGGATAACGACGCACAAAAGCAAATAAATTTACATTAAGACTTTGAATTGATGCTGATATCGCTTTTTATACTCGTGTCAGGCATTCGACCTTTATTGAAAATACCCATTCCATTTTGATTCAAGGGGTAAATGCCATAATAATGCATGCCATATGCCCCTCTAAACCAGTCAACGAGAAAGGGTCACAGAGAGCAAAAGTGTGCGTGTGCCGTCATTTCGATCAACTTGTAGTTGCACTTGTTGTTTCTGTGTTTTATTGTTGTTTTTGTTTTTGTTTTTATTGTTGTTGTTGTTATTGGCAATCTCTGCTTAACTTCCGCTGCCAGACACAGAAGGCCCAAGCTCTGCGTGCCAGCGATGACTGAAATTGCCATAGCAATCAATAAGTTCGCATATCCGTCGCTCAATGCTGCCATGCAAAGTGGTTTTGAATGAATTTTCTAAAACTTTTCTGCTCTTTTTTTTTTCGATTTTTTTTTTGATTTTTTTTCTTTGTTTTTTGTTTTTAGTAGAGTTTTGCTTTTGTTTCTGTCCTGCCCTTTTTGTTCTGCATTCAAGCCAGCGTTTAGGAGTCTCCAATTGAGGCCATTTTATCCTGTAGCCCGGGCAGCCCAAAAGCAGGCAAGAATATTTTGAATGTTACGTTCTGCTAAAAGGGGACCTAACGCAGAGCATAATTAAGGAAAGCCATTAATGAAAATCTCGGAGCGGGATTTTAACGAGCAGCGTTTACAAAATTAGAATAACCTTCGGCTTAAAGCGTAACAAATCGTTTTGGGCATTCGAGGCGATTGTGCTTTAATTTATGGCCCATTCTGAAAGAATTCTAATAATGGAATCAAAATCCAAGCGTTTCCACCAATAGCAAAATTTATTTCCAAAGACTGCACAAAACCAAATGAAATTTGAGATGTTTTATTAAAGAGTTCATTTCTAACCCCAAGGTTACACAGACACATCCATTACATAATGCACGGTCTATGGCCTCATCATGAGTCTCACAAATCTCCTACTTATATCCTTCTATTTATTGCATATTCTATAACTTATCTCTTCACAATGCCACAACCTTAATACTTGAGATTTTTGGTTATTTAGATAAGGTTAGATTAGATTCCATTCATCTATCGTTTTAATAAGTCTCTCAATACAAATCCTTAAGGACGGACTGAATTGTATAGCATTGCGCTTACCCTTTGCCATGGCTTTGTTGTTGATTCCATCTTTTGACCCTCAAATTGGCCAACGTCTTCCTCAAATGGCCAAAAAGAAGTGACAATCTGAGGCAACCGCCGCCGTCGCCGCCGCCGCCGCATTGATGATAACGATTACTTTAATATTATCATAATCATGATTGTGATGGCAGTCATCAGCGGCTCATCAGCTTTGCTGCTGGGGACCAGCCCATTGCCAGTTGCCAGTCGCTAGCATCTTTCGGTTCAAGTTTGTCCTTCTCCTTCCGACAAATCTGTTTTTGTTGTTGTTGTTGTTGCCGATTCCACCCAGCCACCCACTGGCATCCAGACACACAAATCTCTTTATAATCGTCTTGGTTTGCGTTCTGTTCGAGGCATCGCTGTAAAGCGCCCAATGACCTCAGGCCACGAGCGCGGGCGGCAACCTGTCCTCGGTCAAGCGGATGGGTAGACGGTTGAATGGGCCGATGGTCGGATGGGCGGATGGTCGGATGGTCGGATGGGCGGATAGGCGGATGGTCGGATTGGTGTGCAGACTGAAGAGTAGGCGTTTTTATGCCTATACCCATACATTTTTTTATTTGTTGGCATTTCACAATTTATTTTATTCATCTTTTACTTGAAACGACCAAACACGGCAATGGGAGCGGGTGTGTCCTTAGATGATGTCCCTGCTGTTTATATTTGTTGTTCTTGTTGCAGAACAACGCCCCATGCCAACGGTTTGTTTCTTCTGTTTCAGTGCCATCCTCTTGTTCGCCTTCCTGTGCTTGCCTGTTTGCCTATCCGTCTGTCATTCCGTCACTCCGTCGGTCCGCTTGTTTGCCTGTTTGGAAGTCGCACCGCCAACGTTTCGCCTCTGGCGGCTGGAAGCCCGTCGCGTTGCTCTTTTCCGGTCTGCACTTTGAGAAATTCTTTGTGTGGTTCTTAATGTCAACTGTGGATGTACCCTATAAGAAAAGTTAAACAATATATTATAAAGGCTTTAAGTGTTGTCCGCAGAGTTGTGGCTGGAAAAGTGTTTTTCCGGGCACTGTGAATCCGCTTATGTCTATATAGGACTCCATAAAGAATATAAAGCAACATAAAGATTTGTATCTTATCGAAACTAGGAAATTTTTGAATCTTTAGCAGCTGGTGGGGAACTTTAAGGACTTTGCTAAGTTTTCTCGAGCTTCATAATTGCAAATTAGGGATCTCGTTCAATGGAAGGACACTTACAATTTTCCAGCTAAACACTTTTCCAGCTCTGTGAAGCGTGTCTATGTATATGTACATTTTAAAAAGTTCGTCAATTTTCACAATTTCACTTCACGTTTGACTCTCTGGTTTCCGGTGGTACTTCCATTCCTGTACGCCTTCCCCCTCCCCCGACCATATCCTTGGGTTGAGCTGAGTTTTGTGTGGGAGCGGGAGGTCTTTGTAATGTTTGGAATGTTGTTTGTGATTTTCTTGCCGTTTTCATTGGAACTGGGCGTGTTTTTTGCTTGTTCCTTTTTTCAGCCACAGCTCCTCCTATCCTGTGCGTCCTGTTAAATTCAGTCACGCGTAATGCGCGTTGCGTGCTTTATGAGTTTCTCTCTCTCTGTGTGCCTCTCCATTACATCTAGTACTTGGTCTTTTCTTTTTATTCCTAGCGACTTTTGTGCTTGCCGCCAGCAAGGACTTAGAACTCAAGAATCTAGACTTCAGACTTCAGACTCCGGACTCCGGACTCCTGACTCTCCCACTTGACTGCCGCTTCACGACCTCGAAACTCATTCGGACTCCCAGCTGCCTCCAGCTGGCGCCTTCCTCTGTTCTGTTTATTAAGCCTAATTCAATTTTGTGTGAATTTTATTTGTTGCATACATTAAGGCGCAGTGAACTGCTCCCAGCCCCCCCCACCGAGCGTGCAATCCGAACAGCACAGTTGATGACGCTGAAAAATCTCAGATGCTCAGGTTTCTTGGCTTCTTCTTGGCTTCTTCTTGGCTGCTTCTTGGCTGCTTCTTGGCTTTGTACTGCCGCCGTCAAGAAGGTGTGTCTGAGGTGTGCAGCATTTGTAATTACACACTTAGCAATTTAGAGACTTGGTCTATGAAAGTTTTTAATTAAAACTTTGATAAATAAGCTCAATTTATCCCTCAGATATTTACCATTTCAGGCGACGCATGTCGTCTGCGCTCTCTATAAGTATTGTGTGTGTCTATGTGTGTGTGTGTGTGTGCCTGTGTGTGTGTGTCTGTGTGTGTTCGTGTTGGTACGCATTTTCCTGACAATGCAGCTTTTCCATTTCTATTGAATCTTTTACGAAGGCAAAACCAGAGACGCTCCGCCCTCCGCTCTCCGTCCTCCGCCCTCCGCCCTCGCCGGATGGAACCTTTTCGGTCACAAAACTCAGGGAAAGCAAATTTATTTTCCTTTTAAATTGCTTGTAAATAGGAAAAATACATAAAGGAGAACACATTATGACAAATTAATGTACATTGTGTGGGAAAAAGTTAAGACTGGAAAATTGTTTCCTAGGAGCTGGGTTGATTTTCCTTTGGGTTGATTTTTCTTTGCCTTTAAAGTCAAATCTACCTTGGGTGCTCGTCGCATTAATCAATAAATGGCATCAAATAACAAAATTTGTGCAAGAAAATCTGTTTACCGAATACAAAAGGATACTTAGGAAAACTCTGGAAAATTCTTGGCAATTATTCAAGTTTTTCCCCTTTTGGCCTGGCCAGAGAAATTTTGCTCTCAGTTCAAATTTGAACCAAAATAAAATTTTTAAATTTACCAACAACTAAATTAGTTGGCTTTTAGGGCTTTGCCATAAATTTATTGCGGGCTTAATTTTTTTTTATTTATTTTTTTTTTTTTTTACCCCGATTATTTTCAATATTCGAATTAATTTATTTCCCTTTTTTCTCGCGCCATAAAAGCGGCAAAAATAATTAGCTTGCAATTTTATATTTTTCACGCTTCGTTTCTTCATTTGCATAAATCGCGTTTTCTGCCACAAATATTTGTAACTATATAAAGTAACGGTATATATAATTTATGTATATATACATCTATATATATGTATGTGTGTATATTTGTGTGTACTTGTATATAAATTTAAAATTTGACTGTCATCGCATTTCAACATTTGTTTCAATTATTCACATCTCTTCGAGTGTTGAATTTCAATTCGCATTGTGCCACAAGAGTAACAAGTGTTGATAAAAGTGATCAATTTTTATTACGCTTGACACAAATACACATCAAAACTCACACACACACACACCCATACACACACACACTTACACCCATACAAACACACCCATAGACACATTTATATTGGTAAGTAAGAGACACACAAGTGTGTTAAGCAAACACATATGAGTTGCCAAAATTGCTACACACACACACACACACACACACACTGGCGCAAACAGGCACACACAGGCACACTCACACACACTCACACACACTCACACACTCACATAGATGGATGCAAACACACGTATTTGATGGCGCCAATGCTTCAGTCGCAAGTGGCATGTCGCATGGGGTATGGGGCATGGGGCATGGGGCATGGGGCATCGGGCAAGTGGCAAGTGGCAAGTGGTGAGCGGCAAGTAGAAAGTGCAATCTTTGCCGTGAATGCTGTGCACACACCATTGGTTTGTGTATACGATTAACCTACATGGCAGATTTTCTCACACAATCATAATCACGCACTCATACACTCACACACACTCACACACACTCACACACACTCAAACACTCACACACACACACACATTGTCGCATTGCCAATTGAGGCAAAGTTCGTAGGGAGTTCGCGATGTCGGGCGCACTGAGGCATCGTCTGGGATACGTGAGAACTCAAAGGCGCACGTCGAGTGCAGTTCCAAGGAATGACAATGCCACTGCAATGAACGTAATAATGACCATAAGCATAATGATCATAGTAATCATAATGATGGTGATAGTGATAATGATAATCATGATGATAAAAATGATGAGGCTTTGGCTTTGCATCCTTTTTTGGGCCATAAGACAAGCACAAAGGAGCAGTCAGTAGCTGAAAGTGAGAATGTCTTCACGCTACGTGTTTGCCACATGCCACATGCCACATGCTACATGCCACATGTTTGTGCTTGTGTTTGTGTTTCATTTGTGCCCCAGCCACAGATGTTGACAATCGATGTCGTCATTGCAACGTGCCAGGACACGTCAAGTCAAGTCAATGTGGCAGCTGCTGCAACCTGGACGCTGCAAGCCATACAGATCCTGCAACCTGGGTACCAGGAACTTGTCTACATTGTCAGCTGCAAGTGACTGCAATGCCTTTGTAAGCATTTCCTTTGAACTTTGGTAATTGCACGACACAACGAGAGAAACGAAAGCAAAGGTTGTGGTGTTGGTGTGGGTGGGGGGAGGGGGAGTGGGGGACGTTGCAACTTTATTACGCGCTTGATTAAGTTTTTGCATTAATTTTCTCAGCTGGTGTCCTGTACTGCTTGCAACTCAGCGATTAGTCGTTGGACAAAGACACGGAACATGGACAAGGATGCGAACGTGTGCTGCTGCTCCTTCTAGCAGTTGGCTGACCCTTTCTCCTTGCAACATCCTTGGCATGACTTTCACGCTTCGTTGGCAATCAAATTTATTAGATCCTCGACCCCAAATTCGTTTTACAAATTTTCCGAACCTTTTGCGTTTCTCTTTGTGGGTTCAGTTTTATTTTTTTTTTTTTTTTTTTTGATAACTACACAAAAATGCGATTACATTGGGTATCTGATTGTCAACGCGCAGGGAGAGTCCTGCGAGTTGTCAAATCAACGATACGATACTCTCAATGGGTGCTTCCTTAGGAAAGGATACACTTTAACTGCAGCTGAACCATAGACCAATTAGCCAACTGGGGGACTGATGGACTGGTGGACTGGTGGACTGGTGAACTGGGGGAGTGGTGGACTGGGGGAGTGGTGGACTGGAGGAGAGGTGGACTGGGAGACTGGCGGCCACATGGCAACCATTAACTTCGCACTGCGCTAATCCAATTTGCATAAAATCCCCACCAATTGCAGCGGCCAAGTGCAAAGTTGCTCATTAAGGCTGCCAAGTGCAACAGTGGCAACAGCAGAAGTAGAGGCAACAGCAGTGACAGCAGCAGCAACAGCAACAACAACAATAACAATAACAACAACAGCAGCGGCAACAATCTTCAAAGTGGCGGACAAGTGCTGAACAGGTTAAGGACTCGGCAGGACGAGTAACTTTTTCGCAGCTCATTGTGTGGGTGCTGCTAAATTTAGGTACCTGAACAAAGTTTTTAATAACACTTAAGGCAGGAGCAGCAGGATAAAAGCGAATTGCTGAAAATGAGATTGAAAATAAGAATGAAAACGAGAATGAGAATAAAAATGAGAATAAAAATGAGAATGAGAATGGGAATGAGAAGGAGAAGCAGAAAAACAACGAGTATAAGAAGGAGCAAGAGAAAGCGCTTCAAATTGAGGCTGAAAATGAGAAGCAAAAGGACATTGGGAATGAAACCGAGTCTGAGATCGGGAATGAAGCTGTAAATGGTGGAATAAGTAAAGGAGTCTTAGTCCTGCCGCCGGAGGACGCACCTGCAGTGAGTCGCCTTCAAGCTCATGTGGTAAATGTGTGTTAAACAGTTAGTGACCCATTTTCTGCACATCATTGAACCAGAAAAAGGACTTTAATGCCGCCGCAGGAGTTTTACTTTTCAGCCTAATCCTATATGTGTCTAGATACACGTGTAATTGTGTGTATATATGTGTGGTGTGTGGTGTATGTTGTGGTCATAAAGCGTAGCCGCTAACCGCTGAGAGGCTTACATTTTGAGGTCCTTTCTGTTAGTCACCGCCTGACGCCATTTTGCATTCGCATTGACAGTTTTGTTTCGCAACTACAAAAATTGCACACACATACACACACTTGCACACTCACTCGCACATACACACGCTTATACACTCGTACGCACACTCATACACTCGCACACACAGTCATACACTCACACACTCATCTAGTCAAAGGAGCACTCGTACCACTCTCACTCGCTTGACTGGTTAAGATCATAAAATAATTTGTTTATTGCTGCGGTCCTTACTCCATTAAGAGTTCAAATTAATTGCAATAAATTTGGGCAGAGACCAAAGGTTTGCATACTTTTGGGCGCGCCATGTGCCTTCAATTGGCTGCGGCGCCTGTTTGTATGCAACGTAAAACGAATTTTATGATTTAAGTGCCTCAAAGCCACAAGCCACCCATAAACACACACAACCACACACACACGCATGAACACTCATATCAAATGCCTAGCCCGCCCACCATCCGCCCCTCCCTCAATCATAAATCTGACTAATTATACTCTTTGGGTTAGTTTGAAACGAGGTTACTGAGCGCTGGAAGTGAAAGTCATTAGAGTGGTTTATTATCCTTAAATGGCACTTAAGTCCTCACGATATGTTCGAATATTATTTTTAATGTGAAAATAGTTTCTATTTTTGTAATTTTCTTTTTTTATTTTTTCTAATTATTTTTTTTTACTTTTTCTAATATTTAATTAAATAATTTGCTGGCAGCAATGCGAAGCCCAAAGCTTTGATTTGATTATTTGAATAACGTTCAATTAATCTTTTATCCTTTTTTTATTATTTAAACTAAATTCATTATAAAACAGCTCTTAATTTACAGGGTATTTAACAGTTTGTTTACTTTTCATTTCGTCCTTATAACGTCCTATAATCATTTGCCGCAAAAGCTCTTTAGGCTTTTGGTTTTACTTGGGTGACTTCTGAATTGCATTCTTGGTGTGAGTGTTAATTAATTGCTTTTGCATTATGTTGCCGCAGCTTCATGTAAATGCTAAAAACTATTTGCAGCATTTTGTGGCGGCTTTTAAGTCATTAATATCCTGACAGGACTAAATCTATCCACAGCAAATATTTGCGCTTTATTGCTTTTGGTTGAGCAGACTATCAGCTCGTGGCAGTTGCGTTCCAATGGCAGCTCCGGCAATATAGTGGATTTATTTGAAACTCACACACACGCACACACAACTTACACATACCACACACACACACACGCACACACATGCACACACACACACGCACACACCCACATACTTTCATTCGCAACATTCTGACGCGTGTCAAGGCGCATCAATGTCGCGCCTTACGAAAGTTTTGTGGCTCCGGATTTAGGCTTTCGGGCCTTGGCTTCAGCTCCGACTCCGGCTCCGGCTTCAGCTTCAGCTTCAGCTATAGCTACAGCTCCGGCTCCTGGCTCCTGGCTCCTGGCTCCCGGCTCCTAGCTACTGACTCCTGGCTCCTGGCTCCTGGCTCCTGGCTCCTGACTTAGCTTCTCCTGTGGCTTTGTCCTGGCCCGTCAACTGCCAGCTGCTATCCAACATCCTGCCGCCGGTATCTCTGGCATTTTAATAAACTACATACCAAAAAAAAGAAAAAAAAAAGAAGGAAAAGGAAAGAAAAGGATAGCTGGCAATGCGTTACAATAGGAAAATTTAAAGGGATGCCAACGCGGCGGCTAATGAATATTTATAAATTCTGTTGGCCAAGCATTTGACGTGGTCTGTATCTAGATATTTGTGGCAACGTGTGCGTATGTGTGTGTGGGTGTACGTATACGTTATTTGTTGAACACTTTCTGGCAGCTGTTGCCGTGTCCCGATGAGTGCCAGGATCATGTGTATGTCGACAATAAGTAGATGTATATAATGTGAGTGTGTTGCGTATGACAATATAATATCTCCTTGCTCTCTAATCCTCGTTCTAGCTGTTGTCTCTGTATGCGAGTGTGTGTGTGTGTGTTTGTGTGTGTGAGTTTTTAAGCCTCAGTACTTGGTTTTTATCGTTGGCATTACGAGTGTTGCACACACAAAGGAGTCCTAAGTGCAGCTCCATTGTTGTTGCCGCCGTTGTTGGTCTTGTTGCTTGTTGTTGGTTGTTGTTGGTTGTTGTTGGTTGTTGCTGCTGTTGCTGATGATGTGATAAATGTGCTTTTGATGGCATTTTAAACATCGACGTGTTAAGCATCTTTAAGGAGCTATTCCAGATAATACCCAACATGAAAGATAAGGCAAAGACACACAACCTGTGAGGATTCCCAAAGCCTGTGATTCAATAAAAGCAAAAACCAAAAGTAAATATATCAGAAATTGATTGCATATGTATGAGTGTGTACATACCTATACATACATATATATACATATATATATGTATATTAATATAAACGCAGAAAGGGGAAAATTTCACGTTTGCTTTGGTTTTCAGTCGCCTCAGCGGGCAAGCAAAACAAACAAGGAGCAAAAATTACACGCATCTTAAAAGTTTTAGGACCAATCAAAAAGAGAATAAAAATATATATATAAATATATACATACACATATACATATATATGTGTGTGTATATGTATTGTGTATATCTATCATGCGACGACAAAGGAAATGTCAACAGCAGCCATATTTTTTTATGCTTGTAAAATCTTTGGCCGCAAAAATTAATTCAAGTCCTGAGCCTTGAGTTGCTTTAAAATGTAAAGCGAATGGGCAAAGGACAACAATGCAAAGTTCTCTCCAGGAATTCAGAATTGTCCTTCTTGTTACACACACAGCTACAGCAGCTGCCTTGCTTACTTAATATGTGTGTGTGTGTGTGTGTGTGTGTGTGTGTGAGTTACTGAGTATGTGTGTGCGTAGGCCTAGTAGATTTAATTAAAATTTTATATAAAAATACATGCCAAAGGTTGGTCTCAATTTTGCCTACCTCCCCTCCCCTCCCCGCATTTCCCGCCTCCTGCGTGCGGCATCAAATTGAATTAATTTTTCTTACCCTGGCAATCAATTTTTAATGCGCATTTTTTACCATAAAAATAATTAAAATGCTATTCAGAGACTAATTTTAATTTAAAGCAATCATTAAACATAACTATTATTAACACAATACCAAATTCCTTTCCCAAGGATCCCAAGGATATACAAAAAATACCGCATTTATTCCTTTCATTAACTCTGATTAAGGCTTATTGTTGGCTTTTCAAATGCCACAGACAAATGAATATATCCATATATATATATATATATATATATATATATATGTATATATATATTTATCTGGTGTATATGTATATGTATGTGTGCATCACATTGTGTGTGTGTGTGTGTGTGTGCAGTTGCTTTTCATTTTATTTTATGAAACTTCATTTCCGAGAAAACGGATTATCGATGCTAATGGAAAATTCATGAAAACTGCAAAATTTTCATTTGATATTTTTCCTATGTAAGAATGTGGACTTTTCTTTTTTTTTTATTCACTTAATTAAAAAAAAAAAAAATAATAATAATAATAATAATTCTCATAAGATTATGCAATGCTTCAATTGTTGGAGTTTTTCAAGAAAAACTGTGGTTTTTTGCTGTTCAACTTTGCTGGCAATAATTATGCGCATTTTCCCAACAAAGTTGGAAAGCAAGAAAATCCACAGCTTTTGTGGTGATGTTTTTCAAATGAAATGCAAATGAAAATTGCATTTTAAGCCACTGCACACACAGTTTTCCTAACAAGTTTTTCCAAAATAAACAACTTCAATTAAAACAAATTAGCAGGCGATTCCTGCCAGCAATTTGCTTAGCTCTGGAATACCCTGCAAAATGTATATAGATGCCTTCAGTCAAGGATGTGATGCGAATGCAATATATCCCTAATAATACAGAGTAATAATGTAGTCCTTGTACTTGACTAACCGTGAAAAGCTGTCCATTTTCCGTCTTCCTTTCCCTCTGGCATTTGCCTTCTCTTTCTGTTGCCTTCTCTTTCTGTTGCCTTCTCTTTCTGTTGCCTTCCCTTTCTTTTGACTTCTCTTTCTGTTGCCTTCTCTTTCTTTTGACTTCTCATTCTGTTGCCTTCCCTTACTGTTGCCTTCTCTTTCTTACGCTTGCAGCTGCGACAGGGACAGGGACAGGGACAGGGACAGAGGCGTTGCCTTTGTCTCTTGTATTTAATTTGCGGTATAAAATATCATAAACACAATGTTTAACGAGCAACCAATTTACATATTCGCATGCAGAGAGCACTTGTAGTTTCTCAGGTAACTCCTGCCACGCCCACGTGTGTGGCCAACGACTCCCACAGCACATAAATTGCCAGGTCCAAAGACAAAGTCAACAGCAAAGGGAAATATCCACAGCGATGGAGATGCACTTGCACTTACAATAGAATAGCTACAGCTGCACACACCTACACCTACACACACACACACGCACACACACACACAGACATTCGCACTCACACATTAAAGGATCAAGTTGCTGCTGCCTGTGCAGCATTTGTCCTGGCAGCAGGTGGCAGATGGCACATGGCACGTGGCATTTGCTTAAACTATTTTCAATTTTCTCAAAAGCATGTCCCTTTGGCAAGGACTCGGTGTGGCGTACTGGCCAGCTGACTTTAGGGCTTGAAGCTTGAAGCAAAAGGACGATTGTATCCTTGCTTCCCCAAAGAACAAAGCAACAAATTTTATATGCATTTCCTTTGGTAATTAACACTTTGTCGAGTTAAAGTTAGCTACATAATCGATATGTGCCTGCCACCTGCTACCTGCCACCTGTCACTTGCCACCTGCCACTTGCCACCTGCCGCTCCAAATGTGGAGCTGCTGGTCAACTGTCGCTCAATCTTGGCAACTGATTGCAACAAATTGCGTTTCCCAGAAAACGTAATTATCTTGCATTGCGATTGCAATTAGACAGGAGACAGAAGGAGCACTGGCAGTAGCATCGTCCTGACGTCTAACACGGCTTGGCCAGGCTCAAAGCGATATGTACGGTAAAGCCATCAAGTTGGACACAAGAAGAAAAAAACACACACACACACACACACAGTTGCAAGTTTCCCTTTAACAAACTGCTTCAATGTGTTCCTTGTGCTGGCAAATTGAATTGCCTGCTGCACTTAGCATGCGAATTGCATTGCAACACACACACACACACACACGCGCACACATACACAAACAGAGATAAACAAACATTGAGTCTATCTCAGGATATATGCATAAACTATGTTAGAGGCTGCTAAGGGCTTCCTATCACAGTTCCGATGCACAAAGCCAATGCATTCCGTGGCTCCGTTTTCAGTTTTCCATCTGAAATTTTCCGACTCTCGTACTTTTTTCCAGCGAAACTTTTCAAGTACCCATCTCATTTATTGAGTATCCTGTGTGCGGACTAATCCTAACATAAGCATGAGTATGCATGAATCCTTGTGCATGACTCGAGGGTATCTGCAGGAGCAGCAACACTTTTCTACCTTCACCTCTGATCTGCGAGCTGCATCCATTGCCTGATACATTACTTTGTTTATAGACACACACACACACACACGCACACACACATATGTAACAAGCACGTGTGCAGCTTATGATTACGGCGATGCGCCAATATCCTTACACACGCACAGCCCCGTACGTGTGTGTGTGTGTGTGCCTTTGCACACATAAAATTATATCAGCTATTTTGAAGTTTAGTAGGTTGCAGTTTATGGCAATTTGTATCGAAAATTTGAATGGACTTGCTCCTGCGGCTTCCTACTCACCTTCTCCCTTCTCCCTGCCTTCCGGCACGCTCTGCCCTCCAGGTACTAAACCGCATAAAGTAAAAGCCGCGCAGTCAATTTTATAGATGCATCAGCCAACAGCTGGCCCACCCGCATGATGATGATGATGAGGATGTTGTTGTTGTTGTTATTGTTTTCCAGCTTGGCCGTCTGCCAATTGTGCAATTATCATAAAAATAATAAACAGAACGCCACAAAGCAAACACAAACCCAAATTATATACCGCTCAAATCCAAATCAGTTCCCTCCCCCCAACCCCTCAACCCTCCAACCCCTCACCATTACACGCAATTGGCTGTAGCCATGGGCAACGAATCTTTACGCCTAATAAATGAGTTTGAATTTTAAAGCTTTCTACTTTCTGTTTGCATTCGCAGGGCCACGCACAGCGCACAGCGCAGAGCAACAGACGAGGAGCATCAAGCGGCGTCGAGCGGAAACGGATGTGAAAGTTGCAAACGGAAGCTGATGCTGAAGCTGAAGCCGAAGCTGTTGTTATTAAGTCAGTTATCGGAGGTGCAAGTGATGCCAATAAGTACAACAAATTGATACCGGAAGTCAAACAGCAGGCAAACAGGGCAGGGCCAAAGGAACGGCAACTTTGCAGCGTATACAACGTTTTACTATAATGCCGAAATTCAAGTTGAAGTGTACAAAAAGAAACACAATGCAGGCGCTTTATAATAACAAGTGAATTATTGCCTCCACCCGAAGAAAAACATATCACACAAAGCAAACGAAATTGAAATCTTGCTGCAACAATAGACAAACATAAATAGCACTTTATATAACGACAAGCGATTTATAAACAGTTCTCACACGCCCGACTCATTCCACCAACTGGAGCAGAAGCAAGACAGAAGCAGCAGCAACAACAACAGCAACCAGAGCAACAACAGCCACAGTTATAAAAACAGCTAGAGAAACTACAATAATAATAACAAAATGGCAGACTTAGAACGTATTCGTCTGGTGCTGCTGGGCGGCGCGGGTGTCGGCAAAAGCTCCATTGTTAAACGTTTCCTATTCAAAACCTACACGGACAAGTATCGCGCCACCGTCGAGGATCTCTTCAATCGCGAGTATGACCTAGGCGGGGTCACACTTAAGGTAAGTGGAACATCGTTTTGGGGGCTGTGGGGCATTACATTGTTTGTCCACTGGGCGCGTTAGTGGACCTCGTGGCAAGTAAATGTAATCTCATGCAATTTTTATGATGCGAAACCTATGCTTTCGGTCTTCTTGGGGTGTTTTACTTACAGTAAACTGACGTATCGTTTGGGAGTTTAAATATTTTTATATTTTTTATACACTTAGTGAGAAAATTAGAGAAGTGAGTTGTGTGATCTTGTGTCATGTCTATCGATAAAAAAGTTACTGCTGCATAAGTTATCGAGCCAAAATGACTGCCGCTTATTCTAATTCACAGCACTCAGCACTTGTCAGCTAGCATTAATATTTATAGCATTTATATAAGTTCTGTCTTGCAATTTGTGCTTTTTAGAGTATTTAAAATTCGGTACGAAAACTTATTCAATTTGAACTTCAAATGTTGTTAGCTTAAGTGAAATCCGGGACATTTCATCTGAAATTCAAAGCAAGTATTAAGTTTATTGTCTACGCTTTGTCTTTAAGTTGCAACTGTGCTCAGAGTGCACTCGACCTGCAATGGCTGACTACAATAACGACAATATTCATGAGTGTATGCGGACGATTTTGTAAGGGATGTGTTTGGTGGGTGTTTGGTAAGGATTCGGATAGTGTTGAAGGGTGAGCGCTGTATTTGGTCTAAAGCAATGCGAAGTTGGTTACTAATTATATTAGAGCTGCGGTCCAAATGCGCATTGCCGCAATGTGTACGAGACATGAGCAGCTGAGGAGAGTCCTTTAAAATTCTGGCACTGTGCCAAGCCCCAAATGCCTCGATGTATAAGTCTGAGACATTTGCATATTACATACATGTAAATCAAGTTATTAGCCAAATTTAATACTTGACGGGTAATGCCGACACGTGCGGTTGTGGAGACCTAAGACATTGTCCTGACAACTGATCCCAGATGAAAGTCTGCCGTGCGACATATGGTAGGAGTTTATTAAAGATATACGACGGGGACAGATTATGCTTGTGGCGATAACAATGGTTGATTACATACTCAAGTGCTGGGTACACAAATTGAGCATATGTAAAATGGCTAAATTAAAGGCAAATGGGTTAATAGTTTATCCTCCGGGCTCACACGGCTGATAAAACATCCTTGAGCCAAACTTAGGCACAGATTGTAATAAAGCAATAGCGGCAGACAGACCGTTAGACAGGGGACCCTCATTAATCAAATTTACACGTTCTGCCTCAAATTTGTGGCAGCAACTTCAAAATTCGGGATGAACACATACACACTTTCAAATACACAAGCATACACCCTCAAACACACACACACATACACAATATGTGTGCGCATGAACGCACAACACGTTATGGATATTGTCAGCTGTGTGTGTGTGTGTGTGTGTGTGGGTGTCGCGGCAGCTGTATGTCTGCTCCGTAAACTTCCTTTGATGGAACATCATTCGGGCCCGATGTACAAGCTGATTATGCGCTGTGCTCAAACTTGGCCCCAAACACGGCCACAGCACGAAGCGGAGATTCGGTGAAAAAGTTGTAACAAAAAGTTGATTAATAGGTGCGCTCTTCCTTACTGCACACCCACCGTTACGGCCACCGCCCACCGCCCACCGCCCCCGCCATCGCCATCGCCTTCTGCCCTTACCCTTCATCCTAATGTTTCCTCGTTCGGTTGTCATGGCAGTAAAGCGCACACCAAATTGCTGCTGAGGCGACACTGACACTCTTGGTGGTGGCGTCGCTGGCGTCGCTGGCGTCGCTGGTGTCGCTGGTGTCGCTGGCATTGCCGGTGCTGGCTGCTATCATCGACAGCCTCATCATCGCCTCAATGTTTGCTTTAATTAATTTCATTTTAACGCTCAATTCCCAGCCAAAAGCCCCGAGCCCCGAAGCAATGTCTATGGCTGGCCGACAACAACTAATACTTTCTGTTAGTTAAAAGTTTAACCCATCATTTCAGAAGCATCTGATTGAAATTCAACTGGCCCTTAGGCCACGACCCTTGCGGCAACTTGTGGCCAGTTCATGGCATTGCGTATACGCAACGTAAACTTCCCTAGGCCAACAAAGTGCACTTGAATACTGAATTTAAACTAGATAATGCCCGGGTTATAGCTGAAACGTTGGTTCGGCTCTGTTGCAAGGACTTCAATCTTTATTTGGCATTTAAATTTTCCATTTTACTTTTATAACTAAATCGATTATTGAAACGATTTTTTGATTACCTTTTGTTGTCTTTGTGAAATGTCAAATAAAACTTTATTTTTAGAAGTTGCTGCCAAAGTTCGTTCAATATTTTGGGAAATTGTCGGTGCAGTTCATGTTTTATCATGTATTTTGCATTTTCCAACATTTATGACTGTGTAAAAATAAGTTTCGAAAGGAATTTTCCGGCCATTTACAAGTTGTGCGAACACGAGTTTGAACCCTGGACATGAGGTCGCGCTTAACTGATTGTTGCAGCACCCGCTGTGTGACTGTGCCACATTACACGGTAGAGCAACTTAAGCTTTTACGTTTGTGGCAACAACAGAGCGTCCTTAATGGCGATTTTGTGTCAACGCAGCTGGAATACACAAAACAATGCCGTATCCTTGGCCAAAAATATATGATTATGCCCCATTGTATGGCTGCGCGTTTTCGCGCATTTTTAATAAACTTACTTGGCCAGCGGTCGCCAGTGCAACAACAATGCGCTACAAATTGTGGCACAATGGCCTTTGCTTAAACAATAGCTATGGATTCATTGCCCACCCCACATTCCAACAGCCCCCCCTCCCCCTTAACCACTCCTCCAGTCGATGGGCGTGTCGCATCGGTGTCGCTAAATGCTTTGGCTTTGTGACGCTGTTGACATTGCGGCTGGCGGTTGTCCAGTGGGCAAGGCGGCGGTGGGTGGGATATTTTGAGGGGGAAACTTTGGGTCGTAACGTCAGTTTATGCTCCTATCTATATTTATGTATAACAGCTGCTGACTCTAGGGATTAGTTGGCATCAAGTGAGCATTGAACGCCATCGGAATCCCTATCTCTCGTTGGCCAGCTCCTCCTTCAGACCATCAGTTGTCCCAGTTCGGTTCGTCGGTCTCCTGTCTGTCAAACGCAGGCGAATGAAGTCCCGCCCCCGCCGCCTCCCGTTTGAGGTTAATGGAAAATTTATGAGGAACAGCTCAATTTTAAATTCAAACTTAAATCATAGTCGCAGAGATTTGTTTAATGCAGATGCCCAGGATTGAATATTAGTTAACAGCCAAAAAAATACAAATACAAAAAAACCAAAATGCAAACAGAACAGAAAAAAAAATGAAAGGAGAATAACAATAAGAATCCTTGTATGAATCTCGTTTTCTATTTAAATGCAAATTGAACTTCAATACGAAAAATGAAAATATGAAAATACAAAAAAAAAATAAAAATAATAAAAATAAAAAAAAAATATAAAAAATAAAAAATGTTTATTGACCATTGCAAAAAGTGCAGAAAACTATTTTGTTGGACTTTCCTGTGTTAACTTTTCCATAGAAAGGACAATTCGGACAAAACAAGTGTTTTGTAGTTTTGAAATATATTCTTAGGTCTCAAATTGAATTTAATTGGGAAGAGATTTGAATTCTCCTTAATTTCACTGCCTTTAATTGCATGAAGTGAATGTGAAAGGATTCCATATGGAAATCTTATTACTTGGCTCTAGATGTAAATAACTCTCAAGTTTTATGGTCGAGGAGAGGCAATTGAGATACAATAAAAATGTTATCTGCATTTGTTTAAAATTCATTTTATTTACTAAGGAGTTTTAGTTACGCTTTGAAGGACATCCGAAACTTGTCATGAATAAAGAGTAATCAATTTACTATTCACAAATAGACAACAATTTATAACTTGCCAAGGTTTTCCATGCGGAAAAATCATCGCATGGGAAATACTCTATTTTGTTACAAGAAAAAAAGTGAAAGGATTTTATAGTTAAGATTAAGAATAGAAAAAAGGACAATATGTAATAGTTTATGTATGATAGTTGGATTTAAAGTTTTTCATCCTTTTTTCAATTGTCTGATCTTCCGTCAATTTTTTTATTAGTGTCGAATTTTAGTCCTGTGTCATTTAAAGGCCGAGTCTAGGATATTTGCCGCTCCAAGCACATATTTGGAAAACTAAAAACACTATTTATAATATGTTGATCCAATTACAGAGTATCCTGCAGTCGATTCCCCTTTTTTTCTTCCTTTTTTCATCCTCTGCATATGCTTTATCAATGCAGTTCACTTGCCATCAATCGACAATTTAATAGTTTTACCAGGCAAAAAAATATAAAATCAATTTATAAAATCCACTCGGCAAGGCAAAGCACAAAAAAAAAACCAAAAATCTGACATTTGATTATAGAAAGGATTCAAGTGCTGTGTGTGTCCTGTGAAGTGTGTAAAATATACCTTTGCCGCATTTGTGGCATTAAAGTCAAACTGTTAATGGGGGGGATATAAAATGTAAAATGGGCGGAAAACCACAAAGCCGACCCGACATGGCGTATGCGTAATGTGTGGATTATTTTGGATCCCAAAATGACGAGCGATGTTACGCATACGCAATGTCAGCCATGAAAATAAACTAGTTGCTTCAGCGCTCATCTCTGCGCCTGACACTTGAGTTTTACTACCAGAACTTAATTTAAGTTGTTTTTGTTTATTTTCTTAATTAATTTTTGTTTATTGTATTTTGCTTAATGTTGTTTTCCAGGTGGACATACTGGATACATCCGGTGACATGCAATTTCCTGCCATGCGACGTTTATCCATTGCCACGGCTCATGCCTTTATGTTGGTCTATGCAACGACCTCGGCGCCCAGTTTCCAGTGTGTAAAGCAATGCTTCGAGGAGATCCGCGAACAGCGCGCTGACTTCCAGGTAAGGATAAACGCAGGTGGGAGTGGGGGGTAGGGAAATCTTAGGGGGTAAAATATTCAACTTGTCATGAGACATTCGCCGCTTTTGAACTTTGCATTTTGTATGCAATTAGCACACTTCCAGCCACCTAAAAAGGACATCTGAGTGGGAACACACAAAATCTCCATATATACGCGAACAAATTTCTCATTCGCTGTGCAACCCAATTTCAATGTCCCAAAGCAATTAAAAACAACAAAATAAAACAAAGAAGAAAAAAAAAATCACAAGAAAAAAAAACAACAAAAAAAAAATAAAAATAAAAATAAAAAAAATAGAAAACATAAAAACAAAAGCGTAAAAGTTCGTAGAACTCGGCGGAAAGTCTTTGGGGGGCCAGGATTTCAGTTAGCGCTGCTTTTAACCTCTTATTGTTGTTGCAGCGTTTGTTGTTGTTATTGTTGTTGTTGTTGTTGTTGTTGTTATTTTTGTTGCTGCTGCGACAATTCTGCCGCTTGTTTAGCCAGGCATTTTTTCGCTTGTCGCGTTGCCATTGTGCGTGAGTGTCAATTATGGCCGAGTTTCCTTTGTCTGTGGCTTGGCTTTCACTTTGCCGCCAGGACAATTCGCACAACACCATCAGTAGCAGCAGCAGCAATTGCTGAAGCAACGGAACAACAACTAGAACAACAACAATAGTAACAACAACAATGGAAACAACTATGGCTTGTTGTAGGACTAATTCCATATCATCATTTACAGGATATACCCATTGTCATAGCTGGCAACAAAGCCGACTTGGCGACATCGCACAGAGAGGTCAGGCAGGAGGAAGTCACAGATTGGGTGTTCTGCGAATTACCACGTCTCAGGTGAGTTCAACGTGCATGGCCAACGGGAATGCCAATGGCAACGCTAATGTCAATAATATGGCTTTAATTACGCACCAAATGACAGCGAAATGCAAATATCTGTAAATGCAAATGTTGCAATACCCCCGTAACCATACCCTTAAGCATGCATACATATACACACACACACACACACACATACACACCACGACTACTGCAATTAGTCGAATTGCGAGTAAAGGGCAAAAGTTGTGTAATGAAAAACTAAAATGTGCAACGGCACAAAAACCGCAAAGCTGCAATTTTTATAAGTAGGAAAAACCTGTAATAAAAATGGGCTATAAATTTGTACAACCAAAACAAATGTGAGCCACCACCGGAACGAAAAGTACCCAATGTAGCATTGCGGGTCATGTCCAGATCCTAGCCCGTTGCCGGCTCCTGTTCCTGGCCTCAACTTCAGCTGCAGCTGCCGCCCAATGCAATTAAATGCAACAAATGGAATTAAGCGACAAAAAGCGTGACTGCCAGCAATGAGTGTGCTTCAACTGACGATGGGGGAGGTCTTTAAAATGGGCGTGGCATACACGAAAATCAGTTTGCTCAGTTTTGAAAAGGGCCATTTGGTTGGCATAAACGCTGGAAAAATATGTTTTTCTCTCAGCTTTTATTTTATTGATACAAACAAAAAAGAAGTAGCGGAAATTGCAATTGAGCGTCGCATGTTTGTTGATTGTGTGTGTGTGTGTGTGTGTGTATGTGTGTGCCGCATCATGAATTCCATTGAATATGTACCACAGAATGTTGTATAGACTACTTAGAGGGACCTAATTGCCACTCAGCTGGTGTCTCAGTGACCAATTTCAATTGATATTCCACTTGCAGGGTCCTTCGATGCACTCGACTGGCCAAGAAAATGCGCTCTGCATGTTAAACAGCAGTAAGAATGATTGTAAAGGGGGGTGGTGGGGTATGGAGAGAAGATGAAGAAGCTGTAACCGAGACAAGACTGCATCAATATGCATAGAAATGAGGTTACAGGCAGCAGGTCCCAAAGACAAAGCTTCAATTTGAAAAATATTAGATATTCAGGATCTACTGGGATTATTTATGGAAAATTCACACACACAATTAGAAACTATTAAAGCCAGACTTATCGCATTTTTTAAAAAAATCGATTAATTTTTATGTAGTATAATCGATAATGAATGAAAAAAAATACAAAGAAAATTAAGAGGCGAAGTTTTTAAAAACTTGCATGTAATGCATGGCTCAGGTGTATAAAATAATTTTACCTGAATTTATTTCTATTTTTATAATTTATTATTCAATTTGTTGGATTCATCGCTTTATGTGTTTCAAATATTGTGCAACTTTTGCTACCGTCGTTGCTTTATACTTTTCGCCGTTATCTTGTGTTTATTAAATCACCTTTCGTTTGTGTCGTTGTGTTTTGCTGTGGTGTGTGTGAGTAAATGCAAACAAAGTCGCTGACTGCGGTGTGAGCGAGACGGAAACAAATTGCTGCGTAACACATTCCCCTGGGTATTGCGTGTAAGCAAGACAG
Organism: Zaprionus lineosus; assembly: GCA_035044505.1. Taxonomy (NCBI): domain Eukaryota; kingdom Metazoa; phylum Arthropoda; class Insecta; order Diptera; family Drosophilidae; genus Zaprionus; species Zaprionus lineosus. The sequence goes on along the minus strand of JAWNNX010000656.1, from coordinate 808,703 downwards.
CGAGGGTCCGCACTTGTAACATGTGTGTCTCTGATTTTTGGCAACAATCAGAGGGACTTATTAATGAGTAAAAAAGAGGATCGACCACGAAACCGAACGTAAGGGAATTTGTTACCTGCGCACAGGTTGTGTAAAAGGGATTTAATAATGAAAAGCGTTGGAATTTAATTTGGACAAATATTTTTAAATACAATTTTATATAAATGACAGACAGACAAATTTGGTTCAGTGCGTTATTTTAAAGGAAGCTTCTTTATTATTGTGAAAATATTCCGTGTTCCTTATGTTTATTGCTTAAGGTGTCCTTTCAATATTACAATATGAAAACACATAGAAGTAACACATTTTAAAGTCTTGAGTTTATCTTGAGTTTATCAAATATATTGTTTCTTCGTTTGTATTTATAAGGATTAAATATAATGTCCTTTTACGTATCTGCAACGCGGACATGAACAAATATTAAAAGTAGATAAATCATCATTAATGTACAGAAAGTCCTGTCTACAATCGCAGACTTTCTACATGTAACGCAGTTCAAGTTTTTCAACCCCTGGCAGTCCTTAAAACTGAACTAACCAAAGACCTCACACACTTAAGTGATGTATGTGAAGGTTTACAAAGTTTTTCTTCACAAATTGACAAGTTAACGCATTTGAAGAATCATATAAGTGGTTCAGCAAGGTAGGATGCTTGGATATGGATTTAATGCTTGAACTTTTAAAATCCTTAAACTTGCTTATGAACAAATTGAACAAAGGACAATTCGTGGAACGTGGCAGCTGTATTTACAGTCCCGAAATAAGTTTGTTTTTAGGCTTAACGGCGAAGTCACTGCGATTAAAAGTTGACTTCCGTTTCCGTTGTTCTGTCTGTGTTTGTGTTTATTTACCGTTGTGTATGGCAGGCGCATAAGTATATGTAATTGTGTCCTTAATAAACTGCACGCCCATAAAAATCATTTGCCTCACACACGCAGTGCGGCCTGTCGTTTGTATAGCCCAAAGGATGGAGGGAGAGCGGAGGAAGGAAAGATTATGTTCGGTATCCTGGCAGGTGACTTGTATTCTGTTTGTGGGCAAGGTGTGCTCACCGCACTTACCATAATGCTATGCGGCAGAGGAAAGGACGAAAGGGGCGTGAAATGAAAGGAGGCGTGCCTGTTTCATGTTGCTGTTGTTCAAGGAAGCGTGTGTTAACTTATTTAAAAAATATAAAAGCAGAAAAACGCACAGTTCACAAGACTGCATATATACATATGTATGCAAGTGTGTGTGTGTGTGTGTGTGTGTGTATTTTATGCAAATACATACAAATCTCTGTTGGATTAAACATTTAAGCAGATTGATGGTGCGGCTGAAACACACCTTGAACTTTTCACCTGCTTTACACCCACCCCACGGCAGAGTTGCCCCTCGTCTTCCCTGTTCCTTGCTCCTTGCCCCACGGCACTCAACACCACACCCGCCAATTTTCTCTCTCGCTTGACTCCTGCAACTGCCACAGCTCATCACACATTTCCACTTTGCGTGCCAACTTTGCACTTTTTCCCCGCTTGGCCGTGGTTAAGGCCTCTGTGGTTGAGCTTTTCTCCCTCTCCCTCTCCCTCTCGCTCTAACCATTCTCACTATCTGTCTCGCTTTATTTAGCATGTTGCTACAACGGTTGCCGGTTGCAACGGCTGCAACAGCAGGAGCATTGGCAAAAGCGTTGCAATTTATTGCCGCGTGGCTGTCTGCGGTTAAACGCTTTAAAAGTAAGAGTGAAAAACCTGAAGTGCGTTCATCTGCATTGCAATCATTGCCACATGCCACATGCCACATAAGTAGTTATTTATTTTTCATACACTCGAGTGGAAATCGTAACCCTGTTTTCCTCGAAATTTCTTAAATGGAAAACTCAGTGAAAACTCCAACCCCCAACAAAGCCGAGCTCGGATTTCGCTAACCGAAACGTCAGTTGCCGGCGCTGAAAGCCAACCGCCAATTGACCAACTCGCCGTCTACTGCATGTCTACAATTTGGGCTAAAACCGTGATACGAGTAATTTGGCCAGTTACTGGACGCTCCTGCCAATACTCCCCGGTGGCACACGATTTCGATATCCCGAATGTCCTTTGGCTATACTTGTTCTCCCTCTACTATCTTGTTCTCCCCTGTCGCCGCGTTGCTGTCATTTGAAGCTCCACCTTTCCTTTTTCTCCTTTTTTTTTTTGGCTGTGCCACAAGCGAAAATGTTGCCATTGATGTGTGCCACGAACATGTTGTAAATTCGAACATTTTGTAGGAATATGTTTTTCCTTGCAACAGGATATCACAAAGGGGTGGATTAATGAATGAGTTAAGAAAGATTTTCCAAAAACGTAAAAGTTTTCCAGCTAAAGAAAAGCGAGTTTTTTTTTTTACCTGAGAAAATGAAACTTTTTGCTGCCACCGAAAGGAAAGAAGAAATAAGACGAAGAAAATCTCAGCTAGGATTTTTCTTAAGTGGATGATCCTGCAGGGTATCTCTCAGTCTGACTATTCGAGTCGCATTTCAGGACTTGTTCAGAATTTCTGCAATTCAAGTTGTACATTTGTTTGCGATTTTGTTGCTTCAATTTTGACTAACATTTTGACTTTTTTGTTATGCCTCTGTTTTTGTTGTTGTTGTTGCTCTTTTGTTGTTGTTGTTGTTGCTGCCACTGAGGTTACAAAGTTGCCGTGTCATGTAAATGTGCGTCATTATTCCAGGGTTGCCCCCAAAACGCATTACGTATACGTAGCCTATGCATTACGTATACGTAACCCATGCATTACGTATACGTAATTTATGCCGTCCGCCACAAAGCGAATAAAGTTTTTGCCAAGCTTTAGCAACAATTTTTGCATACTTTTGCAGTTAAACGTTTTACATTTTACATTTTACATTTTGCATTTTACTTCTTACTTTTTACTTCTCACTTTTTACATTTCGCTTGTGTGTTAAATCCTTTTTTTGCTATTGCAGGGCCAAGGTGCTGGAGTGCTCAGCGAAGGAGGACACCAATGTGACCGAGCTGTTCCGTACGCTGCTATCCCTTTCCCGATTTTTGCCCGCCAGCAGCGGCAGCGGTGGCCCAGGTGGTGCCCCCGGCGAGGCAGCGCCCAGCGGCTTCAAGCGCCGCTCCTCGGCCTATGTCAGTGCATCGTCCAGTCGCAGTAAGTAGCCAAGGATGGAATTTATGAGTTTTCCATAGTGCGCCAGTCGGGGTGAATGGGGGGTGAATGGGGGGGTGACTTTATAAAAATGCCAAATTGTTTGACTTTTGTTCGCAATTGTGAGGAGCCTTGTCAAGCGTCAAGCGTCAAGAGTCAAGCGTCAACCGGTAACTGGGAGCGGAAATAATTTCCAGGTTGTCAGCCTTTGTGTCTGTTGCAGTTGCAAATATCAATTTGGCATTTGATTGCAAGGTAAGAGGACACAAGCGTATCCCGGCAGTCACTTCACCAGATACACATATATATATATTATATATATATGTACAGTTATATATATATTTACAGTTATATATATATTTATTTATTCACAACGAAATTCGAGTTTCTTCTTGCGTCTTGCAATCAGAAATCAGCACGGAGAAAATTACAGAATTATAGAGGCTTAAAACGCAATTAAAATCAATGTAATTAATGTGAAATTAAGTGCATTAATTAAGCTCATTTTATGCGTGTGTCTGTGTGTGTGTGTGTGTGTATCCGTATGCATTCGAGAGTCCTTAAGCTCGGACACGATATATGCGCGGTATAATCAGAGACTCTTATTTATGGGTCATCATAAATGGATTTAAATTTCATGTGGTAGTGTCCTGAAGGCAGGACATATCGTTGAGCTTGTTGGCACAAATGTTCAATTTATGTTGAATATTGCCAAAAGTTGGCGCTGGCCTAAATCTGCTTTTAATTAGTCCAATTGGAATCCCTCAAAACGTGTACATAACATTGACAAATTGTCGACAATTTGGCTAATTGAGTGCAATTAACATTACGTCCTTCTGTCCTTCTATCGTCCTGTCGTCTTGTCCTTTTTTGCCTGTCAACCCATGGCCCGTTTTAGCCATCTTTGTCTGCATTTGGGCCAAATTAATTATTAAAATTTTGCCAACGAACTTGAAAAGAAAAGTAAAACAACTCAAAGAACCAAAAAAAAAAAAAGAAGGAAGAAAATAAGAAAATAGAAAAACACAAAAAAAAGAAGAGATAGAAAAACCCTTTTTCCATTATTTATAAATAATTATAATGTAGGGCGCGGAGTGCGGGGGAACGGGAAAAACAGCGAGTCGTTAAGGTCTAAGGATATTTAGAACCTCAAAAGGCGCAGACGAAGTCGCAGTCTAGACATTGAATTCAATCGCTGAAATTACTTGATTGAAATAGCTTAATAGACTGGTCTATTATATGTGTGTATATGTGTGTATATATGTGTGTATATGTGTGTATATATGTGTGTATAAATGTGTGTATATATGTGTATAAATATATGTCGCAGATCAAGCTTTATGTCATGTTAAGTTCAGATGTAAATGTCACTGTTAATAACATAACAATAAAATAAGAGAGCATCGCTTGGGCAACACTCAAGTGAGCATGGTGCCAGATATCCTTTGGCGGCGTAGCCAGATAGAGAACATGCGAGAGATCTGGCAAGGTAAGAAGAAAAGAAGAAGTGACAGGAGAATTGTGCTCGGGCATTAACAAAGTAGACGTCGAGCTGGAGGGTTATCTGGCAACTTGCTGTGCTTGAAAGTGAGATCTAGAGGGCGATTGAAGAAATAAGAGATGGAGGACAATACTGCGCCCCTTTCTCCTAAATCTCCGACATCAGAAGTGGGATCTAACTCGCAGCTCAACCTGACGAACGAGCAGTGGTGTGCGCTGCATGAAGCGCAAAATAAAACTTTCCGGGACCTGCTCAAATCTATGCAGGCCCCCAAGATGGCGACTCAACCCATCATGAAGGTGACGCTACCAAAGTTTTGCCCCGAGAATGCAAATTCCAATGCAGCTACCTGGTGCAAAACCGTGGACATAATTATGGAGGAAAATATGTTGGAAGGCAGCGCTCTTGTCATGGCGCTGAGCAACTCGTTGCAGGGAGGAGCATCCGAATGGCTGACCGAAATCTGCCACGCCGGGATGAAGTGGTCGGACTTCCGATCACTATTCATCCAGCAGTACGAAGGCGTAGAGACGTCAGCCGCCGTATTGCTGGACATGCTAAACGACAAACCGAGGTCAGGCGAGTGTGTGTCTGTGTAACGCCAGCAGGCAAGTGACGGCACTGCAATCGAAATGGAAAAATATGAGCAAGGAAGAGATCGCGGTGTCGGTCGTGCTGGCGCACACTGCTCTAACGAATGATCGACTCCGGCGACTAGCGTTCACTACGGAAATTAAAACCCGTAACGAACTGGAGCAACAGCTACGCGCCTATTCATTTGGCAACCGCAACGAGACCGAATTCTCAGACCACACCAGTGCCCCAGAGCGGAAGAAACAGAAGATGTCGTGGCAACCGACAAAAAATCAACCTACACCTGATAGCAACTGGTGCAAGTCGCGCGAACGGGCAAGTGGAACGCGTCATGAGTACCATGAAGACAATGTTGACAGCAGTAGAGACGAGTGAGAGATCTTGGCAGGAAGCCTTAAAAGAGGTGCAGTTGGCCATAAATTGCACGGTCAATCGAGTCACGAAGGTCAGTCCATTAGAGATATTGATAGGAAAGGAGGCAAGACCAATGGGAATGATGCCCATGATAGAAGGAAAAGGAGATTGATGTAGAGTCTGCTAGAACAAAAGCTCTGCAAAATATGAAAAAAATGCGGAGTATGAGAGGCAGCGGTTCAACAAAGACAAGGCCAAAATTATAAGTTTTAAGGTGGGTGACCATGTCTTGCTCAAAAATGAAGAACGGCACCAAACAAAGCTGGATCCTAAATTCAGAGGACCATTCGTAATAACGGAAAAGCTTGATGGTGACCGGTACACTTTGAAATCCCTCTCAAACAAGCGAACCTACAAGTATGCCCACGAACAACTGCGTGCGATGCCTGATGAGGTAGTCGCAGATGTACACGAGAGATCGCCGACTGAGGCACTCGTGGGTACCATCGACTCAATTTAGATCACTTACATGGCTAGACCCAGTCATGTAGTTAGCTGGCCAGTAACTGCATGGCGGACGGTGTGTGCGCAGAGAGTGCGTTGTGTGTTTATCGTTGCAATGGTGCAGCAAGAGCATGTAAAGTGAAGAAGCATTGACGGCTATGTGGGTCCTGAGGGACCAGCACGCACAGTGTGCGTGATGTGGTTATCGTTGCTATGTCGCAGCAAGAGCCCGAGAATGTGGAAGAGAGAGAGAGAGAGTCATGGTACCGTAAGAGAGTTGTGTGGCGGAGGTTGTGTTCGAGGCTTGATGAACTGAAAATTAAAATAAAACAGATTAAAAAAAAAAAGAGAAAATTTGAGCAAGGCAAGGGACACCAACTGTGATACCATAATGTAACATATACCAATATTTACGTTTTTCCTAGTAACCTTAATTTTCACTTTGTAGAGTAAGTAATGCCTAATTGATGCCGAACGGAAATGCAAGAAGAGAAACGAAAAATTAAGTTGAACACTGCGTAAAAGCAAAATATTAATTAAGAAATTTTAGATATAAGGAATATTGTTATAATAAGTTAGCTTAAGAAATCTAGTACACGAGGACGTGTAAAAGTCAGGAAGGCCGTGTCGCAGATCAAGCTTTATGTCATGTTAAGTTCAGATGTAAATGTCACTGTTAATAACATAACAATAAAATAAGAGAGCATCGCTTGGGCAACACTCAAGTGAGCATGGTGCCAGATATCCTTTGGCGGCGTAGCCAGATAGAGAACATGCGAGAGATCTGGCAAGGTAAGAAGAAAAGAAGAAGTGACAGGAGAATTGTGCTCGGGCATTAACAAAGTAGACGTCGAGCTGGAGGGTTATCTGGCAACTTGCTGTGCTTGAAAGTGAGATCTAGAGGGCGATTGAAGAAATAAGAGATGGAGGACAATACTGCGCCCCTTTCTCCTAAATCTCCGACATATACATAAATTAATATAATTTTTATAAATAATGTGTACATGTTATTTATTGAGCGTCGATATTCGAAAGTCGAAGTGGGGGAAGGATGCTTTAACGATTCTGAGAAATTAAGTGAGTCCTTGGGAGTTGGAAATGTTCTCATTAGAAATCATAAATTATACACATACAAACATATATCTATATATGCATAAATTTGATGCAGCGCTCATATCTTCTTAAGCCAAACTGAAAGTCAAAGGATCCCAGACAATAAATTAGGTAGAGCGAGAACCGATTCGGATTAGGAACACATTTACTATACATATATATATATATATATATATATATATATACATATTTATGTATATATATATTTGCTGCTCCTTAGCTCCCCTCACTTCGGCTTATTCTGAAGCTACAGGACAAATTTTAATCACATCCTTTCAGAAGCCTTAGCCACATTCTTCTTAGAGGAAGTCTGAAGTTCATAAATAAATTTCATTAGACCGTAAGGATTCTCATGCATAGAAGCCTGTCTATTTTCATTGTCATAACTTCTGAATATCCTTCCTATGCACACCACCTGCAAAAGGACAAATGAACAGGCACTCAGCGTATTTACTTTTGGGCATTGCTCAAACATAAATAAGATTCTCGAGTCGAGTGCCGGATGAAAGTCAAAGGTGAGCAGCAGCACGTGTATTAATTATGTAAATAGCTTGACCTTCTAATTAACCGTAAAAAGCATTTAATTTCCATTGGCCCAGGTATATTATCTCATTAAAAAGTTTTTCTCCCTGTGTATGTGTATAAGTGTGTGTCTGTCTGTGTCTGTGTGTGTGGGTGTTCGGGTGTAACGGAAATGTCCGATGCCCCTGATGAAGACAAGTAACAAGTTTTGAATTTTCTCCGGCAACAATATAAATAAACAGTTAATTATTGCTGCTTCAGCCGTCGAGAGTCGACTTCCTTCTGCCTGTGATCCTTACATTATTATCAAAGTAATTTTCTTGCTTAAAACTTCTAAGGACATGCTCTTCCTCTTCCTCTTCCTATTCCCATCGCCTGCCCCGCCGCTCAGATGTTTCACTCCTTCTCGCTTCCTTGGCTGATAATTGAATTGTTTGCTGGCGGCATTTGATAAAATTTTAAGTTGGCCCGAAAGTCATTTAAATGAAGTGCAAACTTGGCCGAAAGCGTGCGATCTGAAAGCTAAATGCAATTTAATGGCTTTAATGGCAACATCCGTTGGCCAAAACAAGTTGTTTATTTGTTCAAAAAAATAAAAGAAGGAAAGCAAAAAAAAAGTGGCTGCTATACAATTTGTTTTTCGTATTGTTTGCTTTTTTGTGAGCACACAACAAATGCACACAGACACACACACACACACACGCACACAGACGTGTGTGCCATAAAGAAACAGTCGACAGGCGACAAATTTGTAAATTATTTTTGGCCAAATAGACGAGCGACGAGCCTTGTCCAAGTCGACAGTCACAACTGCCGCTGACAGGTCACCAGTGAACAGAGCAATTTCAGTATGTGTGTGTGTTTGTGTGTGTGTGTGTCTGCCTGAATGGTGAAGGTCGAATGTCAAACTGAAGCAAATACTTGCGACGGCTCAATTGACAAAAGAAACGTCGGCATCGATGGCATTAAGTGTGTGCACAAGACGTAGCACCTTCCCGCATCATTGCTATAGGCAGACACGCACACACACACACACATATGAACACCCATACATAGGCACATATGTCAAATCCAAAGTCCTTGGCCATCAAATGAGAAAGTCTGAGCCGTTAAATACGCGAAATGAGGCCACGACAAGGGCCACAACAGGTAATTGCCTTAAAACTCATGGAGAGCGAGAATTTGCAAGAACAAATCGCTTACGCTTTGCTTTAAGGTGTGCCACTCAATGAGTGTGTGTGTGTGAGTGTGTGTGTGAGTGTATGGGGGTGTGGGTGTTTGTGTCTCTGATTGTATATGTATACATATATCATCTTACACGTGCTGACAACTCAATGGCCCCATATGTGTGAGTGCAAGTATTTATGTGTGCGTGTGTTTACATATGTATGCGTGTGTGTATGTGTGTGTCTGTGTATATGTGCATGTTTGCGTCTGGGTGTAGACGCATAAAAAATGCCTGGTCGCGTAAGCTGAAACTGAGTGCCAAAGGCCCAAAAAGTACTTGCCAGGGGATACGAACACATGTCTACCGCCCCTTCCCCTTCCCCTTCCCTCTCTCCCCTCCTCACACACACACATTCCCTGTCCCCTTACTCACTCTGCCATGTTGAAGTTCCACTGCCGCAGGTCTTGTCGTTGCCTGGCTGCCAACTGGCAAATGCGGTTCTGGGGGCTCTGCGTGCGGTTTGAGCCGTCGCCGAGCCACAAGCAGTTTTATTTGCCGAATACCGTAACTCAATTGAAACTTTGTAGTACTACTACGGGGCATGCCACACTTGCCACAGTTGCCACACTTGCCGCTGCTGTTGTTGTTGCTGTTGTTGTTGCCTTTATTTGTATGTCGGCAATGCCAAATGTTATTTAACAAAAACACAAAATCTCTACAGCCGGCAAAACGTTCATCTCCTCAAGCTAGCAAAGCCTCATGAATATCCTTTGTGTAACCCGACAAATCAAAACAAGTTGAGGTGCTTGACTACAAGATACCCTTGGGGGTATCACACACCCACACACAGGCACATTTTGATTTTGATTGTACTCAATGTAAACAACACACACGCACAACACGCACAACACGAATCATACACTCGACTGAAGTTGAGAACTTGAGTTCAAGGATTAAATACAATATACGATGTAGAAAATGAGGAATACAATAAAATTGTAGACTTTGAGTCTCTTTGATGCCACAGGATGCTTAAGTATAGTGAGTTATAATTTCGACCTGCCTAGGATCCCTTTCATCTTCAGTCACCTGATGGCCGACAAGTCCTTTAATATTTTAATGAACTTTCCACACGCCCATCCATTCAGCTGTTACATGGTATCTACTGAGCCATATCACATCCTTTTTTTGGCCACATTTAATGAGAACATCCTGCAATAAAATACACAAAAAATGGAAATATAAAAAATGTAATTGAAATTTCTGTTTCACTCAACCCCCCAAAATATCGCCACATATGCACAATTTTTGAAGGGCGCATCCAGCGGCTTGTAACACAGTTACCGCTGCCGCTGCTGCTGCTGCTGCCACTGCCGCTGCTGCTGCTGCTGCCGCTGTTGCTGCCACTGCTGCTGCTGCTGCTGCTCATATATTCCATCTATACGGATCTATGTTTGCCTTCAACCCTTCAAGCCTTCCATTGCCCTCCTCTGCCACCCCTTTGAGGCAACAACAAGCCCTTCAGTCTCTCCGTCTCTCCGTCTGTCCGTCTGACCAATTTTTTTTTTTTTATACCCAAAGCCCACAAATTGTGCGAATGGGTTTACTTTGTGCATTTTGTGGCACATTCGTGTAATAAGCCAAAAAAGCAATACACACTCACACACACACACAAACATCTTTAGATGTACGTGTGTGTGTGTGGGTGTGTGTGTGTTTGGGGCGTATGTTTACTGTACAACTTGTGAACAGGAGGGAACACACAGAGAACTCAATTTTCCATGATTCTAGCAGTTTTGAGGCATTTCTCGCGTATTTTGTGTCAGCGACAGCATTTTTATCGCATGCAACAACAACAGCAGTAACAATGGCGTCGGCAGCCATATTGTTTGCATTTGACACTACGCACACATGCGAAATACTCATGCATACATTATGATGCTCAAAAGTTTCACAAAAGGATATAACAGACATTAAAGAGAATATTTGGTTTTTTGTATATATTTTCTGTTTCTATTTAACCTTAGAAATTCATTAGAAAACTTTATCCCTTTCTCTCTTACCCCCTCCCCCACCCTCCCCATCCCTCTCCCTTACTCTCGTTCTCACTCTTCATTTACCTCAATTTAACCGCAAAGCCTCCAAACATTTCAATTTTTATGAACAAACCTTTCGTCAGCCTGTCTGTCTGTCAGTCTGGATGTCTGCCTGTCTGCCTGTCTGTCTGGTTGTCTATCTGTATGTGTGTCTGTCTGTCTGTCTGCCTGTGTGTCTGTCTGTCTAACTGTCTGTATGAGTGTCTGTCTGCTTGCCTGCCTGTCTGTCTGTCAGCCTATTTGTTTATCTGTTGGTTCGTCATCATTTAGTCTGTCAGCCTGTCTGTCCGTCAGTCTGCCTGTCTGTCTGTTTGTCAGTCTGCATGTCTGTCTGCTTGTCAGTCTGCATGTCTGTCTGTTTGTCTGCCTGTCTGCCTGCCTGTTTGCCTGCCTGTCTGTCTCGCTGTCTGTCTGTCTTTCCTCCTGCTTGTCCGCTTGCCTGTCCGTCTGTTCCGTCTATGTGGTTGCCTTTTCTAGTTACTCAGCCCTCGACTCGCATCAATTGTTTAGTCCTGGCCCAGGACTACATTGAGGCTCTTCAAATAAATCATCATTATGATAGATTAAACCTTTTGTTTGGCCAGGACGAGCCGCCTTTAAGCGCCTGAAAGTCCTTGTAATCAGCTAATCAATATGCGCCGTTTAATCGAATCACTTTCGACTTTACAGCTAAGTCCTTTTCAAAGGACTTTGTTGCCGTTTTAATGCCTCTCAAAGCTTCGAATTTAATATCTGTTCTTATTAATTTTTAATTAAATTGCAAAATCTCTAATTATGATTAAGTCCAAGTCTGTCAATCTTAATAAAAATTCCGAGTATTGAAATATTTTCATTAATGGATTTCATTTTTATTAGGAATCCTCCGAGCACAAGAGTAGCCATTGGCTGGCTTATTCGAGCTTATTCATGAGTGCATTCACTTGAGTTTCATATTTGTAGTTGGCTGCGTAGTTACCTTGCTGGGATGCGGAGGATAAAGGATACTTTAGTGCTCCAGCAGATGCCCAACTAGTTAGTTGCCCTGTTGACCTCCTTACTGTCCTGCGTGCATCTCAAGCACCACTCCGGTCACTCCTGCCACTCCTGCTACCCCGACCACTCCTGCCACTTCAGGCAAAGAGCAATCCGTGGTGTGCAGTCAGCTGTATTAAGCGATACAACACATGGATGCAGTTCAGCGAATTGTGTGTTCCTGCAAGTGCAAGTGCAGCTTTGAATGAAGGAGTACCCATAAGTTAATTATGCTGGAAATACAACCTCAGAGCCGGAGAATCCAATGGTCGGAGAGCAGGGAAAACCAAGCCGGAAAGTCGGGGGACACGTTGAGAGGATTCCATGGAAATGGCTAACTGGTTCGGTTGCCTAGCAGCCGCCATATCGGTGACTGGGTCCGCGTCTGTTTCTGTTTCTGTTCCTTTTTCTCCTACTACTGCTCCTCCTTCATCTCTTTCTCTGTTCCTGGTCCTGGTCCTGCGTACATGCCTATGGACTCTGATTAAACTGGCCAATGGTTGCGTATTTTGGCCGCTTGGCCTTTGCCTTTGTTGCTACGACTGCCACTTCGGAGCTTGTAACTCTGGCAACCGTCATGGAAATGGAAAAGGGAATAAAAATGAAAATGAAAATGAAAATGGGAGTGCGAGTGCGACTGTTAGTAAAAGGGGGGATGGGGAGGGGGAATGGAAATGGGTGTGGGTAGGGGTATGGCTATGGCTATGGGTGTGGAAATAGGAATGGTAAATGGTAACCAGTTAGCGGTCGGGGGAGGAAAGCGTTGCAGTGTTACCTGAAAATTGGATTTTCATATTTACTTGCATTCGCGTGTTGGCTACAATTCTGAAAATTCGCTTTGTGGCTGCGACGCGTTGGCCACGTTAGTTCAAAAAGCATAAATTTTAAACCGTTTTTAACTCTCATAATGCGGACATAAATATTTTAATTAGAGAGCTTATGAAATTTGTAGGGTAAATATAAAACACATAAAAATATAAAACACGAATAATATAGTGAAATTTAAAAACAACGGATTTTTTTGGTAATTTTCGCTTTTTATTTTTTTTCCTTTTTTTTCTTTTTTTTTTCTTTTTTTTCTTTTGTTTTTCTTTTCAGACAAAAATCGCATGAACAGCCCTTCGGTTGGGGGGGACAAGAAGTCGTCACTTGTGGATGCAGTCGATGTTGCCAGTACCAGTGCTGAGGCCAAATTGAAGCCTCGTTCCAGGTGAGTGACACACGCGCCGCTGACCCAAACCACCCACCAAATCTAACGGTACTCTTTCAGATCGCTCATACGCCGTGCATCACGCAAGACCAAGCAGCAAATAAACAATGCATCCGATGATTGCCACTTGCAATAAATTAGTTACTAACTAGTGACTAGTTAGTAGTGAATATTGATGGTAATTAACGTAATTATCTGTCTATTAATTACTCTTAATTAATTAATCTAATACAAACAGCAAGTAAATTACTAGTTGCTCCACTTGAACTCAACTTAATTGATGTCTATGGATAACTTAATTAAGTTCCTTACCAACTAAGACGAGATTTCCAAATGGAATTACATAATTTTGTTAAGTACAAAAAATACAGTTAATTATTTTTTTAATTATTTTTTATTTCTTTTCACTAATTTTAAGATCCTAATATCTCATCTCAATCAAGGGGACCAGCTTTCTGTTCCATATCCTAAGCAGCTTTGATTATCTCCAAAACTTTTGCCGATTTTATGTTCACATTAGATAGCGATTTGTGTGTGAGTGTGCGCGCGCTTGTGTGTGCGTGTGTGTGTGTGAGTATATCATATACAGTTCCTTTGATGACAAAACAATAGCGCCGCTTGTGTGAAGTAAAAAGACTTTGTTGTTTATCGTCTTGAGAATTGAGAGAATTCATCAAATTTTGAGTTGAATTAGTTTTAAGGTCCTTAGAAATAAGTCCATATATATAAATATATATGTCTATATATTCAGATATAAGATATATGTGTAGGAGTAAGTGTTTAAGCCACGATTTAAATACAATGTATTCAAATGTTTAAAGCGTACGTAGGGCATTATTTATCCCGGACACAGATCTGAGGTAGTTATTATTGAGAATAATTATTATAGATGTAGTACAAGGATATCAAATTTGTTGCCGTACAATTTCAAAGTATAAATGTGAACGTTTGTTGAGTTGCCAAGGACTCGTTGACCTTGCTTTAAAGAAGTACAGAAATGTTGTTTTCACCAATTTATGCAACTTTTCCCTTTTGCTCTTTTTCCCAAGAAGGAAAATGGGAAAAAGGAAAAATACGTATAACGGAAGTCAAAGGAAAAACCTTCAGCAATTTATAACGCAAAAAAAAAAAAAAAAAATGTCGTAATTATTGTTCAGATTTTGAGTTCAGTTGCAAGATAAACTGAATTGCTTATGAGATATTTAAGGATAATACAGGGTGCATGCTTATTGCCAAATTAAGAGACAAATTTGAATCAAATATTTAAAGTATTAGGTGTTATTTTATTGTAGTAGCTCAGACGAAGCTTTATAATCAATAGATGGACGTTCTTTCCACTTAATCAAGAAAATCGAGAAAATTAAGAAAATTAAGAAATTTCAAAAATCATGAAAATATTTTGCAATTCTAAAAAATGTTGATTTGTGCGTTTTTCTATTCAATGTGCTTAGCAATTAGGCTTAGGATTATCTTAGAGCGAGCGAATATGCAGAAGTTAGCGAGGGGAGGAATAAAATTAAAGGATTTGCGCCAATTGAAGGCGCCTTGTAAATGAAGAGACCCAAAACAAAGGCAGATGCAAAGTGAATTGTGATGATATAATGTTTAAAGATAATGATTTAATTATTAATTAACAAGAGATTACTGGTCTCTGGACTAGGCTGGATAGGATCATAATCCGTTGTGTCCTTCATAGGCTGACGTCCAGTTAAGCACTTAGGCTAAGTTAGCCATGTTAGCCATAAGGATATAAAGTGTTTCTTTTATAAGTCCTACTAACACATCTGTTTATACATTGTTAATTAATGTAGTTAATGATAACAAATCTAATGAGTCGACTTGGCAAGCGTATGGATATCCATACACACATTCATATATATCAAACTATATAGGAACCTAAGAGATATCAGCTACACAAATGGGAACACATTGGCGAGCAGCATTTGAAAATTGTTTTCAAATACTTGGTAATTGTTGTTCGAAGCAGATGAAATTTACTTAATTAAATTTTGTTAAAAATTAAAAAAAAAAATTAAAAAAAAAAAGAAAAAAAAAAAGAAAACACATTAAGAAATACGCAAAAAAATCAAATTTTGAAAAATATATATTTGTGTACGTAATTCCATTGTTCTATATAAAAAAAATAATAAAACTAAGACAAAAGGAAGATGCAGATCAATGCAATCGGAGAAAGGATTAAATAAGGAAATTAAATGGAAAGCATGTATACCTACTTTTAAAACTATGAACAGAAATCCAATAAACTTACTAAATGTGTCCATCAAGTTAATCTTTGTATCCCTTTAATTTACTACACACATAACACATATATCCCATTGTACACATGTCCTGTATATAAATATTTAAGATTTATTTATGGAGTGTTTGGATCGGTCTTAAATGACACTGACACTTAATTAACAATTACGCAACTTCTATGCGAATTAATATTAAATTATTCATACGCCGAGGAAGTCCTTAAAATGCACACCCACTGCCAACTGGCAAGGGGTCTAGTTACCTGATTTACCTGTATATAATTAAGTTCATATGGAAATGTATTTGTATGCAAATACATACTACATAAGGACGAATGGTTGGCATAGATGTTGTTCGGTTGCTATGGACGAGAGGGTGAACAACGCACATCAACTGCCCCACTAAATCAATTAAGGAACTGTCTGACCGACCCAATGCCATACCCAACCTCTGATTTGCGTGGGTGGCAGAGCAGCAACCGCAGTGTCCATTAAAAATAAGTAATGGAATTTTATTCAAATTATAAATTGCATTTGCAGTAAATACCACGCACTAGGTTTAAATCAATTGAGCCTTGAATGGGAAATGGAGAGTAAATGGATGGTGAAACGAGGAGCCAAAGGACGCGATTTATACGCAGGACATCACAATCTAAATTAGCATATGGAAATGTTGTTTTGCAGGTGTCACGCGTCATATGCATATTTATATACATCATACAGTATCGGGACTTTATAAGTATCGTCCTGGCACGATGCACACGATGGGCATGTCCACACAATAAACAGCTCTGACATTTACCTAATTAGCTATGCACATTTGGAAGCTCAATTTTTCAGGGCATATATGTTCCAATTAAGCCGGCTTTTATTATCTAATACTTGATATTAGTTTTGGAAAATATGAACAAAGTTTTAATTAGAAATAGAACTATTATTTTATTGTTTATAGCTGCATTCTTTTTTAAATTCAATTCCACTAGAACAGTGGCTTTTGTAAATTTTTAATGGATATTTAAATAATTGAAGTTGCGTTACAATTGAAAGCTTTTATGTAAATGCAGTAGACAATTGCAATAAAAGATCAGTGCAATAACAAAAGAGCCGTGGCGCAGTGGTTAAGGTAGTTGCCGGTGGTCGTAAGGTCGCTGGTTCGAAACTCGATTAGTGCAGAATTTTTTTCAAGCTTGGGTCAAATGCAATATACAAATGCATTTAAAGATTCCAATGCTGTGGGAGTCAGCGGTTCGAATCTCGGTCAATGCGAAAGTTTTTTGTTTTAAGCTTCGATGTAAAAATAATATATAAATATGTTAAAAGTTCATTGCATCAGTAAGTGGAGTATAGCGCAGTGGATATGTGCATGGACTCTAATCATTGGGGACCCCGGTTCAAATATGGTAATTATGTGAGTAGTTTAATATTTAATATCTTAACATGCATATTATGAAATTCAAATAAATTTACTTATACTAGCAAATTAATATTAATTAAAATTCTTAGAGAAGTGCATTTCAGTAATAAGAATTACTGTGCATTTCAGTAATAAGAATTACTTATCGGTGCGGTGCAGTGGTGCACCGGAAGAAATCCACCCCCAAAAACCGATGGTAAGAGAAACGAGATTGGTGGTGAGCAAACGGATCATGTTCCACCTTGCTCTCTCATCTCTAGTAGTTGATTAAATTCTGCCTAAAAGTATGCAACGTAAAATATTAAAATTTTCCAAAAAAATTTTTATACTGCCCAAAGGCATGCAGCTTTTTATTTCACGGGAAAATATTTTTTTAGTGGTTTCAATTTAATTGCGCTAGTATCTCAAGAACGACAAGGACGATTCGCAAATCCTTTGCTTAATTAGACGCTTTGGTTATTCCGATAATGTTTACAGAGGATACGTCAGGATCAAAGGCGACACAGTGGAGATATGGTGCTTTTATCCTAGCTAAAATAACTCCATATCTCTATATCTTTGGATTTAATGGGATTTTTGTCTCTATAATGCATAAAATATGTGTAAAAGCACCTCAGCAACGTGTGGGAGCAAGGACAACGCAACAATCCTCGAAATAATGTAGATTCGACATATTTTGTAAATTATAGTTCCTGGTTTCCTTAGTTTTAGTGTCTATTTACTTTGTTGTGCTCGTTTTGTCATTGTGTAGCTAGAGATATCGATGTCCGCTCAGCTGCAACTTTTTAACAACAAAATCGCTGAAGCTGCAAGAAAGTATTTCAACCGAGCAAATTTCGTAAAAACCTAAGAAAACACCAGGCGAACAGAAAGCTCAACAACCATGCCGGTATTGAATTAATATAACAGATTGTAAGAGTGAGATGGCGTATTGGTACTTTACGATCCACCAATATTGATAAGTATATTTGTCCTTTTCTAACTTTCAGCTTCACACACTAGTCGTTCTGTTTTTTGTTATACAGCAAGTGATTGGTGGAGCTCAAAGGGAGCAATAACTGCAATTTAAAAACAACAGTTAATTCAAAATTTTTTTTATTGTAGTGAGCTTGCACATATCATTTCTTAAATTATATTAATAGTGCTTATTAATTTAATAGAGCAAATGTACAAATATTCATAAGCGTATCAATAAAATCATAATTAATAAAATAAATACATGGATTATAAAATTCGTTTTGATCAATAACAAAGCAAATGTGTTGCAACCTGAAAAATTAAATATAATAAATCAACAATTCAATAATGCGTTTTATGCTCTTCATTCGTTTGTTTACATTTATCAAGGGGACCATTAATTTGCTTTACTATAGTTTTCTTCCTTTAACCTTCAGGTACCAATCTGTCATACTGTCGTATTGATTTGTTAATAAGCAAACGCAACGATCGGTAAAAGAGGAAACAAGCGTTGTTCAGTAAATGCCGTTCTTATCTGCATTTGTTCTTGTAATTTAAGAAAAGGCTATGCATGTAATATGGAAGAACTAGAAATGAATTAGAACAATATATGTGCTGATAAAAATGTATTAGTAATAAGTGTACTCACATAACAACATAAAGAACAATTTTAACAATTCAACAAATTTGTACTTACCGCCTTTTGTTTTCTTTATTTGAACATTAAAAGTAATACAGGAAATAAATATTGCGTGTAGCTTTATGCTTAGCTGTTAATAAATTTATACCATTCGTAATTTTCCAATCACATAAATGTAGAGACAACTTACTACGTGTTGCTTAAATTGCGATGTGCACCTTAGCGGCGTTTTTTTTAACTAACCAGAATTGACGAGGCCATCTATGCAAAATACTGTGAACTACCATGACCATGCGCTCTGGATTATTTAGTACATTTAAGACTTCATGTTAAGCACATGTTAAGTTATTATTCCCAAAAATGTTAACTTGCTCCACGTCAGCTGTTCACATACAGCTGATTTACCAGTTTTGGCAATTTTATGCACATTTCTATGCGAGCACAGAAATTGTTGAAAATGGCTTTAAAATACATTGGTAATTTAGACAAAATATATTGTTAATATGTCATTTTAAAATACTGCACTCCCCAGACATTGGAGCTAATCTAACGGATCCCATGTTCCAGGGCTGCTATGGAGGTTCGGCAAAACATCAACCAGATTTGAATATTGTTTTAGAACGAGCATGGAATCAAGGATTACAAAAAATTATTGTAACGTCTGGTTGCCAAAAAGACGTCCATGAATCACTGAAACTCATAGAAAAAGATGGTACTTCTAATTTATTTTAAATTGAAAACTTACTATAAAAGTCATTTTCAGAACGACTATACACTACAGTAGGTACGCATCCCACTCGCTGTAAAGAATTCCTCCCTAACCCAGAGAAATACTACAATGAGTTACGTTCTACGATCAGAGCTAATCCAGAAAAAGTAATTGCTGTGGGTGAATGTGGTCTAGACTATGATCGCCTACACTTCTGCGATAAGGAGACCCAGAAACAATATTTTGAGAAACAACTCAGCTTAGCAGAGGAATTTAAGTTGCCTCTATTTTTACATATGCGAAATGCCCATGACGATTTTATGTCTATAATGGAACGTAACAGAGAAAAGATTGAGGCTTGTGGTGGAGGAGTGGTGCACAGTTTTACTGGCACTCTGAAAGAGGCCGAAAGTGTATTGTCATTTGGAGGTCTCTATATTGGCATCAACGGTTGTTCTCTAAAAACGGAGGAAAATGTCAATGTAGTCCGACAGTTGCCCAATGATCGCCTTATGCTGGAAACCGATTGTCCTTGGTGTGGTATACGTGCAACACATGCCAGCCAAAAATTTGTGAAAACAAAGTTTCCAACGGTTAAGAAAAAGGAGAAGTGGACTGCTGACAGTTTGATCGACGGTCGCTGTGAACCATGTCAAATAAGGTAAGAGAATATAGAGCAGAGTGCGAAATATAGTAAATCCCGCTAATTAATACCATCTTACAGCCAAGTATTGGAGGCAGTTGCAGGCATCAAAGGGGAATCTGAAGAGAAGCTTGCCGAGATATACTATCAAAACACAATGGATTTATTCTTTAAGGGGCAAAAATAAGACAAACTATAACTACATTTCATGCTTTTACATTTATTGTATTTTTTATTGTTTCTCATGTCCTAAACGCAAATGAATTCAAAAATACGCTATTTAACTTGATGTCTGTATACAAATTAATTTTGTTGTATTTTTTTGGTATTTTTTTTGTATTTGATTTTTGCAGTATACACACAGAAACACATTAAGATTAACATTTAGATTTGTAAATAATTGTATTTGGTTTGCATATTTCCATGTTAATTAACCTTCCTTCGGGCATTATTAGTAAGTCCGTCTGTGTATATAGAGATGATCCCAAAAAATATACATATGCATGTCCCGAATTGTATACCTTTATAGACTAATGAAAATTCTATAGCTTAGTTATTGCCATTTTTGGTTAGAATAGACGATTCGCAATAGACTTAGCCGTATATCAATGATAGTGTTATTAATGAAGCCTTAAAAAGCGTATATACAAAATATTTTGTAAATATCGTAAAAAGTCTGTTAACTAGACATAGAACGTGTTCGAGTATATATATCAAAGATCAGAAATACATATGTTCTCTATGTGTAAATGCCTATCAATCAACAAGTTCATTTGATCATTATTCCAATTATATTTCATTTCAAGCATTTTAGGTGCATTTCAAATTAACCAAAAGTCCCCATAAAATGTGCCATTAAAATGTTCTCTCTATAGTTCTATGTAAATCTATGTATTTATGTGTTTCAATAACTGATATGAACGCAAATGATATATGCTTTTTGTGTGGTTTTGTGGTTTAATTCAAAAACTGCTTACTATTCACTACCCAGTTGGCATTTTGAATGACAATTGTTATAGCACAAGATACAAGAATCAGTCCAATGAAAATATGTATATATATATATTTGTATATATATATTGAAGCCCAATGCTTGTTTGATATGAACTTGTTTATATATATATTTATGTATATAGCGATTGCTACATTAATGCGAAGTATTCCTTGCAATTGGAGGGGAGTAAAACTTAGTTACAATTACCAATTATTAATGGATAAACTATGAATTATATTATGTTTCCTTATACTGCACTTTTGTGCGCTGATCAAGTCTATAGCATCTATAGCTATATATTTAAATGCTTAATTGTAAAAGTTAATTATTATTTTTAATTTCGCTCAGACCTTTTGGAATTGACTCGCAATTGCTGTGAAAATAATAAATTATAATATATAAAAATAATATTTAATGGATACGACATATTCATTTATTGGGCGTCATAGTTTGGATTTTTTTAAATCATAGAATTATTTACATAAACAAAGGGAAATTATAAATAAGTTAAAATAAAACTGCAACTAACAGTAAATTCGAGTTCGAAGCTATAAATAATCCATGAAAACTACTTCCTTCCTCCTCCTTCTTCTTTCTCCTATCCCCTTTCTCCTAACGCTATTCACTTCATTTCTCTGTTAACAAAAAAGTTCCTTAATAATACATTTGAATAAAGTAGTTATATGTTTATATAAATATATATAAAGTTTTGTAATTGTGTAGTAAAGAAAAAGAAATGCCAATTAGTTTAACTCTTGCAACTAGAGATACCTTAGAGAATCATCCGTGTTTCTCTCCTCAATTTCTTTGTTTCAATTTTAAGTTTCTTTTTTCTCCGCTTTTTTTTTCCTTCTTATATTTTGTTTATAGTAAATAGCAAATGTTTAGTTATAGTTTGTATACGTATTTTCATCATATGTATGTATGCATGTATGCATGTATGCATGTATGCATGTATGTATGTATGCATGTATGTATGTATGTATGTATGTTTATATCCCTATCTTTATAGTTATTTTAAATTTTATATGTGTTTAGTTATATTCACGAGTTTTCCTTAGTTTCAAACTAAACTCTGCGTCCTGCCATCGAGCAGGCGCCGCCGCCTCATAGTTATTGGTATAAATTGGATAAATAATAAATAATAAACTCACTTATTAATAATAAATAAAATTAATGTATTTTGGGCGCACTGCGATCGTTGATCTTCTGATTCCGTTTCAGAGTCGCTCCTCGTTTTATTTGATCCATTAGCGACTCATGACAAATGCGTGGATCCGGCTAAAAGACGTAAAACATTAATTAATCAGTTAAGCGGGCAATATAATTAATTAATATTTAACAAGCGGAGGCACTTAAGAGTAGAATCGATATAGATGTAGTTATTGCTAAGCTCTTGGGGATTAGACGTCCTTGCCGGTGGCATAGCACAGCAAGGAAACGAACACAACGACGAACGAAATAACAAAACATAAACCGAAACAAACAATCAAAAATACCTTAACACTGATCATCACAAGTACTGGTGGTGGTGGTGGTGGTGGTGTTGGTGATGGTGTTGGGATAGGTGGGTGGTCTACGATATTGTGCACTGGGTCGCGCTAGGTTTTGTGGATTTTGATACATCTAAATGGCACATGAGTAATGCACATCATAGATACATTTATATAGTGTATATATATATAATGATTGGAATGAGGATGAGGATTGCGGATTGTGGATTTGAAGTGATCAATGGGGATGATGTGATGTGATGGTGATGGGAGAAGTGAGTGTACTTACCAGGGCCTTGCTATTAATGAGATTTCGCACTGCAAATGCTCGTCCTGACATTCCCTGTTTGGCCAACTTCGCATTGAGATTCTCGAGAAATTCAGCCTTGGTTTTGGCACGAATGCTGCCAGTCTTTTCGATATTGGTGCTTGTGGCATAGTCTATGGGTATGCATTATTGATGGACACAAAATGGTGCACAAAGCGCGTCCATAAGGAAAGAAAGAAGCAGATATGTTCGACAAGTGTTCAAATAATGAATGCAAATGATTAATAAAGATGCACAACAGAAATGATGATGATAACTTTAAATATACAATATGAATGCAAAAATATTTATAAACTTTTGAAATCATAAACAAAATAAACTTAATTGACGTCACGAGTTGTTTGATGAGCTTAATTTAAGTGCAATGAAATGCATTAGATTTGACAGAGACAGAGAAGTTGATGAGGATTGATGAGATTCGCTCTTATCGAGCGACCAGCCTAATGGCCATGAGTTGATGGTTGGAACTTCGCTTCATCCCTCCGCTGATACACATCAATCAATATATGTTCTTTATACATATTATTCGAAATCCAAATCCAAATCCAAGTCAAAATCAAAATCAAAATCAAATCAAAATCAAAATCAAAATCCAAATCAATTTCAAACACAACAATAACAAACGTAAGCAACATGCAATTTGATCAGACTGCGCGCAACAACTGTTAAGAATTCAATTATCCAAAGTCAATGCGAATTTTAAGAATAAAAAGTAAAAGAGTAAAAAATAATAAAAAAAAGTAAAAGTAAAAGCAAAAGTAAAAGAAATAGAAATAGAAATAGAATAGAAATTAAAAATCAACAATCAAAAACTCAAAGTCAAACTCAAACTCAAACCAAATCAATTCAAATCAAATCAAACGCGCGCTCACTTGAATGATGTGCCTGGACATGGGGCATGTGGGGCGCATGGGCGTGGGCGTGGGCGTTGTTATGGCTGGCATAGTAAATACCGCCGCCATTGCTATTGCCGCCAGCGGCATCGCGATAATAATGTTGTAGCTGCTGCTGCTGCTGTTGTTGTTGTTGTTGCTGTTGCTGCTGATGGTATTGGTGTATAATACCGCTGCCGCCGCCGCCGCCGACGCCACCACCACGCGCAGTTGTACCATAAATGCTAGCCAGGGATGAGGATGCGGGCGAGCCGCAGGTGGGCGATGCAGCGGGCGTTGAGTGCACCGACGATGGCGAATGGAACTTGACAGCCGTCGTTTGTATAAATGGATTCGTGGAAACGAATATCTTTTGTTGCACACTGGAATGACGCGATGGTATTGGTGGCTGACGCTGTTGTTGCTGCTGCTGCTGATGTAGCTGTTGCTGTTGGGGTAGCGGCATAGGAGGCCGCTGATTAGCATGTCCATTGCCAATGCCTGTTGGCTGTTGATATTGCTGCTGCTGCTGCTGCTGCTGTTGTTGCTGTTGTTGTTGCTGGTGTTGGTGCTGCTGTTGCTGCTGCAAGCGTTGCTGCTGCAAGCGCTGCTGTTGCAAAATGTTTTTGGGCAACGTTGCACTGTTGGAAGACGCTGCATAAGTAACCCCCAAGTGATTGGAAATGTTGTTGTTGCTGTTGCCATGCCCAACATTGGGGCGGGACACTTTCTTGGGCATCGTCGCCGAATAAATTGGCGGCGGTGGCGGATCTTCAAGCGGCGGTGGACAAGTATAATGTTGCTGCTGTAGCTGTTGCTGTTGCTGCTGCTGCTGTTGCTGATGCTGCTGCAACTGTTGGTGTTGGTGTTGGTGTTGTCGCATGTTTGCAGTTTGCGCAGCTGCTGAATTTGATTTTGTAAATGAATTTGAATAGTTGTTGCCATAATCTTTGCTGCTGCTCGCTGCCGGCGCTTGAGGTGGCTGATAATGCGATGTGTTGTTGGCTGCTGACGTTGTTGATGGGTTTGAGAATGAACTGACTTTAGAGAGCAACGATGATGTGGATGACGATAGCGGAAAGTGTGGCAAAGCATTAAATGTGGTGGAAGATGAAGATGTAGATGTGTATGTGGATGAAGATGAAGATGTTGATATTGATGGTGTTGGTGTTGGTGTTGGAACAGTTGCTGCTGCTGCTGCTGCTCCGGCATTATTGGACAAGCTGCTGCCGCCCGCCAACAATGCCGACGATGCTAATGATGATGATGATGTTAATGAGTTTGTTGTTGTTGCGGATGAAGTGCCGAAACTAGCATAAATTCTATGTTGCTGCTGTGCAAGCTTATGTTCAAATTTACCGTCGTAGTGTTGCTGCTGTTGCTGCTGCTGCTGTTGTTGTTGTTGTTGTTGTTGTGTCATGGACAAACCGATTCCGTTTCCACCGCGCATATAAATGGACTCACCGGCCATGTGCTGGCCTCCTGCATTGCCATAGATGCCCTCTGCAACATGCTGCTGCTGTTGATGTTGTTGCTGCTGTTGCTGTTGCTGTTGCTGTTGCTGTTGCTGCTTGCTGTTGAGTCGTGCATTAAGCTGTGCAATTAGATTCGGATTCGCCTTCGGCTGTGTCGGTGGCAGTGGGTGCGCATGCCCGTTCGGACCTGGGCTGCTGGTGCGGAAGCTGGACATGTTGCTCACCAGTTTTGGTTGCGCATAGATGCCGCCGGCGCTAGGCGATGATGTGCGGAACGACTGTATGTGTGTGTGTGCAGTTGTGTGTGTGCGGTTGTGTGTGCATGAAGAGAGAAACAACAAAAGGCAATAAATTAAAATGTGGCCGAAAAAGAGCAAAAATAAGCTAAGTGAACTATCGATATGAATATGAATATATATGTATGCATATACACATGTATACACATACATACATATATAATAGGCTATATTTGTATATATACTAGTTATTGGTATTATTAGATCTAAGCTAAGCAGTCGTATTAGAACGATTAGTGGGCACAATGATGAGGAGATCGACCCTTAGAGGCTGCGACGCGGTTGCTGTTCTTTGTTAGTGGCGCTCACATGGGTGGCAAACAAGTGGTTGCACTTACGGCATCGACTTGCGGTGGCCCATGGTAAGGAGGAGGTGTTGGTGGCTTCTGCAGCTGTTGCTGCGGCTGCGTCTGCGGCTGTGGCTGCTGATAATGCGAATGTTGCAAGTGCAAAAGTTGCTGTTGCTGTTGCTGCTGATGATGAGCCTGTAAAAAGCGTTGCTGATGTTTCTGATGTTGCTGCTGTTGATGATGATGATGTTGTTGCTGATGTTGCTGTTGCTGTTGCTGCTGGGAATTGGTTGGTGGCCCTGGGGTTATGGCATAGGCATGCAACTCCATGTAGGAATTATAGTAAGCATCATAGTCATTTTCATCGCTAAGGGGAGGCTTGTGCACGGGATGTTGTGTCTAGTGGTTTTATTGGCAAGCGTTTGTTGTGTGAGTGTGTGCGTGTGTGTGTGTGTGAGTGTGTGTGTGTGTGTGAATTGAAACGTAAATTATAAGAAATCATAGTAAACAAAAACACAAAAACAAAAAAGAATAGTTGTTGTTGCTTTTGCAAATGAAAGCCCAAGCCAAGAGATGTGCACACACCTGCAATGAGTTTTGATGCAATTGTTGCTGCTGCTGTTGCATGCGTCGCAGAGCGACAGGCGAGGCAGGTTGATGCCGCATCGCTGCCAGGGCACGTACCGTCTCCGATACCTTCAGCGCTGAGCTGGGCATGGATGCTGGCGGTGTGGGTGATGTGGAATAAGCGTTTCCATCCAGCATAAACGCTGGCGGGGGTGGCAAGTGCTCGCTGGAGCTGCTAAGCGTTTGTGGCATCTGGTAAGAGTTGCTGCAGCTGATGTTGCCATTGCTGTGGCTGTGACTGTATTGTTGAAGCTGTTGTTGTTGTTGATGCTGTTGCTGTTGATGCTGCTGTTGCTGTTGCTGTTGCTGTTGCTGTTGCTGGTGTTGTTGCAGCTGGATTAACGCATAATTAAATCATAAGTGAGCAAAAAGAAATGAACACAAAAAATGGAAAGGAGGAACGAAAAATGAAAAACGGAAAAACGGAAAAACGCTTCGTGTGTTGCACATGTGTCTTGTTGCAAGATCATTCCGATCGATCACTCGCTTGCTCGCTTGGTCACTCATTCGCTCGTTCGCTTACCGTTGACTTACTTAGCTTAAGGCTTAAAAGCTAACTTAATTGATTGACTGTAATTAATTGAACTTGGCCCCAATGGGGGAGAGAGAGGAGGCCGGGGAGGTGAATATATAGAAGATAACTTACCCCAACGTTGGGACTGGGCGTCACTGAGGAGCTGCGTCTGACTGGCGGCGGCGGCTTGGCCTGATTAATGGAGGAGCGACGTGTGATGCGTGTGGAACTGCCTCCTCCGGCGGCCGCTCCTGCGCCTCCTGTTGCTGCTCCTCCTGCGAATGGTGGCAGAAATCAAAGCTATTAGCATATGTTGCATGTCAAGAGGAAGCGACACATCTTTCAGTTAATTACAGTTATATACAGTTTGGCACACAAATCACAGGACACACCATATACCAGTTAGACAGACGACGACGACGACTCTGATATGCATGTCACATGCTCAGATGGTCGCCACATAGTCAGATAGTCAGATAGTCAAATGGTTTCTAATAATCTAAATATGAGAGTGAGTAGCTCGTGGATTCCATTTGTTAGCTTCAAGACACAACATTCAAGTACTGAGTGTTAATGGCGGAGGAGCGAGCGAGACAGAGAGAGACAGAGAGAGTGTGTGTGGTGTGAACCCAAAAGCCGAAACATTTAATGAACTTAGCCCTGAAATTGTGAGCGATTCGCTAACCAAAGAATCGATTACACAAGTTTTTAAAATGCATTCGATAACTCGATAATTCGATTTTTTTTCTTTTTTTTTTTTTTGTTAGTTTAAAGCAGACTTGCAGTTAGTCGCTGATAACGTGCGTTGTCTTTAAGAGTGTGTGAGTGTGAGTGTGCGTGTGAGTATGTGTGTGTATGTGTGTTGGTGCGGGTGTAAGTGAAGTAGTGATCATTATGCTGTGAGTGACCATGATCCTTCCACCAAGAAGATACCCGATGATTAGCAAGAAGCAAATGATTAGAAGAACAAAAACAAATTTTCCATAAGGAGAACACAAACTTTTTTTTTTATCGTTATAAAAACCAAAGCCAAAAGAAGTGTGGATCGTATGAAGGAGCATTGAAAGAGAACAAAAACAGGAACAGAGATCAGTGATGGGTTAATTTGTTGGTTGGGATGGGCGGGTAAAAACTTTTGGGAGAACTTAGGAAGAGTTTGAAAAATTATAATAAGAAAACGAACCCGACAATGATGCCGGCCTGGGCGTTATACACGGCTTGGCATGGGGATTGGCTGTGGAGCACACATATGAATTGGGTGGTGGTGGTGTTGGTGGCGTTGGTTTAGCGGGCACTTTGGGCGCGGGCAGCGATGCGGGCGCAAGCGGTGTAGCTGCTGATAATAATGACGTCGCTGCTGCTGATGATGCCGTCGATGATGATGATAATGATGATGATGATGATCTTGATGCTGATGATAATAATGAAGATAATGGCAATGACAGCTTGGCCCCAGGTGATGATATCGATGATGATAATATAGAATTTGATGATGGAGTTGTTGTTGTTGTTGTTGTAGTGGGCGTTTTGTATGGCGAATGATTGGAGTTTGTTGGATTCAAATTTGGCATTCTATGAATTTGGTTTGCGGATGCGAATGCGAGTGCGGATACGGATGCAATAACGGCAGGTTTATTAGTGACATTACAGTTTGCGGTTGTTGTTGTTGTTGTAGCTGTTGCTGCTGTTGTTGTGGCTGTGGCTGTGGCTGTGGCTGTGGCGATTGTTTGGGGCGACTGTGGTGAGTGTGGTTGTTGTTTCAGCTGCTGCTCTTGCTGTGGATTGTTTGACTGTAACTGTGGTTGTGACTGTGGTTGTAGCTGTGGCAGTGGCAACTGTTGTTGATGTTGCTGTTGCTGCTGTTGCTGCTGCTGCTGCTGTTGCAGTTGCTGCTGCACCTTTTCTTTCTGCTTGCGTATTTTGGCATCTAAATCGGCCTTAAAGTCAAACTTTCTAGGTACCAACGGTTTGCTGCTGCTCCCATCGTGCACCGGACCATTGAATATGCTCAGACCGATAGGCTTGGGTGGCAGCTTGCGCCGCACAGGACCTGCAACTGAATTGCTGCCATTGCTGCTGCAACTGCTGTTGCTGCTGCTGCTGCTACTATCACCTGCTATCACCTGTTGCTGGTGGTGGTGCAGCTGCTGTTGCTGCTGTTTCAGCTGCTGCTGCTGCTGCTGCTGCTGCTGCGTTTGCTGCTGCTCTAAACTAACCCTAAGCTTATCCGTACCTCTGTGTGGACTAACGCGTCCAAGCAATTGAAGCTGCTGTTCGCTGGAGGCGCGAAACGAGGAGAGTCGCTGCTTGGCGGGCGCCACGGTTGCTGTTGCCGGCTGTGCACTGGTTCCTGAGGCCCCATCCGGTGACTCCGGCGAACCGGCCAAGTTGTCGGGCAGCTGCTGCAGTTCACGCATTTCGTGTAACTGCAACTGCTGCGGATCTTTGGTGCGCAGGAGCACAATCTCCGAGTTCTGCTTGACAAACTCAATGTCCGGCGTGTTGGGTATTTGATGGTCATAGATGACCACCACGGCGCTCCCGCTATCACTGCACGTGTCCACATAGGCGTGTCGCTGCTGGCCCAGGCACAAGCTGTCCGAGGCCGTCAGCGAGATGCTATCAGCGGCTGTCGCGTACAGAGATCGGGACTCGCTGCCATTGCTGCCATTGTAGGGATCCTCGCGATTGGCCGCAAAGTGCGCAAATGTGGGATTCTCATAGCCACCAGCCAGTATTCCTCCGGTAAGCGAACTAGTCTCGCTCACATAGCAACGACTCAGCTCAGAATCGCTCGCTCCCAGCTGCTGATGCCGCCGAGTCGCGGCCAAATTAGACTCCTCGCCCGCCAGCTCCTCGGACGTTGTGTCCGAGATGTCAGTGCCGCAGCCGCTGGAGTTCGTTTGATTGCTAATCGCACAGCACTCGATGCTTGTACTGGTGTTGGGCAACAGAAGGTCACTGATGTTGCTGTTGCTGTTGATGTTGATGTTGATGTTGCAGTTGTTGTTGTCGGTGGTGGTGCTGCTGGCACCACTAAGGTTATTGTTATTGCTGCCAAGACTGTCGCCGATATTGTTGCCGCCGCTGCTGCTGCTGCTGCTGTTGTTGTTGTTGGCGGTGGTGGTGGTCGTGCTGGCGGAGATTCCATTGCTCCTGCTGCTCCCATTGCTACTCTGCTGCTTGCCCTTGCCCTCATCGATCTCACGTTGAAAGGAGTCTAATTCGCCAATTAAATTGTTTAATGCTTGGATCGAATCTTCGAAAGATTTGTCTAGTTATAATATTCATTTTGTTGTGGTTGTTGTGATTTGTTGTTGTTGTTATTGTTGGTGGTGGTGGTGGTGGTGTCGATGTGGTTTTTTTTTTTATTTTTTTTTGTGGTGCATTTCGAAATAATTTTTAATTAAGTTTTGTACAAAATATCGCGAAATTAAACAAAATTTGGATTGTACAGTGCGTGTGTGTGTGTGACGTGTGTGTGTGTGTGTGTGTAGGGGTTACACAACAAAAACAAAAAGAGAGAGAGAGAAACGTTTGGGAGGGAAAAAAAAAACAAAAAACAAGAAAAAGAAATTGGGTTAAAAATCATGAATTTTATGTATAAACAAAAGGGGGGCAAAAAGGAGTCAAAGAACAATCAAGGATTGCCTGGAGGAGTTCGGGATACATAACTGTGCTCGGTGTTTGCTCTGCGGGATTGGCTGCTGGAGCTGTGCAGCGGTGAGAGAGTTAACTGTGAGCTATGACCATTACTTACCCATTTCCTGCTGTTCGACGGCCCGCAGTTCCTCGGAGCGTCGACCTCCGACACCGCCGGACGTTGCTATTGGGATGGGTGAGGCGGCTGCGGCTGCAGCGGCGGCGGCAGCAGCCTGTTTCTCAAACATGGATGCCTTTTGCAGTACAGAGACACGGGACTCGGAGGACTCGACCGAATCGTTCACATCCGAACTGGAAGCTGGTGCTGTTTCGGTGATCTTCAGCACGTCGTTGGCGGAGGCGGGCGGAGTTGGTGAGCTGACTTGGTAGACGAAGCCGAGACCGCTGGCTATGCTGCCACCGCTGGGTGTACCTGCGGCAGTGGACGTGGGTGAGTTGGTTAACAGTGGTGAATAATGATTTTGTGGCGTGGAGCAGCCGCTAGAGGGCGTTGTGGTGCTGGTGTTGGTGTTGGTGTTTGTGTGGCAGCCGCCACCACCGGCAAGTGAGGCGGCAACAGCCGAGTCAATGGATGGATGCGAGTGCAAAGATGCCGTGTTCGAGGACACCGACGAGGATATGGAATGGGAGCGTGTACCGATGCCACTAGCGTTTGCTGATTGCTGATGATTCATGTGCGATTGCTGTTGCTGTTGCTGCAGCAACAGTTGCTGTTGCAGTGAGCTCGTCGACGAGTCATTCGAGTGCAGTGAACAATTCGAATCGATGCTGCTTTGCTGTTGCAGCAAAGGCGTCGATGACTTTGCTGGCTGTTGGTGCGGTGATGGTAACGATTGTTGCTGCTGCTGTTGCTGCTGTTGTTGTTGCTGCTGTTGCTGTTGCTGCTGTTGTTGTTGTTGCTGCTGTTGGTTAGTTTGTTTCATAGCAACCAGTTCGGACATGTTAGCATAAGTGGGTGGGCTTTGTTGCTGCTGTTGTTGTTGCTGTTGCTGTTGCTGTTGCTGTGATTGCTGCTGTGCGTGATGTGCTGCTGATAGCTCTGTATGACATTAACATGAACGTTGGACAATACATGCGCATGGTGATGATGTTGGTGTTGGTGTTGGTGTTGGTGTTGGTATTGATAGCGAATGTGTGGGGAGAGATCAGTACATGGATATTAGTAAGAGACTCAGAGACTAATGGATTAGGCTTTAAGGCGTGCACACAAGGACACAACAAAAACAAAGACGATGTGAGACCTGATCCTGATCTAAGGACTTACCTTTCGTGATATGAGCCGGAATCGGTGAGGGGCACTGACGCTGCAACAAGTTCTGTCCACTGTTCTGGCGATGATTACTCTGCGCCGAGAGCGGGCGCTCCAGGGACGAGCAACGCTGTAAAAGGTACGCCAAAAAAGGACATTAGTTCACATTCTCCAATGAGAGAGAGAGAGAGGCGCAAAGAGATGAGGCGATGACAACACTGGCTAAATGACTAACAGCTACTGTTGGGTGGTGACTTGAGCGGGCAGGGGATAGCGCATGCAGATGAGCGCACAATGGAACTCTGACTGCCACTTACCACATGTGCTGGCTTCTATTTATTGGTTGTTGCCACAGCAAACGATAACAAGAAACAACTTAATGGCTATATCCTCATTATGGACAATATCATCAAACGATACTTACAACTGGCAAGGGCGGACGACTGAGCGATGTGGCCGGTGATTTTTGTGTGGCCGGCGTGTTCTGGCCCGACGATGTGGTCGATGCATTAGCCGATGCCGCAGGAATGAGGCTGCCGCTGCTGCTGGACTCGTGTATGGTCTCTGGATTCTGGAACGTGTAGACCGTTAGCGGCGGACGCTGATGTCCCTTCTCATAGGTTGTGGAAATAGTATGAGGTCGATCAGCAGTCGGAGGCAGTGTATCCACCACGTCCTGGGAATGTGGCGGCCATGTGGACACGGCGTGCGTCTGGTTGGTTGCATTTGAGGCCTGCAGTAAACATTTTACATTAATTAATTAGCAGATACATCATTTTTAAAATTAAATTAAATGAATGCAACACAAAAAAAAAAAATAAAATAAAATTTTAAATATATAAAAAGGACAAAAGACAATTAATTAAATTATAAAACTTGTAAGACAATTAATTAAATTATAAAACTTATAAGACAATTAATTAAATCATAAAACTTAATTAAATTAGATAATTAAATGAAAACCTGTGTTGTTAGAGCTGGCGATGAGCAAAAGCCACTATCACTGGATTCACCAGGTTTCAAGCGAATTGCGGGCGTTACAAACTAAAAACAAGAACACAAAAAAAGACAAAAAACGTTTCAATGAAAACCCAAAAAATGATGCAAAAAGAAAAAAAAAAACATAAAAAATATAAAACTATTAAATTAACTTAAATAACTCTCGTTTACACTATGCAACAAAGTTTGACAACAATTTAAAATGGTAATTAATCAATTTTTTAAAAATCATTATTAACAATAAGAATTTAAGGTAAAGTCGGAAAGTCACTGCTTCCTTCTGACATGCCAATTGACTTATCCTTTTTAAGTATAATTAATCTTTCATTAAAAACAATAACAAAATTAACAATCAAAATAACACATCAAACATTGTCTTAATTTATTTTTGAACATTTGTTTTGTTGCATAGTGTTTGATTAGTCGACTTCCATGGACGAACCTGCGACAAGGAGCGTTGGTAATGATGATGGCCCGGGGAGTTGCTGGAGCCACTGCTGTTCATGCTGCTAATGGAGCAGACTGAACTCTTGCGCGACCCCAAGGAGTTGGAGCAGCCACCGCCCTGTGAGCCAGAGCCGCCACCCGGCGATTCGGGATAAAGATTAATGCTGGCCTTGGCATCGTGTATAAGCTCCTCTGAGGCCTGGGGCAGCACGCTGGGCTCCTTAGTGACCAAGGCAATGGACTGCATGGCCTCCTGAGGATGTAAAAATCGTTTAGTTTGGACATGATCGACTCGAAGTGCATTCAATTGTTGTTACTCACCTGCAGATGGCCCAGTTCGGACATCACCTCGCACTCCTCGTGCACCACCGGCTGCAGCATGTGAACAAAGCTACAGTAGCGCAGGCGCTCCTCGACCATGGCGGCACGCAACGACTTCTTCTCCACCTCCTCGAGCTCAGCACGACGCAGTGTTACATCCTGCATATGGGAATCCATCAAAGACTGCAAACTATTATCCGTCTGTCCCTTGCGCGCCTTCTTCTGCAAACGAAGCGTGTCGCTGGAGCGCTTCTTGAGTTCACTGCGGCAGCGCTTGTACTCTTTGGCATGATCCTTGTCAATGGTGGCCACCGTCCGTTTCCAGTCCTCGATCTTGTCCTGCAGCGGCTGTACTAGGCAGTCCATGATGGCCGTCGTGAATGTCTTTAGGCGTGTCTCAACCGCCTTGTGTCGCAGACAGACACGCGTCAGAGCGGTGCCAATCTCCTTGGATGCACCTGCAATGAGAAGAAGCAACCACACACACACATACACGGAGACAGTTAGCAATTGAATTACGTGATGCAGATCAACGGAAATGTAAGCAGTTATTGTACTTGGTTATTGTCGTGTCTATGGCCAGCAATTCCATTGCACGCCACGATGTCTGGTGTGCTGTCTCTTTAAATATGCTCTGCCCCGTTGCATGCCACATGGAATTTGGGGCTAGAAATCGGTCAGCAACCGGTCCCGTGTGTGCCCATTATGCCATTGCTACTGCTATGCTTCGGGCGGCTGCCTATCAACCGAGTGACAGGAGCACATGGCCAATAATCTGTGCACGCTCGACACGCCCTGTTCTGCCACCTCTCCGCACCTCCTCCCTCCCTCCCTTCTATCTCCTGTTTCACTTCTTCTAATTTTCCTTTATATTTTCCTGCCTGTTGCCCCAAATCTAATTATCGCCGGGAATTATATACACAATGCTGGGAAGACATCATCTTATTGATTTTTGCTCGCCCGCCCATTGGCCCAAGACAATGTAGTCCATAAAGTGGCACTAAAATAAATGAATCCCATATAAAGCACTTTATGAACGCCCCAAATCCATGATAATTGAATAAAAGACACCAGACAGACGGACGACTGCAAGTGACACCCACGCTATAGACTACCACCCGCCCGCCCGCACAGACATTCAACCACCCAATGGAAACAAAAAAACGACGCAAGTGCAAATTATCGAGTTTCACCCTCAACCATTTTGAGCGCCTATTAAATGCGCAAAGGACTATTGACACTTGTCCTGCCGCCGCTTGACCGAGCAGCATGGCAGCTAATACTGTGCCCCACTAAGTCCCAGTAACCACTAAAACTAATGAAAGCATTTAGAAAGTGCAAAGTACAGTTTTTGACATACAATCACCTCCTTCCCCATCAGCCCCCCACCACCCACCACCCACCACACTTCACCCACCTGCAATGTGCCGCCGGCCCAGACAGAAAGGGTGCCCGGCCGCATTGATGGTGTGGCTGGTGGGGTAGTCTACGCCGTGTGGGCACACGAGGATGGTTGGTTTCACATCCGTCTGTATGCACTTGGCCACAAGGGAAAGTGCAAACCCAGACCGAGCAAGTGGATCAATATATGCAAATGAGGGACAGACAGACAGCAACAACAACAACAACAACAACGCACGTAGAGTTTTCCCAGAGCGGAAAAGCAAAGAAAATCATTTTCAAACAAATAGACAAATAATGAACCGCTTTGGGAGTTACAGAACAAAAATATATTGTTTATAAAGGAACAAATCAAATTATTACGTAATTTAATCTGATTTCATATTCAATTTTTCATTTCAAGTTGAGTGAGAGAAAAATAAAAACATGAAACTAAAAGCAGGAATTTCAAATAAAGCACAAGAAAAATCCTTATGAATTTTTTATACCTGAGTTACGCTGAGTCTGAGGCAGAGTCACAAACACAGAGTTCAGGGTATCCTGAGAGTAACTTGAGTGTGGATTAGCTTCTTCCCCCTCATCCTGGGTAATCAAAGGTTGACATATATAAACAGAGATGAAGCACTTCCTTGTACCTCAGTGACATTTTGGGGCAACTCATGGCGGCTAACTAACCTGCAACTAGTATGTAACTAGCCTTTAACTAGTCTGGCACTAGCCTTTAACTAGTCTGTAACTAGCCTTTAACTGGTCTGTAACTAGCCTTTAACTAGTCTGGCACTAGCCTTTAACTAATCTGTACCTAGCCTTTAACTAGTCTGTTACTAACCTGCAACTAGCCTGAAACTAACTTGACTTGATCCAAGGCATACCCCATGCCAAATGTCAACCTCTTTAAAGAGACGCTCATTTCGCACGTAGACGTCCTCTCTGGGTCTTTGATCTCCAATTACTCGTCTGTTCTGTAACTGCCCACAGCCCAAGCGATTCCAAGCGCCAAGCGCCAAGCAGCAATCGGCATGTAATTGGCGCTGTCGTTTTCCGTTTCCCGCTTCCCGCTTCCCATTCGCTTGCTCCGTGTACGCCCAGGTAAGCAACATTGCATAATCAAAGGTGAGCGAGACGAGACAAGCTTGGGTCTTGGGGAGGGGGGCGTGTGGAAGGGGCAGTGGCAGGGACAGGGGCAGGGGCAGGGGCGGGGGCAGGGGCAGGGGCAGGGTGTATACAAATATATAAATAGCTAAAAATGCTAAAAAGCTGAAATGCGTGAGCAGAGACTGAAGAAAATACATCAGCCAAAGGCGTGAAATGTACAAAATCAGATCGATGACCGACGCTGACGCTAAAACGACGTCAACATCGACGTCGACGTCGGCGTCGACTTCTACATAGTTGTTACTGCGTCGTGTGTTTCGGCAATCGTATAAATAATAGATGGATGGGATGTACGAATGAACATAATGTAGATGGATGAGTATATGTACTCGTGTGGAAGGCGGAACATGCCAGTGGACAGTGGACAGTGGACAACAGACAGTGGACAGTGGGCAGTGGGCAGTGGCCACTTGTGGTAGGCGGTCAATATTTGTATGTTTGAAGAGCTTTGAACGTACCTCTGGAATTGGTGGCCGCATCGGCGATCTTTTGGAAGGCATCCAAATAGGCGGCAATTGCCTGAATGGCAGCGCTGTAAAAATAGAAGAGAAGAGATTTTATATAAATAAGTATAAAACAAAAAATCTGTGCACAAGAGTAATGGCAAAATGATTCCATTGATTATAGAGCAAAGGCAGAGGCAAAGGCAAAGACAAAGGCAGGGACAAAGGCAGAGGCAAAGGCAGGGACAAAGGCAGAGGCAAAGGCAGGGACAAAAGCAACGACTGCAAATCTAATAAACTTTGCAACAAACTTTATTGGCCGTGGGCGACATTTCAATTGAAAATGGCAGAGGCAGACAGGCAGACAGACAGTCAGACAGACAGTCAGACAGACAGTCAAACAGACAGTCAAACAGACAGTCAAACAGACAGTCAAACAGTCAGACAGTCGAAGAGACGGACGGACGGATGAATGGATGGACGGATGAATGGATGGACGGATGAAGCAGACAGACAGAACGGAACTCAGACAGACAGAGAGACAAAAAGCTTGAGGAGACTGCACCCAAGCGTTGATGAAGATGAAGTTGAAGTTGAAGTTAAAGATGGAGCTGGAGATGAGGATGAAGATAGAGTTGAAGCTGAAGATGCTGGGCTGGTCTAGTCTGCTTTGGTCTAGCAATGGCACTGGGTCTGCTCTAAGGCAAGACCCTTGTCTCTCTTCTCTCTCTCTGTCTCTCTCTTTCTCGCTGTGAGACAACAGTCTTTCTCGTCTCATGCAGCGTCTCACCCGTGAGCAGAGTTTGCTGGCAACGGTGCGTATGTGTGTCAAGCGCATTGAGCAAACACTTGGCGCAGAATTTCTTTTCCCTGGCAAAGACAACAAACACTCTTTAGCATGATTTCAGGCAATGATTAATGCAACTTGTATGCTATATACACATACCCCACTTACCTATGTGTATGTGTGTATGTGTGTATGTGTGTGTGTGTGTCTATATGTGTGTCTGTAAAGGTATGTATATAGCTATGCCATATGCCAGACACTGCCGCTGGCGTCACAAATTGGGGCCAAGTCTGAGCATAAACACAACAACAACAACAACAACAACAGCAACGAGAACAGCGGCAGCCGCAGCAGCAAAAACAAAAAACCAAAAAATAACTAACAAAACTATAAACAAAATGCGAAATAAAGACAAAGACGCAGACGATCGCCGAATAAAACAGAAAATAATCCGAGGAAAGGAAATGAAAGACATAAACCAGTTTCCAACTAACTTTCCGCCGTAATAATCAAAATATTTAAACGTTTTGTTTATGCATTTCGCCTCTTTGTGTTCTGTTGCAATTGCCACAAATGTTGAAACCTCTTCTTATTGCCACACAGCCACACAGCTACACACACACACACGCACACTCACAAACTTATTTCAAACTTTCGAATTTCTCAACTGAGGAAGAAACTTACCGCAGGCATGTATGCAATTTACTGGCCTTTGTCACAAAATCCTCCCAGAGCGGGGAAGTATTCTGAAAGTAAAGAAAAAAAAAAGCACAAATATTATTATTATTATTATTATTATTATTAGAATTTATAAACAACACATTTGGTAATCAATCATGATACTAACACTATTTAAAAGCAAATATCCCCAACAAACATTTGACATTTATTTATGGGACGCCACTCCCGACATTTTCCCAAATGCTTCTAATTTTGTATCATCGCAAATAAATGAAACAGAAGAAGAAGAAGAAGAAGAAGAAGAAGAAAATAAAAAACAATTGCGTGTGGAGGCAATCAAATGCTTCGTGTTGGGCCCTCGATGTGAGAGACAAACAGGGAGGATCAGTGTACGACTAGCGAATATCCTGGAATTTAGTATGTAAAAAATTTAATGAAAATTGCCTGTAAAACTTAAGTTATGAATTTGAAAATTATAGACATTATCCAGTTTGATATTTACTATTTCCACTGGCATACCCCTTTCTCCTCTCCCCCATTTACAGGGTATATAAATCAATAGAACTCTCCCTTACATAATTCGTCTTGAGCTATGCAATAAGCAGCTGCTGAAAGGCAAATGACTCTTTTATTGAAGCTCCTAAATAATCAACAGGACAGAAATACACGCACACACAGCCATAAACACACACACGCACACACACGCACACAGACACACACGCACACAGACACACACGCACACAGACACACGTACTGTACACACGCAAGTGGCATTAAAATGTGTACGTGATGTCCCAGCGTAAATCGTTGTAGGTTTCCCGAGCGGAAATAAAATGGACAATGATACAAGGAAAAGGTCTGGAATTGAAAAGTCAAGGAACAGGATAACAGAATACGATATGGGCAGGAGAGCTTCGTCCATTTGGTATCCCAATTATTACAACATAAGATCAGATTTATGTGAGAATCATATGCCCAGCCATTTATTCCGTTTTAAGTTGTGCAAGGACCTTAAGGCACAGAGATGACCTTGGCACTGATGTTCTCTTATTATCCTGTCCGGGAAAGACGTAAAAAGCTTTGCATACTTTTTGGCATGTTTGGATTTTCAGTTAGCAGGAAATTTACTTGTCCAAACTTTTAATATTAAAATAAATAATAACAAAGTCCTCCGCGCCTTTGAGCTATTTGGAGTTTTAGAAGCTTTTGTTAAAATAACATAAATTATTAAAAGTTATCAAAATTCAACTTAAAGTTGACTGCTTATAAATCATCAGTTAAATAAATGAAAGAAGAAATAAAAAATAAAGAACTTTTGCCATAGTCCCCCCTTCAGCTTTTGTTGTCTGCACAATTCATTATGATACCAGATACATTTATATTAATACTCAGTCTATAAAGAGATGGTATATATATGTATATTCAACAATTTAATTTAATGGAATTGATTAACTCAATTGACTGCATTTTATGACAAAGCTTAAACTTTAAATTAAATCCAATGAAAAAAGTCTACGATCAAACACAGAGACATGACATCACACATTACCCTCAATTCAGTGTGCAATTTCTTCTAGGATTTTCTTGACTTGTAGCTACACAGCGGCACAGCGGAGACCTGGAACATTAACAGAATACTTAACAGAAGATTAACATGGGCAGAGCAGAAAACGTAGCTCAATGCACGAAACGTGATTAATTTGAAGCATTCAAAATAAACGCACCTCTAAGTTAATTAGTATAAAGCTTTTGTCTAAAATTAACTTAAGGGTATTCCTAAGTCCATTATTCCTCATTGCCAGTGGCTACCTGACACTGCGCTTCATAAAGTGACAACATAGGCGACAGCTATTATCACCTGCAGCCGCTGTGCGCCTTTAACTGCCCTCCAGAGCTCAGCCCTTGCTTGACTAAGGAACTTAATTAAGGCAATTTGTCAGGAGCAAACCTGCAGCTGTGCAGTTGCCTGCGGCGTAGTTAATTAAGTTTTCTTACAAGTAACAAACCCCGCTTAATACCAACACTCCAACTCCCCCCACCACCCCCTTTCTACAGAGTGTTATTTTTCTCAGCTAAATGCAATCAACAGGTAAGCAGAATGAAAGTGATTGAGGCGAATCGAACGCGATTGGGCCAACGACCAGCAATTGACCAGGTAAGCAGTTTTATAGCCGATCAAGAGTAAACGATTCTCACAAATAGCTAAATTGTTGCCATCGAGAATATGGTCAAAACCACACGGCAGTCACGCAGCAGGAGAGGCCAACCAGAGTTGTTCCTCAGTTCCCAATTGCCAGTTGCCAGTTGCCAGTTGCCAGTTGCCAGTTGCCAGCTGCTGGTTAACAGTTGCCAGTTGCCAATTGCCAGTTGCTAGTTGCTGTGACTTTTTAGCTTATTTTAACTAGTTTCATTGTCAGGCCATAAAAGACGAACGGCAGCAAATTGCAAAATTCCATAAAAAGTAGCTGAAGATTTATACATAATGTTTAAGAATCGACGTAAGTCAAGAAGCGCAAATGGTCAATAAAAGTGAAAACGGGTTTTTTGGGCCACGCAAGTCAAACAGTGCAGGCCACTAAAAAGTCGTCTTGGCCATTTTATTGACCAGTTACACAACCAAATTGACATTGAAAACGAGCCGTGGACAGATTGATGACCACAGGCGATGTCAATGTTGTTTCAATTAGACGCTCAGTCAGGTGTTAAGAGCGTCATCAAAAGAAGCGTTTCATTTCCAATTGCCCAAAAATCAATGCAGAACCGCACAAATCGATACAGTTCAATACGATTTGAATTCGATGGTTTTTTGGTTTTGGTTTTGACTTTGGTTTGGCAAGGAACCAATGGAAATTCAATTGGCTTTCGATTTCGATTTTCGCAAAATGTCAATTGGCAAAATCCATTTAAAAGCCAAAGCCGCAAGGCAAACAACAGCGAAAAACGTGGCTAGTAAAAGGGTGAGCGGTAGGGTGGGTCGTCGTGAGGCGGTGAGGCGTTGCATAAAAGGTGACGCAGCCAGACGACGAGTGCATTGAGCCGCCGCATTAAAAATAAAAATAAAAAATAAATAAAAGAAAATATATATAAAAAAAAAAAATAAAAATAAAAGGTGCAACAAAAATTGAACGGAAATCGATTTTGGTTATTGCAGACGAAGCGTTTATTTCTCTTTTCCACAATCGTGAATATGGAATACCCTTACTAATACATCCCCAACTCAGACTAGATAATACTCTAGAAGTTAATAAAAAAATCTTATAACTTCACCCCACTTTAACTCCAATTTTGACTCTCCGAATGTCCCAGAAGTAAGACCCATGAGTGTTAACCCATCGATTGCCCAACCCAACGAATACACCCCATTAACCTTTGTTTGCAGGGCACAACGACTATTGTTTGCCTTGCTCTTTTGAGCGGCTTCAACGTAATGGGCACCAAAGTGCCATCTAAACGATAATAAAACCCGTAGACGTCAACTTACGACGGTAAAGGTTTATAATTCATAACACGATGACAACAACAACGACCACGATTGTTACTGTGGCTGTTGTTGTTGCTGCTGTTGTTGTTGCTGTTGCTGTTGCTGTTGCTGTTGGCAGCGGTAGATCTTGGCAGTGGAACAGAGGAGACTACACACAAGCCTAAGAAAGGTGCCGAGGATTGGACCCGGGGGCCCGTTGCTGTCAGTCAATGGACGCGACAGACTGTCTGAAGCGCCTTATTTGGCATGCCGCGTATTTTCAGTTCTCGACCGACCATGTGCCTGCCTGGTCTGCCTGCCTGCCTGCCAGGTCTGCCTGCCTGCCTGTTGGGTCAATCCGAATGATCACATGACCTACCGCAATCGATTGTATGTTAATGCCCATATAAAGCGGCAACATGATATATCTCTCTTCTTCGTTCTTCAAATAAAAACAATTGTTACTGCTTAGATTGAAGTTCTTGAAGTAAAATCGATTGAAAATCTATGCAACAATTCTTATAATCAAGTAAAACTGTTAAGAGACGATATAATGGACAATTTACCTCATCCGTTATAATATATGTAGTAATCATTTCTCATAGAGATGGTAATTTTCTAATTATCGATTTAATGCACACATCGGATATCTATGATTTTCCTTCATAATCAAACTAATGACCACTTCGGGTGATGATGAATATGCGTTAGAGCCCAATCAGAGCTGATGTTATGTTAAGCGGCGATCCAATGATACATAAACTGAACATAATCATATAATAAAACTATAAAGATTTTAAAGATTTTAAAGATTAAAGAGAGACTAGTTTTAGATAAACTTAGAACATAAAAAACCATTAATTATCAGACAGGTTTGAAAACCTTAAGAAACTGCCAAAAAATACCCAAATAATAAATCTGAGACTTGCCAAACTGATATTAAACTATAAAATATTATTGTTTTTATAATTACTAAAATAAATAAATAATAAATAGGTAATATAAATTTTAAATCAGTTCATATTAAGAGAAGTAATAAATCTAAGCCAAATAAAGAAATCAAATTCTAAATCTACGGTCTGCGTATCAGACTGGCACAAGGTAAACATTAAGAGCCCAAGGCTAAAAAAAAAAAAAAAAAAAAACATTAATAAAATACAGAATATTATGCATTATTCATAGAACTGCATATGAAGTGGAGAAGTAAAATATTTGAAAAAACACGCACAATTTCCGGATGATTGACAAAGCGTGGCACCCAAATGCCTGCCCACGTGTAATTTTCGCAGCAAGTTAAAAAAAAAAAAAATAATAATAAAAAAAATATTTACTAATATATGAGAA
This sequence comes from Zaprionus lineosus, assembly GCA_035044505.1. Taxonomy (NCBI): domain Eukaryota; kingdom Metazoa; phylum Arthropoda; class Insecta; order Diptera; family Drosophilidae; genus Zaprionus; species Zaprionus lineosus. The sequence continues at coordinate 765,997 of JAWNNX010000656.1, read as the reverse complement.
AATATTTGATATAACAACTTGAATTGGCGACACAACAACAACAGCCACAATAATAATAAAAACAAAGACAACAACAACAACAAAAGCTGAAGAACTTGATAAGCGTCTTTTGCTTTGATATTGAATGCTGCGTGGGCAACGGAGACGTGTCTTGTCTTGGACTTGTCGGCGGTTTTATGAATGAAAATTTTGTATTGCTTAAACTTATTTTGTGGTATTACAGAGAGTCAGCTCAAGCCGCCGGTCAATTGCTGCGCCAACACACACTCAAACACCCATACACACACACACGCACACAGCACACGCAAGGCTGTCATTACGGGCATTATGAGCAAGTTGATGGCGTTGGCGTTGACGTTGAAGTTCCCTCCTTTGGGCCTTAAACTCACATATCAACATTTGTTATGGATTCGGGCTTATACATACTTATGCCTCGAATGAGCCGAAAGAGAGAGAGAGGCTCCTATGGCCAGCAGGCAGGCAATGTGTGGCCTTTGGGAAATATGATAGCTACTTAATAGCTTAGACCCTAAGATTGACTTACAAATGAAGCTAAGGCTACTGAAAACTCAACTCACAGCCAAAAGCCAAAAAGAGCCCAAAGATTGGGAGCAGCCAGAGGCGAGGCAGGCCGCCGCCAAATAAGCCATGTAATCAACTTATCCAGTTAGTTGCTCATTGTAAGCCAGCAAACTTATGGTGATTGTGTGTGACGAGTGAGAAAAAACAAAACAAAAATAAAAACAAAAAAAAATAATAAATACACACAAAGAGAGAAAAAGGCAACACTTTCCAGTTTGGCTGCAAGCTGTTTGGGCAACTGGGAAATGTGCAATGTATCTGCAAGATACTCGCATGTATCTAGCCGGCTGCATGCAACTGTGCGAGACACCTAAAAACCCACAATTTATGCCATAGCCAGAGGCAAGCAGCAAACTGGAAAGGTTCTCACAGATACACACACACACACTGACACACACACACACACACAGTCACTACTGGCATTATAAACTTTTGATCTTTCCAATAGCCTACAAACTTCCTACACGAGTTTAAAACGTTGCTCGCCAAGTTGCTTCTCAGCACTCAGCTGGTTCACAGCCATTCATGCAACATGCAACAATTTCATCTTTCTCGCTGCTGTTGTGGTTGTTGTTAGCCATTGGCTGTTGTTGTTGCTGTTGTTGTTGTTGCTATTGTGTGTTTGTGTTACACTGACGCTGCCCCTGTTACTGCTGCTGCTGCTGCTGCTGCTGCTGTTGTTTGATAATTTTTCAAGCTTCCCCGAATCTTAGACCAAGATGAGCTGCTAACTGCAAGCTGGCAGGCGGCTCGCCGAATTGCCCGTTCTGCTCTGTGGGGCTGGCCAAACGGGTTCACCATCACGTCGCCTCGTCCTACATTCAATTTTTTGGGTTACAAACGTTTTTGGCACAATATGCAAAACGAGCTGCCGGAGCAGTAGCTGTGGCAGGAGCAATACCACAGCCACAGCTCGCATAGTGAAGTTCTACAGATTGATTTACCATATAAACATATATGTACACTACACACACACACACACACACACACACACATGCACACCCATACAGTAGTATACTTTGTATGTTGGATGGAAAGGCCTGGGGGATAATAAATTTGTTGCCTGTTGGACAAAATCGTGCGCTGCTAATTTGCACCTTTTTGCCAGATTTGTTTTTAGAAAGTTGCACCAAGATTATATAGACACACACATAGTATAATAATATAAAGGAGTTTGAAAGGAAAGTGTTGCAAGATGAACGCCTTGATTGAATGCGATTTTGATGCCTGCCACCCGATGATGAATAATAACTTCTTTTCAGTTAACGTTATTTTTTTTTTTTCTCCTTCTTCTTCTTCTTCTTTTTGCAACCGAAATGAAAGTTCACCCAGCTGGACTCAAAAAGGGGCACCACATCGTTTGTTAAGCTCAATGAGTTGGCAATAATAAAAAAGAGAAAAAAATACAAATATCGTTATATTACACCGATCTTGGAGCGCAACCAATTGGCTGAGAATAGACGACACAATTTTAACCATTCATCAAGTAATTTAATAACTGACAGCCGTAGATTTGCATATGCCGTTTGCCTATTATAATAAAAAAGCGACTGCGAATACAAGAGTCGACCATATGGTAGCGGGTATATATGACCAGACGACCGAACGACCGAACGACCGAACGACTGAACGACCGAACGACTGAACGACATAGCGACTGAACGAATAAACGGCTAAGCAACTGAATGGCTGAAAGACTGAATGACTGAATGGCTGAATGACTGAACGACTGAATGACTGAATGACTGAATGACTGAATGACTGAATGACTGAATGACTGAATGACTGAATGACTGAACGACTGAACGACTGAAAGACAAACTGACTGTTTGGCTGAAAGACCGAACGAACGACCGGCAATGGAATACCAGCAAGAGGCACTGTAAAACCATGTAACCCAAAACTGTGAATTTTTCTTGCAACATGAGGCACGAACGCAATGCTCGAAAGACTCTTTTGTCGCACTCACAAACACACACATGCACACACATGCACACACACGCACACACAGCAAATATACAAATGGCAAAAACAATGACTACTCCAATGACAGTTGAATGACTGCTGACATCCGCGCGTGCCACAGCCACAATGCAGATACCACCAGTCGGAGTCCCCAACCAACACATTCTAGTCAATCAGAGTTGAAGGAACCAAAGACTTAGTAAAAATATTAAGTTACACTTTTGATGGAATTTTATAGAATTTTGTTAGAATTATGTCTGTTTGATTCAGGTACACAAATGTCCCATAAATCAATCAATAGCCCAACATTCGATATGGCCTGTTGTAAGGATTAAGAAAAAAAAAACTAACCATTAAATATTCGATATTCGGTGAAGTTTTTATAGAAACTAGAAAAATACACATTTAAATCTAGTTTAAGGCTTTTTTAGTTAGTTTTTTCCAATGTGCCTCTTATCTCCATGCAAATGCTAGTGGGACGATGCATATTGAACATATCCAAGGCCTCCATGTGTATAACAAGCTTATAACGTCCAGAAAGTGTCGGGCCACGAACGTCATAGAACATCATCCTATAGTCAAAGGGGTCATGCTTAATCCTTGTCTAGAATACAAATTGTAAGTAATGTTTAGTTGCTAAATTGCCGTGTCCTTCATGAGGGAGTTTGTCCAACTTACGCCCACGTTTGTTAAACACTTGGTTTTAATCAGGTCCTTGTTAGATATGAACTGTGTCCAGTATTTATACCAGTACTGATTCGGGTCAAACACCGAAGAGCAAAAATTTGGTACAACTATACTAAATGGTGTTGGCTGCCAAGATCCTCTCTCGAACTGCATCAACCTACATACAGCCTTCCAATAATAAATTCAACCGAGTGTTATAATGGTCCGTGATCAAGGAAGACATTATTTATTAATAACCTGTATACGATCATCCGGCTGGACATCCCAAACAGTTACTAAGTCGCCCTCGACATGAACCATATCGCCATCAAGGGTTAAACGAAGCTCGTCCATGTTAAAGAGACCATTTACGTTTAGACTGCCCGAAGGCGGATCCATGCAGTCAGAGAATATGTTTGGATCATCAAGTATCAGCTCATAGTCATGACACGCCGCAAGGATACAGAAACTGAGCGCAAGCGCCACATAAGTTATCCACATTTTACAAAAAACCAAACTACACACTTCCTTCTAATGCAACCCATTTATATGACACTCGATTAGCAATTAGTTCCGTGTCATTCGATAATCAATTCGAGGTGTAATTTAACGGTACAAATTAATTATGATGTTGCACCTGCAACTCGTTCTTTGATATCAATCAACACATCCAACAAGTTCCATCAAATAAACAGCGTTTTACAGGTTGTCACTTGGTCGAGTAAATAGGTAGATATATGTAACATATAAATATGTATGTATGTATAAATATGTATACAAAAATATTATATGCAGACATATGTTCTTATTGCTGTTATATAAATTACAATGGCTGAACTTTAGCCCGACACTGAAAACTTATTTAATTCATTCGCTCAAAAGCCCCAGACGGACACTTAATGCATAATTGGGTGTGTAGACAACACACAGCCAACAACAACGACGATGATGATAATAATAATGCCACACCCACACGTAGTACACACGAGGCAAGTATATCTATAAATCTTAACATTCGCGTTACTCTAGAGTCCAATTTCATGTTCATTGTAATTAACTGACGTTTGTACGCGTTGTGTCGATGGACCAGAAATTAAGTATGCAGTACCTCCTGCGACCCGCTCATAAACAGTTCTCCAATCTCAATCGCAGTCGCAGTCCCAGTTCCAATCCCAATTCAATCACGCCACACAATTCACATGCACATCATGTCAAGATGCCAACCTAAGCGACAGTCTCCTCACAGCAACAGCCGCAGCAACAGCCGCAGTAACAGCCGCAGCAGCGGGCAAAGCAACAGCAACAATTGCCCGCAGTTTGGTTTAAACAATAATGCAAAGTAATTAATATAACGACGGAGATGCCGTCGACAAACAAAAACAACAACAAAAATAGCAACAACAACGGCAGAAGCAACCAAGACGACGACGACTTCTCTTACGCCTTAGCATTGTTTGTGGCGCCCGAAGAGGAAACGCTTTTTGCATGCCTCAGGTTACAATGTGCCCGGGAGAGGGAGGGAGGGGGGATCGCAGTCTGGAGGAGATCATCATCATCCGCTTTGTTTCGTTGTGTGAAATGTCGTTTACATTTTTTGAATCTTTCAAGTGTTGAACGAACAAAAGATCCTCATACAGTTGAGGTATTCACATGGCAGCACTTGATCCACAGTTTTGTTCAAATATTTAAAAGATCTTAAGCCCAGTTAAAAGCCGTTTAAGAAGTGGATTATGAAAGGTCATAAAAGGAAAGTCAACTGCTGGAAGCTGTCAATTGTGAAAAACTGATGATATGATACGATTGATGAGAGGCGACGTTGATGCAGGGCAATCACTGGAAGATATATTATCACTCTCTATGGGAAACGGAGCAAAGTGTATCCCACGTGCGAATTTCCACGCACTGTTTTTTTTTTTAATATTATTTTTTTTTTTCTTTTATGAAAGGCTTTAGCCCGATTAAAGAAATAATTAAAAAGTTTTATATTATTGACATAACTGGTCCACATCGCATATGAGCCGTGAATTGATGCTGAGAACAAAAGCTTCCTCCGGCTGTGCCATGTCATGGCCCTAACCTTGTGCCCGTTGCGAGTTTCTTGATGGCTCGCTTCAAGCTCACATCCTGCGCACTTCCTGCACTCACAACAAAAGCCGAACGCTGTGATAGCATCAGCGGGATAGACGCTTACTTCATATAAGGCCAATACAAATGCACTGTGCCATTTCACATCCATTTGTGTTGAATGGCCTTGAATGCGGCTTTTAGCCATTTTCAAGCAATCAGAGAAAAACGAGATGTTGTCATACCAATGGCAACACATTGCGTCATTTGGTTGTTGCTACTGTCGGATAGATGTTGTTGCTGCTCGTGTCGTTGTTGTCGTTGTTATCGTTGTTGTCGCTTTTGATGTTGGTGTTGCTTTTGCAGCTATTTTGTTTGTTGTTGCAGCTTGTGTTTAGGTTCAGCGCTTGTGTCTATTAATAAAAACTTATTAGCCATACATATAAATTGGTCTATATGGCTACCAACAACAAGCCACTCACCACTCGCCACTCGCCACTCGCCACTCGCCGTAGAATGTACAACCGACAGTCTAGACAAAAAAAAAAAGTCGTGTTGTTTTCAAAACTCAGTATTTAATATACCCAAAAGTCCTATTAAAATATTCAAACTAAATGGGGAACTAATCATGACACACCATTATTCCATCATTCCAACCTCCAATACGGTGATCACACAGTTGGAAATCTTTAGTATTAAAACAAAATAAAAAAAAATAAAATAAAAAAAAATACACTAAAATCGATTTTGTTTCTCAGATTTTCCAAAGTTTTCAAAGTCAGAGCCGAAAAATTAATAACCGGTATAACGCGTGGTATAACTTGGCCTCGCAACGCCAATGTGGTCCAATTTTAATGCAAATAACTTTTGACTAGTTTTCCAATTTAATAATTAATAAAAAAAAAAATAAATAGATTAATCCAATGACAGTTGAATGACTGCTGACATCCGCGCGTGCCACAGCCACAAGCAGATACAACCAGTCGGAGTCCCCAACCAACACATTCTAGTCAATCAGAGTTGAAGGAACCAAAGACTTAGTAAAAATATTAAGTTACACTTTTGATGGAATTTTATATAATTTTTAGAATTATGTCTGTTTTCACAAATTTGCCATAAATCAATCAATAACCCAACATTCAATATGGCCTGTTGTAAGGACTAAAAAATAAAACTCTAGCCATAAAAAATTCGATATTCAGCGAAGATTTAATAGAAACCAAAAAAAAATCTGGTAAAAAAGTTCGAGGCTCGAAAATTAAACTTTTTCTAATTCTCCCTTAACCTCTAAGCAAATGCTAGTGGGACGACGCATATTGAACTTATCCAAAGCCTCCAAATGAAAAACGGCCTTATAACGTCCAGAAAGTGTCGGGCCACGAACGTCATAGAAGATCATCCTAAAGTCAAAGGGGTTATGACTAATCCTTGTCTAGAATTCAAATTGTAAGTAATGTTTAGTTGCTATATTGCCGTGTCCTTCATGAGGAAGTTTTATCCAACTTACGCCCACGCTTGTTAAACATTTGGCTTGAACCAGGTCCTTGTTAGATATGAATTGTGTCCAGTATTTATACCAGTACTGATTCGGGTCAAATAACGAAGAGCAAAAATTTGGTATAGCTATACTAAATGGCGTTGGCTGCCAAGATCCTCTCTCGAACCGCATTAGCCTACCAGAACCCTGCCAACAATAAATGCAACCGAGTTATAAAATAGTCCGTGATCAAGGACGACAATTTGAATTAATAACCTGTATACGATCATCCGGCTGAACATCCCAGATAGTTGTTACGTCGCCCTCCACATGAACCACTTCGCCATCAAGTGTAAAACGAAGGTCGTCCATGTTAAAGAGACCATTTATATTAAGACTGTCCGAAGGTGGATCCATGCAGTCAGAGAAGATGTTTGGATCATCAAGTATCAGCTCATAGTCATGACACGCCGCAAGGATACAGAAACTGAGCCCAAGCACCACATAAGTTATCCACATTTTGCAAAAAATTAAACTGCACACTTGCTTCTAATGCAACCCATTTATATGACCCTTGAATAGCAATTAACACGGAATGTCATTCGGTAGTCAATTCGAGGTTTAATCTAACGGTACTAATCAATCATGATGTTGCATCTGTAACTCGTTGCTTGATATCAGAGAACACATCAAACAAGTTCCAACAAATTAACAGCGATTTACAAGTTGTCAGTTGGTCCAGTTAAAAGGTAGATATATGTAACATACAATGATATATGTAACATACAATGATATATGTAACATACAATGATATATGTATACTTAAATATATACATTTTGTAGCCTCTACTTTGTAGGCGAGTGTTATTAGAAGGAAACGCATCAATAAACATTGTAGCAAAAGTGCAGGGAAAGGGGGATGCACTCTGCTACTAAGTATGAGGACGCTGACTGATTAGTTGGAAAGGGATGCCAATAGTGCTGCTAGAATGATGCAGAAAGAATGCCAATCGTCAGTCTGTGAAGCGGCGAGAGAGCGGACAGAACAAACTGTGTTTATTGAGGAACAAAATGAAGGTTAAAACTGAACTTTTAACTAACGTTTCTCCGACTTATTTATATCTATGGACATATTTTCTTGTTACTGGTAAATAGTTAGATTTATATTATATATAATGTATTCTTATTTATATTTATTATAATAATTGCTGGACTCTAGTCCGACATAGAAAATGTATTTAATTCACTCGATCAAAAGCCCTAGACAGACACTTAATTAATTGTTATTAAAATGAAAAATTAGTAACCGGTTATTTTGAGGAATAACTCAGCCTCGCATCGCAAATGTGGTCCAATTTTAATGCAAATAAGCGTTAACTGGTTTTTCAATCGGTTAATTAATAACTAATGAATTGAGTGTTAAACAAATTTGGACATCAACATGGAAATTATCAAATTAATTTATAAATTTCGGATAAACCAGAGATGTATTGTCTGTATGTAAATGAAAAGCTGAACATCAATTTATATACTTTATGTTCTATTCTACCTATACAGCTATAACTGTCTTTCTATAGCTATAGATATAACTACCTACCTATAGCCATACCTATAACTATCTACCTATAGCTATAGCTATAACTATCTTCCTATAGCTATAGCTATAAATATCTACCTATAGCCATACCTATAACTATCTACCTATAGCTATAGCTTTAACTATCTACCTATAGCTATAGATATAACTACCTACCTATAGCCATACCTATAACTATCTACCTATAGCTATAGCTATAACTATCTTCCTATAGCTATAGCTATAAATATCTACCTATAGCTATACCTATAACTATCTACCTATAGCTATAGCTATAACTATCTACCTATAGCTATAGCTATAACTATCTTCCTATAGCTATAGCTATAAATATCTACCTATAGCCATACCTATAATTATCTACCCATAGCTATAGCTATAACTATAACTATCTACCTATAACTATAACAATCTACCTATAACTATAACTATCTACCTATAACTATAACTATCTACCTACAGCTATGTATATTCCATATCTATAACCACATTCATATACATGAGTCTACGTCTTTCCCTTCATAACTCTAGATACATGTGAATCAAAGGATATTTTTTCATATCTGTAACCAATCACGAACATATACCTATATACATGTATACACCTGTATCTTTATTTGAGATTTGAAGGATAACATGATATCCTCGTCAAATGTAAGCTTAAACACCGTTAATAGTTATTATTCTTGGCTCTAATTTAAAATGCATGTCCGATGCACATCAGGCGACAGGAAAAGCGCATTAAAATTGCTACGCAATTAGCGAAGCTCTTGCTTACAGGACACACTATAAAAGCAAAGGCTCTACATATTTGTAGCGTTAGTCATGGAGAATCGCACCAAGGAGGACACTAAAAGGACCAGATCGAGTTCAGAGGAAAGGCTGGAAGAGTTCCTCGACAAGGAGTACGATTGGTGGGCAGAGACTTGCAAGGAGTCAAATTTGCATGGCATGTCCTACTTGGCGCGCAGAGATCTGCATTGGATCGAATATGTCTTTTGGACAGCTACGATCATAGCTGCTGCCTTCTATGCGATTAATTTTAGTATGTCACAGTGGGAACGGTATCGGGATAATCCCATTTCATATGCCTATGAATACATTTTCGCCCTAAGAACTTATCCCTTCCTGGGAATAACCTTGTGTACAAAGTTTCCCAAACTGGAATCAGAAAATGATCTGATTTTGGAGTAAGTAGACTAAGGACACTTAATTTTAAAAATTCGCCTCACCTTAAAATCCATTTGCTAGAACTTGGGGCGTAAATGCGACTACACAAAAAGGATTATATTATCGCCTCTTTTTGCAAAAATTGAATCTATTAAATTACAAAAACCTCGATCTTTTGCAATCGTACGAAAATAAGACGGATTTTGAAAATTTGGATTTCATAAAGCTCTTATTGCGTCTTCAGAAAACAATTTTACCAGATCCTAACATGGAGAATCCCATATTTGCGCCCATCATCACAGAAATGGGTCTCTGCCAGACGACTTCCCAGGCAACCAGCTATGGCAATCCCTATGGCACTCTGTGTGTATTCTTTCCTATAATCCAACAAACAATATTAAATATATATATATATATTATATATACATATATATTCTATTCTTTAGAGAAACCCTAAACGTAACGCCAATAACTAAGTGCACGTCCTTTAGCCGCTGTCAGATTACAATAAAGCCTCCTCATAACAACACAAAAATTGATGTGGTAAGTACTTGAAAACCATCAATCCTTATATCTCTCTTATCCAGGGCCCAGTTCTTGCACCATATTTACGAGATGATGGTGCCCGAGGTTCGGGGCTCTGTGCACATTGATACGGGCAGCATGATCACCTACTCAGTTAAAACGACGGTCAGTCCTATATCTGCAGACGAGTCAGTTCGCGATTTGCCCATATCCTTTCGGAAGTGCCGTTATAAAAACGAGAACCCACTTAAATACTTCAAAGTAAGTCTTCACATGGCACATTTGGGAAATATACTAGATGAATGAAATAATCCCCTCCCAACTCCATTTTTGGCAGTCATATGCTCCCAGTTTTTGTCGCATGGAGTGTCGCATTAAGGCCGCTCTGGAGCTGTGCAAGTGCAAGCCTTTCTTCTATGCCGCGGCGCCAGATGTCCCGATATGTGACGTTAATGGTATGGTATGTCTGTCAAGAAAAAACTGGCTGAATAAGCCCTGCCATTGCTATTCCTTGTGTGTGGAGACTTCCTACATTGTTTCCGAATCGCTGGGACAAGTTGGAGTAAGTGTGTGGCATTCCTCTCGGGGATTTTAAATATGATATATATCAAAATATCTCTTTTGTCCCCCCCTACTATATCGCAGGGCGGCTTTGGGTACACTGGAGAGTTGTTTGAGCGGAGCATTATCATCGAGATGACCCTGCCGAAAATGGGTATGAAACGTCGTGTGGTCTTTGGCTTGGATCAGCTGATTATGTCCTTCGGTGGAGCCATTGGTCTCCTTCTTGGGGCCAGCTTTATGACAATCTATGGACTCGTAAACTTGTTCTTGTTTTATTTGCTTGTCAAGTGCAGAAATCAATCAAAACTTAAAGCAGATAGAAAATAATGAATAGAAAGGATCCAAAGAAAAGCCACCGCAAAAATAATTGAAGAAGTCAAAACTGGGGAAAATAAACTCAACGTTTATCAAATTTAAAAAACATACAATTTTTTCGTAATTTTCAGTTGTGGTTTTATGGCCAAGAGATTAACGAGCAGCAAATGCCACACACACATGCAACAAAATCATATTTGTTAACACAATTGTTGCGTCTGCGAGAGAGGAAGCCCAATGACTGCTGCCGTTGGGCAAAGAAAGTGACATTAAAAGTGAATTTCACTTTTCGATGGAAGAGGGAGTGACAGTGCCAAGGGGTGGAGAGGGGAGAGGGGAGAGGGGAGAGGGGAGAGGGGTGCAGATTTAACTGCTGCTGTGCACTTGGAATTGCGCATTTGGCACTGTTTTGTGTTACACATTCACTGAGCATCGTAAAGTACGACAATTTGACTAACTGGGTGACTGACAGAATGACAAAATCACAAAATCATAAAATGACTAAATGACAGATTCATGGATTTCCACACACAAAAAAGCAAAAAAGCAAAAAAAAAAAAAAAAAAACAAACCTCAAGTCAAAGGAAGTCAGCCGTGCGAAACGCGACGAAAGAGTGAACAACCTTTAAAGTGCGCCACCTGCTTAATTTTGAAAGGCAGCCGAGGAAAGCCAGAGGAGGAGCCATAGAGAAGCAGATGATGGCCGGGGGGCAGGGTGGCGGTTAAGAAGCAACAACTGTAAAGAGGGGAGGGCGGACGGGGGGTTAGGGCAGCAGCTGAGGAGCGACTGCAAAGCAGTTAAGCAGCAATTGAGAGGCAACTGCCGATCAACTTTGGACCTGGACTATGACTTGCAATCTAATTGAAATTAGCCGCATTTAATTGCAAAAAAAAAAAAAAAAAAAGTACTTGCAAATGCCGTTAGTAGTTGTACTAAATAAATTCGTAGATATGTGTGTGCGTTTCCAGACTGCCGGCTTCTGCAGGCAGGGGCATAAATTTGTTCTGGTCTGATGCTATTCAAGATTTAAACTAAAAATATACAAAGTAAACGAAGCTAAATAAAAATAAATATTAATATGTGGCCAACAGATAGAAGCTCGACCATCAGATACCCTATAAACTGAGTAAATCTTAGAAAATAAAAATATAATAATATCTCAGATGTGCATAATTCCCACTCGCATGTCATTTTCTTTGCAGGGTATAAAAATGCAACGAGGCAATTAAAATGAAATTAATTTTGGCGTCTAGGAAACTCGAGTGGGTAAACTGTGTGGCACGCAGAGAAATGCTGAGCTCACATTTGCATCTGTTGGATACACCACAAACACCTATCTGACATTTACATTGGCATTTGCTGAGCTTTCAACCTCAAAACACGAAACATCTTAGCTGCCAGACTAGAAGAGCAACAGCTTTTGCCATGAATGGGATCACCAGAAAAGCAGCAACAACCACAACAACAGCAACAGCAACAGCAACAACAACAACAACAACAACAACAACAACGACAGCCACAACAACAACAACAACATCAGCAAAAGCAAAAGCAACAACAAAAGCGACAGCAACTTCTATTCGTAAGACGATGCCCAGACAGCAACAGCAGTTAACAAGTAGCCAAGCGCAGCAGTTGAGGCTACACACTCACTCACTCACACACTCACACACTCACACACACACGCACACACACACACACACTCACACATATAAAGCAGATGCGGCATATGCCTCAAGGCATATTTCTGCTCTAATTCGCACTCAGGCCAAGCAGCAATACCAACAACAGCATTTGCCACAGCAACAACAACAACAACAACCGAAACTACAATAATAGTAGCAACAACAACAACAACAAGCAACTAACTTCTGCACAATTGCGTGGCCGGAGCGCACATTTCCAAAAAATTTCATAAATACAAAATGCAACCGCCCGCATCCATGGAGCCTGGCAGCTGTCTACCCGTGCCGGAGATTGTGTCGTTGTCTATGCCTCAGTTGCAGTCGCAGTCGCAGTCGCAGTCGCAGTCGCAGTCGCAGCCTCAGTCACTGTCGCAGTCTGTGCCTGTGTCTATTGGTGTGTCTTTGGCTCTGCCACTGCCTGTAGCTCCTCATGTACTTCATCTCTGCCTCTGCTTGAGCCTATGCCTTTACCTCTGCCTCTGCCTGTGGTTCTGCCTCTGCCTCTGTCTCTGCCTCTGTCTCTGCCTCTGCTTGTACCTCTGCCTGTGCCTGTGCCTTTGCCTGTTTACCAAGGTGCTGCACAATGGGCCGTTCATAGGCCACATAAAGCGTTGCCATGATGGCATTATAAATAGCAACAGCGGCACACTTTTATCTTTTGCCACTGGAGTTTGCCTTTGTTTTACGATGAGAGACGTCGACGGGACGCCCAGATTGTAGCCAAACTGTTCAACACCTGTCCAAATGTGCTACAAGGTCTGGAAGCTCAGGAAGCAGTGAGGATGTTCAAAATGTAACCATTTCAACAGCCTAGCAAATGAGGCAAATGGAAATCTCTTAGCTTTTCAGTTGAGCAACAAAGTGTTGAGCTGCCATCGATTGTGTGTATATATAGTTATACATGTGTATGAGTGTGTGTGTGCGTGGGTGTGGGAGTGTAGCACCAAAATTGAAGCTAGAAATAGAAGCATTCATCCATCTACATAAATTATACATGATCTCCGTCTGGAGTACCCGCTTAAGGTACTTCCTCTTAGGATTAGCCCGACAAAAGAGCTTAGTCCACATAATGCATTGATTTGGCCAAAAGAAACAAGCGCCGAGGCTTAAAAAAGTCATGCCCATGGCTCATAAATAGCTAAAGAGCTAACAAACTTTGAGTTTGCTTTTGTAATAAGTTTGCTTTGGTTAACTTAATTACTTTGCGAGCGTTAATTAAAGCTGCCATTCGCTACGCGTACAATGGGAACATGTATGAAAGTAGTCGACACTACGAAATGGCGTCATGATAGTAATAAATTATTGATAGACTGCAATTAGATGACTTCACACACAAACATATTGACAAATAAGTATCTATAGGCTGGCATCGTCGTGATGTTGAATCATATATTGAATATAAGTCTGATTAACTAATAAAATATCCTCTTAGCTCATAATTGTTTCCAGCAAGCCCTCTTGATGCTGGCTGATGTAAGGCTTAACATTTCTACAATCTCTGTTAAATATCTTAATTTAATGTTAATTTAACAGAGAGACTAATGAGTAGATTTCATATGCCGTTTTAGTGGAGACTCAAACCCAAGCCCAATAAAGAATAAAAAGTTCTCATTTGTCTTTATGACTTTAGGCACCTAAGAGAAGAACTCCTCATGGCAGAAACACAATTTGTAGGGTATAAAAAACAATTAATGATAGCAGCGAACGTATCTTTTTTTTTTTGAAAAGGAACGTTTCGTTTCGCGTAAATTAATTGAAAAACATTTTTGGCATTTCTGCCTTAGACAAGAGAAGACAGCAAAAAAAATCAATTAAACGAAATTTCGTGTTATAAATTCTCTGCTAAATTGTTTATGAATTGGAATTGCCTGAGCCTTGAACATTGCAAAATAGCAAAAAACAAAAAGTCGAGAAAAAAAAAATGTTCAGTTCTCTCTGGTCGGAAATCTTTCGCATGGGTTTGAAAATGGCAAATTTTCTGTAAAATTGTTTATCTAGAACCAATACCTCGTTTTGTACACACACACATACATTAAAAACTTCGCTTACTCACCACACCACTGTGGTGACCTTCCTTTTAATTATTTCTGCTCGGTTTGTTTACAATGAGAATATTTGAAACAAAAACCCGCATTAGAGCTCTTGACACACTCAGAATGAGAATCGTTATATATAATATATTATTATTATATTATATATAAACATCATATATATTAATATATATTGCGTTGCTTTGTTTTGTTATTTGATAGGGTTAAGAAGTTACGACAGGTTTTTAGCACGTGACAAATTCTCTTCTGTAAAGGTAGGAGAACTGCAATAGTTTTAGGTTTTCCGGGAAAGTGTCTACAGTTCGTGAGAAAAGTGAACTATGATTTCCTCAAGTTTCTCTAGCGTTTATACGCTTCCGTTAACAGGATTTAAAAGTATATTTTTTTAAAAAATTAAAATCAATCACTCACCTTCATGTCGTTGATTATCTGCTGAAAGAGACTGCCCAGCGCTGAGCTGTCCCGTTCGAGGCTGAGATCCATTTCCGTTAATGTCTGTATCTCGGCCCAGCTCCTAACTATGTCAATGGAATCGTCGTCGATCGAATTCGTGTTCGTTAAGTTACAGCTCGTTGACTTTCGACGTGTTGGTCTTTGTTCTTGTTTCTACAACGTTGAAGTGTCACCTTTCAATTTTCAATGGCTTGCAAAACCAAAGGAAATTAAATTTTCTTTATACTTTTTGTTTTGTCGTTGAATCGACATTTTATTCGGTTTACTTTCGGTTTACTTTTTCATAGAAATTCGGAAAATGTCTGTAACGAAAAGAAGAAAATATAAATGATTTAGTAATCGAGTGAAAAATGTGGAAATAAATTTATGTAAATTCCATAAAGTAATTTCCGTCTTTTCTCTAACAAATGTTGTATCGGGCAAACACACACACAACACACGCACACACAAGCACTTACACTCTATCTGTAAGATTAAAAGGAACATATGATTTGATTTGAAATATATTCATAGAGATTCGATATACACATGTCTGTATCTGGATACGTCATGGACTGCCTATCCCAAAGAGTAAACTTCATTATCTCCTCACAGATGATTCATTCAGAGCATCACCCGCTACACTTCCGACTTGTAAAGGGGGAACTTTATATATATACAACATGCACACATGTATGAACATCTATGTATATACATGCATACACACACACACACACACACACACACACATACATAAAACACATGCAGCATATGTAATATTCATTCATGTTCCACATGCATTTCCCGCCAGCCATGGCATAAATATTCGAAATTTGTCTTGACCGATGTAATAATGTGGTCATAAATAATATAATAAAACTATCCCATATATATGTTTCAAAATAAAATTATGCTTAATTATGTTTATTAATAAGCATTTTCTTTTCATTTCTTCCAACGAGGGGGCGCAACGAAGAACAGACATATGGAATTTTGGGCTGCGGGCAGAGGGCAACGGGCAACGAGCGACGAGCGACGCGTAGGCGCAGCATTAAAAATCTGGCATACATATATGGCATATGGGACTTTTTTTGGGGGGAATGAAAGCAATACAATGTGACCCAAATAATGATATCGGAGCTGTGATTTATATGTTTCGTGCGTGTCGAACAAGTGCGCAAAGCACTTCAATCATTGCAGGCTAATTGCCTAAATGCAATTGTTAATTATTAATTGATATGTCAGCGTATGAGTATGAGTATGAGTGTGTGTGTGTGTTTGTACGTGTTTTTTGAAATAAGCAGTACCAAAGCCAGTGGACAGGAAGTTGCAACTAGCGCCTCGTTTGCAGTAACTGAGATATGAGTTACGGCTTATAAGTTAAAGACCTATAAATAAAAACGTTAACAACTCGTCAATCGACTCGCATTTGGTGGTCGTTAGGAAATGCAATCTCTGGCCCATATAATTCCAAGTAGAGACGACCGTTTGGGGCCGTTACGTGCCCCCTTATGTCGCATGCTCGTATGGGCACTTAAAAATTATAGCCAAGAAAATGCATAAACAAGAAAATAAGCTGAAACTTAAGCCGAAGCTAAAAGCGAGACTTGAATGGAGTTATGAGTTATGTGGGCCTAAGCGCTGCCTCTGGAGTCATGGATAAATTGAAATCTGAAATCTGAAATCCGACAAGGCCAGAGCCAAAGAAGCTCTGGCTCAGCGGCCGATGGATCAAGTTTAATGGTCACTCTTCGAGCTTAGTGTAAGATGCGGCACTTGAGGCAAAGTTGAAGTGTCGCCGCTGATTATGAAACTGACAGCAACTGTCAGCGTGTTCTGAACGCGGCAATTACAAACAAGATACAAAAATACAAGATACAAAAATACATAGATACAAAGATACAAAGATACGCACTTGGCAGTCGTTCACAAAAGATACAAGTGCTCGAAACGCAACGCAACGCGAACTCACAATGCACAATGCACAAATGATAGATACAAATAACAAAAGCACACCAACAACAACAACAACAATAACAACAAAATGTAACAAGTTGTAGTGTCCCAGTTAAAAGTGTACGACCTAAAGATACCCAGCAAACAAATGATCATAATTTTATGAGATACATTTTTGACTTCAGACTTGTAATTACTTTTAGTCTGGCGATTTTTGAATAGTCAGTAATTTAAAGAGAATCCAAGACGTTGGCCAATTGTCAACATGCCCCTCCTTTTGTTTTTAAAGGGTATTCAAAAAGTACCAGCCAACAAAAGCTGATTGCCTAGCCGAGCGACGTATCTGTTTCTGTAAGTACGTGTCTGTAGATACAAATATATGTGCGTGTGCGTGTGCGTGGCGTGTGTGTGTGTGTGTGTGTGTAAGTGCTAGGAAAAGCACGGAGAAAAGCATCAAGAACAAGTTGAAGAAAACGCGCTACTCTGCCGACTGCAACAGCCAGCGCGTCTCTGGCCAGTGTAAATGACCTCTCAAGATAAAGTTGTTGCCACCAAGCGGGGTCCCGATGGCGGCGAAGATGTTGTTCTTGCTTTTGTTGTTGCTGTTGCTGTTGTTGTTGTTGTTGTTGCTGTGTTTGTTTTTCTTGTTATTGTTGTATTTGTTATTAGTGTTGGTGTTCTTGTGGTTTCTGTTAGTACAAGACTTGCAATTTCCGTCAGTAAGGAAATAGGTTTTGGACAACCACAAATGATGGAAACCTGGTTTCCATCCACAGACAAAAAAGACCAAGACTCCAACGCTCGTTATGTCTCAGTAATCGATAAAATTACTAAATGTTTTATATACAAGAGATTGAAAAATATATACTGAGCCATATAAACTGAGCCATAACAAATTATGACACATCATCATCGAACCCTCTTCAAATTATAGGAAAGTGCTTTTTATATCGAATGGAAAACATATTTATCTGGTCTTCAAAATGCGGTCAACTTCTTTTACCCGAGCCTGGGGGAAGTATATCAATTTCCTTATCGAATGCATGCAAATTGTGTTGAACTTCCCGCGGAAGCCAGACGATAGAAAGACAAATACAGTACATCCAACCACAAGTAACAAGAATTGTGTCGGCCAGACAAGGGAAATCTAGATTCGAGTGCATAAACTATCGAAGGGGCTATGAAATGATGCTGTGTGAAACGAGGGAAGGGCCAAAGGGCAGTTATGGCCAGGCAGCCAGAGATGAGCAGCTGGAAAAAAATAAAAAAAAAAAAATACCAAACAAAAAAAAAACAGAGTTTGGTAATTGCAAAGACCGGTCCTAAGTCTCATCTATGGGGTCAGGCTGGAAAACGTGATGTGATCTACTGATGAATGCTGCTTTCCAGCAGCCCGGAATTAGGCTCAGACCGAGGCCAGCCGACCCAGCCATAAACTCAGGCACAGTCACACACACACAAACACACACAGAGATTCTTTGCCAGTAGCCAGCAAATTACCAAATCGTGCATAAAAATCCAAACAGGAAAACGACAATTTCGCAAGCATCGGCTGCTCGGAAAACCATTTAAACTAAGGCTGGACGATAACAATGGAAAGAGCGGTAAGAATGGAAGGGGTGGAAAGGGTAGAAGAGGAGGTATCAAGGCGGCGACCCAACCGAAAGGAACCCGCATCACAATACAAATGTCAAGTTGGGAGTTGTTGTTGTCGTCGTTGTTGTCGTTGTTTCTGTTGTTGTTACTGTTGTTGTTGTTGTCGTTGTTGCTGTTGTTGCTGTTGTTGCTGTTGTTGCTGATTGTGAATGCGTTTTAAATTCAACTATCTACGCATAATTTTCCGCCCTATTTACGTTTGATCATCGGCTGATATGTCTGCATATCTGATGATCTGGATCCGATGACGGTCGATGGCTTGGTGTGGTTTCCATGTCGCTCTGAGATTTGCATCTGTTGCGGCGGAAACTCTTGTTGCTGCCACTGCAACAACAATCCAAGGGCTTTGCCTGATACGGCAAACGGATTTGTGTACACGTTTATGTTTAGTTGCATGCCGCACGTTCGCTTCACTTTGGTTTCCATTACAGGAAGTGACTTGACAGAGTTCGTCTGCCGGCTGCTGTTGGTGCCACAGCCCCCACCATGCCATACCCTGCCATACCCTGCCATACTCCGCCATACCATGCCATACACTGCCATACCATGCCATGCCATGCCATGCAGTCTTCTTATCGAGGGCCAACCAAAAGAATTTCAAATTACGTTCATAAATGTGAACACACGCACACACACACACACACAGCCGACACCCTAAGAGTGTGTGCTCCTCCTCTATGCCCTATGTAATTATGCGTTAATGCGAGCGACGATGAAATGTTATCGACATCGTGTCACGGCAAACATTGCTTAGACTTTAGAATTAATCTCAAATCTGAAGATAAAGTGTTCCACAATGTGACAATGGGATGCAAACAGTGTAAAGGGGGGGCACGGGTCTAATGTCAGTTAAAGTTACAAACGCGTTACGTAAAGGACAATAAATTAACTTAGATGCGTTACCTAAACTTGCGGCATTTATAAAATAAATGAAATGAGTGATTAAAAATAACCGGAAAAACTTGAATTCCACTAAAGAAAAAAATAAGAAAAATTTGATGTGCATATAAAGTCTTAGATTTTCCTATAGCAACGACAAGAATATAAATCTCTTCAAGTTATATCCGTTTTAGGCATAACATTAACATTAAAGCCCCTCAAAGTTCTGAGGTATTCAGTTAAACAAACATGTTTACAGCCTATTTGGACATTACTTGGTAGTTCCCTAGCTGCGTCTCAGATTTATGGGCTTAGTGGAGCCTTAGACTCCAAGGGGCTCCTCTTGTGGATGTTGATGTTGGTGATGTTGTTGATGCCACAAGGTAAACGATATACGGATGGCAAATTGAATGGTGCGCATCATGACTTTACACTTTCACCGCACACTGGCAACAACAACAACAACAACAACAACTGCAACAACACACTCCACAGCTGTGGTCAACAATGAAACGCCCCACCCCCCACCCACCAACAAAATTCGTAGGCAGCACAGGGCCGGGGCGTAGGTTGTCAACGTCGTTGGGAAAGCGCTGACATCGAATGTGTTTTCTTTTAGAAAATGCATTCAAAAGAAAAAAGAACTCATCAGACGATGATGATAATGTTGTTGTTGTTGATGATGATGATGATGATAATCTTATGTTTTTTTTTTTTATTTTTTTTTTTATATAAAATCAACGAGATGAGCACCACAACTGAGTGTTTCTTCTATGGACCGAAGTATCTCTGTGCATCTCTTAAAGTGCATTTCTATGCGCCATCTGAGTGTTGAGGGCAGCGGCATCTGCGTTTTCTCGGCCTAATGCTCTGCTCTACACCATTAACCCAAATTTCTATTAATAACATTTAGCAATTGGATAATCGAAATGGCACACGCACACACACACACACACACACACATGCGCCTACGTATACAAATGGCAGCGACAGTGTTGAGCAACGCCTCAAGAAAAATATATATATTTTTTGCAGCTTATTAAAAAAATATATATATAATTGTATAAGCAAAGTCATTTAACGATAATTAAAGCAAACAGGGGTACTTTTTTTCCATAGTTGTTGTTGTTGTTGTTTATGTTGCTGCTGCTCTCCTTTCAAGTATTGACCGAATTATCGTTTCGCCATGTGAGCTGATAGCAGTTATCAGTGTATCTACTCGTGGTCTGTAAACGCTACAATATCTTATCGTCTCTTGTGTCAACACGAGTTCTTTTTGGCGCAAATGTTGCAATCGATTATCGATCGAAACATATGAAAGGCACGTCGATGCACAGCAAAACACAACAAAATTGTTTAAAAGTGGAGCATAGCACAAATTTCGCAATGGCAACGCCCACAATATGTAAACAACCGCATTGACTCCCAAATCTCCCAAACATTTTCCATGTGTATATGGGATATGGGTCCATGATATGAGTGTTTCTAGTATGTATTTATATGTGTGTGTGTGTGGAGGTTGTTGCGTGTGTATGTGTATATTGTGTTTGTTCGTGTTTTTCTTTTGTGCTGCCTCTGGAAATAAACTTTCGGCACATTAGCGCCTAACTGTTTAATCGGGCATAAAATAATATGGTTACACATTGAAGCCAGAGAGGGGCATGCTTCTTGGTACAACAAACGCATCGTATTTATAGGAAAAACATATTCATTTTGCTGCTAACAAAAGCGTTTGAACGAATTAAGTGTGAAAAATATAAAAAAAAAAAAATGTATTCATTAATCCAATTCAATAAGCAAATATCTATGATTCCTATTGATTCGATTTGGGGAAATAAATTTTTAAAACTATTGAAAGCTGAGGGCTCTTTAAATTAATTGAGGTTCAAGAGCGGCAAAATTCGATGCT
Source organism: Zaprionus lineosus (assembly GCA_035044505.1). Taxonomy (NCBI): domain Eukaryota; kingdom Metazoa; phylum Arthropoda; class Insecta; order Diptera; family Drosophilidae; genus Zaprionus; species Zaprionus lineosus. The sequence continues at coordinate 744,503 of JAWNNX010000656.1, read as the reverse complement.
TGTTTTTAATTAACTTAACTGCTACAACTAGTGAAAAAAAAGAAAAAAAAAATTATAATAAAATAATAAAAAAAAAAAAAAAATAAAATAAAATAAAAAAAAAAAACAATAGTTTTATATTTAAACAGAGGGTGACCGCAACTCGCTTCATTTTTTGACATTCATTATAAATCATCTAAATCAGCAGACCATAGACTTTACGGGTAACCACATATTATATCATCAACACACACAGACATATGTATAGTCATACACATATGTATATTTGTTTATATATATTACATATTTAGGTTAATAGGGACTGTGAGAACAGAACCTATTCTCCATGTTAACACTTTGATAAATAAGAAAAATGAAATTAACACTCGGATGATCATTACTTATTAGAAGGGTCACCTGCTGGTACATTGCTAACAAATGCTAAATAGAAATATTTAACGACTACGAAATCTTTGAAATAACCAATAGGTAACCCAACCAACCCACCTACCACCCGTACCGCCCCCTTAAGAAGCTTTGTGCTTAAAGAATTTCAAAAATTATAACATATTTCAGGCTTCTCCGTTCTCGCACTTGAGGGAAACTGCGCCTCTGCTCATATTTCCAGCCAAGAGCCAAGACCTAGGGCACACACACACACAATAGGAAACTCCGCGCCAAAGATAACAGTCATTAATAATAAACAAAAGCACCGTTAGCCGGCACATGTTACTTTTCACTTTGCTTTTGTTCCTGTGTTTGTTCAGTCAGCGTTTTGCCGGTTCGCTCGTAGTTGTTCTAAGCCACAGCAACTTCCAGCAACTGAGATTTATTTTTCCCAATACATATAGATTTCCATAAGACAATATATGTATATATGCATATATGTATGCATGTGTATATGCAAGCTCTATATATAAATTTATACACATGCAAAGAGCGAATTGTTTACATGCATTTCAAGTCGACACATGTCAATTTGTAGAGTTCTGTTTGTTTTGGCCTAAAAGCTTTGGGCCTTGCCACTCGATTGATGACTCGACGCATGCAGATTTTGAGTTCAAGAAGTTCACGCATTTCGGTCTCTTTTGGACGAGCTAAGCTAATTTGCTGGCATATCAAATAATTACACAGCTGCTGTGGGGTTAATGAAGAAGCGCTTTGATTACTTAAAAGAGCTCGATAAAAACAAGACAAAGAAGAGGAAAATAAAACTTTAGATAAAAGCCCATTAAGAGGGGTGCGTTAAACTTTTGACATTTTACAGGGCGTGTGACAAAATTAAATCTTTTTCAATTAGCTCTTTCGGTTGCGTTCAAGGCGACAATTAAACTAAGAGCCATGCTCATTAGGCTATAAGCTAAAGGAGGAGATTAGAGAAGCGTCAAAAGGCCACGGAAAAAAAAAAAAAATAAAAAAAAAAAAACTGTTGGCAAATGACGCGTGGGCGGGAATTTTATATAAGTACTATATATAGCATATAGCGTAGTATATCACGCCTCTCCTTTAATGTGTAGATATATGTCCATTTCTGTATGGTGTATGGTGTATGGTGTGAATGTATGAGTGTGTGAGTATGTGTGTGTGTGTGTGTGTGTGTGTGTGTGTGTATAAATATTCACAAATTCATTCATACATTTAAGTTTACACCCATGCACAAGAGAAACGAAATCGAATTCGAAAATGTTTTCCGAGTGGGTGTCAGACAGCAGCAGCAGCAACAGCAACAGCACCCAAAAACAACAACAACATCAGCTGCAGGAAAAACAACAAAAACAACAAACAAACCAGATGCAAAACAAATGCATTCATTCATGTAGTTACTTTGACTCAAAGAGGCCAGTTTATAACTTTCAAGAGTCTCAACCTTTTAAAAGTTCCCAGTCTCCCAGCTGTTGAACAACAACAACTACAATAACAACAACAACTGCAGCAACAACAACAACAACAACAACAACAACAACAACAGCAACAGCTAAACTACAACTACAACAACAGTATCAGCTACATCTACAACTACAACAAAAACAAAAACAATGCGTTGGCGTATGCAAACACCAAATAACAAACAGGCTCGGCCAGACTATCGGCCATTATATGCCTGTGTTTGTGTTTGTGTTTGTGTTGTTGTTGTAGTTGCAGTTGTTGTTATTATTTTTGTACTTGTTGTACTCGCATGTAGATTTGTTTGTCTTTAAACGGACGGTGTCTTCTATTGCCTAAAAGTATAATTAAAAATTACATGGCTCAAAGCAAGGGGCTAACGACAGCAGTGCAAACACAAAGTTGCACGCAAGTAGACACAAGTGTTGTTGCAATACCTCGTATTCCGCACCCAGTGAAAGGGTATATTAAGCCCCAAAGAAACAAGGGATAACTTGTGTTCACTCATTAGAAAGAAAGCATATATAAGAAATAAAGAAAGAGTAACTAAAATTCGATGCTTCGTAAGTCACGATTTGCTTTCGTTTTCGGACTAGCAATTCTTTCTTTAATCAGAAGAACAGTTGTTTTGGAAAAAAAAGAGAGAGATAAAGAGAAAGAGAGAGAGAGAAGGAGAGAGTGAAAATACAATATATACAGTTGTTTTTTATAATTGTTATATATACAGAGATAATACATATACACACATACATACATAAAACATATAGATTCTCTCTTTAAGCTGCAAACAAACGATAGCAGAAACCTTAAGCAGACAAAGCAACCAAAGCCATAACCATATCCATAACCATAACCACCAGGAACCAAGTTATTTCGGTAACGGCAGCTGTTGGTATTCCGACACATTTTTTTAGTCTCACTTATATGGAAAATTGCACAGGTGCATCAGCAGTTGGACGTTTTCTGGGATTGGATTACACGTTTGCAGCCATGCACTAGATTTAATCATGAAGAATTTGATAATTCTTAGGAAAATGTGCAAGGTCTAGATATTTATATCATAAGTACAAAAAAAATATTTACACGTATCATATATAAAGATGGTGTAGAATAGTAAAGAATTTGATTAGAACATGAACCTGAAACTATATAAGGCTTCTAATACAATGAAGGCACTTTGTAGTTGCATAAATTAAAAAAAAAATTAAATTAAAAAAAAATTTAATTCAAAAAATAATTATTTAAATTAAAGAACACCCTTTTTAAAGCAAAGCTTTCGATAACCCAAAAGAAAGCTTAGAATTTCTCTATAGGCGTTCGGCTCTTATCAGTCGCAAGCCAAAGTCGTTTCAAAGGTACACACACACACACCCAATCACACACAACCACAAAATTCAACGTTGAAAACAGCGTGCGATAAGAAACATTTGAAGCTACAGTTACAAAATGTGGGGAGAATTAAACAATATTTACAGTTATACATGACAACTGTGGTGTCAACGTGGTGCCCGGTTCCTGCTGTGAGTACGATATACGTAACGATTTTCACTGCAAAATGGAGACATAACAAAACCAGTACAAAATAAAAAACGTAAACAACCCCATTTAATATATTTATAAATGTAACCCCTCAGAAATGTGGTCAATTTTTTGAATTGAAAGGTAGAAAAATTATGGAACAGAGAAACTAATACGATAATTAATAAATAGTTCAGCCAAGTCAACGAACCTTTCAAACGCTATTCCGCCAACGCGATTTTTAATTTTTTCTCCATTTTTTTTTATAATTTTTTTTTAACGATAAAGTCTAAGACAAACTAGAATATAAAACAAAATTTTATATCCAAAAATGCGTCTTACCAAAAATGGGAAAACAACACAGAACAAGAAACAAGAACAATGAATTTGCTAGAGATGGGCAATTAAAAAGCAGCTTCCAAAATTATAGCTAGTGGCAGGATTTAAAAAAAAAAACATTTTAAATATTCAATTTGGTAATATGTAGAAGTAGTGTAGAAGTAACAATTAAACGGATAGCTCAAATAATTAATTCATATTTTATTATAAGCACGCATCTCGTGACACGGTACGTGCACACATCTAGTAGCAAGTCCCTGCACTTGCGCAAAAAGCGCGACGACAACTTCAAAAAGGGAGCACAGAATTTCTGCTGCTTTTGTTGTTTTTATTGTTCGCTGGCAATGAAAGGAGTTTTCATGGCTTATTCCAACTGGAATTGGCACTGGAAGGCCTTGGAAAACGTTCATCTTTACGTGTTTCTGTCTGAGTGTGCTTTGTGCACAATTGGAAGCTGATGTGCATAATACTTGTTGTCTGTAACGCTTGTTCGCTACTCCCTATCTTTCTGTTCAACACTCAACCTAATTACATTTGCCAAATCATTTCCATAATTAGCACAGTCGAGAGGGTAAAACAATTTTTAGAGATAAGAAGGGAAAAAGAGATAAAGGGATAAAAGAGGAACGGGAGAATGGGAGGATGGGAGAATGGGCGAATGGGCGAATGGGCGAATGGGCGAATGGGCGAAACAACGCTTGCACAATATAAAAGAAATACACTCGAAAGATACTCACATGCAATGCACTCAAAATTTCGATTTGTGAATCAATTTGCCCAATTGTTTTCACATCAGTATCAGGAGCAGCAGGCGCTACACAGAATCACACACCAAGTGCACTCGTTTGTTTGATGACTGCTGCCTCCTGCAAACAATTAAACTGCGTTTCCTCCCTTACCACCTCTGCCGGTCATATCGTGTCTACGTGTATTAGTATATACTCGTCACGGTCTCCGCTGTTGTTTTCTTGCTGCTATTGCTGTTGTTTTTGTTGGGCTGCAGCGCATTCCAGGCGGCAAAAGCGCACAAAAGAGAGAAGAGCCCTCCTTCTCGAACCACCGTTTCTGAGCCCTTGTGTTGATGTTAGGCTTTGGCTTTGTTCAAACAAACTACCCTGACGGCGACGGCGACGTCGACGTTGATCCTTGCACTGTTGTTGTTGCTTTTATTGTACACACTACACAGACACATTCACAAGAAAACACACACAATCACAGACAGACGATGAACTAACGTCCGAGTGTGTTGCATAAAATAATTTACTGCAAACTTTAATATGTACACACTTTTGGCGACTTTAACTCGCGTTTTTATTCTTCTTTCCTTTACTTCTCTATTTGCACTCCTTTTCACTCGCCTAAACAACAGTTAAATGCTACCTCTGTCGCCGTTGCCGTCACCGATTGACAGTTATTTTGAGCGTTATTCTAATTTACTCAGCAATTATTTCAACTTCAATATTGCTGCTCATATTAGAAAAGCTTTGCATATTCGTTATTTAACTTTACTTTACGAACGTAAGTGCAAATATACACACTTTGCTCAGACAAAAAAACAACCGAACTGGAAGAAATGCATTTGCCGCAAACAAACGTTTGCACACACACCCACCGTCAAAAGCTTTGCAAATAATCCACAATCACTTCGTTCATACAAACTTCAATTTTCACAGACGCGCTACTTTCAACATATCGTACATTGTGTTATCAAGGAGCATATAATTATTTAACAATTACGCTTGAAAACCCGCGCACCGACTATCGCACGTCTGTCTCGCTCGGCGTTCTGTTTGTTTTTGCCAGTAACATACTGCAATCACAGAGCACTTGCAGATATGCCAAATAACATATGTTAAAAAATAAATAACGTTTTTCGTTCTCTCTGGTTTTCCTATTCTAGGCTTCAATTCCGTGGGGCATTACATTAATTACTCTACATTAATCTAAGCCAAAAAAAAAATAACTTATTTTCCAAGTATTTGGTGTTACAATTTTTAACTTATTGAAAATCCACAAAATATTACCGATAACAATTCGAGACTGCAATATAACATAATCGTAACAGAGCGACAACACAGAAAAGCTATCGATTAGTATCGAGTATTATTTGACATTTATGCGCTATCAAAACTCAACTTAAATTTAAATATTTTAACTGATTGTTGTTAAAATAAATTTTACTTCAAAATTTACTATTATACAGTAATAAACTTAATGCCCGATTGAAGTTTTAATTATTTATTTATTAACAATTAATTATTTGTTCATTTGCAGGTTTTCTTTTAAATAGTTTCAACAAACTTACAACTAACAATAAAAGGTATCTGTCAGCATTATCACAGAAGCCTCGTGCTCACCAAATAGCCGAATAGTAAATCTTATATATTGTAAAATAAAAAATTATACACCAAATGCTACCCAAAAACATATAAAGCAAAAGCTATAATCTCTTTAAATTGCAAGTCTTATTCAACTATTTACATACTCGACGCTCAACTTAATGTCTGTTTTTGGTGTTAATATTATGTTATCATTTTTATACTGCAAAGGTATTTGGGTGTCTGCACAAGGCTCATATTTATGATTTTTTAATAAAGCCACTAGGCCGACTAAAAGTTGCTGCTCAGCAAATTGCTTGGCGACACATCCACGCAAACCGTCACCAAATGGTAGAAAAGACATGGCAGGACGGGAACGCACCGATGACTCTTCAAAACGGTTAGGGTCAAAGCGTTGAGGATCCTTATAAATCTGAGGATCACGATGAACTGCTGCTACGGGAATAATAATATTGTTTCCTCGCGCAATGACAAATGTTGAATTGGTTAACTCAAACTCCTTCGTGGCACGTCTCAACAAAAATGGATATGGAGTGTGAAGACGAAGCGTTTCTAAATGTTAACAAATATAATTTAACTGACAGTTATTTATAAAAAATTACTCACCATTTAACACTTGCTTCGTATAGCAAAGCTCCTTTAAAACGTCTGGAGATAGATTTCCGTTGTGTTTTTCCAATATGTGACGTATTTCGTTTCTAACGCGATGCTGAAGCTCCGGCTGAAGTGCGAGTTCGTAAAGGCAAAAGCTTAAAGTAGAATTTAATGGCTGAAGACCTGCCAAAATAAAACCAAAAGCCTGAGCAGCGATTTGTGCATCACTAAGTGGTTGGTCAGTAGATGCATATAACTGTAAAAAGCACTGCATCGGCTGTCGATCTCTTTTACGTTGCTGTTCCAATTGAGCTTGCACCAACTTATAGAAGTAATCAGAGGTCACCTGGGAGTAACTTTTGTGTCTCAGCATTCGTGCCACCAATGGAAACTCTAGTGCCAAATAAGCACGCCAATGACTAAAATTATTCCAGTAGCTGTGACACATTTCACGAAATTGAGACTGATCACCATTCAAGCCAAATGCCATGGAGGCAATTACATCAACGTTGTAGCCATCCAATAATTGACTTATATTAACATTCTGTAATTTTTCTTCTCCGATTCTGTGCTCCAATATGTTGGACACTTTTAACAGGCTGCTAAACAGTTTTTGTAAGTTGCTGGTCTTAAAAACTGAGTTTGTTTGTGCATGCATCCATCGCCACTTGTGACCATCCAGCTGTAGCAAGTTTCCGGACAATGGCTCACTCCCTATATTATGATACATGCCTCGCGTAGTAAAATAGCCCGCATCAGTTACTAAAATGTTGCGTACTAGCTCCAGATCCAACACCAAAACGAAAGGCTTCAGAAAAGCATAGAAACCCACAAAAGGAGCTTGCTTCTTATACTTATCGTAAATGGTCTGTAACGGCTCGTTCACATGTCGTTTGCTTTTTACTCCTTTGATGTTTCCCCATAAAAACTTGGGCTTTTCATGGAGAATTCCACGCCGCTTCCAATATCCCAGACTAAATTTAATCAGCACATAAAATAGCGTCAGTGCGCCAAGTCCAGTCAAGAGGACACGATGTAATAAGCTCATGCTGTTCGAAGCTTCACGAAGCTGTAGAGGTAGAGTCTCTATAACCTATCGTCTTATAATGACCGCTTGTCTTTCTTAAATGGCAGTGGTGTTTCTTGGATTATTTGAAACCTTCAATTACCACTGGCTTATCAGCGCCATCGTCACGAAATAACAGCTAAAATGCGCACTTATCTATAAAGTCGTTGGCCATAGTATGCTAAAAGATAAGAAAAACAAAACTATGAGCTTTTTCAATAGTGTTGTCGTATTGGTTGGTTTCCAACCAAGTGTGTGCTCAACAAAACTAATATCATTATTATTTTTGCAAAATAAAACAAAGATTGTACGCGCTTTCTTTAAACTCGTTAATGTGCATCCATTGTACATATCCGTTATCGATCAATACTTGTTTGCCCCCGGGCAGCCCTGAGAAGTGTGGGTCCTGATAAATAAATAAAAAAAGTTTAGGTTTAATTGAGGTCAAGAAGAGGTCAGAAGAGATCAATTGGCTTACCACAACTAATAAATAGACATCGCCAGTTTGACTTAGGTGTATGCCCGCAATGCCCTTTGATGCTGTGTCACTTAATCCTCCCATAGCTATAAAACCACTATATTCTTTAAAATAACGATGAATCTCTGATATCACAGTTTCTGAGTTCACTTTTTGTGCATGCAAGATTTTACATGGTATTTCAAACATTAAATCAATTACATAAAATTCCTCCAGTGTACCAATCCAATCGCGTGAGCCAATAAACCGTGGCGACTTATCACCGATTTTGACCAACATGCTCTGAATTTCGTGAATCGATGGCACACTTTCTGTAGGAATTGCATCGTTTTCGATTCGCTTATTTATAATCCACGATATTGCAGTCTGTAAGGTACGATACCCACAACCCCATCCCGCATCCATTGTGCCATCACAACCATAATGAAAATACTTAAACCGCCCGATCGTACAGAACGTCTCTCCTTGACTATTCAATGGAAGTGACAGATCGAGGTGTACATCTTCCAATAGCTCATAAGCATACGTTTTAGGCACAATTGAAATGGTCTGACGATTGCTTTCCTTCTCTTTGGACGCAAGTTCACAGGTTGTTGTCATTGTTTATACGTTCAAACTTTATGTAAAACTATATATTTTTTAATGCATTAAATAACACTTTATTTACCCAAGCTATATCGAAATACAGATTTTGTAATATTTCTTCATGTGCCTCTGGCTACGTTGCAACAATTAAAATTGGAAATTTAGAAATCATCTGATTGCGTCTGTTTATTGTCACGATAACAAAAATACGGAGATTTCGATAGATGTGTTTCTAAATTATCGAAAGCATTGAGCGTAATTGGTGTTTGGCGCCATTTTTGATTTTTTGATATGCACTTACAAACCTTGTTTCGTATTTGTAAAAATTCGCATATACATTTATATTTCAAATTTAAGCTTACAAAAAAAAGACTTAAATACTATTCATTTATTTAGATATACAAATATGGGTCTAGCTATAAAGACTTTAAAATTATCGCCACAAATATAATCTTCACTATAAACAGCTTGTTAACTGCATCAAAACGCTTTGCGTTTGTTTTAAAAAAAATCCATATTATTATAATTTATATCAAAATAATCATCATCATAAACCAATTCCTGAATGTTCGCTGCCAAAGCAGCTTTGGAAGTTGATGGCAGATCAGCATTGTCAATGAGATTTATATTTATTTCGTGTGTCTTATACTCTGGGCTATCTTGTTCATGCCCCACAGGCGAGGGTGGTGGATTCGATACTGAAATAACAACCAATTATTAGTAAATGTTTTTAACTTTAATTTCTACATACAATTTCCTGGTACTGTCTGATTTGTTGATTCGTCGCCTTGCATATAGTGGTCCTTTCGTGTGGTTAACAAGGGCAACTCGGTGCTCTTTTCACTTAGGCATTTTTTGAGCTCCTCGACTTTACGGTCCCGAATTAAACTTTCAATCTGCTTACGGGACTTAGCCTCGTTTTGACGATCTTCGGAGAAAATTGACTTTTGTTGCGCTGGGGTAATGTGATCGTGGTGTTTAAGTAAAAAAAGAAATACACCACCAGGTGTACGCCTACGTTTGTTACTCTATAATAAAATTTATGAAAACTATGTTCAACTAATTCCGAAAACATGTATGAAAATATCATCTTACATTTATCATCATACCACCATCTGCTTCGATGCGTTGGGTCTCTTTATAAAGTTCCAATGCCAATTCTAAACCTAAAACTTTTACGACTTGAACTAAGCCAGTAAAAAAAAAAAATGTATTTAAAACAATATTTAATTCAAAGAAACATAGAAAGAAACTTAAGAAACTTACCTAATAATTCGTCTTTTTCTTCATATAGTTTGGTTGCCATTTCTTTAGCTATATCGGACGGATCGCGTCCAATAGTTTCTTTTAAGTCAAGTATGTGCCTTGGCTCACTTGAGTTGTCGGAAGAGCCACTTGTGGATGAATTTCCACGTCTCGACCGCGATCGATGTCCAATCCTACTTTTAATTGGCACGCTTTCCACGGGTGTGCGACTAGATTTGCGTCCCCTTTTATGAGCCGGATGTGAACCTTCCTCTTCTGAAGAATTTGAAAGCCGACGTTTTAAAGTATTTTCACCATTAAGGCGATACTTGAGTGAAAAATCATAATTTTCGACATTTCGATCTCTACCGCTGCGCGTCACATCACATCCACGCATATTTTCACTTAGCGCTTCTTCTTGAATAGCTGCTGTCCATATGTTATACTTCTTGAATCTCGCCGGATTTGATTCGGCATCAGTGGGTGGTGGAACACGTACCATTACAGTTCGACGAATACGTCTTTTACGTTTTTTATTGCTGCCTCCTGGCATATTATCTGTACGTAACTTTTTAATACATCCCTCTTCCGATGATTCGCCGGATGAAGACTCTGTATTGGACTGTGACTCGTCGTCCAACGCCCTTTGGATCTGGTGGCAGGTTGCAAGAGGGCTTGCAACGGTCTCGATCATCATTGCAGCAGCTGCAGTTGAGGGTGCCGGTCGTTGCAGTGGCGTATAAATTTCATCGTCGCCACTTGCTGACAACTAAAGTTAAAATAAATGAATTAAATACTCAACAGCTTCGATATTAATATACTAATTCACCTCTCCGTCTTCCAATTCTATGTCGTCGTTGGACTGCAAGTCCATCATCTTGTAGAAAAAATTAATTTTGCTGCGACAGCAGTGTTAGAAAACGATGAACTAAGACAGAGCTGCTTCCACTACTTCTCATTTTATCGGTTTTTAGATGTGGTCTCGGCTTCAAGTATTTTCTAAGAACGATTTATACAATTAGAGCTGAACTGATTCGATATTAATCGAAAGCCGCGCAATACCTTACAATAAAAATAGATGGGGAGGCTCGACATCAGCTGTTCATATATTTCTTAGGTGGAGGCCCTAGCACATTTGGCAGCCCTGTATATGCAGTAAGAAGAAGAAGACACGTGCACTGGTTTATTAGATTTTGAACGTGGTTTGAAGACGTAGATTTTGCGTCGAAGAAATGGTGCGACCTAATAATCAACTGCCGGACAATCTTCCGCAGTTGCAAAATCTAATTAAACGTGATCCCGAATCATACAGCGATGAGTTTCACACGCAGTACGAACATTTTCTTAGTTTGCTTGAAATTTTTTCCCTTAATCCCGGCGAGGAAAACAAATCATTAGATGAAATCATTATGTTTATTGCTCAGGTGGCACAGTGCTATCCAAATATCTGTCAGCAGTTTCCCAAGCGTCTGATCGATCTGTTAAGGAACAGTGCAACCGTATTAGATCCAACTATGCGAAACTCATTTGTTAAAGCATTGATATTGCTGCGTAATAAGAATCTTGTGCCAGCGCTGGATATTCTGGAATTGTTTTTCCAGCTTCTACGTTGCCAGGACAAGAATCTACGTACATTTTTACAGACTCATATTGTAACAGACATAAAAAACATGAACGCAAAACATAAGGATATGAAGCTCAATTCGGTAAAATACACAAAAGCTTTTCAATATTTAATGCTTACTAAATTATTTTTTAAATAATGTTTCAGAGTCTTCAGAATTTTATGTACGGCATGTTGAAAGATGCAAATCCAAAGGCTGCAAAGATGTCTGTGGATATTATGATTGAACTGTATAAAAAGAACATTTGGAACGATGCTAAGACAGTGAACGTTATAGCTGGCGTTGGCTGCTTTTCAACAATAACAAAAGTTTGTATTCAGGATAAAGTTTATCTGGAAAATTGTTTAATTATGTTTAATGTATATGAATTATTAGGTATTGGTCACTTCGCTCAAATTCTTTCTTGGTCACGACGACGAAGATGAGGAGAACTCTGACTCGGATAGTGAAAACGAAGTGGATTTAAAAGGGGCTTTAATGGCCAATCGAGTTAACAAAAAGACGAAAAAACGTCAAAAGCAGCTGGCTCAAATTAAGAAGCAGGCTGTAAAAGCGCAAAAGAAAAAGAAAAACGCACCAGTGTTTAACTTTTCCGGCATTCACTTGATCCACAATCCACAAGGCATGGCTGAGGGTCTATTCAAGCAACTGCAAGGCTCCAATGAACGATTTGAAGTGAAATTAATGCACTTGGATGTTATATCGCGTCTGATTGGCATACATGAGCTCTTTCTATTTGGTTATTATCCGTATATTACCCGGTTTCTGCAGCCTCACCAACGTCAAGTAACACGCGTTCTTCAGTTTGCAGCGCAGGCATCCCATGAATTGGTTCCAGGCGATATAATTGAGCCAATTTTGAAAACAATTGCGAATAACTTTATCACAGAGCGCAACTCCAGTGATGTAATGGCAATTGGCCTAAACGCTACACGTGAAATCTGTATGCGTTGTCCATTGGCCATGTCCGAAGACCTGTTACAAGACTTGGCAATGTACAAAACCTATAAAGAGAAGTCTGTAATGATGGCCGCTCGTTCACTGATCACTCTATATCGTGAACAGTTGCCAGCATTGCTTCATAAAAAGGATCGCGGTCGACAAACAGAAGCACAGGTAGAGCGTAAGGTTCGTGCTTATGGTGAACGTGACGTGCATGATACCATCCTTGGCGCCGAAGCGTTATTAAGGGATTCCAAAACAATTGATATACCATCTGATGATGACGAAACAGACTCTAACGACGGAGAGTGGGTAAATGTTGCACATAGTGATGGAGAGGGTCCAGCACAAAGTGATGATGAGGATGACGATGATGATGACGAAGAGGATGACGATGATGAAAGCGAGGATGGTGGCGAAGATGATGATAATGACAATAAGGATGATGGTGAAGATGAAGCAGACGAAGAAGATGCGTCTAATGCTGATAAAGAAAAGAAGAATGTGAAAATTTTAAATCAAAAGGAAGCCGCCCAAGAGTTGGCACTAACGCGAATTTTCACTGATGAAGACTTCAAGCGAATTAATGCCGCAAATCTAAAGAAAACAGTTACAAACGCACGCAAGCGTCCACTAGAGAAAGATCGCGCAGAGTTTGTTAAGCTTAATAGCATTGAAATGATTTACAAGAAGCGGAAGCATGACAAAGAATCCCGACTGGAAACAGTGCAAGCTGGACGTCAAGATCGTGATCGCTTTGGCTGGAAAGATGGTCGAGTGAATGAGAATTGTTCAAAGACAAACAAGGAAAAGCGAAAAACTAAAAACTTTGGCATGTTGCGACATAAGGCTCGATCAAAAGTCAAGAAGAGCTTCCGGGACAAGCAGATGGCAATGCGAAAACATTTATTACATCAAAAAAAAATGAAATAGACTTTAAAAGGTGTAACCAAATTGTACTGTAATAAATTTATTTCAATTTTATTTTACATTTTGTAAGTTCTCTTATTTAAAAGTTATGGATTTGTGATTTCAAAATACTATTTTAATTTCTATCTACGGCGTCTATCTGATTTTTTTACACGTTTAGGACCTTTGACAAAGCACCAATCAACTTGAATGGTTTGGCCCATAATATCGGAGCCATTAAGGGCTTCCTTTGCGGCCATGGCTTGTTTATGAGTTTCGTATTCAACCAGCGCATAGCCCTTGGAGAAGCCCGTACGCCGGTCCAGATTCAAATGAATATTTTTAATTTCTCCGTAATCGCAGAATTTCTCTTGAATTTCATCCTCTTGTGCTTCTTCATGAATTGAGGTCACAAACAAAATCCAACCCTCAACAGATCGCTGTGGACCAGGTTCCAGCTCGTCATCGTCTTCATTGCGAACCCTATCATAACTGTGTATAGCTTCACGAATATTACTGTCAGCACCAAAGCCACGTCCCTTTCGATGCTTTGCCTTTTCCTTCAAACGTACAATTCCCTCTGCGTGGGTGAAAACAATATAGCATGACTACCCGGCTTGGTAAATCCATTAAGGTTATGCTACTTACGATCACCGTCCTCGTCGACTTCAAATTCCTCGGCATTATCAATATCTAGTACATCAGCCATTTTGTGAATATATTTTAATATATATTTTGATAGCTTGAACTGTTTTTCTTATAAATAGAAATTTTCCTTTGCGTACAATAAATTGTTCAGAATAAGTTCAGCCGGAGAACCACTTAACAAAATGATTCAGTGTTTGAAAAGTTCGTTCAATTAGTTCAAAAATTAAAAAGCGCTTTATCTAAATTTAACACATGCCTTTTTATGATTTTAATATTTTTATTACTAGAAATCAAACTTTTAATAGAAAATAAAGTTTTATTTTTAAAAAAACAATAAATAAATTTACAAATATAGTATATTTACTGGCTGAAATCCAGTATTTTTATTTACATTATGTATGGAAGCACTTTAACTCAATAATAACTTATTAACAATGTATAAATGTTAAAAACAAATTAATAATGTAGTTTTTAAGCAAAGTATTCATCTGCATATAAATATCGAGTTAATTATTATAAATTTAAAAATACCAAAAAGTATTAAAAAATAATGGTATTAAATCCTAAGGTATCTTTAATTTTTGGGTAGTTCATCAATTGCAGCTTGCGGTCACATTAGTGCGATTAATTGTTTTCATTAATCAAGTTCATCATTGGCGCCCGCTGATTTAATAGGAAACACCGGGTGAGCTTCGTGATAACGAAAATTCATAAAATATATCCATGTGTGAACAGATAATGTATTTAGTGTAATAAGGGTGTGTCGTCAACAAACAACTGTTCCTATCAATAAAGAGCGAGCTAGAATCAACATCAGACTGCTACAAACAGCTAGTAGTGATAGTTTGTTCCCTTTAGTGTTAGTGTGGTGGAATTATTTATAAATTATAAATACATATACAGCTTTTTTAATAATTTGATTGCTGTTTGTTTTGTTTGTTTTATAATTAGAGCGTTGTGGTTGATGCAACACCATTTATAAGCTAATTTAAATATTTATTGATTTAAACAGATTTTAGTTATCTTGACGTTGCAATGAGCCACGAGATAAATGAGCTATTTAACATCCCACTCTCAGGCGATCCCTCATTAGATGACAAAATACAGGAATGGCTTAAATGGGATTTTAATTTGAAGACAAAAAATGAAATTTTGGAAGCCGTTAAACAACAAAAATGGGACATGTAAGTTAATTGGAAAGGTTATTGAATTTCGATTTCTCAATATAATAAATTTTTTAAACAGACTTCGCTGTCGCCTTTGCCATCGTATAGTCTTTGGAACGGCCGGCTTACGAGCTGAAATGCGAGCTGGCTTCAATTCCATGAACGATTTGGTTGTTGTTCAGTAAGTTTCATATTTAGTTTATAAGAAAAATAAAAAGAAAATTAAGAATTGAGTTACAATAGTTGCTTTTGTTTCCAGAACTGCTCAAGGTCTTTGTGAATATATTAAAAAACAATATCCAGATGAATCACTGTGGGCCGAACGTGGCATTGTATTTGGCTACGATGCCCGTCATAACAGTAAACGTTTTGCGGAGTTGTCGGCAGTTGTATTTTTAAACAACAAATTTCGTGTTTATCTTTACAAGGACTTTGTGGCTACTCCCATTGTCTCATATAGCATCACTAAGCTTAATTGCCTAGCTGGCGTGCAAGTGACTGCATCGCACAACCGCAAAGAAGATAATGGATACAAGGTATAGATAATATACAAGTTATACTGATACTATAGATTTACTACAACGTGATATAAAATATTTTTAGGTGTATTGGAGTAATGGAGCCCAAATTATATCTCCACATGATTCAGGAATCCATGAGACTATACTTAAAAACTTGGAACCAAAGGATGATTATAATAAACTTGATGAAGCAGCTTTATGGGCAAATAATTTATTGAGTAATCCATATGATGACGTTGTACCAGCTTATTTCGAAGCTCTGTTGACACAGATATCACCTTCCCTTTTGGAGGACAACAAGAATTGTGCTCTGAAATTTGCCTATACTGCCATGCATGGCGTGGGCTATCGCTTTGTAAAGGAGGCTTTTAGAAAAGTAAACCTAGAACCAGTTATACCTGTACAGGAACAAATTGTGCCTGATCCTGAATTTCCGACAACGGAATTACCAAATCCAGAAGAGGGCAAGGATTCATTAGTTCTGGCTATTGAAACAGCATCGAGAGAAAATTGTGATATCATATTGGCAAATGATCCGGATGCTGATCGTCTAGCAGTGGCAGAAAAAAGCAATGACAAATTTAAGCTCTTTAGCGGAAACGAATTGGGCGCACTTTGTGGCTGGTGGGTTTTGGAGAACCTTAAAATGAAAGATCCCAATGCAGACATTAGCAAATGCGTTATGATTGCCAGCACTGTAAGCTCTAAAATTTTAAAGTCTATGGCAGCTATTGAAAACTTCATCTTCTACGAGACCCTGACTGGATTCAAGTGGATGGGTAATAAGGCAATAGATGAAGAATTGGCCGGCAGAAAGGTACTGTTTGCTTACGAGGAAGCCATTGGCTTTATGATATCCACCAACGTAGTAGATAAAGATGGTGTGAGTGCCGCTGCGCATATTGCCACAATGGCTCGTTACTTACATCATGTGAAGGGTATGACCCTTAAGGAAAAATTGTATGACATATACGACACATACGGCTATCACACGAGCATCTGCTCTTACGTAATTTGTCACGATCAGGCGGTGATAAGGAACGTTTTTAATCGTCTTCGTACCTATGACAACGGCCAGCTGAACACCTACCCGACGGGCATATTAAATAATGAGTTTTTAATTGAGCACGTTCGTGATTTAACCACAGGATTTGACAGCAGCACAGTTGATAAAAAAGCCACACTACCAGTCAGCTCCAGCTCGCAGATGATAACGTTTACATTTAGGAACGGTGTAGTTGTAACATTGCGCACCAGTGGCACGGAGCCCAAAATGAAGTACTATGCTGAGATGTGTGGCCAACCAAAGGACAAGAACTGGGATGCTCTAACCGCCACACTTAACCGCATGGTCGAAGCAATTGTCAATGAATTTTACGAACCTGAAAAGAATGGACTTAAGCGCAAGAGTGCCGATTAGGTATCCATTCAAAGCTACTGACGCAATATATAAAAATATGAAAGATTTTCCAATCGCATTCTTAAACAGGAATTACCTATGAGAACTCTAGAAAACCAAACTTATTTAAGAACAAAGATGTTTAATTAGTCAAAAATAATAGAAATGTGTTAACAAATTTTTATATACATATATATATATATATATATTTATATACATATATACATACATAAATATACACATATACCAATATACTTGTATACCTAACAATATTAGCACAATATTTATACAATTTAATGATTTTATTTTAATAAACGTCTCCCACAGGCACAAACTACATCTGCGTCTTTATAGCTCAGACCCCTGCGCTGATAATTCAGAGATTTCAAAATTCTTATCTCAGCTGCAAATTCTTAATTCTTCTCAAATATGTTAAATCAGCTTAATAAATATTTAGTCAGTTGAAGGTTAAGGTTATTTATAAAACAATCTCCATATCTTGATGACTTATCAATTAATATTCCAATCCAAAATTCCAAAAAAAAACATTCTTCTATTCGAATCGATTATGTTTAAAGTTCAGGCCATTTAGGGTGTTTATTAGTCGTAATGGCATATATTTTATACTTACTTGATAAGAATTCAACCCAGTTAATTGTTTGCCCTGACACAATATAAAATCGTATGCATTATACAAGGAAGTAACTCCACTGCTGACGCACTAAACCAGATGCTTGCACACGAAATTCGCTCGTCTTGATGATAAGACTTATATTGACGTGATAAGGCTTTCAGTTTCAGGTTTTCAATCGCCCACCCAGGGATTTCATTATATAAACAAACAATTGAGAAAAAAAAAGTTGTTTAAAAGATTTTTGCATTTATTTTCTCAGCTGTTGAAGTGAGAATGTAAACGTTTCTTCGGACACAATTAATATATTCGTTATAATCTCATCAGCCTATTAATATGCATTCCGCTTAAAATTGCTTCGTATTTATTGCTAATAATATGTATCAAATATATTTATGTATTTATTTCAGACAAAAAAGGCATTTAGCTAGAAAAAATGAATGGAAATAAAATGCTTTGATAATACGTACAAAATTAAGCAAAGTTCACTACGCATTTTTGAATACAAATTCATACAATAAATATGCATTAAGTATATATATATAATATGTATATAATATTATACATTTAATTAGTTCACATTTATATATGTGTGTATATATGAATATATTCGAAAATACGAAAATATACATAAGTACTTATCATTTGTCAATACAATCATCATTATCTTTATCATAATTCACATTTAAAAATATTGTGCTCTAGTGTTGGGTTGCTATGCACAGATAAGTAGTTAGTAATTAATAATTAGTACAAATATTTGTTGGCAGTATATAAAATGCATCTTAGCAGTCTCTTGCTTAAAATTTATGTATTTGTCACAAGTTACATTCGAGTTACAGTTACAGTTACAGTTGCAGTTACAATTGCGATTGAGTCCCATTCAAATTTGATGGGCATCGCTAGTACGGTTAATTTGTAGGGGAAAGAAGTTTTTTTTTGATAAATTTTGTTTCCCTTTTTTAAGCAAATAAAACTTATGCCTATCGGAATCGCACCAAGAGTGTTGCATACACAAATCCTGGCAACACTCGTGGTGCAAGTCATTTTTAAACCCACAACCAAATACCTGGCAAATGGAATAGCATTACGAGTCTTCTATTGTTACTTAGAGCTACTTTGATATTGTCTAAAAACAATAATTACAATGCACACTTATTAAACAGAAAAGTTGTAAAAATTTAAGCTGCATTTGGAAAGTATTCATGTATGAGTTACTTATTTCTTTTTTTTTTTTTTGTTTTATTTTTATACTTAAGATTAATACTTTGGGAACTTGTAAGTCAGTTTGTAAGTTAATTAAAGGGACGTGTGATATGTGTGCGTTGGCTTAGGATATTACACTGGGCTTGAGCATCGCATGAGTATGCGGACATAAACATATACATATAAACAAATACGTATATATATATAAATTCATATATGTATGCATCTGCCTTGTTCTCAGTTCTAGATAAGTAAGAACATAATTTGTATACAGAACGGACTAAATATAAAAATTAAAAAGAAAATAAAAGTTAAAAATTTACCCAGACATTTAACGGAAGTCTGTCACGGCTTTCATTGTTTACAGGCCACCAGATCTTCCATTGTACAGTAGAGTATCAAACAAAGACGTGTAAATACGAAGATTGTGTTTGATTGCTGTGTGTGGGCGTAATTATTGGAGAAGTTCTAGGGTTAGCATGTTGCTGCTGGTGATGATGATGATGATGATGATGGTGTCATACAGATGTTTCAGAGTTAAGTTTAAGAACAAACTTATTGCTTTTGGGATCGACCACCTCCTCGGCAAGATTGAAATGCGGCAGTTTGTGTATAGTAACCATAAGGGAGACATCATTTTGTATGAGCTGAAATGTGCAATCATTGCTTATGGGCCGTGATACGATATCATCACATATCAATGACCATGACTGCACCCAGCGTCGTTCTTTTTCACTCTGCATGACTGGTGATTCTGTTAAGTAGGGTTCCAGAAAAGCGCGAGGCGAGAGGTCATGCTTAAGGCAGTGCGCCAAATGTTTCAATATACTCTCGAACGTATGTCTCGGCTGTTGGCGCGTTACACGCAAATACTTCTGCAATGCACGCGCCATCGATGGAAAAACTGCTTGTGCTGCTTCTTGTGGATCTAGCGGTAAGGCTGGTGCCGGTTCGTTATGAATACGTTTGATATGTGTAAATGCCTCCTCGGCGGCAGTGATGAGACGTGCACGACGCTTCTTTACTCGGCGCTCATACTCATGCTCCTCGTAGAAGCGTTCATTGTGTGAGGAATCCCTTCGTCGTGCATTTGCAGCTAGCACTGCTCGACTTTGGCTTTGTTGTTGTGAGTTGCTTACGCCGTCCACTTCGTAATACTTAAAACTATTCGAGATTTTGTTGCGTTGGGATTTCGATATTGAGATTGGAATCCGCTCCAAATACGGATTAAAGATTGGAAAGTCTACGTAATAATGCTGCAGTACCCAGACTGCAGCGCGTTGTATACTTAGCTGCCCAAGCATGTAGGAGCGTGATACACCGTCGGGGGAACGTATTATTTTAACATAGTAACTGGGCTGCTGGTGACGCAGTTCCAAAAGCACCACGGCAATGTAATGAATAAAGAGCAGCGTATCTACAAAGTTTGTAGCATAGGCCACTAAAGACTTATAGTCGACAGCATCGCCGCCAGTTTCAACTACAATTTTAGCGCCGTTTGTAACTTGTACGATGTAGAAAAGCCAATAGGCGAATGTGCAGACCGTGATCAGTAGTAGAACAATTGCTCGATACAAAAAGACACGCGGCATACTTGCGGATGTGCGTCGCATAAAGACTGCCCATAAACCGATGGCCAGTAGTAGCAGGCGAGCAGCCAGCGACACCAATTGGCCCTTACACTGTTCACTGCACGCCAAAAGCTGGGTGCGCACAGTTTGGGTTAGTTCTGGATGATCGAAAGCCGATGGAAAGAAGCCAATATGTGGCATGACTACCATGGCAACGGGCGAGAAAAATGCCGCACAACCAAGCAAAAAGTAAAAAATTGATTCCACGTAACGACGACAGGCGAATCCAAAGCCTTTATCATTCTCACGATGCCACATGTTATTTATATCTTCCATTGATATGCTCTGTTCGGATGTGTTTCCTGTCACAGCTGTAGTATTTTCACCCCAGTTTTCATCCTGTGGCAATATTTGTACCTCTATGACCTCCTGTCCATCTCGTGTTTCATCACCTACAGAATAACCGCTTGAGCACCCTAGTTATCAAAAGTTATAACACAAATTCTATCATACCTGTCATGTTAACGCTGGTTTGATAAGGTGCCATTCCGCTTCCTCCTTTTCCAGACTTTGACGAGTGTGTGCTGCGATGTGAGTGACGAGATCGGTCCCTGTGGTATCCGTTATTTACAGTGCCACCGCCACCTCCTCCTCCACTACTATTGTTATTATGATTTCGAGAGCGTCGTGAGCGTCCACTGTGTTCCGACTTGACGGATTCGTTTTCCATTGCAAAAATGCAATTGGAGGCACGCGTGGGCGTCGTTCAAGTCCCCGCCTGAACTCGCTTTGTTCCTTAATTAACCGACCGTGTTGCTATTTTAGTGTCTAACTGTAATTACAACCAACGGCAGCAGGTTTTCTCGTATACATGTACATATGTGTGTAAGAACGTAATGTATGTACATTCATAGGTATTTGGTTCAAGAGGTGCGGGGTGGAGTCGAAATAGCAAATGCAAGTAGACGCCGTTTTAATTAAACACATTTGTAGAAGTAGTAATTCGTTTCGTACTTCTATTTCTATTTAGTATTTCTGTGGGATAGCACTTTAACACAAATACACCTATTTATTATTTATAAATCTACTATTTCACACACATTTTACAGGTTTTATTTCATTGACGTTTTGCTTCAACCCCGACCAAAAAGAATGGTAACCAGTGTCACCCTACTATTTTATTGTGGTCCTCTCACACACAGACAATTTTCTTTTTAACGTTTTGCAACACTAGCTCTGAATATGCGCTACGTTAAGACAGTTGGAAGTACATTGGACCACCCCTTACACCTGCCTTCGATAGCTCAGTTGGTAGAGCGATGGACTGTAGTAAGAAAATCTTGTAGACATCCACAGGTCGCTGGTTCGACTCCGGCTCGAAGGATTTTTTGTATCTTTTAATAATTAATTATAAATAATCTTTTTTTAACTACATTTTTGAGAACAATCTTGTCTTTTTTAATAAAATGTACAATAGCTTAAAATATATTTAACATTTCATGTTTTTTTTTTATTAAATTTAAAGATATAATATTGTATTATCGCACTGAAATACAGGCAAGCAATTGTTTGGCTACCTTGTTCGTTGGGTCCAGACGAAAAGCAGATTGAATGAGCTTGTTGGAACTGAATTTATCCACGGATTCCAAGGCGCGGCTAACATAAATGGCCGTTTCAGCTTCTGAGCTTGCCTTAAGTCTGATAATTAAGATAGTAATAATAAACTAAATATTAATGAACTTTAACAAAAATTAAATTTAAATTACCTTGACCGCAGATTACAATGTCCAAGTTTAAGTGCCATCAATCCCATGTTGGCAGTTGCCCGCTGATAAGTCGCATCATCTTGGTAATAATCAAGCAAAAATTTCAAGAAGATTTTGCGCAAGTCACTATTTTGTGGAAACATGCGCACGTAAGTTTGAAGAACATTAAGAGCGTGATGAGGGCCATCCTGTAAGATAAGAGTAAATAATATTACAATTTATATTTATAGGAAAATTTTATAATTTCTATCGGTGCTTACTTTAATCAAGTAGCAGTGTGCCAAAAGAAATGCTATATCGACACAATACTTCTCTTCAAATTGATAGGTTTTAAGCTCAGCAACAATAGTATCAACTAAGTCGATATCTTTATGTAGTATACCCAGTGCACATGCAGAGTAAAGGGCTTGAATTGGCGAACCTTTGAGTAGGATACTAAAAGATGAAATAAAATTTAATTAGATTACAAATACAATAACAGCCAATTATTACCATTGACATAACAATGTTTTTGTGTCCGTTTCTCCCTGTGAAGCATAAACCATTGAAGCCATGGCCACTAGTAGGCTTGCTGTTTGGTCCTGATCAACGTCACTATTGATAACAGAACTATATATTGAGTATGATTCTTCCAGCATATTGGATCGATAATAAGCCAAAGCCAACGCAATTATAGGCTTAAATGTTGCATGTGCCACTGTGTTCAGAGCACTAACGGCTTGCTTCGGTTGACCTATCTTTAAATACAGATATCCCAAGTTCGTGTATATCTTATCCCGAACTTCGCCTGGTGTGCACTGTTTGGCGGCTTTTAGAAAGGCATTAATGGCTTGCTTGTACAATTTCTGACGTGCGTATAGAAATCCTTGAAAGGTAAGCGATGAAATACTGGCTTCCTCTTCCTCATATTGTACATACCTGAAGATGGAATTTTAAATTATTTTGTAATCAAGATTAAATAAAATAGTACAAACCAATTAATGGCATCTAATGCATAGATATCAGAATACATATGCTCGATGGCATGCTTATTTTGAGGTTTTGCTTTTAAAACTGGATCGGAAAGAATGTCACAGACCCAGTGAGCGTAGCCAATTGCAGCTTCGGGATGGTAAGAGAATTTTTGACAGTGTCGAAAAAGATCAAAAGCTTCCTCTTGATCGCCAATAATCTCGGCAATTATGGCCTGTCCAATCCAAGCCTTTGGATAAATAGGATTGGATTGCTGAGCATGTTTAAAAGCCTCATTGGCCAAGTGAATTTCATTCAACTTTAAATACAACGCGCCTAGATTTGTCCACGCTGTATAACTTTTGCGATTTTGTTCAAGTGCCTGAATAAAGCAATGTTGAGCCACAGGAAGGTTCTCGTTGGCGGCATGCATATTGATGACGCCCAGCAGGTTCCAGTTTTGCCATCGATTGTTACACTCTTTGATGGCCATTTTGCACACCTTGGAAGCTGTCTCAAGGTAAGTTTTAGCGTCCTCTGGCATATAAACGGCGCTGTAGTAATTACACAATGCTAATTCATACCACAAAAACGTGTTCTGTTTCAGCTTAAGAGCACATAGGTAAAATCTTTGAGCCAATTGTAGTAGATCTTTGCGTGATAAGTATGCAATGGTCTCTTCACGTTTGGCCAGGCTGCCAGCTACGTCTAAATTCGCTAAGGAATGTGGCAATTGCGACGTTTGAACAAATACGTCAGCCGTTAGACGCCATAACCAAACCATACCGTGCGCCTTGGGTTGCAAAAATGCACTATTAAATTGAAAAAAGAAAAAATGTCATACTTCTAATAAGAAATAAAAAAAAAAGGTAAATTCATTACTTTTGTAGATGCTCCAGAGCAAATTGAAAATTATCCTTAGCTCGGCCATACACATTTTGCTTTTTTAAATTGCACGCCAAACCAATATGCGCCTCCACAGCACCTCTTAGTGCAGGTAAGTAATTTGGTTCCTGCTTTAGCAATTCATTAAAGTCCTCAATCGCCTCAGAGTACATGCGAGTTGTCTACAATGTAGTTTACAAAAATTTAAGAAATAACTTATAAAATCTATTTTTCTTGTTTTTAATTTACCGTCCTAATGATCGCAATTTGAAGTTTTGCATAAGTATTTTCAGGCGAAAGCTCCAGTATTTTTTGAAAAACACGTATGCCAGAATTATAAGAGCCACGCGCGACGTAAGCATCGCCAAGAGACTCCCAATAAGACATACATTTGAAATCGTGTTTGATGGCAGTTCGAAAATAATGAATGGCCTGAGTTTTACAATAATAATAAATGCTTTCATTAACAAGTAAGGATGGATTTTTGACAAGAACTCACATCATTAAACTTATCAATTTGTAAAAAGTGAAGTCCAAGTTTATACTGCAGGCGAGTTGCCTTGTCGCTCTTTAAATACTGTAAGGTGTTTAAAAGAAGCGCCACATTTAGATCTTCCTCACCTAACAGTTGATAAATGGAGCTTAAAGTATCAACAGCAAGTTCATCCAATGCATTTAGGTTTATACACTTTTCGAAACATTTACGAGCACGGGAAATGTCGTTAGTTACTTGATACAATCTACCTAAATACTGAAAGCATTCCGATACATGTGGCATCAAGCGAGTGGCCTTTAACATGTAGTTAAGTGCTTTAGAATATTCCTGCAATTCTAGATGCATTTTTCCGCACAAAAGTTGTGCCTCAAACGACTCATTGTCATTCAAAGTCTGAATTGCTTCATTTGGAGATCTAAATGTTAAAGCATTAAGAATGGTTTGCAGAATAAAACTATTTTACTTACAATAAATATTCGGCACGGGTTACATCATCCAATGGCAAAGACTTTAATTGCTCTAGTTCCCCAAGTTTATAATAGCAACTAAAATTAAATATTATATTATTATTACATGAATAAGCTATGGATATTGTTACTTGCCGTGCCAAGGCCTTCACATTTGAGGGACTCTGAGAAAATTCGCATAAGATCTTAACAGATTTCTTTAACTGTAAAGGATCATTTTCATACGATAGGCATTGCCCATATTCCTCATGCTCTTGACCAAGTTCTTGCCATTGCGCAAGTGCAAATTTATAGGCGCCCAAATGTGCATGAATACGTGCCAGCAATTGAAGAGTCACTCGATAATTAGACTGATATTTTTTTGCTTGCAGTACCAAATCTCGTGCCGGTATATATTGTTTTTGTTTAAAATGTTCAAATGCCTTAACAAGTAGTGCCAAGTGCGAAGTGGGATTAATTTCTAAGAGTTTATCGGCGTACAGTTGAATTGATATCTTAAGATGTTGCTGCCACTCATCACAGTTTGGCTTATCATGGTTTTCACAATATGTCTTACATATCCATTCATAGCCGTAAGCATCTCGCGGATGAGACAATGTCATATTGCAGGCGTGTTGTATGCACGACACAAAATCTTGTTGCTTGTACAGCCACTTTAAATAGCGTTTATATACGGTGCTCTTTAAGTATTCATCACCAATAACTAATAATCTTTCCATACAGCTCTTGTACTAAATGTAAAAATGTTATCTGTCCAGTTGTAACTATTTAAATTTAAAAGAAAGTGTAACTTACAATTTCTTTATCTGAATCCACAATTTCCACATCACTAGAAACATAAATTCGTCCCAGATATTGTAGAATAGTGTTATGATTGCAGTCATCATTACGATTAGCATTCTTTTTAAAAACATTTAAACACGCCTGGGTCACCGTCGCATCCACTGACAATGCAAAAAGTTTCTCATAATAGTTCAATGCTTTTTCACTAACATAAATAAAGGAAAAACTTATAATAATATACAAATTTTAAATCAGTTATGAAAAGCAAAATTACGGAAGTAAGTCGACTAGCTGATCGTAAATATCAGGCAGCTCTGCATTTGCGGCACAAGTGGCTAGGCCTTGCAAGGCAATAGTTGCCGGTCCTGTAGTATATTCAATAGATTTTCTTAGATATTTTACCGCTTCTGTTTTGTCAACATTCTGATAGGCGGCACCCAGTAACAAGTAGCCCATATGATTTTTTGGATCACGTTTAACTAGCCGCTAAAATAGAGGTAAATAAGTGGTAAAAAAAAAAAAACGGTAATTCATTCGCGATTTATAATTACTTGACATTTGTGTATAGCGTCTCCATATTTGGATAGTTTGATCGTTTCACGTATATCCTTTATAAGCGCATTTCTTTCTTTATCACTTAATGGGGTATTCATTGTTATATTTTATATTTTATTTCATTTGATACAACATTCAACTCAGAAAGTGTGACCCTATAAAAAAGTAGTGTCAGCAAAACTTAGCGCTACTGTTGTTTCTATTATTATTTATTGTGTCTTTGATTGATAGGGCAACACTGAGGTTGTTTGTCATACGGAACAGATATTTTAAATGCAATAAAAATGAGAAAATACCAACAGCTGGCGCTGTTGCTTATTTCGTGTTTAAGCGTCGGTGTTCTGCTGATGTATAAAAGCGAAAATAGTCGACTTAAATATGTATTAAAGTACGTCAATTTTTTTGGGCGAAACGATGCCGCTGTACTCCGGCGTCTTCAGAATGGAACAAGCACTAAAGATGAATACAATCTATCGAAATCTGCGTTTTTAAAGCCACTTCCAGTCTGGCAGCTGATTGGTGACTCGTTTCATGCCTACTCTGCGTATTGGTAATAATTTTGTCCTTAAAAATTTGTTACAACTTTATTTATTATTTTTGTATATGCAGGAAACGAAACGAACTTGTTGCTGGTGGAGATGCACATGTTATCGTCGTTGGGAAAAAAGGAGCTATGGTTGATTTCCGTTGTAATTTTTATATTGGTGGTCGAAGTGTGCAAGGAAAATTCCGATTTCAACGGGATTCAGTGACAGAGGGTGTGGTCGACGATGATAGCTCGACATTTACATACTATAATTTTTTCTGCCAAGTGAGCCGTAATTTCGGGCAACCGGAATATGTTTCGTTTAGTGACACAACATCGGCCACCAAAAGACATGTAAAATTAAAATTGAGAATTGTCAGTCCTGAGCATACCAGTACAAACAGTATTAGTGGTAATAAGATTACGCCGGTAACTTCAACTCCAAGATTTAATTTTAAATTACCTGTAACGATTTGCGTAGATCTTGTTGGATTTAACATGAGCTCACGGTTTGCACAAAACACAGACACTATGCTGCAATTCTTCTTATTTCACCAGGCTCTCGGTGTTAACCATTTTTTGGTTTACAACAACGATGAGCTGCCGGAAAAGGTTGTGCAATTGCTAGATCGGACAGATATTCACATATATGGGCTCCCATTTAATTTTCCGTTTTTACAAACAAATGCAACGACGGCGCGCATACGCCAATTGATTCAATCAGACTGTCTGCTGCGTAATGTTAATTATGCTAGTATTACCATGTTGCTAAAACCAAATGAGATTGTTTATCCTAATGCTCCCTTTGTCAGCGATTTGTCAAAGCGTTCTTTTCTTCAAGAACTGCGTCACTATGTGACGGAAACTTCACGCTTCGAACTGGCGACTTTTGACGTTTGTTTTGACGATCGTAAAAAGCTGCTCATTGACAATGTGCAGTACGATCCAGAATTGAAATCGGCTTATAAGCTGATTTTGCATCGTTTGGACCTACCACCAGCGCAGCTGCTGCTACCAACAGCCTTAGCCGTTGAATTACCACTGTCTAACGGATTTTCACATAGGTATGTCGATTGCCAACATGTGGGTGCGGACGGACTTCATGACTGGCGGACAGGCATTCGGGAAGATGTAATGGAGCACATCATTGCCTTACGTAATGAGGTCGATTTGCTTATTTAATTCTAAGCGTAGATAAGTAGCACCCTAGTAAATTGACTGCCAGACAGCGACAAGCAAAATCAATATAAAAAACTATTGGTACAACGACTACGATTCAATTTTATATTGTACACGTTAATAAATGGAAAATTTTAAAACATCGATTGGGCAATACAAAATAGTTTCGAATGTTGCAGTAATAATGGTGTATTGCCTTTTTACTTTACAATATCCATTGCTATTATAATTAAATATGTTTTCAATATTATACCATTTCCCTTACAATATTGAACATTATAAGTGTTCCATTTGTCCAAGGGCCAATGATTACTTGAAGCGTTGCATAAGGGCCGCATTTTTAAGACCAGCTTTTTCAATTGTGGAACTGTCATCACTTAGCTCACGTGTTGGGAACGATGATACCAGTACAAAGTTGCTATTTAAGTACTGAGGACGTGCGCTGTAAGAAATTGATTATTGAATGATTGATCCAAATAAATAAACGTTAAGATTTTTACGTACTTTTGTATAAAACGACGTATATCTGAGACAGTATGAGTTAAATTAAATTGAGCAGCCAAGCGAGAGCCATCAGCCAAACGAATTTGCAACGTTGTTGAAGGAGCTTCTGAATTCAAATTGATGGCTTCACGAGCACTAGCCTCATTTTTAGCAATGTCTTCAGATGATACATTCTCTGAACTTTCTTGCACTTCGTTTGTAACGATGTTGCCCACAGGACTACCTAGTTTTTGTCCAGAACCTTTGAAGGTTAAAGGAACAGTTTTCCTCTTAAAATCCTCTTGTCTATGATCTTCAACATCAACATTCACCATGCGTCCCATCTCCAGTAACTCCTGTGGTATTTCCCTTTTAATAAAAAAATATATATAAATTAAAAAATAATTATATAGTGGCAAAAACGTAACTTACCCTCGCATTACCGTCTCAAGAAATTCTTTATTTTGAGGTTCATCATAGTGGCGCAGATCGCCACCATCAATCGAGAATCCTTGACTCCAAAGCTTAAGTACCACTACAGGTTTATTTTCTGATGGCTGTGCACTTCGAGCTGTACCCACTGCTGTGTGATCACTGTCGGTCATACCCAGTCGCATGCCTTGACCCCAAACATTGCCGCTACTTTGCGCTGTAGAGCTGGTCGATGGACCCAAGCCTACCTCAGCAATGTTCTGCTCTTGAGCCGAACGCATCATATCGGTTAGTTGTTCACGGAAATTTTTACGCTTTGGTGGTCCCAACACTTGCTGTCCGGAACGATCAGAGCCACCAGCATAAAAAGCCTGGTGCTCCTCATCACTAGACGACTGCTTGGACATGTCGCTAAGTGTAGCGAACCTGGGACCGAAAGACATTGTTTATACATTATTGATATCTCTAGTAATTTATTTACTTTGGTTTAGGGGCGGCCGCTTTTAATGAAGAGCCTGTCTGAGCACTTTTTGTGGCCGCAGCCTCATCAACGCCGGCAGTGCTGGTTGTGGTTGCCGGTGCTGTGTTTAAGTTTGTTGGTTGTCCCGATGAAGCAGAAGCACCAGGTGAATCACTCTGTGTATTCCAGTAGTTTCCCAGTGCATGCTTTATGTTCCATCAATTATAATTTATATAGTTTTACATTTTCTTTATTATAATTTTTTTTTTTATTTACCTCTATATCCCATTCCCAGCTTGTTAAATAAAATCTAGCAACATTTTCATCAGTGCCAGTAATTTCAACGAATTGTGCAATTAAGTCGCTGTGAGCGGACATCCTGACAACTTTTTATTTATACTGCTACACAAAACAAAGTAAATATATATAAACCAAGTAACGATAATGATAGACAAAAATTCAGTGTGACTCTAAGTTAATATACTTATATATGTGTGACATATGATGTTTTCAGAAACAACCTAAATATGCCCAATCCCATGGTTGCTATCACGATACTATCGTTATCGTTGTACCAGTGTGGCAACATTGCTGCGCGCGGTTTCAATAATAAAGTATTCAAATTGATTTTTAAAATGCACATTTTATTTCATAGTAACTAAATAACAATAATTAATTTAAGCTGCAGTATCCAAAAGGCATAACATCACCCACCAATTTACGTAAAAAGTACAATTACATGAATTTATTTAGTTCGATTCTTTCTGAAAATATAAATTGGTACACATAAATAATCACTTTAACAATTTTTATAATATAGACATTGAAGGTTGGTAAGCAAACAAGCAAAATACATAATATTTTTACATGAAACATATTTGACTAGAGTAAAATAAGTTTCAGAATATACATCAAATTATCATTATAATATAAAATTTTAGGATTAGTTTTGCTTTACTTATATTTGTAGAGGTGCAAATGCGTAACATATAATGTTATAGTTAGTACAAAGCAAATCCCAACAAAAAACTAGAGAGCTATCCAATATTTTATGCTTGTGCATTTACTGCGATGGATTCCAATTTTTAATAACAAAGTCCACTGGCTCATGATGCAATAAACTTAATTCCGCAATATACAGGATTTGTGCTAACGCGACAACAGTTTTCCCTAGAAAGGTGTACAGGTTGAAGAGTTTTTAGTTTATGGATAATGGGTGCGTATGTATTTGTGTAGATTAAAAATGGACCCAATGGATTTTTTTTTTTTTTTTTGAAGAACCGAAGAATGATTGTCATGTAAAACAGATTTATTAAAATTTGTATAAAAATGGCTTTAAAATGTCTGCATAATATACCTTTCTTACCTGTAGGTAATAGTTGGCCAAGAACGTCAGGCCAACGCCAACACCAATTGCAAATACATGTGACAGATAAAACTTTGGCAGAGGACGGCGTTTACGCATTAGGAATGAAAGCAAAGAGCCCTTGGCATCCGAATAAGGTGGATAACGTGCTCTGTAATAAATACCATTCACACATAAGTCAGACGTTTCATAGATATACATTTGTATATACTAACGATGCCATCTTTTCGCCTAGAAGTGCCAGAGTCTTGCCCAGGCATGACTTTTTGTGTGTAAAAGTGTCGAAGCCGTATTTACCATGATATGAGCCCATCCCGCTCATACCAACGCCTCCGAAGGGCAACGTCTCAACTGTGAATAAGATTTCCAAAATGTAAGTAAAAGTGCAAATAATAATTTTATTAATTGTGTTAATTATAGTTTCGCTTTTTTGCAATTTTTCGGATTAAGTAAACTTGCGAACCTGACACCAGTTGTTAATCGCATTTAGTATTGTCAATAATTTGCAAAATATATTTTATAGCAAGCAATTTAGATTATTTAACTAACTAATTATTGTTATGTTTTATTACCAAAAACCAAAAAGCAATATGTAAATTATAAAGTATAAAGTATACAAAAATTTGCAATTTATATCTTAGCCGTGTGTACTTTTGTCTGAAGGGCGTTTGTGTCTAGGTGCCAGCATTTGTGTCTAAGTGCTCTGTGTCTGTGCTCTATTTATATTTTATAAAAATAAATATGTGAATAATAATATTAAAATGCACTCAAATAACTAATCAAGTATAAAGCTGTTGCAGCTAAAATTTTGAGTAAAGTCCAAATGAAATTCAATATCTTGCAACACTTGAGTGCATTAACACAAAGCGTTTTAAAAAAATTATATAATTTAAGAATATTTATATATAATTGCATAATTATATGGTACCTGCACAATGCATCATAGTATCGTTGCTGCAAAATCCGCCGCTTGTGGTGTTATTCTCGAACTCTTTGACTAACTTCTTCGAGTTTGAGAAAACGTAAATTACAAGTGGTTTTGCTCTATTGGAGGGGTAAGTGAGAAGGTTTATAACAATTTACATACAACTATAAATATGCTACAATGATATATGTGCCTATGTCTGTTGGAAACAAACACAACGTGAATAATGTAAATAATTCAGTAATGAACAAATGACCAGGTATTGGCTATACAAAATGGGGAAATTTGTCATTAAAAAGGAAAAACTTCTGTTGTTCGAGACAAGCAACAACAAACGACTACTTGCACACATTTTCTTTAGCTGAAAATAACATTTACCATCACCAAATACATTAATTCAATATTTTTTTTTTTATAATTATTAATTCTAAAATAATAATTCACTCAGAGATCAATCAGGTGAGGGGATGGAACAGAAGGGACTTTACCGCAACCGCAGAATTTAAAGCTTCTACATATATACAAATCTGGTAGCAGACCTTGTGTATTTACAGGTGGGGCTACACATAGTTGTGTAAAGGAGTTGAATCTAGTTAGGATTGATTCGGAACATTAATCATTAACCGTAGCCGTAGTATACAAATTGGAATCAATAAGCATCCATTTATGTAGATCTTGATTCGGGCTTA
Organism: Zaprionus lineosus; assembly: GCA_035044505.1. Taxonomy (NCBI): domain Eukaryota; kingdom Metazoa; phylum Arthropoda; class Insecta; order Diptera; family Drosophilidae; genus Zaprionus; species Zaprionus lineosus. Next base: position 711,895 of record JAWNNX010000656.1, on the reverse strand, counting down.
CCAGGATAATGCATTATCGTGTCATTCACGCACATTCCGCCTGACTGTGTGCCATTTATGAAGAGATTTAGAACCTCTGTTTCCGATGTGAAAATATAGAGAACGAGCGGATTTTCTCTAATCGCAATAAAGCATTTTAAACAAACCGATTATAGTTTCATATTATTTTCAATTTTTTTTTCCAATTGAAGTTTTTGCGGAGGTCAAAAAGTATGTATGTCGTTTTTCGTATGTGTGTGTGTGTGTGTGAAATGCATAATATAAATGATGAAAGAAGATAAATAAAATATAAATGTTTTTATGAAATAAACAACAAATGCAAATAAACGTCGAGGTTGATGCTTTTCGATGATTGTTCGCAAACTGATTATAATACCTGTCATTAATGAACTTCATGGCATCGTAGGCATTTTCAACTGTATAAATGGGCAAGATTGGGCCAAAGATTTCCTCCTCCATGATGGGGTCATCCTCTTTCACGTCGACCAAAATTGTGGGCTCAATAAAACGTTCGCTGGCATCGTAGTTACCGCCCAGGGCAACACGACCAGATTTCATCATACCCAAAAGGCGCCTAAAAGCAACGCACATCCATTTTATAATTCAGAAAATATTCGTTTGAAAGGAGGTATAATTACTGGAAATTTCTTTGGTTGATGATACGACTAAGATCCGGGCTGTTTTGTATATTATCGCCATACCATTCCTTGAGCACATCCTTGGCTTCAGTCACAAATTTGTTTTCCATTTCCTTGGAGCACAGTATGTAATCGGGGGCAATGCATGTCTGGCCACAATTGATAAGTTTTCCCCACAGGATACGCTTAACGGCTGTACGCAACTCAACCGATTTATCGATATAGCAGGGACTGCAAGAAAACTTAATGGATAAGTTAATCGCTGGATAAGGTAAAATTCTGTTTACCTTTTTCCTCCCAATTCCAAAGTTGTGGGCGTTAAAAATTTGTTGGCCGCGGCATGAACAATTTTTCCAACGTGTGTGGATCCCGTAAAGAATATATAATCAAAACGCTGGTTCAATAGATGAGTAGTATCACTGGGTCCACCACAAACGACTGGATAACAGTCCTAAACAGCGTTAAAATAATAAAATAAAAAAAAAGAAATTTAGAACACACTTTAAATACATAATATCCTTTAACACACATTATCCAGATATTTTGGTATAACTTCAGCAATGAATTTAGCGCAATTGGCAGCTATTTCACTGGGCTTGATTACGACACAGTTGCCGGCAGCGATTGCTGAAACGACAGGCACTAGTAGAAGCTGCAGGGGATAGTTCCAAGCTCCAATAACAAGCACAACACCATAGGGATCATTAAAGATTTGCACATCATCAAGGATGTTGACAAACGACTTTTCGGGCTGAATGTAAAGAAAAATCATATTCATTATTTCAATACTTGTGCATAAATCATTTTTGCTACTCACCTTTTCGGGCTTGACCCAGTCGGATAAGTTAAACAATGTATTTTTGATATCATTCTTCATGAATTCCGTTTCCACAACTAAACTTTCCTGTTTGGGACGACGCAGATCGGCCTCCAAGGCACTAATAATTTCATTTTCGTGCTCCTCATAGCAACGCAAAAGACTTTCCAGTTGCTTACGTCTAAGTGAAATTAAGTATGATTATTTTCAGAACATTTCAATTAATAATGTATTTTAATTATTACTAATGCCTAGCTATCAAAAACTATTCTTAATAAGGTGAAGTTCCTGAATTGTGAAATTCGTATCTCATACTAGGCATAATCTTTTATATATATATTTTATATTTATATATATTTGACTTCAATTTGCATAGTTTCGTTTTCGTTCACTTTAGTTAGGAACAGCTGAACGCCGAAGATAAGAAACAACGAAACCCAAAAATCAAAACTCATCTCAATGCAAGACAAGATTTTTTTTTTTGGTATATAGAAGAGATCTTAACTCACTTCTGTTTCGGTGGTTATGTTGCCGCTGCTGCGGCTGAGTAATGTGCAGAAGGTCAATGCTAATTCGACGTTTCGATAATTCTCTTAAATTATGCAATGATATGTTTCTGAAAGCTATTCTTCGGTTTATATAACTCAGCTTTAAGAAATCAGCTGCTCGGTAAAAATTATGTAAGTAGAGTTTAGTCATTTGAGAGCTGAGAAACCGGTTAGAATACCGGCCATAAGTACAATGATGCTTTAGAAAAAAACATATACCATATATCATCAAGCTGTTTTAAAGGCAAACAACTTCAATTTGATCTCAATATTCCAAAGTATTATCTCAGAATTCTATTCCCTTTTCATGCAACTGATTTCAAGTTTCTAAAACAACTAATAATTTAAAACTGGTCTTGGATTAGTTGCAATTAAAGTTGCACCCGATTAAAAAGAGCTTGAAAAAAAAAACAAACTACAAATAGTAACTATATACAAAATTGTATATAGGAATGATGGTTATGCATATCAATAAGGCAATTAAAGCTTAAGTGATTAAGTGCGCAATGATGCGGCATAAACTCTGATTTTCATATATTTTATTTAAAAACGTTCGGCAATGGGTGACATATAAGTATATATATGTATGTATATATACATATACATAATCAAATGTATCCACTCATATACATCGATTTTTAGATATTTCTATGCGCTTCTATAAAGAAGTAGAAGAGGCAGCTGAAATGTCAAAAACAATCGCATAACTCGACACGTTTGTTCGGAGTTTGTTTGAAAAAGAAAAAGATCATGAAATAAAATGGCTAACAACCTTGGAGGGGGCCACAGATTTGTCCGCACTTCCGTTTCACACTTTGCCATACACACATGCACACAAATGCTTATATATTTGTGTATATGTATACACGTATAACATTTCTGTTTATTAACATATGTATTAATTTTGCTCTTGACTGAGCTGCAAGTTGTTCTTCGATAATATTTTGCTAATATACACACTAATAAAGTTAGTAATTATTTTAATATGTTTTTAATTTCATTGTTACTTTAAGTATGAAAACTTATATTACAGTCCCAGCTCAATGTCCCAATTGAGTTGCGTGCAAAGAACGAAGGGAAGAAAACGAGATCAAAGATCGTAACCCAATTAACATTTACTGTATACATGCATATGCAAAACATTTGTGTCGGAAAAGAATAAAGAAAAAAAAACTAAAAATAACACTTTTGTGAATGTGCAAAAGCCCATAAAAAGATTTAAGGTTTTTTAAAAAGTAAATTATGTGTAAAATGTCATTATATTTTTACTACTTTACAGCTTTCATATTTTGTATCTTAGGTTTTAAGCGCTTTTCCCATTCGGACAGTGTAGTTATCGTCGAGATTCTGGCCTTCAGATTTAATTTCTTTTCTTTTTATGTTTTTTTTTGTTAGTGGACAAGAATATTTACTTGGTACATAAATTATCTACATTCGTTATCAGAGCAGAATTTGAAAACACAAAGTTCAAGTAGCGGTTTTGAAAGCTTTCGGTTTCTGTGTGTGGAAATAGCGATCGTGCTTGTACTGTGACCCCTGTGTGAACTATAGAGATGTTGGTTCACGTGTGTCTAAAAATTAATAATTACTGTAATTTACTTTGAAAAGCCGATTGCCACATTGTGGCAACACTTGTAATTTGTAATTTAAATTACATCTGACATAAACACAATAACGCAAACGACCTGGTTTCTTGTACTAGCTGCTGCGGCTGCGGCTGGTGCTGGTACTGGTGCTGTTGCTGAGGTAATTTGGGCTTTAGTTTGTCTTACAGTTACTCACCGAAAGCTTACGTTCCTGGTCTTGCCGCTGGCGAATGCAAGGCGGGCTCGCTGTACTATCTGTTCGTTGTTCATCGCAAATGACGATAGGTGTTGATGTTGTTGTTTTTTCATATTCGCAATGATCAAGTTTTGCAGTTAAGTTACATGCAATGGGCATAAACACAGAGGCACACACGTTGTATATACATATACAGGAAGATAACAAAAACAAAAACATAAAAGCAAACGAAAAATTAAATAAAATCAAACCTAAATAAGTCTTAATGTTTGTTACGTGCACAAATGTTCGTTAATAATCGCATTGTCTTGCTGTGCACTTATGCCCGCTCGCATTAAATTGCACACGGTATAAAAGTAGTTTTATTCATTTGTTTTCTAAAAAGTTTACGAAACATTTGCAATTGCAACTGGTACAACACTCACATCTTCAAAATTTGCCATTATATCAGGCTGTTGTAATGGTGCGGGCGCGACGTTTTCGCTTTCTGTTTCTGCTTCTGCGAATTAAGAGAAGAAACACACAAAACAAGAATATTAAACTTTGTTTACTCTTCTGACTTGCACATTCACTTTTATATATATAAATACTTTTACTGTGTTGGTTCACAGAGAAGCATGCAAAGCGTTGATTGTTGGGTCTGCGGCAGAGGCAATAGGGCGTAAAAAACTAACAAGTTAAAAACAAAAAACTATACGCAACGTACAACACAACCGACGATGTTCACGGCGACGAGATGATTGAAATTGAACAGTGAACAGTTGACGACATAGGCTGCAGCCGCTGCTTTAATGGTATTCAATTCTTAAACCCGTTTCTCAAAACGCAAACACCGCACACCAACCTCGCCTAAAATATCCCAACAACAAATACAATTTTTGGAACAGCTGTTGAAGTGAACGACTTTAACTACCGAAACCAACCGATTATAACGATGCGATAGTTGTCAAAATGTTATCGGATAGTCGAAATGAATCGAACCCAAACGAATAATCCAACCGCGAAATTAAACAAGTAAAAAGAATTTATATAACAGTAGCACTAATTTGATTTAAATTTAAACCTTTGAACGTAAAAGTATAATTATATAATTTAAAGCTTATACTTTTATAGAGGCTACAAAGTTTCCAAAGTCAACTTTATGTTACATTAAAAACTATATTATTATTATTATTTCACTCTAATTTTTACCGTAGAAATACAAGTGTCTCAGCACGAATGCCGTTTGATACTGAGAAATAATTGTTTAACAAACGATACGTATAGTAAAGCAAAAGTATTATCAGCGTATGTTGAACTAAATACACAGCAATTGACATGACTGGATTATTGATAAGCTTATATTTATTTATTTATGTTCTGATAAGAGCAGAGGTTTGAAATAATGAATTTTATTTTGGTGATACCTTATTCCTTTTCCAAGCTTTAATCTGCTGGAACATTAAAAACCATGTATTATTCTACATATATATGTATATATATATATTTATAATCGATAAGATGCAATGCATTTGGAAACTATTCCTAATAGAATTTTTAGCCGTTTTAGTCATGCTACCAAATGTTGCTCAGTAATGATGATTGAAATAGGTTTTTGGTGTATTAAACGATAGTCAGCATGACCGGACAAAATATAATGGTCAATTATAATTACTTACCTATATTAATAACAGTTGTTCGGTTGGCTGCATCTGAAATTGTCCGCAAAAATACAATATTTAATTTTTTCGCTTTAAGTAAATGATACTTAAAATAAATAAAGGCTTACCGAATTTAATGTGCTTTTCGCTCACGTGTACTGGGACTGATTCCACGGTTTGTTTACCGTTCATGTTGACAATATATATTTATATATATTTAAATGCTTCAGATTTTTATATACCCGTTTAAATATTATTTGTTTTTGTTTATAGTTTACTTAACGACAGCCTCACTAAACCAAGTCTAAAATTACATTAAGCAAATATTAGAATTCAAGTGGAAAATATTCATTAGCACCAATTGGAGATTAATGGCGCCTAGTAATCCGCCAAGCCTTCATTATTTAATTATTCATTCCAATTCATCTATAAACGTATTAATTAAAATTGAATGCTTATATTGTCATTACTTTTTCTATAGAAAATTTGTGTTTCTTTTTTGTAACTATTTATTAAAGATTGTCCTTTCATGAAAATAATTTACTATTGGTTCTTTTTATGGTTTACTCTTAATGTATGAATAGTTCTAAAAAAAATTTGTAACTAAAAATTGTAGTTATTGGCTCCATTGTTCATTGGGCTACCCATTAAGGCAATCAAATTAATTATGGAATGAATGGGCGCTCGGTTTTTGGGCCAAGCCAACACCCTTTCAATGCACTTGGCCTAAAGGTTTATTAACACCCCTTTCAAGGCCGCAATGGTCAAGTTTTGTGCCGCACATTTGTAGTCATGGAAATTTCATAATGCAAATACAGACACACATAGGTTTTCTTGAATATTAACCGATTTTCCAGTGTTTTACTTTACGATGTAGATCAACGACACTCGAGGCTTTCGTCCATAGAAACCCGATTACTTGAAGTTTTCACTTTTCTTTGCATTTTATTTCTAACTTTTAGTCATAAACAGATTGCGAATAAAGCCACAAAAAAAAAATACCTATCTTATATTTGTTAATCCTATTTTATAATACTAATCGCGTTTGGTAAGACAATCGAATCACACAATCACACAGCCCAACCAAAGACCAACAGTGTACTGAAGCGAATACTTTGAGGCGAATTGTTTGAGCGCGACACCGTAGAGCTGTCTAGTAGTGGACGCGGTACCCAGTCTTGGCTGTTCCCTGGAACACTGCATTCGGTTAAGCTATTGACTGTGGTTTGCTTTCGATTACAGGCTTGTGTTTAATTACAATGCGACGCGCCGGCATCGCCTCCAACCAATTTGTATGCACAACCTGTCGCTGACGCTTGACGAAATCGAAAAGCATTGAAAATTATATTGAAATCTTGGAGCCACGCACCAACTGACCACACCACAAAATTATCCAGTATGTATGTGCCTCTTAATTATGTTCGCCTGTCCAAGCCGGTAAAACTATTTCGAATAGATTCACTTGCCGTGTCAACGTTCGAAACACGTCTGTGCTTTGAGTCCGGCCAACAGGCGGCTTACGCTTAAGCTTAGGCTCGGCATTGGCCAGATCCAGTCGCAGTTTGTTTTTGTTTTTGTTTGTATTTTGATTTGTTTTCTTCTCCATTCTCTTGGACAAATAGCTCTGAGTATATTCCACTTTGGATTTGATGTCCCATTACGACAAAATATTTAATTACTTATACGAGTTAGGTGCAATTAAGGATCATTCGAGACACAAGCCGAACAACTGTGATTCGAAATTTTAAAATTTAAAAACAAAAAAAAAATTCTCATCTTGCGGCAGTTCTAATAATGATAGTCATCAGTGATTTATGGCTGACTTCAGGCTTGATATGAACATCAAATATTTTATAACTTTTAAAAATAAAAGCTTACAGTCAGTCGTTAAAGTTAAAATACTATTCTAACTAAGAAAAACTAGATTTTTAAATTATATTAAGCGTAGATATTACAAAATATTTTTTTTTTTTAAATTATTCACTTATTTGAATTATAAAATATCGGCTTTAATTGTTACTAGACTTCATTAAAAACTAATCATACCTCTAAGCAGAGTATAAAATAATCGAAGCTCTTTATTTAGATCTACTTCTCGAAAATGGTAAAAATAGACTTTAAAGTATTTGCTTACTTTTGAATACCAGCTGATCGCTAGGAGGAGGCTTATTCAAAAAAGAAAAAAATAATTGTTGAAAAACTAAAACCGAACCGGTTATTGAAAATCTTTTTTTAGTTTTATTTTGATTGTACACAAGCCCTGACCATGAAGATTAGACTTGGACCAGTAGACCCCAGTTAGATGTTGGCGGCTGCCACTGTCAGTGCCATATACCGTCATAACCAGTTAACATCCATATAATGCGCACTGTAATATTAAAATGTTTATTGAGTGTGGACTTTGTAAATCGCCCATAACGCTTTATATAATAATTACTCCATTATCTTGAAATGTTTGTTAGCGATAAAATAACTTGTTCTAATGAGAAGTACAACTGCCGGTTGGCTAACAGATTTTAAAATTTCTTTTCAATTCCGAGAGCGTGAGGAACTTATTATGTGGGAACTCTTGAAGGAAAATTTATATTGCAACTGCATCAAGCTTGTCTTTAGCTATATAAATAAGTAGAGAATTGCAATCATATATATTATATTTAAAAGTTCAGCTTTGACATTTTAGGGAGATCACTTAAATATACTCAATTTTGAAAGGACCTATCCGTCCGTATCGTGCAGCTCCTACAAAGCTTTCAATTTAAATACAACTGAAGAAACAAGAAAATTTAAAGCATACTTTCCGGCTATTTATAAGAGGATTCCCAAATTGCTTGAAATTACAAAAGAAATAAATTAACTGTTTAAAATTCGATTTCTAAAAGTGTTTAGACTAGTTTTGGAATAAAACAATTAGATTTTATTTAATTAGTGTATAATTTATTATTTAAATATGTTATAAAATTTGTTTATCGTATAAAATATACTCTTACTCTTGTCGCACATCTAAATATATTTATATATAGATTTACAAATATATACATACATATATACACATATATATATGTATATGTACACATAAATAAATATATATACATATACACATATATATACATGATTTATGTACGCACGTATGTATAGAAAAATTACAATTTAAGTATTGTAGTATTTTTATTTTTTTGTGTTTTTTTTTTCAATATTTTTTCTCACTTTTTTGACAATTACAATTTTTAACTGCAACTCGTTATATTGTTTTATTTTGTCGCCTTGATCTAAGATAATCCCTTTCGATTCTTTATCAATAAAGTATTACCATTGTGTACCTAGTACATGCAGTTTTTTTTCTATGTAAATATTATAATGAAATTTGTGAGAAATGTTTTGAATGTACGTATGTATTTATGTATGTATGTATGTATGAATGTATGCATATAGTCATCTATGTATGCGTATTAATCTAAAATGTATGCCAAAAATGGTGGAGCTCTCGAAGCAAATTATATAAGGAGGGTTTCTTTCCAATAAATTTATGTCTTCTTTACTTCTACTTCCACATCTTACATTTTTTTTTATAATTTTTATATATTTTATTTTATTTTTTTTTTTAGTTTTTTTTGGTAATTTCTTTAGAAGGTAGTAGTATTTAGTTATTACTATTATGTATTTATGCATATATGTATGTTGTAGTAAGTATGTTTATATGTATGTATGCAGTTTGCTATCGTATGTATGTATGTAAGTATATACTCATAGAGAATGAATACATTGTTCAGCATTGATGTCGTTGCATCTTCATAAAAGTGGAAATGGAATACAAGAGTTTAAGTCTGTTTGGATCTGTGCACATTTATATTCCGCCTCCGATCGATGAAGAATACACATGCATATATTATTTAATGTAATAATAATATATGCGAAACCAGTAGCTGGCCTACAATTCATATTAGGTATTTCTTTTAATTTTTTTGAAATAATTTTTTTAAATATTTTTTTTTGTTTTTTTCGGTTTTAGGGACTTCCTAATATTCTCTCAATCTTATAACTTATATTCGTTTTCTGATACTTAAAAATTAAATTTGTACTTGTTTTGTACTCAATTGCTCCATAATTATTACATATGTTAGTATGTATGCATGCGTATGTTTATATGTATATGTATATGTATATATGTATATGTATGAATATTTTTCAAAAGAAACATGGATTTAAATACAATGTGGTATATTTTTTCTTTTTTTTGCTGTTTTTGCTTATGCTTTTGTTTTTGTTTTTATACTTTTACCATTTTTGAGTTTGTTACAAACTTAATTGCTAATTACTAATCGGTTTACATATGTATATAGTTATTCTTTTCTATTCGATCTATCTGCTTGAGAACTTTTGTCATATATAAAATTTATTCAAAATTGTATTTTGATATAAGAATTCAGTTTAGCAATCGACATGTTATAAAAAATTTGATTTATAAATAGTTTATTTTTTTTTTTTATTTTGCTTTTACTATATTATTTTTTTTTTCTTTTATTTTTTGAAAATCCTTTCACGTTCCTTTTTTTTTTTTACTTAGTTTAAGCTGTCCTTCTTACACATTTCCTTTTCTAAGATCGTTAGTCGAACTTAATGCTAAGTTCACATACACACACATACATGTATATATATATATGTATATATATATATATATATTTAGACATGTGTGTGTATGTTTATGTATATAAGTATGACAAAAAATTGAATACCTGATTTAAGTTTTGGATTCGTTTTAGTTCGTTATTAAGCTACTTGTATATGAGCATTTAGTTAATAAGCATTACTCTTAAGGTTTGTGGGCAAAGTTTTTGGAATATTTTTCAAGTTTTGAAAAATTTGTTGGTTTTGTTTTGTTTTTTGTTTTTTGTTTTTTTTTTTCGATTTTAAATAAAGTTAAAGTAAAAAATAGAAATACCTGCTTGGTTTTAAAATATTTGGTATGTATTGTAAATGAATTATTAACTATTAAATGCACAGGCTAGCTGTATGTGTATGAATGTGTGTATGTGTGTGTGTGTGTGGCTATGTGTTTCTATGTTGTATGATATTTATGATTTTATTTTGTGTTTAATATACTTTTTGATTCTTAAGCCTTTGGCAAATTGTTCAGTATTCATGACTTTTAGTTTGTGTTTAATATATTTTCATATTTGTTAAAGATACACACATATATGTACACATATACATATATATAGTGTATACATATACATGTGCTTTTAAATGCTTTGTATTTTGAATTATGGCATTCGGTAGTACTTAAATCTCAATATTGGTTTGTTTTATCCTTTGCTTATTTTGTTTTATTTTTTTCACAATTTCAAAACTGTGGCTTTTAGAAAACGGCGCTCATTTGTAATGATTTTAGTTCTTGCATTATTATTTTATATTTGTTTGTTTTTTAAGGTTTATTCAGTAAATCTCACACATGTAGAAATATTAGTAAAATATGGCATTTCTCATATGTTTCATATAACTCACACATACATGTATACTATAAACACATATGGTGTATGCATATGTATAGTTATTTTCATAATTATTATTATTATTATTAATATAATTATAATTATCATAATTATGCAAGTTGTGGTGTTATGGTATGAATAATGTGAGGAAATGTTCTGATCTGGTCTCTACCAGCAATCACAAAAATGAACGGCGCTTTAAGGTATTTTATATTCGTCTGTGTGTGGTTTGTATTCAATGTAATTATGGCAAATAATATTGAAATAAACGAATAAATTTTTAAAATATATGTTAACACTTTGAAATCATAGAAATTTAGAAAATCATTTTTAATTTGTTATTTTTTTTTGATCATCTTAAATGCTACGATAAATGTTTTTCTTTCTCCTTCTCCTTCTCCTTTTCCTTCTCATTCTCATTCTCATTCTCATTCTCATTCTCATTCTCATTCTCATTCTCATTCTCATTCTCTTTCTCTTTCTACTTCTTCTTCTCTCTTCTTCCTTTCTTTTCTACCTTTCATTAAATTCTAATTACACAATCGATTTTTTTCTATATATGATATATATGTATGTACATATATATTTATATCTGTATAAGTTCATTTACATATATATGTAAGAGTGTGTGTAAATGTCTTGCATTCACTCTCGTAGAGTTAAGTTGCATGGATCAGTTTCTTTTTTTAAATAATTTCATTTAATTCACTTTACTTTTTAATTTATAACTTTTTTTTTTCATGTTAGTTTTTTGCGCATTTTATGCGTGTTGCTCTTTACGTGGAAGGAGTGTTAGCTCTTTGCTTAATCTCTTCAAGCTATTCGGTACAGTTGACAAAATAATTTGTTCGATCGGTCAGTAAGTTGATAGAGAACAACAAAATACAGGAATCGATAATACGAACAAAATGTATCGAAGAGTTCAGTTTGAAAATAGAGTACGAATACAATAAACATAACTAAGTAACTACTAGTTGGCTAATATATATATTAAGCGCATTTCAAACGCATTGCAACTAATGCATACTCGCATCTAGTCTACTACGTCTACTAACGGTTATATTTAGTTTTAGTCAGTGTTTTTTCTTCATTGTTGTTTTAGGGTTTAAATTAGCCTTTATCCTTTAGAGAACAGCTGTTCGATAATTCGACTAAATGCACAAATATATACATATACATATATGTATATATATATGTATATATATGTATACATGTATTGCAGTAATTTGTTTACGTTTTTCGTCATTTCATTGGTTTTGATTTTGTTTGTTTTTTGTTTTTTGTTTTTCTTGCGAGGAACATGTCACCTAAATATGTATTCAATACGCGCATATATATTGCTCTGGTTTTTTCATATGTTTTTTTTACACTATGCCGCATGGTTTGAGTTCCCTACTAAATGCTAATGAACACATTCGAGTCAAAAATAATGATAACTTTTTTGCTAAAATTTCATGATCCTGTACGTAGGTTATATAATACAATTAATAATAAACGTAATTAATTCAAATCTAAAATGAAATTGATGGTGATGCGTATGACAATGTGTGTGTGCGTGTGTGCATGTGTGTGTGTGCCAATGTATTAGTGTGTGGGTGTGTAATTGTGTTTGTATGTCAGTTAAACTCGGTTTAAGCTATGCCCATATATATTATGATTTGATGTATCTTGTGACTGTTTATGGCTTTGATTTATATATATATATATATATTTATATATATATATTTTTTTTTACATATTTGTAATTAGTATATAGTACATATGTATGTATGTTAAGCTATGTTTTAAGTTACGTTACGTTACGTTATCAATGTCATTGCAATCATTTCTTTTTGGCCTCACCATATATGGTGTTCAGTTGGCTCCACAATTGCCGTTTAGTTAATCAGTCTTCGTTAAGAGTTCAACCAAAAGTCAGCGGGTTTCATTTTTAAAAATTACCTTTTGTGTTTTCAATATTTAAGCTTTTACAAAGTGTTTCGTACTTTCTCACTTTCTCAGTCTCAATTATAAAAAATTATTATAAAACAATAAACGCATATAAACGTATATAAAAGAAATAGGAATAATTAAAATTATTACATACCACAATTAAAATTGGGTGGGTCGGGGTGCGAAAATATCAAAATAATAATCAATAGTTGAAATTAAAAATCAAAATAAAATAGAATCTAAACTAAAGTCATATTAACATTTAATACCACCTAAGAAAATCGTTGAGTAACTCGTCAATACAAATAAATCATACAAAATTGTTTAAAAAAATAAAACTATATACCTACATCAATTAATTAATTATAATATATATATATATATATAATTTTGAAAAAAAAAAAAAAACAAAAACCGTGTAGCAGCAGTTCCTATACTCAGATCCTAAGTCAAGCTCGGCTGCCACTCAGCTAGCAAACTGCTCTTCAGTCTAACTAACAGGTAATAAAATTTTCATCTAGTACAAATCGAATGTATTTTTTTTCTACCTTTTCCTTCTTCTCTCATTTCCTTTTAGTTTTTGTTTTTCCAATCTTTGTATATAAGTGTTTTTCTTTCGTCTAGTTTTTTAGGTTTTCGCGGATTTTTGTTCCGTCTTCTAGATTTTATTTCTATTTGAAGTTTCTACTAAACGCATTCTCTTGCAGTTGGTATTTTTTAGGTTTTTTTTTAAGTGTTTAGTTCTCTAATTGGTTGGTTGCTTGTTTAAGATGTTGTTTTTGTTTTTTGTTTAAATTTATGTTAATATTTATGTTTATGTTTATGCATATCTTTTGTTTTTGTTTCTTGTATATTCACTAAATATATATGAATGTATGTAAATTACCGAATCGTAACCGTGTTTTTTATAATTCTTAAGCTTTATCGAGGTAATCGTTGTAGCACTTATGCTAAAAATTTTTACTAATTTTAATGCCCATTTTGTTTTTTTTTTTGTTATTCGTTATTCGTTTTTGTTTTTGTTTTGTTTTCGTTTAAGATTTGATTGCTAAACATTTTAGCTCTTGTAAATGGTCTAAAAAAAACGTCGTCTGTCTGCATGCATTTCCCTCTTTCAATTTCATCGGTTTTTGTTTTTCTTTGTTTTTGTTTGAGTTCTTCTTATTTGTTATAAACTAATTTAGAATACGTGCACAAACCGCTTATAAGGGTTAGACCCTTCCTTGGAGTCTGGCGACAGCTCTATGAGGAATACAATACGTCCATCCGGCATCAATGCGACATCGCAAGTGCGATCCTTTTCATCTAATGTTGGCGGCATTAGAGGATTTATTGAAGGTCGCACTTCGATCTGTATAGCAAAGGGAAAAAGGAAAGAAATCATGATAGGGAAAGGGAGCGATAGAGAGAGAGGAATAGAATTGTAATTTGAGATTTATAAAAGTCTGAAAAATATTTATATATATAAACATGTACACTCACATCCCACATAAAGTCCAGGTTCTGATTGAATACAAGTATACGTTGATTCTTTGAATCGGCAACTATGATTCGACCCTCGTCGTCGCAGCACAAGCCAGAAGGACGATTAAATTCATGGAAACCGGAGCCTTCATGCCCCTTCACAGACAAAATCTGTAAAAAAAAAACAAAAAAAAAAAACCAAAAAAAAAAAGAAAACAGTTAGACGAGTTTCTAGAGGGGATTTTAGCACAGTTTAAACATACATCATTGATATCCGGATCGATGAGATACAGGCAGTGGTTATCAAAGTCGGATACAATTATGTTCCCAGTTGGCGTGTAGCAAACGCCACGCGGTGACGCAATGCCCTTTGTCTGGCCATGATTATCAAAGACAATCTGGCGTATGAAGCGTCCCTCGGAGTCGAATTGCTGTATGCGATGATTGCGCGAGTCAGTGACAACGATTTGGCGACGTGAGTTTACAGCCACATCCCATGGATACTGAAACTGGCCATACTCCTTGCCGTAGCTGCCGAATTTCAGCAGAAATACGCCACTGGCTGTGAAGATCTGTACACGATGATTATCCTTGTCCACTACAATAATCCGATTGTCTACATCGACACAAATGCCCGCGGGTAAATCAAATTCTCCGTTGCCCACGCCCTTGCGGCCAAACTTAAATTTGAGAGATCCATCCGGATTGAAGACCTGGACACGATTATTGCGTCTATCCGATACAAGAACATGGCCCAATTTGTCCACACACAAGCCCCACGGACGGCTCACCTGACCATCTTCATGGCCTTCAGTGGCAAAGGACAACGATAGAGCGTTTGAGTTGCGCACCTTGACGAGATCCATGCACCCGGGAATGGCCTGTGTAGTTCGCGGAGCACTAAAGTGTAAGCCTGGAGAGCTGCGTAGACCATTAAGTTCCCAGTCTAGAGCAGCACTCGACATACCGCAGGCACTGCCACCACGCGGCTGCATTACGGGCGAGGGTATGCGGAAACTATTATCGCGGAGCAATGGTCGACGAACAGCATTAGAGGCCACATTCATAGGTCCTGTGGCTGGTATGCTGGGCAAGCCGAACGCCATATCAATTCCCGTTGTTGTTGGTGCAGTTACAACGTTGTTAGTAACGATTCCATTACTACTGGACACGATGGGCATATTCTTGTCGTCGACCAGAATTACCCCGCCCTGATTGCGTATATCCTGGAGAAGACTGTAATCGGGTGGGGCAAAGGCGAACACCTCTTGCTTTGGCTGTAAGTCTTTATAGATTCCGGCGAACTGTTCCATCTGACGTTGTCCATTAGTGAGCTTCATGGCAATCTCTATTTGGTCCATATTGCAGGCATTGTCCGACACTTTGCTAAGCATGTCTGAGGTTTCTGAGAGTCCTGCAAGTGCTGACTTTAAGCCAGCCATTTGATCGTGTAAAATGGCCAAACGACGCTGCCGCAATTTCTCAACAAAGTCAAGCAAGAAACGCTCACGATCCTCGATGGCAATGATGAACTGGCGGAACGCCTTACGTATGTTATCGCTGAGTTCGGTGCAGTTCCGCTCAATGAGGCGAATGAAGGCTAATGCCTTGTCGATGCTGCCCTTAATGCAACGTGTACCCACCTGGCTGCTCTCGATAGCACCCTCAAGTTTCTCCTTGGATCCGACCATAAAGTTTTGAATGGAAGCATAGTTGTGCTCCTTGTGCTCATGCAGTGTACAGAACTGGCAGACCAGCTTTCTGCAATAGTCACATACGTAACGGAGCATCTCATTGTGTATGTCACAGATGTAAGTGGTGCTGGGTGGCGTCTGTGCGTTGGTCGTGGTGCCGCCGGTGGGTGAAGAGCCAATGGGCGTTGGCAGCGGCACATATTTGTGTTTTGACGATAAAGGACTTGTGCGATGGTCGCGCATGCAATCTTTGCACATAAACTCGTTGCACTCCAGGCAGCGTAAAGAGGCGTTCACCTCACACCAGCCGCAGCTGATGCTGGAGTTATTTGATGATCCTGGTGAACTTCTTTGTTTTCGTGCCACACAGCCAATGGGTGCAATGCAATGGGTAAAATCACCATGCGTATCCAAGCCGCCTAGAAAGTTGTTAATAAAGAAGTCAGTGTTTGGCGGCGAGCTGTAACGGAGCATAGAACATTATTAGAAATGTGTATATCACAAGATGGTGGATTTTTTTTGTATGTATGCGTATGTGTTTTTTTTTTTTGGAGAGGGGGATGGGAAGGGGGTGATTGAGATTGGAATAACTTACTCATTACTTGGGCCCATATTGGGCAAGAGGCCCACATTAAGATCCCATGGGGGGAATTGTTCCAGTATGCCGGCCAAGAGGCGTTCTGAAGAGTTGCTGGCATCACTGCTGATGCTGCCACTGCCGCTGCCGCCACCAACATTGGAGGCGACATTTACGGCGGGGGCTGTTGTGGCGCTGGGCGCATTGCTGCTGGCCATTTGTTGCGGAACCGAATTGTTTGACAAGAGTTCCATCATAAGAAGATATTTGAGATCACGATTGTTGCACCGGCGTGGTAGGCGTGGCCTTTGGCAGTCAATGAGACACTTTTAAGCTGCAATATCCAACGAATGGAAAGCAATCGATAAGGATAATACACAAAATTACACTTATAAAAAATCCTTAAAAAGGATTTATCAACGTTCAACGTTATATTATTATTATTTTTTTTTTATTTATTTTTTTTTTTTCTGTTCTGACTATTTAAATGCTTGAAGCTTCGTTTGGAACGCGCCAAACCAAACTATTCAAACTAATTCAATACGAGAGGAACGCGCGAGATTCTACGAGGTTGACTGATGCCGAGGAAGCAGCTAACTAAATTGCCCAAACGCACTGCTGTGCATTAAGTAGTCCAAATGGCTAATGGCGTCGTCCCAAGTGCAGCACAGAATAGATCCTAGTTTTTGTGTCTGTGTGTGCGTGCGTGCGTGTGTGTGTGTATGTATATGCATATGTATAAGTAGGTGCAGCTGCATTCTGATGTTTTCGTATATATGTGTGTGTATGTGTGTGTTTGTGTGAGGGTGAGTCTGTTAGGTAGGTAGGAAAATTGCCTGGGGAAAAATTCAACGTTTCTATTGTTCACCCTGCACACTGATCCCTTAAGAAAACCAAGCGACCCGAATTCGAGTCCTGAAGATGCAGCAGATGTGAAACGCTAGCAGCAGGTCAGATTTTTCCTTTACCTTTGTTGTTGCTGTTCTTGTAAATGAAGCTATGGAATATCCTGTGCAGAATATCTTAGAATTTGGCACGCCAACTACGTATCTAATTTACGACACAGTTCGGCCTGTTCTATTGTTGCACCGATTCCCCTTAAGAAGATCCTTTCAAGAAAATGGCCGCTTTTCGCGCGTAATTTATCGATTGAATTTTCCAAAAAAAAAACTTTTCCTTGGCTGTACTTAAAATGAAATATTCGTAAGGGAGAGATCTATAAAATAAATGCGTATTATGGAAACTACGCAGATGTATATGTGGTCCTTCTCTATTAATAGGACATTCTGATAACGTTAAACCACCCCCATTTCCCACCCAGCTCAACGTCAGGCATTTTCCGTGTTCGGCTACGTGAAAAAACAAACTGGTTGTTGTGTTGGTTGCCATCTTCAAGATGGAGCGACATACGCCCAATCGACCGACCGACTTTCATCCCCTCTCTTAACAAACAGCAGAAAGAATTACAACAACAACAACTATAACAGCAAAATCAAACGGAAAAACAACAACACAAAACGACAGGCTACACTCAAAGAAATAAACTGGTTTGAAAATTGACTCCCAGAAAAACAATCAAAATACTTAAATGCTGCAATGGATACAATTAAATAACGGAAATAAATTTGAAATTAATAAAACTTAAAAAAAAAAAAACATTTTCAATATAAATCTCAATATTATATTATTTGTAGTTCAAAGAAAAATAAACCATAAAGGACATAATATAGGAGATACTCTCTCGTTTTCCCTAGGCTCTCTTCCCGTGAAAACACATGCAACGCCCCAAAAAGGATGCACTTCTAGATTTTGGGCCGTGTATACACTGAATAGCAGAAACTACCCTTGTCACCCTTGAATATTTCCATTGAAACAGTCTGTGTCTCAAAATAAAAAAAAAAAAAAAAAAAGGAATACACGGACCAAGAAGTTAAAGTCCTTTTACATTTGTATGTATACATACACATGCACACACACACACACACATACAACACAAACGCACAGCACGCACATATACAGCATAGAATACTATGAATGTATTTGTGAAATACGTGCGACGCAAAAACGGTAAGGGATGAGGGTTGTATTTATACAAGTTTCTAGGTGGTTCTGTGATGTTTTATGTTTATATGTGTATGTGTGTACGTGCGCCTGTGTGCGATATGCGATACATACAAGCAGAGCATCAACTGTATATTAGAACTCGATATATTGTGATTGAAAATCACGATATTTGTCACATAGGCCACATTTCCGTTAAACATTTTTTCTAAGTCTAACTTCTTTTATTTGCGGTCTTTTTTTTTGTTTAATAATCTAAGTTTGTTAGTAAATTAATTGAATTACTACAAACCTTTTTTAGCAGCCTCATGCAAGCCGCTCGCAACTGCACACTTTCAATGGGCTTAGAGTGGCGTCGCCTCGCAGAAAATATCGGTTTTGTTTTTGTTGTTGCTGCTGCTGCGGTTCTTGTTGTTATTATTATTATTTTTATCGTTTATGTAGAATATTTTGAACGCTTAAATAGTTACTCTCTAATTTACCGCATACATAGATGCATATGTATACTTTATATTTTATATTTTTGGTTTTTCTTTCGCAATATGCTTTTTGATTTTGTTTTTGATATAAAACTATTGATTAATAAAGTTCAGTTCTTATTTGTTGTGCGTTTCAAAAATGCGAGATTCTTTTATAGTACTAAGACCGATATCATGCGTAATTTTATTTCGTTTCCGTTTCGACTCCGTCATTCGTGTATTCCTTTTTCCGACTAAACGATACATTCGACTAAAAACACAACATAATTATCATGCCTCCTCACTTCTGTACGGGTGTATATGCGTGCGTGCGTGCGTGTATATGTGTGTGTATGTGCTTATGTATGTGTGTTGATTCTTGGTCTTCTTTTCTTGTTGTTGTTGTTCTTATTATTATTGTTGTTGCTGCTGCGCTTGCTCATCATCTATGTAGCTAAACAAAAAATAAAATAAACCCAAATGTATCTCCCAGTCAGTTTTTGATTTTGATGTTTGCGTGCGCGCGCTCCAAAGTTACTCGCTCTTTGGATTTTTGCCGTGCTTCTTTTACTGGCCTCACTGGCGCTCGCTCGCTCTCTCACACTCCCTTTACTTCTCACACGAGTATACTTACGTCTGTATGTATTGTTCAACTGCACGAGCACATTTTACAATTATAAACGTGAGGTTGTGTTCTTATATTTGTGTGTATGTATGTTTATATATAAATGTATATGTATATATAAGTGCATATGTATATCTTTATGTATATTTATATATATATATGTATATATGTATATATGTGCTATATATGTATGTACATATGTATATATGTGTTATATATGTATATATGTGTTATATACAGAAATATATAATTTTCTATTTACATAGGCTTATGCATATACATATGTATAAATGTGTATGTGTGTATGTATGTGCCTGTTTTATCTCCTATTTATTTTCACTTATGCGGCAAAGAAATGCAATCAAATATGCCCCGCTATCGATAACATGCACTTTTCTCAAATCATAAACATACATTTAATAGTGTAGTACGCTTTTCTTTTTATTATTTCGGCGTGTATATTTTCATGTTTGATGCGTTGTTTTGTTTAGTTTTTGAATAATTTTGACCCACTTCTTGTGGCTTCGTATGCTGGGGGATTAGGGTTCTTTCTACACTCTCGAAATGTCCAACCTTCACGCACGCATTTAAACATGAAACTGGATGCATGTTCATGCGCCGACAACGTTTCTGCTGCCCCTTTCGTTTGTCTTCGTTTTGTTAATAATACACTAACTTTACAACACATTGTCAAGCAGTTGGGAAACAACCGTAAAATAGAAAATAACGTTATACATATTAAGAAGTGATACATTTTTAAATTGACTTTTATTATGTAATAAAAGAAGCGATTTTCTTAGCATATCCTCTTAAAATCTTAAATTAAAGTAAACTTGAAAATTTTAATTTGGTTACTTCCTAATAAGTATTTAAACAAATTAATTTTGAATAGTCCTAATCCTCCAAATTGAGCTAAGAGTATTGAAAAGTCGCATTTGTATCACTCTTTACACTCAGAGAGAGCCAACGCAAAGCAGAGAAACACAGAGAAGAGAGAGAACGAGAAAAAGAGCGTGAGCGTATTAACGGCGCATGTAGCGGTGGCGCGAAAATATGGCCGGTGGTGGCGCGCATTTTTTTGTTGTTGGTTTGCTTGCCTTATTGTTGTTGTCGACGACAGAAACAACACCCTTAAGGAACTTGTTTTCATCTCATGGCTTGCACTGACAAAAATTTTCTTCTCGCTGGCCTGAAAATTCAATTTAAACGGCTCGTCCGTAGCCAATTCGGTTTTGAGCCAACAAATCGCTAACATCTTCGGATTTCATGGCGCTTGCTCGCTCGTTCCACCACTTCTGCGTCACGATTTGCGGCCAGGCTCAGGTAGACCGCAGGTGCTCATCATGGTCATAGCTTATCGTACAGGTAAACGTGCCAGACATCCTTTCAAAAACAAAAAAAAACACAACAACAACAAAACAATTACACTGTGTGGTATTTCAAGTTGAAAAGCTGTTTATGTTAAGTCTATGTTATGTTAAGTCTCTTCCACGTTACAAAGTAGGCAAAAAACAGACTAAATTCTACGTATTTATGTAGGTATGTTTTTTCATTCAGTCGCATACTTATAATTTTTAATACTGTAAGCTAGGCTTAATATGTATAACTAACTAAACAAAGATCCTATCGCGCGCAGCACTCAGTCTAAGTATTAGCCAAATTCCAATTCTTCAATTAAAACATTTTGAAGTTTTTGCCGCACGCGCAGCTTGCGACGCTCATCCAAACGTTGTAAAAATGGCATCAGGCTGAGAAGGAACATGCGGTCGGCATCGTCCTGTGGCTCAATACCATTGGCATCAGTATTTGTCGCCGCATCCAGGCTTATGTATTTAAAAGGCAAGTCGGGCGATGACTGTTGAATCTGCGATTTAGTATCGGTTTCACTCTTGGAGCTACTGTCAGACAAGTCATTGGTTTTGGACTTGGCTAAAGGCAAGGTCATGTCGTCGTCGTCGTCTAGTACCTCAATGGTAAAGACGTTCGGATCGGGAGTAATATCATGGCTGGGCTTATTTCGATCATCTTCGTTTTCAGATGCCGCATCCTCATCAAAATCATCATCATTGAGGTCATCCTCATTAATACTGTTCCCATCACCATTGCTGAGCTCCATCTTGACTTTTTTGCTTTGCGGTTGGCAATTGCTATCATCAAAGAATGAACTGATGTCCGAGAAGCTGGGCTGATGCAGTTCAGAATCATAGCTGTCACTTAGCTCACAAATCGGCTCTGTTGCCACAATGGGTTCAAATTTGCTACTCTCATCCAGTATAAGATTGTTATTTTCTGTCCAATGGCCAGCAGGATGTTTTTTACCACGGGTGCGGGCTTGCCGCAAAATATTTTCATGCACGGCATGCTCCATGAAGCGCATATCATTATAAAAGCGCCACGATGAGGGCGTCTCGTTTGACATGTTATTCCGTATGTACACCTTTCGAAAATTGTCCCGCAAGTGTCCCCATTTGACCCGGCATACGTCAGCTGCAAATGGACCGAGGAAACAAAATAAAGAAACTTAGTGTCTTCTGTATAAGGCATTTGCAGATGTGTGATCACGTCTTAAAAATGGCATGTTTCTCTACGCTTGTGGCAACAAGAAAACCGCAGTTCGTTGTGCATGTACAGTGCATGCACTTTACAGTGAACTGCCGTTGGATATTAAACTGTGAACAGGTAAACGAAAGAAGTATTTTATATCGTCTTCCTTAAAAGAATTTATACGAATCATTTTCAAATAAACAAATGTTTTTTTTATGCAAAGTATATCCTATGTTTGTATGTGTATAAATTAATGTTTTGATAATTTAACATGTAACAAAAGCTTTTAATAGAGCTTTTCCTGTTAACATTATTCTGTTAGTTCAAAGAATAACAGTGTCCGTGCGACGCAGCTTAGAGTAACGGAACGGCTTGATTGTCTCCAATAAGTAAACAAATAAATATTTCTTTATTTGAATTCACCACATTGGATATGAGTGAGTACTGGCGTACAAAGAAACGTATCAAAATGTAATATTTGCAAAACCATCAATGTACACAACTACATACATACTTTCCTGGATAACAATCGAACAAATCTCAACTCACCTGGCAAATTGACATCCTTGCCAACCTCAAACCAAATGGGTGTTATGTCGCTACGCTTTTGACCGCTCACGTTGTTTCGCAACCATAGCACAGGCCTACGTGAAACAGCCGCAATAAGACGCTTGACTGTCTCGATTGGCAGCTTGGCGGTGTTGGTGAAGGTAAAGGAAACAGGCGGAGGCGGTGAGGCTGATGATGATGACGCATGATATGCCAGATCCAAACTGCTGCTCATGATGTTTAGTTTTAAGGTCCGAATCGCGCAGCTCAAGCGCTACACCAAGACTAAAACAGATCAACAGAGAAAGAGAAACAGAAACTACGGGCACGCCAGGCCGACCACGACACCGACACTGCTGTACGGGCAACGACGACGGCAAAGCAACCAGTTTACGTGCCTTTTGGCTGCGGCTTCTCAGCAAGACGAAGGCAAGGCGAAGGCGCAAAGAAAAGCGGCTGATCGAACGAACGAACAGAGAAGATAGATTGATAGGGGAACGAAAGAGAGAGACAAAATAAATGGAACAGACAGAGTAAGAGAGAACGGACGAGTTCGCAAAGGCAGGGCCACCGCAGACAGGCTTTGCGATGGAAGAACACACCGGCCGACCGTCTTCACAAACCGGCAACGACGTCGAGGCGACTGCTATCCGGATGTAAAGCTTCCGCTGGCATCGTGGGCTGGTGGCAATCGCTGTCTCGTGTTCACTTTACGGTTGTTAACTCTGGTTTCTGCGGTTTCGGCCCGTAACGAATCACATGTGCGCTGCTTCAAAATTTCCGCTCCACCTGAGTATATGTTTGTACGTAATTGCAATTAACGGTTAGGCAACTTTTGTTAAAATAGAAACTGGCGAAATTAAAAATGTACTGCTTTATTAAAGGATTCTAGCTTGTCAGGCTCCACCAAAAATTAACGTACATTTACTTACATTTATGCGTATGTGTGTGTGTGTGTGTGGGTAAATATGCTGTGTACCAAGAACGGTAGCGTGCCTGTTGCGCTTTGTTTATTTTTAACAAAACTGGATTTTTCACTACGGTCGGCTGGCTGGACCACAGCTGAACGTAAAATGTTCACACTACGCCAGTGAAGCTTGCGGAAAAAGAGAGTAGGAGATATACGTACACATGCATTCACACAAATGCCTACATACCAGCGTACGTGCATACTAGTACAATCACAATTACACCACCAGCAATACCGAAGCCCCAAAGCTGAAAACTTCGTTTTGCACGATTGCTCGATCGCCGTTTTGCCTGGGCGTCTCTACTACTGCTATCTTCATTAAGTTCTCTATGCTCGTGTATGTATGCTTCTTCTTTTTCGCCTGTATATCCGTATATGTATGTGTATGTTTAAATGTGTGTTTTGCTGCGAAAATGCAAGCAAAGTAAATACGAGAATTGGCTACTTGTCTGGCTCTGGTGGTTATTTTATATGGTAAATGGAAACGCAATATGTGTCTCAGCGATTGTTGCTACATGTTGCAGGGCTGTGACATTTGATCCTTTGAAGTAAAACGATGAAAAAAACTAAGCTTTGTTTATACTAAGAAAACTTCATACACCTCCCTAACTTGTTTACAAGCAAAAGGATTTAGATCAACAAGCAAGAACTGTGAGCTTTTACTTACAAACTATTCGCGTCTTGAAAGCTTTCAATTTGGCGTACGTCTAAATAACAGAAAACCGGAAGCTTTTTGGAATTCTTTTCACAAACTTTTATATTTACTTATACACGCTTAAACATAGACACAACAGATATCTAAATAAATACATCGAAATAGATTTAAGAATCTGGGTATTATGCATTATTTCATATTTTGTATACTACACATATTGTATTTAAATATATATTTTTAATAAATGTTGACGTTTTCAACTCAACACGAAGCCATGGCAATTTTCAGCAGCCATCGTTGAGTCGAAAGCGCCTGCGCATTTGGCTCAATATGCTGCGCCGATGCCCGTGATGCAAGTGCCAATGGCTTTGATAAAATTAGGTTCTCCCAAAATGCTTAGATTTAGCTTAAGTTATCTACTGTGTTTTCATTATCTTCGTTGTCTTCCTCAAGACTACAGGAAGCTTCACGTTTGCGACTAGTAACCGAAATCGCTCCAGTATTGCTGCCAGTCATAATCGAGTAGTTCTTCGTTGCTTGCTTTTTTGTAGATGGTAAAGTTTCTTTATCCAACGTAAGATCATTGCCATTACTATAACCATTACTGCTGCTGCAACTGCTTGTGTGCGATGAGCACTCCCCATTTCCATTCCCATTCCCATTCCCATTTCCATTTCCATTTCCATTTCCGCTACCATTACCAGCTCGGTCGCCACCTTCATTAATAAAAACATCCATGTGATCAATTGTATCATTAAGGGCAAAGCTTTGATCACGCCGTTCGCTCTTCTTCCATAGGTAATAAAACTGTACAAGCTCGCGCATGGTCCTTGTGCGCACCTGAAAGGATCCCCATACGTTCATTTTAGTCGCTGTCTGCATTGGGCGGCGTCATGACCTTTACCTGATTTTGTCGTATCTGATAAAAGTCTTTGCCAAATTTGTGTATGCCCTCCTCAAACTTCTGGCATTCCTCCTCTGACCAGCTGCTCATCGTATCACTAAGGGGAAGTACATTTAAACGCTTACGTCGCAATGCCTCCTTAAAATCGTATCCGCACTGCACTAGTAAATGCAAAGCCTGCTCATTATCCTTTACAACGGACTCTGCATCCGAATGAATGTGGACTACCGGCGGAGCAGGTGGTGGAGCTGCAATTGTTGTTTCTGCTACCGCCGGTACGTTTTCCTCAGTTTCATCACGTTCTATGTTTTCAGTGGTCACCCCTTCTTCCGTTGTTGCGATCAAAGAACGTGTTTCTTGAATTTTTGCCAAGTATTCCTCTACTTCGCGTTCAGTGACTTGACTTGGCTCCCAAATAAGTTTATCTTCATTTTCATAGGGTAATATGTCTCCGTATTGTGATAGTCCTTCAGGAATATCTGCTTGATAATCGGGTCCAACCATTATTATTTTTCTTGCGTCATCTGAATCGGTATCGGTATCTTCCTCCTCTTCGACTTCACCTCCCTCAAAAAGCGCTTCCAGTGGCGTAACTATAAAAGAACAATTTTTTTAATTCTATTTTTATTTATACGGATTTACTTACAACTACTATTATCTTCAGAAGCTTCAGTAGTAGACTGTGCTTGTGAGCCAAATTCCCCATCTGGATACAAGTCCAACAAATGAGAGCGATGTGGCTTTTTAGTAATTTCCAATGGTAGAGCAATTGGCGTTTCAGCGTCACTTATTTTGCTTTCGTAGGACTCAGCTATATGAGACGAGACTTCCTTTTGTGGAATTGTATCTATTTCTGCACCCTCACTCTCAAAGCAGTTTTCAGATATAACGCTACCAGTCTCTTTGTTAGAAGTTGACGGTGCATTAGTTATTTCAGCTTCCTGATAGTTTCGTTTGGTTGCACGTCTGCGTCTGGAACTGCTACTTGATGTTTTCAAGTTGTTAGGCTCCGACGAAAAGGGCGCCAAATTATTTGTCATGTTGCTATACTTTGCAAGCAATTCTTCAATAGGCATTTCACTTTCCTCCCGGAGGGTGGCTATTTCGTCATCTGGATTGTGTGCTTCTAGATCGGCAAGCGCCTCTTCTTCGTTCAATGTAGCCTCATCGTCAAAGTCGTTTACCATCATTTCTATAGTTGGCTCAAATGTGGTATCTCCCAAGGATGGTGTGGGTGACATTGGAAGTGGTTGCATGCTTCCACCATCGAGAATTGTTCCAGGCGATTTACGACGCTCCCTTTTCGTGGGCGTTATTGTTAGTTCGCGTCCCGCCATTACAATTTGGCAGTTTGTTTGCGTTTAGATTGCCAAGGAATGCACTGTTGTTTCTATATGTAACAATCGCCAATAGCGAGTAAGATATCGAGTAGTTTTAAGCAGCTGAAAAATATCGTCGACAAATATCGGAGCAAATGAACTAGATCTAAGAAAAATACTATCGGAAAGATCATGTACCATAAATGGTCTGGCTTGGTTTGATTATTATGCCAATATTTTACCAATAAGATATTTATATTTAAAGTTAACTAATATTTTAAATATAATTAAATTTTGTCTTAAGTTGAATAAAGCAAAATATTTATCGATACTAAAATGTTTCATTGTTTTTGGTTTAAATTTTTAGATTCAAATATGTCTACAATTTAAATCCATTATATTAATTTTTCGGCGGCTTTAGTCAAACTTAATTTATGTATTTCTTTTCAAATTGAAATAAAAGAGTACAACAGGCTCTTACTTATTTTAAATAAAGACAGTACATCGTTAATAATACCTCGCTGCTAATAACATTTTAACAAAATGTTAAAATTTTGTTGTATGAACTCATACTTATAATAATAAAAACTTATCGGTATTTTCATTTATTTGTTTAGACAGATCACACGTAAAATATTCAAACATTTAGTATTTTTCGTTCAATCCATTTGGTTTACTTTCAACCACACAAGCGTGGATATGTGGGAGACACAACACACAAATTCAATTAAATCGTCTCGCAGTTTTATTCTCTCTTTCAATCGAGTCGGACGCGGTTAACGCAAGTAAGAAATCGCAGCGCAAAGAGAACATCCATTTTAGTCGCACGCATGTTGCGATTATAAAATAAATATATACATATACCAAAATACTTCCAAATTATTGTACAAAATTTGAAATTAATTTAACGCGAAAGAATAACTAACTATTCCTGCCCGAAAGTAACACGTAAACTTCCAGAATACCACTGCTTTTTACCTGTTAATGAAGTGCAAGATTTAAAATTTTCCTTCTTTATACACGTACTACGCGTTTTATTGTGAATAAATAGTTTAAATGAAGTTATAACGTGTTCAAAGGATTTGAATATCAAATAAGCAAACATGCTCGAATCACCGCAATATATTGAAAACAGTGATTGTTACGATGGCAGCCGGGTTTTCACCTGGTTGGCCGACATGGTGGGATTGTCTGTTGATTTGGTAAGTTGTGTTCTTTGCTATTAGAATATATAAAATATGTATAAAAGCATAGATTTACACAAATAAATTTTCTTATTGAGCTCCTTGCTTTTAAGTGCTGTTCTGCAGGATTGTCTCATGCAATGTGAATGCGTGTATGTGTGTTTGTGTGAGCAATGAATTGTGAAGGCTGAACGCCGGTTGTATATGTATTACTGTAAGGTTAGTCACCACACCCTTCCCCTGCTTCTTAAAAAAGGCGCAACATGTCAATGCAAAAATTTGTTCTGGTTTATTCGCAACTAATCGAATTTGAGGGGTTAAAAGTGAAACTAAACTTATACTTAGTTAAAAATTCTATTTTTTTAATATTAATAATTTTCATATTTTCATATGAGTACCGACACGAACCGTTTTATTTCGTTGTTTACTTTTAACTCTAATTTAGCGCATTCCATTTTGCGAAATTGTCATTAACCTTTACGTACATCTTGTGAAATCATGCATAAAATTGTTTTTTTTTTTATTATTATTTTTGCAAATATTTTCCATTTAGAAGTAAATATTTATTATATATCGATTGTCGCCATGAGTAATTTTAGCATGATTTAATGAGTCTTAGTAATAAAAAAAAAAGAGTAACTGACAATACACCGTTACATTCCTGTTTATTACTGTAAACGTAAGAGAAATAGGGCTAGACGGCGATGGGCTGTGAAATACAAAGCTTTTACTAATAAAACCGGCATTAGAAACGACCTCAAAACTGTTTTAAGTAGTTGTTATCTTGTTGAAAACAGCTATGAGTACTTATACTGCATATTGACAACTGATTTAATAATAACAAAAAATAACGAAATTTCAAATTGCCAGCATTAAATTCAGTTTTGTTTTGATGATCTAATCCTCATGTCGTCAGCCTGGGCAATGCAAAGTGTGAGACATAACAGAAATTTGTTAATGTACATGCACACACACATTTGCACACGTCCAGTGTCGTGGTTTTTTGAGCTTTGTTTTTATATTTTACTTTTTCTCTTGTATTCTGAGAAAAATTTAAATTTTAAACGTCGTCGTTTGTTTGTAAACAAAAAATCTTAGCAACAACAGCTGTTCAAGTCACGGTGACTCAGACATTTACTAGTAGACGACGGAGCGCATATAACCGCATTGTCTCAACTTCTTGTCCATTCCGCTTTATACAGTTAATCGTATCTCTTACAATTTCGACTATTTTTGTATTACGTGTGACACATTTCAATTTGCAAGAAGGTCGTCGTGTTTATTGTTTTGTGTGTGTGTGTGTGGGTGGAGTGGCGTGTTTGGTATCTCTTATTAAAACGTACGGTGTGATGTGATGTGGTGTGTTGTAATTGTGCTCCCAGTGGTGGCTTATCTTTAGCACCGAATATTTCATACGTTTTATTGTGTACATTAACAGGAAGGCCAATTGCAAACACGCAAACTAGCACGTTTATAAGTATTCATTCCCAAAAGTTGAGAAGTCGTCTAAGTATCGATATTAATAGTAGTAATTAACTGGCAAACAGCAGTCAGTAATTAACAGGCCATTCGCGCCCCCCTAACCCCATCTACCCTTACGCTTCATTAAGCTGCCTTTTGACTTGTTTTTTGTGTTTTGTTTTATTAAGAATTTGACATTTTTAGCTTTATTTTCTAATAAATGCGCCGTAGTCCAATACAAACCAAGTGCGCAGCAACAGTGTTCTTTCAAAGAGCGTGAACCAGTTCTCCACAACAGAAAACGTAGGGCAAAACAAAAAGCAGCTGTAAAAGTGGTTCGATGTGCGTACCAACCAGTTGCGCCCACAACAGAACTTAAGAGCGTAGCGAAGGCGAGAGTGAGAGAGAGACGGAGAGAAAACAGAGCTCGCGTTTAAAATATATTATATAATTAACTGCTCTCTCTCTCTCTCTCGCCCCCACTCTCTTTTGGCAATTTCTTTAGTATTAAATACCCATAAATAATATCCATATAAATGAATATTCCTATGACCTTCATGTTTGAACGTTTGCTATTACCTAAATGTTTTATTTTCAACGCTGCGCTTGCTCTCTGTTTGCCTTGCCGGCTGCCAAACACCAGCTGTTGCTGCCAAGTGGCGCCACTTTATATATATTTTTTATTGCTAGCTGAACTTTTTTTTTATATAGCCAACATATAAAGCCTTAAACTTTAATATGAACTTTGAACATCCTCGGCCTAAATAGAACAAATAATAGAATTAATGAATTAAACTAAATGCTCTCTTTACTATCTCAATTGAAGTTCAAGGTTATTTATCACTTATACAACATTAAATGGAATATTCATATTTAATGTAACACCTGAATGGTGTTTGTTGGGATACTCGATATTAAAAATAATTTTTTTTATTTATTTTTCTACAAGTGCATCAACTTGTCGGCGAGGGCATTAATGTTTAATTTTTTTTTTTTTTTTTATCACGCGTGCTCACAGAATTTGTGTTTGTTTCTGTTTTGTATGTTGTGTTTATTTATTTATAGTCATCACGCCACTTTTTGGTACGCATTTTTTTTGGACGATCCTCTTGCAAATTTAATTAAATAATTCACGGTTTTTTTTTTTATTATTTTACTTTCCTTTTTTCGTTTAATATGCAACAACAACAAATTGCTGAACGTTTGATTTATGTATTTGTTTATCAGTTGGTAGATAAAATTTTTATACCCATTGAATGCAACAATTGAAGAGATTAACGTTAGATTGCGAGTGGCAGCATTTCAAGTGACTTAAGCCCCTCCACCTCAAGGCGGCGAACAAAGGAAAGCGAAAACTAGAAGAAAGGGTATAACCAGCAACAAATTGCTGAATGCGTCATCCATCCATCCGTTCATCCATCCATTCCGTTCCATCCATTGTTGTGGGATATGCGATGCTTCATATGCGATTGGTGTTCATTGTGTCTGTCTGCCATTGTATGAAGTATGACCTATCTTGTATCTGGAAAATTGTAGACAATGCACAAAGGCGCTACATGCACGACGCTTATCCTTTCAAGTGTGTGCCATGTGCAATGGAGGAAGTCCTGTTGAGCATTTTAAATGATTTTTATATAAATCAACATCCCATCGGTCTTTAATAGTCCACAAATCTGTGATTCTTTGGAATTCTTATTAATTGAATGGGCACAAAATGTTTCGAATTCGATTCTTGTATTCAGTATATTTTTGATTCAATTTGGATTCTTGTATTCAGTATATTTTGCACTCAATGTGAATTCTTGTATTCAGTATATTTTGTATTCAATTTGGATTCCTGTATTCAGTATATTTTGTATTCAATTTTGATTCCTGTATTCAGTATATTTTGTATTCAATTTGGATTCCTGTATTCAGTATGTTTTGTATTCAATTTGGATTCCTGTATTCAGTATATTTTGTATTAAATTTGGATTCCTGTATTCAGTATATTTTGTATTCAATTTGGATTCCTGTATTCAGTATATTTTGTATTCAATTTGTATTCCTGTATTCAGTATATTTTTCATTCAATTGGATTCCTGTATTCAGTATATTTTGTATTCAATTTGGATTCCTGTATTCAATATATTTTGCGTTCAGTTGCGAATCTTGTATTCAGTAAACTTTGCATTAAATTTGGATTCTTGTATTCAGTATATTTTTTATATTCACTTTTTAATCATGTATTCAGTTTTTCTCTTATTATTCTGTTATTTTAAGTTATGCACATACGTCACATGCTTGAGTCCCAGCTGTGTACTGTGTGTCTCCTGACCCGTGGGCATATGCCCAATTTAACAATATTACCTTGGACTCATAATGGGACCTGTTTGGAGGGCTTAAAACCAGGAATGGGCCACAAGTGATGTAACCCTTGTAACCAAGGCCTTAACGTGGCTCAAACAGCAGGCAGCAGAGACTTCCTTCCTTCTGTTTGACTCTTGAGCACACAAAATTTCAGATTGCCCTTCATTTTGCGTATTTTAAATTCAGATGTTTCCCTACAAGCGGTTTTCCAATTTAAAAAAAATATAATTAGTTTTTTTTTTTTTTTTGTCTTTCTTATAAAGTGAATTTTCATAATAAGAAACGTTTTCCCAACGAAAATTCTTTAAAGTGAGTTTTTTTGTATGAAGAAAAAAGACAAGAAACACGATTTTCCATTCGCTTGGCTTGGACTTTACTAGATTTTTTTTTTTACCGTTGGTCTCTTCGTAAAACTGGTTAGACGAGATTTCGTAAGTATTGCGATAGAAGATTTTACAATATTGAAAAATTGTACAATTCCATTGCGACGAGATCCGAACAGAACTTTTGAAATATATCTATATATACATCTATATATATAGTATATAGATCTATAGAGGATTTTGTGTGAGGTTCGTTACGAGCGCCTGGAATATCACTTATCTTTATGAGGCATTAATCAGACCCCCCCCATTGTGAAATGATTATTTATTTTTGGCATAAACCGCAATCTAAATTGAAGAGTTCCTTTTCTGGAAGAATGGAGCAAGACTTTATATTCATGTGCTCGAGTAGCAATTGAAATGGTGGTGGTGGTCATTCACAAAGATTCCATGAACTCCGTTGCTGGGTTTTTTTTTGTTGCTTTTTTATTATTATTAGATAAAGGTGAGGAATACGTCCGTGTAAATATTTAACAATTGAGTAGTGAGCGAGTGTTACATTATTGTTATTAATGTATTGTAAAAGTACGGGAAGTATGTATCTTACGGCATACGTACGTACGGCCGGAATAGTCCAATTAGTCAAATTACCTGACCTGAGGCGGTAGATGTTTTGGTTGTTGGGTTTACGTTTACGAGGAAAACACTCGAGGTGTACGAAGATGACTGTGGACCATGTGTGCATTGTAAGGTATAAAAGACATCGCATGTGGTGCAGTTGGCAGCAATTAGTTAGAGAAAGCGGTAAAGTAACCAGTTGGTAAAACAGTTAGTTATCCTTTCGAACGACACCAAGGATCTTAAAATGAAGCAACGTAAGTGATCGAAGGGGAGGGGAGATGTTAATCGGGAACGAAAAAAAAATTATATATATCCTTTTTAGTTCAATTTCTTTTTGTGGCCTTTGTGGCTGTGGCTGTTTTCGTTTCCGATTGTGAAACATCCCCACCACCATGTATAACAACAACATGTGCACCACCGCCTCCGCCACCACCACCACCATGCGTTACGACTACATGTGCACCACCGCCCCGACCAACCACTCCACCATGTCCCAATGCAAAGCCACCAACCACCACTCCACCATGTCCCAATGCAAAGCCACCAACCACCACTCCACCATGTCCCCATGCAAATCCACCAACAACTCCACCATGTCCCCATGCAAAACCGCCAACCACTACACCATGCGTCGAACCACAAACGACAACAACATGCAAGCCACCAAGCAAGGATGACAAGCCTGGAGGTAAAGATGATCCCAAGGATCCAGAGGAAGAAAAGGATGCAGGAGAAGATGGTAAGGAAGATGCACGTCGTCGCAACATAAGCACATCCAACCGGGATTGCCGCTCCAGACGCGATGGCGTTTTCATGCAGGACGCTAAGCACTGCCGGCGCTACTACGAGTGCCGCAATGGCGTTCGGGTATCACGCAAGTGCAGGTCGGGCAACTGGTTTGATGTAAAGGCAGGAATGTGTCGCCGTCGCAACCTTGTCAATAACTGTTTCGCTCGACGTAATTAAATCGCAGCCCAGCCTGCATCCAATAGAAGCAATGGCTTTTCCTTTTAATCGCAACTTGCAAAAATTGTAATCAATTAAATTAAAAAGCATCTTAAATTCAAACTATGCAATGTTTCTAATTACCAACATAACTTAGTTTCCCACATAGTGTATATATGTCTCTTTCTAGCACATGCGATTGTGTACTAATTGGCAACATAGCCTAGTTTTCCATATGGTTTATCTGTCCCTTTCTACCACATTTTTACTTCTCCCAAAAACTGAACGATTATTTCAAAGCTCTTGAACTCACCTCAATTTTTTTTTATCATTTCTTTGTTATATTTTTTTTATTTTTATTTATTGCTATGCCAGGGCGATAAGAAAGAATTTCCCCCTTTGGATTTTTATCAAAATTGCAAAGTATTTATACTTTAATTAAGTGCTGGAAAAAACAGAGAGAAAGATAGAGAGCGAGATTAAAAATAAGTAAATGTTTTATTTCGCATTCATTACAATTGTGTCACTTTGTTGTAGAACAGGCAGGGTGATAACCTATTTAAACATAATTTTCAATAATATGGTGACTTTTATATTTTCCGTGCATTCACCGTTTTAATTTGTTTAATTATCAGCCCGAAGGCTGATAAGAGGCTTCAATACATCAGCCGCTGTAAGCTCAGTGGGAGCATCTTTAAGAATGGAAATGTCATGATAATGAATAATCGCGAGAGACTCCCGATTGTTGTGTGTTCCCTTAGCTGCCGGGGCCTTTTCTTATCACAAAAAGAGTGAATATATATATATATATATATATATATAAATATATATTTATATATAATTATAGAATTATTTCAATGTTAATATGTACAGTGGTGGGAGCGTCCGATATAAGTTGATCGTCTGATTAATTTGCTCTTTAGACCGTCACGCCATGATAGCACATCGAAAAGATAGCTTTGTTTGATGACTTTTAAAAATTATAAGAAACAAAAAACTTTTAGAAAAAAAATAATAATTTCATCAAGAGGTTGCCATTTTTCAATTGCAAAGAATTAGAACTAATAGAGATCATAAATTAGCAATTTGAAGGCAGATGGCGGGAGTCCAATTCGATGAACACTATTGTTGTACAAATTTGAAACACGTGCAAAAAACTATATATATGTATATATTATATTTAGTTTAAAGAGTTCACCGTCAAATCAATTTAAGCCAGAAGTCGATCTTCCCCATTTCCATAGAGTGTCAAACGATGGCCAAGGCCAGGCTATGGCAGTTGTGACTACTGTACATTGATCAGAACGCGCGATGTTGATTTGTGATCATGATCAAGAGCAATGCACGTCTATTGCACTTTTCTACAATATATAATATAGATATATATATATAGATATGCATACCTGATGCATCTGTATATGATGCACATAGCTATAATTATTCTCATATGTCATAAGTCAGCTCGAAGTGAACTTGGGTTCGAGAACAAGTCAGGGCGCCACAAAATGCGGTTTTACGTGGTTTCCTATAATTTATACAATATTTAATAATAATTGCAATTGATTAAATTGATTAAATTGTATTATTAATATAAATTCTGCTTTGTAATTGTTTTTGTTAGTAATACTTTGTTAATACGTTTCAATTATTTATTTATTTTGAATAATTTTATTGATTCAACTCTCTTCCAGGTTAATTTCTTAATATGTCAATTTTCGGCATTGTTTTTGGCCTCACTCTTCCGTTCGGTTCTTCATCCCTCGAAGGTGTCCTGTGAGGTGCGTCACATGTTTGCACTTTCAATTGGTCTTTTCGTTGGATACTTTTGTTTCGGTCAACAGGCTATACACATTGCAGGATTGCCGGCAATATGTTACATTGTTATACGAACACAGGATCCGCGCATTGTGCAAAGGTAGTAAATAAATGGATTATAATTAATTATAAAACAATTGCTTAACGAAATGTAAATAATAATTATTTCATATCTTTAATACACAGAACTGTCATGCTGGTCGCCATGGGTTACTTACTTTGCGTCCATTTGATGCGTCAGTTTTATGATTACGGCTCGTATGCCCTGGATATAACAGGTCCTTTAATGATTATTACCCAAAAGGTTACTAGTCTGGCATTTAGCATACACGATGGATTTGTACGAAAGGATGAGGTATATTTGATAAGACATATATTCACTTAATTTCATTAGTGGCTAATTTCATTTGTTCTTACTCATTTCAGGACATGACAAAGGCACAACAATATCACGCCATTAGAAAGATGCCCTCAGCACTCGAATACTTTTCGTATGTGTGGCATTTTCAAAGTATTATGGCTGGCCCTCTTGTCTTTTACAAGGACTACATTGAATTCGTGGAGGGTTACAATTTGCTGAAGCGCCCAACGACCAATGTAAGTGAACTGCAGTCCTTCGGTAGAGGGAGGCCAAGAAAATGCGAGTTTACTAACTGATTATGTGGTCACCTGCATAATAACCACTGCAGTGATTTAATTACCTACGCTGCATCACACTGACCGATTCCTACAAAACAAATTCAAATGAATCCTGTCCCTGAGGCAGGGGCATAAAATACTTTTTCTCTTTGTAGTGATTCTATAAGTTCATATATAGTGTCTCCCCCACCCATGCACGCCACTGCGCCAACTACTGGCCCAGACGGGTACATGGGGAGGAGAGCGTTATTACAGAGAATGTGTGTAAAAGCCCTGCTCGACGCTGCTGACCTCACCGACTGTGCCCCAGCTACTTGTGTACCGTCTCCACTGTCTGACTCATCAATTTCCATTTACAGCCCACCTTTTCATATATTCCATTAAAGTGATTCTCAACTTTGGTCCTCTATTTTGCTTTTCAGGCTAATTTAGACAATGGCAAAACGGAATTGGTTTTGGAACCATCGCCAACAAAAACGGTGATACGTAAAGTCCTTGGCAGTCTGGTGTGTGCATTCATATTTATGAAGTTTGTGAAAATATATCCTGTAAAGAATATGAAAGACGACGGCTTTGTCAACGATACAAGCATACCCTACAAATTCTGGTATGCCATGATGGCAACCACCTGCATACGCTTTAAGTATTATCATGCATGGCTTCTGGCCGATGCTATATGCAATAACTCTGGTCTGGGTTTCACCGGGTATGATAAGGATGGCAATGCCAAATGGGATCTTATATCCAACATTAATGTGTTGTCATTTGAGGTGAGTGCAAATTAATTACTTGAAATCTAATATATTTCATATATCTAATCTATTTTTTTTCTTTTTTATTTAGTTTGCTTCCAATATGCGCGATGCCATCAATAATTGGAACGTCGGTACAAACCGTTGGCTCCGGACTCTTGTCTATGAGCGTGTACCCAAGAAGTATGGCACACTGTTGACATTCGCATTGAGCGCAGTTTGGCATGGCTTCTATCCTGGTTATTATTTAACGTTTGCCACCGGTGCTGTTATGGTTACAGCTGGCCGTTCGGCGCGTCGTATGTTCCGGCATCGTTTCCAAAGCACACAGGTTACGCGCATGTTCTACGATATAGTTACCTGTATCACCACACGTATTGTGATGGGCTACGCAACATTCCCATTTGTTCTGCTTGAATTTATGGTAAATTAAATCTCACAGATAGCAACTTAATTAATACTTAATTTATATTCTTTTTGTATTACAGGGCAGCATAAATTTGTACCTGAAATTTTATTTGTGCCTTCATCTTATTTCACTAGTGACCATATTTATTTTACCAAAATTCATACGTGGCGAGCAGAGCTCAAAACGATCAGCAAGGATTTCCGGCGGGCAGGATGTTGTCGCTGTTAATGAAAACAAAGAGAATGCCTCCGTTGTTGGTGCTTCTGATGAAACGGTGGCTATGATAACGACCGATGATCTCAAAGTGGAAGACGAGGAGCAGGCAATGGAGCTCGATAAGCGAAATGACACAATACTACATCCACGTCTATCGCAGCAACAGAGTCAACAACAAAATAACGTGATACTGCAACCACGGCCACAGCAGCAACAAAGTCCAAGACCACTTAAGCAACAGCAACCTCAGCATGTCCAACCGACCTGTGCACGAGATGCAGTCAGTGTGCCTCACGATCAGTGCGAGATGGATCAGTTATCCAGCAAGCTTAAAGAGAAGATTGAAGCGGAAACCAAAAATATTGAGGAGTTTATTGATAAGACTGTTACCGAGACTGTCAGTGGCATTGTTGAGTTTAAGAACGATCTGATGCGTGACCTTGAGTTTCCCAAGCTTAAGTTGGCAGCCGGCACCGTCAGTAGTGGTGCCGCTAATTTGGTGGATGCCGCCGCTGCTGGGCTACGCAAACGCAACATATCTTCTATACATGACAG
The DNA here is from genome assembly GCA_035044505.1 of Zaprionus lineosus. Lineage (NCBI taxonomy): Eukaryota > Metazoa > Arthropoda > Insecta > Diptera > Drosophilidae > Zaprionus > Zaprionus lineosus. The sequence goes on along the minus strand of JAWNNX010000656.1, from coordinate 673,963 downwards.
CAACGAGCCTGTGCAGGAAAATGGCCAAGAGGAAAACAGCTCTGCTTTTCTTAAAAAGGAAATCGATGTGATTAATGCAGTGGTCCAACAGGCAAATGTCTTGCCTGCTGTTCTAAGCAATGGCCATGCCAAGTAGAACATTGCAATTGAAATTTAAACACTCACACACACACACACACACACCCACACAAACACAAACACAAACACAAACACACCCACACACAGCAGACACTCATCCAAGAAATGCACAAAGGGAATAACTCAAATGAAACAATATACGCACATACGGATATATAACAATATATTTAATATAATTTCGACTTTATATTTTAAATCATAGAGTTTTAAAAATGAATTAAAATTGAAGTTTACAAATAAACGAAAGCCAAAACAAACAACAATAAAAATATATAGCTACATAGGTGAAACAGCAATGGTCAATATAAAAGATTAGACAGAATAATATGCATATGCATATTATATATACATATAATATATATATATAATATATATATATATATATAAGCATGTATTTTGTAAAATTGTTGTTAAATGTATGTTAACATTACGTTGTTGGTGTTTCGTTGGACACGCGCGACAAGTAATAATCTTATCTATCTGTGTGTTTGTGTCTAAGAATTCTTCCAGTTTATACAATTTGTTTAAATGTTTTCCATATAGTCTATGTATGTAAATGTATAAAAATGTATGTAAATTGCAAAAGCAGCTTATTTTCAACAAATTTTCCTAAAAACAAAAAAAAGGAAAAATAAAAAATGAAAAATGAAAAATGAAAAATGAACAAATGAACAAATAATATCACACATAACAACACAACCAAAAACTCAACTTTAGACTGAACCAATTGAAAATTAAAAAATGAAAGTAATCAAATGATAAACGTGTAGATCAAGTTAGTTAGTAAGAGAGCTTTATATTAAAATCGGTTTGATATTAAAAACTGTTTTCCAATCGTCCTTGGCTGCCTGTGTGCGGTCGTGGGGTGAATCAACCTCTAATGATCCTTGTACTCCAATTGTCTTATGTGGGCAATGATATTTGTATGAATATATAATTCTATCCATTTAATTCCTTTTTGTTTTTTGTAGCTTTTAAGCATATTTTACTCAAGACAAAAAGCACAAGTTGTTTGAAACAAACTGCAAGGAATACACACGCGTTTATATATGCATATGTATATTTTTTATTTTTATAAGAAAACTGAAAAATCTGCACACCCAAAAAAACACGTAAATACACCAACAAAACAATAACAAATCGAAATGCACATTTCTTATCAATCATTTATGTTCCTTCGCCTGTGAATACCCACATGACAGGGATATGAGACATGCACAAACTATGAAAACATTTTATGTATAAACAAATATGTACATATTTATTTTGCCCATGAGTCAAAAATAATAAACCTGTTTAAAACAAAAACAAACATTTAAAAAATGTATACATTTCTAATAATAAACTTTAATTTTATTTAGAAGATAAATCATTAAATTCTAGAGTCTTAGTGATCATGTAAAAGCCGTTGGTTTCTTGTGTGGAATTAAGAACACACAAATGCACCGAACTGCACAGAGCGGTACCAAAATCAAAGTCACCAAATCGCTTAAGAATTTCACGTGCATCGAAGGAGTTTTGCTGACTCTTATTGTTTTGGGTCTTCCTGTGACGGCTGTTGAGCACCGTCATATGCAGCTTGATATTATCACGTGTAATATTGTCGGTGGCGGATAAGCCAGTGCTTTTAAAATGATTAAGGCATTTATCAGCAAACTCTTGAAGCTCTTGGGATTCTATACAAGCGTAGACAATTCGGGTAGAGCTTGGATCATCGTTCATTATTTCTAGACCTTTCACTTTTATTTCAAATGGTGTTTTTAAGTCGACCAAGAACTTGCGACATAGGTCCAACTCGCTAACGGCCTTCTTGCGTTCTTTATCATCCAGAAGCAAAAGAACATTTATGGTAACATGAATTTTATGTTCCGATGTAAACAGCTCAGAGTCTATACCAGGTAGTTGTGCATCCAAAATGCTTTGCTATAGATTTTTGCTTGTTAACATTGGTTTTATACAATAGATCAGTTTACCTTTAGCTTCAAGAAACGATTCTGTACATCGCCAAAGTTAAGAGGAGCAGCTAAAAAATGTGTTGGTCGCATGCGATTGCGAAGCGAGTCCGTGAGGAGATGAATCTTCCGTACAGCAGAACAAATATTTTTTCGTTCTTTAGAACTGATTGTTAAATCATCAGAAACTTCATTCTGACGTGGCACGTAGATATCCGTCTGTGTCTCGCTTTCAATACGACGTTTTGTGCTGCCTTTAAAGCCAATGAGGCCACCGTAAAAGCACCTGTAACACACAGCAATTATTTTAAAAATTAAATCATGCAGAATTTAAGACAACGCACTTGGGCACGGATAACGCTAGTTTAAAGCCCCCATTGGAGCCTTCGATTATATTTAGCTGAGTGTTGTCCTCCTCAATATCGTCATCATCGTAAAGGTCTATTAAAATTACATTGTTTTTATTTTACTTATATGGATTTCATTATTTTGTACCTGGCTCCTCGTAGCCCTTTGTAACTGGCTGTTTGGAAGAATTCCATTTACTACCACCGAAGTCATCGTGTACTTGATTAACGCGATAGCGACGCCCATGGCTCATGTTTTGAATAGGAGGAGATAAGACCTCACGGCTCATATTTATTTTTTGTGTTTTCGTCTTTTTAGGGGAAAGCAGTAAACTTTATGAAATTTTACAAAAGTCCCATCTAAAATATACTCAATTCGATACTTTCATCGATACTTGTAGTATCGATAAAGTAGATTTCGCGATATCATCGCTCTATCATCGCATTAAATCGGTTCTAGTTCGCCTGTGGAACGCTTTTCAGCACGTGCAGTTTCTGAATTGCGGCATGTTTTAATGTTTTGGTTTTAAAGAAAATAACACTATGTCCGCGTTATTAACAGCTAACAAAAATTCAACTTCGACAGAACCACATAAATCGTGGAAAAAGATTAATGAAGAGCGGAAGGCGCTTAAGCGGCAGCGAAAGCAGGATAAAGTTTTGAAGGAGCTGAAAAAGGCGGAGGAAGCAGCAGCGGCGGAAAACGAAGCAATCAGTGGAAAATCGTTAGAAATTAAACAAAATCCATCCACAGTGAGTATTGCTGTGCCAGGATCCATATTGGAAAACGCACAGTCCGCTGAATTGCGATCCTACGTTGCTGGGCAAATAGCAAGAGCTGCGTGCATATTTCGCGTTAACGAGGTGATTATTTTTGATGATGTGGGAGTGGCAACGGCACGTGAAACAAAACGTAACTATGATCAAGATCCAGATGGCAAAGGAAGTGCAACAGTGCGGAGCAGTTCATTACAGCTGGCACGGATTCTTCAATATTTGGAGTGCCCACAGTATCTGAGAAAATACTTTTTCCCCTTGCACAAAGATCTGAAGTATTCAGGTCTACTTAATCCACTTGATACGCCACATCATCTTCGGCAGCAAAGCAAGTTTCGGTATCGTGAGGGTGTTGTAACCGATAAAAAAGCTAAGGATGGTCAAAGCTATGCAAACGTGGGTTTGCTGAACGATGTTCTTATCGACAAGGCCTTGGAACCAGGTGTACGTGTCACAGTCAAGATGGATGCACCAAGTGGTATACTGAATAAATTAAGCTTAATTTTCACTGTAACATAACTAATTATTTTCTTCTCAGAGGCAAGTAGAAAACAACGTGGAACTTTAGTCAGTCCTGACGAACCGCGTCGTGAAACTGGCGTTTATTGGGGCTACCAGGTGCGCATTGCTCATTCACTCTCCGAAATATTTACTAAGTCGCCATTTAAAGGCGGTTACGACGTGACGGTTGGGACCTCTGATCGGGGCACCAGCGTTCAAGAGGTTCCCAACAAATCCTGTCAGTACAATCATTTGCTTGTTGTATTTGGTGGCTTACAGGGATTGGAAGATGCGTTAGAAAATGACGAAAAACTGACTGTTAATGACCCTGAGCTGCTCTTTGATCACTATGTAAATGTGCTGCCCAAGCAGGGATCGCGAACAATTCGTACTGAAGAAGCGTTGCTTATAGCATTAGCTGCTTTACAGGAGAAACTTCAACCTCAACACACTGAGGTGGAGAGCGATTTGAGTGATCTACTTCCTCGCAGCGATGACACTGGCATCACAATGAGACGAGATGTGCTTGTAAGTAAGAAGAAGAAGAGAAAAATCGAAGATAATCAAGAAACAGAAACGACAAGTCAATCGATGGTGGTGCCAGAGCCCCCAAAACCAATTGCCATACCTTTGCATCCTAATCCTTTTAACGATCGTGCGCCAGAGAATAAGCGCAATGAGACGACGGCAGTTGAGGAGAGTTTTGAGGTGGTGCCCGCAACAAAAAATTCACTTACACCTGCAGTCCCTGTGACTAGCATAGGAAGTCACGATGATCTGAGTCGATTTGATTAAGTTCCAGCAATGAAATTGTATAGTTTTTACCAATTTATTGTTTTTACTATATTGTTAACTATATTTTAGTTATCGCTTCTTTCTCATCAACTTACAGTACATTGCAGTTTATGTTGTGTACCACCAGCTGTATCCCCGTGTGTTTATATATATGTATATATCTAGATATAATTATTCACACTTAGATTTTGTTCATAACGCTCTAATAACACTTTACTTATAAATCTATACAAAATTTGTAAAATGCCTTTTAACTGCCTTCTTTTGATTTTGTTCATGAGTTACTGAAAAAGTGAAATTCTTTAACTCGATTTTGTATTGAATGGATTCTATATATATATATATATATGTGTATATATGTATATGGCTTTTGGTAACTGATGAGAAGCAACAATAGGCATTATTCAGTCACTTGCGCTGTCAACAATACAATATATGAAATTTTTTTGAATAACAACGGTGCTTACTATATATAATACAGGTTTCCACACATTTGATACGTTTTACTTAACTTTTTATAAACTAAACAGTACAAAATATATAAATACATATGCTTATAAATATATATATATATATATATATATATATATATATATATATATATACATATACATATTTATATATATATGTATATAAATACCTACTAGAAATTACATATTTATGGCCTATGGTTGCGATGCGTTGCTATTTGTTTCCTTTGCTCTTTTAGTCACATTTATATACAATTTCTACGAAATGCTATTCCGGCGATCTTTAAAATCCTATATATAGTATGTTGCCACATTATCGCTGGTCAGTATTAGCTATGGAATGATTGAGTCCTGAAAACGCGTCTCTGGCAGGAAATCCTCATCCAACTCGATCCGCGTATCACTATGGTAGCCCAATAATGATTCGGTATCCTCCTCGAGATGGCGAATTGGATAGCTAAATCCATCTCCAAAGCTATGAGAATTTTGCAAATTAACAACAATCAAGAACAAAATTTAAAAACAAACAAAATTTATATAAATTCTTAGTTGATAATTGTAAACATTTTCTGTGTCTTGTGCTTCATTCGATGGTCATTGTTTCTGTGTTGGTTTCTATGTTTATATTTTTGGGTGTGAAAATGTGTGTTTTTGTGTATGTGAGAGTGTCTGTGTGTATGTGTGTGTGTGTGTGTCTACATGAAGTTGGTGCAGTGCAAGAAGCAATGGAAGTAGACCTTAGGATGGTATTGGCAAATTAAAAACAAACCTGAACATTTTGTATACACATACATTTATATATTTTCGTCCTTCAACGTTTTTTTGTTTTTTTTTTTTTTTAACTTCAAGAATACAAAAATTGTCATATCAAAATTAAAAACTAGAAATTTAGCCAAAAATAACGCAACTAACTACATAATTAAATTTAATAAAAGCATCCATAAAATGCCTTCATTTCAAAATTCATGTGGTTTTCCTTTAATAATGGGCTGTGCTTTAAGTTGGAACAAGATCCTTACTTATGCCTTTATATTTTGGTATTACAGCAAGTCATTTTTACATCTATTGCAATGAATCAAGTAATGAATGTGTGAATGTATTATTATTCTATATGTATATAGTATATGTATATGCATTTATGTATGTATTATCTGGTTGGTGGTTGGGTGGAGAGTTCTTAAAAGTATCTTAGTGTCTTCAAAAATGTTTTTTTTTTTTGTTTTTTTCTTTTTCAAATTTGATTATTACGTTACATACATACGCTTAAGGGTCACAGTTTACAATGTCTTATGCTTGGCATTAAGAGTTTTTTTTAAGAAAAAAATCGCTTTTGTTGTGTTTGTTTCCATATTTGATACTCTTATTGTAAATTGGTCATATGTATTGAACATTGAACATTCAAATGAAAGACAATTGATATTCACTGGTTGGGTTGTGGTTTGGTGCGTGGTGGTATGGCGGCTGGCTATTGGTGGTGATTAGATGTTATACATTTTAAATATACATTAGGCTTTTTGTTTCATTAAAACTTACGAGTAAATTAAATACACATTTACATATTAGCAACATTTCGCCCAAGCAGTGGCTTACACATCATTATTAAAGAACAACATATGGGGAACTTTCTATGGTCCTGGCCACAATTTCAATACAATTTTATACGATCTGGTTCTGGTTGGTAGCAATTGTGGGAGGAGCGCCGTTTGATATGGTTGCATTCTTGGTATTTGTCGCAAGCGGTACATGAGCACCATGATCGCCAATCATATCTACTACTATTGTTCCCTGCGTCGTTGGTTCAATATTAACAATGACTTGACTAGACGGAAGCTGTGCGAGACTTTTTTTCGGTTCCCCGTTTGCTAGCTCCGGATGAGGTTGATAATTATTTAAAGGTGTTGCGTCAATCAACTTATCGGTTGGTTGAACCTCTAACCTGTTGGTTGTGCTGGCTGTGGTATTGCTCATGGCATCGTAGCGGTAGGCTTCCATCTGCGATTTGCTTGTTGGATAGCTCAATCCATCACCCTTACTAATTGGTTATGTTTCCAATGATTTTTGTGAATAAGCAAAAGTTTTTGAATTGTTAACAAAAATTGAAACAATAAACAATTTATGTTTTTTTTTTTTTGGTTTGTGGTAATTGCAATTTTGTTTGTTTGTTTTGTTTTTTTTTTTTATATCAGTATTGAGTCTTTTTAGATCTTGCGCTCTATACAGTTTTTGATTAATTGATTTGATTTATAAAAAGTAAAGGACAAGTGATTTGTGTTTGTGTTTTGTTTGTAGTAAGCATTGGTTAGCAGCAGCTTTTAAAGATTAGTTACTCTCTAGTGATTCTCTTAAGATCTTAGAACTAGTTTTAAGAGCCACGACTGTCGCAGTTGCGCTTACGAAAATAATAAAAACAAATTATAACTATGAAAAGGTTGATTTTTGGTTATTTTTTTCTTTCTGTTTAAGTACAAGTATTTAATTGGCCAATTTTAGTAACGATTTTGGTAATTACACAAAACAAGTATTTAATGTAAAACAAATGAATTATTTTTAACGCTCGTATTGTTTTTTTTTTTAAACTGTGTGTATGTGTGTGAATTAGTGCTCTGTTCATTGAAAGATCTTATATATCCTTTCGCTGAGAATCCCTAAATTACATTTACAAGATTTTTTTCGCCTTAAACTATCATTAAAAATTATAAAAAGTCTTATTTAATGTAATTTTAGTGCACAACACATTCAGAGATTTTCAAATAAAGATAGGTTTGATTCTTTGAAGCGATTAGATTGAAACATGCCTTTAATTTGCCAAATTGTGAGAAACATTTCAAAAAGCGAAAAAAATAATAAACAAATAAAACACAAAAACAATAGCCAAAGAAAAACTATATAGTGCAGCACAGTATAAAAACTTTTAATAAAAGTGCAATGATCGAGTGTTATGACAAATAGCCCATATATATATCTTCACATACCTGGTAAATATAGGTAGGAACCAGTACTGCCAGTCATCGCCAAAGACTTCACAAAAGTTGGCAAAACGGCCCAAGTTGTACCCATTTTTGTCCGGTCCGCCTATGCGAAAGATGGGGGCACGGAAAGACTCTATATATATATAAAGAATAATTAACATAAATTAATTTTAAAAACTTGTTATTTATAATATTATTTGTTTATTATACCCAGAGTTGTGCGGTTGACGAGAACCAGGTAGATGTGATAGCCAAATAAGCTTACCAAACTAATGGCAAACATTATGGATATGAAGAAAAGGAAGAGTATGTGGAAACGTCCCATGCCAGTACCGTTTGGCTGACCCTGTTCCAAGAAGACATCTTTCTTTTTAATATACATATAGATTTTATAATATTCAAGTGATTTAAGATGCATTTTAAGGTTAGAAACAATGAGCTAACATTTGTGCATAGACCAATTAGGGAACTTAAACTGTTCACTTGAAATGAGAACATGCTCTTATTGCTGCTATGGAACTCACCTTACAGAATAGTATGAAGTCGTGCAGTGTTGTGAAGGATACATACAAACAATAAATCAATGCATATCCCAAAAACAATACAAAGAATTTGTAATTATAAAAGTTAACGCAATTGTTCACCCAAGGGCAGTGATGGTCCATTTTCAAAACACAACTTCTACAGACGCTGCAATGATGCGATCGGTCTGGCTTAACGATCTTGCATTTCTCACAATACCGAACAGAGTCATTCATTGTGCTGTGTGAAGTATATAATATACATGAGCAAGTTTTTATAAATTAATTTCATTGTTTGTAAACATACCGGTTAGTTACTGGTAGATTACGCGCAAAGTTGTTTAAAATTCGTTTGTGTGCCTCCGCACTCTCTGCACGGAAAAGTTGATTCAGTTCGTCCTCTGGTAAGCGCCACTGAAATTAGAGATTGGTAAGAAAGAAAAATTGGATAAAATGTTTGCCTTCTATTTATACGATTGAAATGATTTATTACTTCAAGGTTTCATGCCGAAAAACTATGTTATCACAATATGAATGCTTTTCAGCCTTATCAATATAGGTGATTCATTAACACGACATACGTGTGTGCACTTACTTGATCCGGTATGCGGCCCACCGATGTTGATATAGTTTGCCAGTATGACCATAAAAACAGTATGAGTGCAATATGATAGAATATCAACATGAATATCCTTGAAACAATACTCTCCGTGTTAACTGCAATTGGAAACGTCACTTGTTATTTACATTTTTTTATACAAAGGAGAGTTTGACCCAACTCACGTATGCATAGCTCAACCACATAAGCATAGTAGGACCAGCCAATTACGGCAAATATAAAAAGAACGGGTATCCACTTGAAGACAGACATGCAACAGCCACAAGGTGTTCTCCTTTGTCGATTGTCGTCGTTGCCCATGCTATTGTTATGGAAACAGCGGTAGGGCTGCCGTTGTACGTATGTAAATTTTGCTGGGTAACTTTGTCACCAATTGATGGTTGTTACTGCTGGGATTAATAGGGTACTGCCTTAATCCGTAACTTCGTCAATGTTTCCGTTTTTACGTTGTTCCGGTTATTGTTATGAAAGTGAGATCTTTTATATTCGGTGGCCGTTAACTTGATTTACTCCTTAGTGATTCACAGCCAAATTACGAATAATCATTTAAACTAGTGCATATGTATGCACATTTGTTGGTAGGGATTTTGAAATTTGATTACTCTCTCTCTAACTATTTTGCTATAATGTGTAAAAGTCTATCTGAATGCCATAATTTGAAATGTGTGGGTTTTAACAATCGAATAGCCCGCTTGTATGAACAAATTGAAACCAACTTTATACGATAATCATTAAAAATCCGAAAAAATTATAAATTACTGAGTGTACACATACTTCATCAACACACACATACAAGAAACAACTCTGATTAGCTGCAGTGATGTGTAATATGCCATTTAAAAAGATTTGTTATCGATATTTAAAAAATGTTATCGATGAAAAATTCATATTTTATAATAATCAAAGTTGCCTAATTTTAAGATTTTTGAATAATTTGAAAGCTTTTCACATAACTCAGAGCTATTAATAGATTTGGACACGCAGCTTTCAAATAAACTTAAAAAACCAAAAATCCCAAATTATTAATTTGTAAGTTAGAAAGCATAGTTGGGCGTATTTACAATTTTATTCAATTTAAATACCGAAACTTGAGAACTTAATTTCGGTTCATTTGAATAAGTTCATTTTTACATTTTCAGCTCCTTGCCCATTCGTTAAAAAAACTTTTTCAAGGCATTGCGCCATTTGAGGCTCACAATTGTAAGTCCATGTTTAAGCGGAGTGGCAACGCTTTACAGCCGATACCACCGGCTGACAATGTATCGAGTTAGTCCAACAAGAATTCAGCTTTCAGTATTATAGTAACGTGTGCCGTCGCCAGTGGTAGTTATATTCTGTCGGTAATCGGATTATGCGTACTGCGTGCGTTTAAAAATTAAAAAGTAATTACACAAAATATTAATTAAACAAACAAAGTGCTTATAATTTAGGTACATGGCAGTGCTTTCGTTTACCTTTTTGCATAATAAAAATGTACATTAGTATCTTTGATTGTGCAAGTTGATGTAAAAATGTGCGCGTAATAAAAAACGAGGGCGCGATATGCACGAGGAGTAAACGGCAAGCGGTGGGCAGCAGTCGGCAGGCTCCCACAAAAAATATACATACAAAAATCTACCTATCACTTGCCTGCTTGTTGTTGCTGTCGTCTCTGTCGACGACCGTCGTTGTCGGCAAGGTTTTTGGGGACGCCTGTTGGGGCTTCTCCTCGTTTGCTGTTTGGGGGGACAATCAATAAACGCGCTTAGGCTAGGGCTGTTGAGTGCTGTTGCTGTCGTCGTCGTCATTGCTCGTGGTCAAAATGCGTTTGGCTTAGCGACTGGCTTGGCTCAGTGGGCGTTTGGTAGTGGGTTCAAAAGACGGGCTGCTACACAAACTCTTATTATACAAATGCCGGTTTCGAGTTGTTTAATGAACAAGTGTACCCGTACCGCACCTTATCTTCTCTAATCAGTTGATCTAATTGGAAGTGCGATAAGCATTTTTACAGCTCTGTATGCGAGGGACGTTGTGTGTGACTATTGCTTGTTTAATTATTTTTTATAGGATCATTAGTTAATGAATTAATTTTGCATTATTTTGTGAATTTCATTAAAACTAAATAATTGTTAACAACTTGCATACAAGGCACTGATTGTAACAAGCGGCTAATCAGATTGGCTATGACTATCGACAATCGAAATGCATTTCCCAATTGGGTCAGGGTCATCGATGTTAACTGTGGGCTGCCCTTTCTAAAACGGGTGACTTTTAATAAGTCAAATGCCAATCACAGCAGGTGTACATACACTAATACAAAGCTTCACAGAAACGCACTCACAGCGAAGTTGTATAGTCTTGTGTAGGAGTTGTGTAAGAAGAGAGTAGAAAAAGAGAGACAGGGTAATAGAGAGAGAGAGAAAGAGAGAGAGAGAGAGAGAGAAACTAAATGCTTGTAGACAGGCCCAAAAGCACTAAGCAAAAGTGCAAATAAACAATACAAGCAAAGTGCGCAAAACACACGCATATATGCATAGACACACATACACACACACACTTACATATAAATATACTTACAAGCTTAACAATTTGCTGTGCACACACGCAGAAAATATTATATGTTTATTTAAGCGCAAATAATTAACAGGCAGTGGAACACGCGATTAATTAAACAATTATGTTGCTCAACTGCGAATACAGAAGAACACCTTTCAATACCTTTGGGATTAAATACGCTTCTTGCGGGTCAAAGCAGGCACATATCTAATTGAAGTTCTGACCAATTTCTTTCTTCTTAAATAAACAATTAATTTAAATTCTAAATGACATAAGTGTGTGTGTGTGTGTGTGTGTGTGTGTGTGTGTGCGTGTAATGTGTGGGATATGATGAAAGAACCGGGTTCTTCCCAATTTTATTTAAAGATCAGGGGTTTTAATTTTTGTATGTGATTAAATAATATTATTTGAATTAAAGAACAATTCATGTTATTTTAAGATCAAGCTCACACATGTAGAAACGTCAGTAGAATGGAAGCAGGTGATGGAGCCAAATCAGCATTAGTTGTAGACTTTTTAGTTTTAATTTTTTAATTTGTTCTTTTAAATTCTCCCCAAACTGCCGATGCACCTACGCAAGCAAAGTGAAAAATACTAAAAATAATAATAATTTAAAATAATAATAATAATAATAATAATAATAATAAAAATATTTAACTTGATTTTAACGAATTGCAGCAGCAATCAAAAAAAAAAAAAAGAAAACAGCAACAGCAGCAGAAGTCATTCAGTGAATGCGCACAGATAGTGGAAAGAGAGTAAAAGTGAGAGTGAGAAAGATAGAGAGACAATCATCAGCGTTGCCGTCGTTATTGCGTTTTGTGGTTTAGCAGCAGCGTCAAAGTCAGGTGAGTGTCAGTACTTATTTTACTTTCTGTTCTTCTTCTTCGTCTTCGTCTTCGTCTTCGTCGCCGTCGTCTTCTTTTTGTTGTTGCCATATTCTGTTTGCTTCTCCTCGTTTATAGTAGCCGATTAAATATTTTACGCGCTTATCAATAGCCCCAAGCGCCAAGCATTGGTTGATAAACAAATACAACTTGTAAGGTGGGCGAGGTAGTCCACTGGTAGCTGGTAGCTGGTGGCTGGTGGCTGGTGGTAAGTGGAGGGCGGATGGTGGCTGGCGTCTGGCGACTGTCGGCACTGACAATTGACTGTTAAGTGTGGCAATGGCAACGCCGGCAGCTTTCCGTAAATAGTTGCATTTAGTGTCTTTGACTCTTACGCTTTTTTATGTGAGAGACATCCATCATATAAGTTACCCACACATACATACACACATATATACATACATACACACAGGAATCATATACAGTTGCAATTAGTATCAAAGATTTACTCTTTTTTATGAGACAGACATCCATCGTATAGGTTACCTATGCATACATGTACATACATACATACATTTATACATACATACACACATACATACATACATACATACATACATACACACACACATACATACAGGAATCATATGCAGTTGCAATTAGTATCAAAGATCATACTCTTTTTTATGTGACAGACATCCATCGTTTAAGTAACCCATACCTACACACATACCCATACACACATACAGGAATCATATACATGTACATCCGACTGTCTATCATCCATCAACATTACCCCGGGATACAGGGTCACGTTAGTCACGCGCATACAATTCCAAGCTCGAGACCAACAACTGGTGACGCACTTACAGGAATGTGAATGGCCCAAGGAGTGGGCAAAAGGAACATAAATGAAAATAGGGATGGGAATTGGTCTGCAACTGGGAATCAAATAGAACAAATACTTACCTACTGTGTACATTCAATAGCCTGCGGCGAGGTTTGACGACGGCTAGAGCTTATGGCACCCCTGCCGTTTCTTGCTCCTTGCTAGCAGCGTTTTCCGTTTTTGCCTCTTCTCTCTCCTCTCTTCTCTCTCCTCTCACCTCTCAGCACTCTTCTTTCTCCACTCTTCTCTCTACACTCTCCACTCTCCTCTCGCCCTTCTTTCTTCTTGTTCCTTTTCATTGAGTTGCCTGTAAGCCAGATTCCTTGCATGTCCGCACGTTTCCTGGACGCGCCACGCTTATGGCCCTGGCGTCTTATTTCATTTTCGTTCGCTGGTCGGGTGGGTCGTGTTGAGTGTTGGTTTATTGATTGAGCTGCGCCTGGCACCGAACTTGAGATGAATGTAATACATTATTGGGAGCTTAACGGTTCAGGCAGCTGAAGCTTACCGTTTTGTATCCCAGAAGCTTCCTTTTTAGGGCCCGACCCGATCCGATCCGACCCGACCAGACCAGACCAAACAAGACCAGACCGGACCGGACCAGTAATTAAGCGCAGCGCATACGTAAAGCTTATTAAGAGCTTTGTTGTTGGTTTGATTCGTTTTTGTTTTTTTAATGAAGCGGCCAAGACATAGAATTAAGTGCATTTACTTAATATAATTTTAGTAGCTAACTAATTGAAGAGCGAACGCTACTATATTGTTCCGCTTTTGTTGCCTTAAATCTAAAAAAGTTTATACCTTTATATACATGGATATATATAGATATATATAGATATATATAGATATTATATATATATATAGATATAGATATTATATAATATATATATATATTATTTTTTATCAACGTCTTTGTATGTATGCCGCAGGGCGGAGACATTTATATTGACAGGTGTGGGTGGAGCTACGGAGACAGCTTTAGTCCCTTTTGGCTTGTATGTATGTATATGTGTGTGTGTGTGTGTGTGTGTGTGTGTCTTAGCTCGTGGCTGTGCTCCAGCTATTGACAAGGGTTTTGCCTTTGAATCTTCTTTTTTTTCTTATTGCACGTGAAAATCCCATCATAAAGACAAGAGCAACTTTTGTGTTGAATGTTTTTGTTGTTGTTGTTGTTGTTGCTGCTGTTGCTTTTATTATATTTTTATTTCTCTTTAGCGTTCAATTTTCTCGTTTCTTTGCTTGTTTCAATTTATGTATTATTTCATTTTGCGCTGGGTCAAGCGTATCAAAAATGTTCAAATAGCTTTTAATGCAGGTGCAAAATAATTTCCGAGCTTCACGGGGATTCGTCTCGTTTTTTTTTTTTTTGTGTAATTTTATTTGTTCTGCGTTTAATTTTTCTCTTCTTATTTATTTTTTTCCTCATTAAAGAGAAGCAACAAAAACTGTTACTAGTACTTCCCGGCGTATATGCAAATTAATTTCGGCATTAAATTTACCATAGCTACGGGCCAAATATAAAACGCACACACGCCAACACACACGCACACACACACACACACACACACACACACACACATACATACTTAAATGTGCGCTAAATAAACAAAAGTCAAAGGCTAACAATTTTTGGCATCGCACAAAACAAAACATAAAATAAAACATAAGAAAATACAAACAAAAAGATAAACCAAAAGGAACAAAAGCTAAACGATATACACGGCGTATGCGCAATAATTTCGCCCCTGTACATTTCTATACCTGAAACCACGCCGAGGCGTGCGGGGCATTAACTCAATTTATAAACAGCAAAAGTGTATCCAAAGTTTGTTCAATGAATTTAGACGAACTTAACTAATTCCTAACAGGACTTCATTTTATTAATTAATTTTCCTTCTTTTCCGATCTTTTTCACGCCCAAAGAAAACCAAAATTCTCGTCTTTATTGGGGGCTTTTTTTTTATTTTTACTTTTAAAGCTTATCTGATAAATCATATTTTATTTCTTAATGATGATTCAGAGTTTTAATTATTTATTTATATATAAAGTGTCGCAAGAGTTTGTCAGCCTATTGTTAATGTTATTGCGTGGGTGTTGCCAAGAAAATAAAAATCATTCATTGAATGAAATATTCATAATTTTCGCCGAAATGCTGCGCATATAAAAAGCTACAAAATATGGAATCTTTAAGGAAAAATTATCTGGAAAAAATTAAAAAGAAAACGAAAAAATCAGTTTAATTGCCTTTGTACAACCAAGAAGTAGAAGAAGAAGAAGAAGAGGAAGAAGCACAGCCACAGCCACAGCGCCGCCCGAAACCAACAGCAAACAAAAAGTTGGCCAATAAACGCAACGACCTTCGACATAAGCAAACAATTTCAGACCCAATTCTTTTTCTCCCCTCCTTAATCATTCCCATTCCCAGTCCCCCATTTCATTATCTATCCCCCGTTTGGTACATTTGCTGTGCCTCCCTCCCGCCCAACCGCCCACAAAGCCAGAAGCAAGCAAAACAAATTCCCAAGTTCATCAATATTTCGATCTAATTTTTGTGGCATTCTTTGGGGGTCTCTATGGGTCGCAGTTCGTTGTTGCCACTCAACAATTAGCGGGTTGTGTGTAGACCAATTGGTAAGAGTGGAGAGAGTGGAGAGTGTGGAGAGTGGAGTGTGGGAAAAACCAAATTGGCAGCCAGTAATGAAGACAGCTTATGGCTCGTAATTAATACAAGGCTATAAATTAAATTCTTAGTTATAGAAACTGACTTCAGGTTCGAATTTCTCATTTCTAATGGTTGATAAGAGAGGTCCTTTCAAGTATAGTCCTTGTGTGTGCAGTCAACCAAATATGAAATCCAATATTGAATCAAATAAATAACTGATTTCACTCAACGAACATCTTTAATACATAATCCTCTTTGGATGCTCCATTGAGTAGACAAATTAAGAAAAGTTCTCCCAGCATTAAAGCAAAGCAAGGCTTTAAGGCTTTAAATATGTGTTCAGGATATATGATATATATATGTATATATATATATTTATTAATGAAGCTGATTAGAAGCAGAAATGCAAATTCTTGGCTAATTTCTATGACTGCGAGTGGAACTTTTGCTGTTTTGCATTTGAAAGAGTCACCCAGCTAATTAGAAGGCTGACTTCGTGACAAACTTTCTTTTCACTTTCTCAACAATTTTCCCAGCTTAAGATGAAATTACACTCAAATATATATATATATATATTTTATATATTATATGTTTAAATAAATCCACACATTTAAAGGTAATCGATTGGACTCTGTTCAAGGAAAAGCCGTGGGGTTTAAGTTGAGGGCATGGAAGATAAGAATTTAAAGTAGATAAATTTTGATAAGTATAGAAAATGCTTTATATACACAATATATGGACGCTACCTTGATATTGTATTACTTAACTGATAGTCGTGATGATGGTGGTGAGGGGCACGTGATCTGACCAACAATTTGTAAGCTACCGTAAGCCGAAAATGACCAAAAATATTGCTCATACGACATGTGTACGCGCTCTGACGGGGCTGTGGTGGATGGCAAGGGGGCAATGGCAAAGACTAAATGACTTTTAAAAGCCAATTAAGTGACGATATGAGCACCGACTGACCTGTCAATATGGCAATATGGACTGTCAATATGTTTGGCTTGTCAATGGGATATATTTCGTACAGCCCATACACTCACACATACGCGCACACCCGCACACACACGCACACCCGCACCTTTGACAATTTTGACGGTTATTCATGTTCTTGCCGAACGTTTGTGACAAACTTTTGTGTGTGCGTCGTGTGTGTGTGTTTGTGTGTGTGTGTGTGTGTGTGTGTGTACATATGTGCTGTATTTTTCTTTGTGACCCAAAATGTATTTTAGCCACTTTTATTTTTCACTGCTACTTGAAAAAATTTTAGAGGCTTTTTTCCACTCGCATTTTTTATTAGCAGTAAATTAGACTTTATTTTGTCGTTCCACTTACAAATGTGTGCGAGGGTCGATCGTAAAGTTTGACGACGGTGTAATAAGAATTTATTTTGTCAGCAATACTTTTTATTTATATAAAAAATATATTTGATTTACTTCCTTTTGAATTTTTTAATTAGAGGCGGCTCTTAGGGTTTATTTATTAGCTTTTAAATGAAATAAAAAACATATTTTATTTATAGAAAATTGAATAAAAATATTTTTAACTCAAAAACTTATAAACTTGCCCACCGCTGGTCATATTTCAATTTAAACATCTTGTTTTTTGTGTTTTCTGTTTTTCACTGCTTTCATTTTTCTTTTGTTCTTTAAAAAATAAAAAAAAAAAAACATATAAATTATAAGATTTTAAACAATAGTTTATATGCATAATATAGATATATATTTTATGCACGATAAGCCAGATATAAATATGTATATATACATATATCGTATATATAGTAATATTCTTGCGAAATTTAAGATGAAATCTTATTTTTTGAGTTTCGCCCACGCTGAAAAGATGCCTGGGATCAATTCTCTGAATTCTTACAGCTTGTTGGATGGGCGGGTTGGCTAGTGTTGGGGCATGAGGTGAGGGGGAGGGGGAGGGGGTTAATTTTGTATGAATTTCAAAGCGTTCGCAATCTGAGAATTTGTGCCATATTTGTGGTTGGGTTGGAGGGCTTTTTTGATAAGGTTATCTTTTTTGGCAGTTGACGCATTTGACTGTCTATTTGAGTTATTTTTATTTAACTAATATATTTATTTAGTTAATTGGCCTGGAGGCGCTTTAGCCTGAAGCTTATCATAACTTATTATATGCAAAGTGTATCTTAAGGCACTCCGGTGACGTCTTTTGGTCAATCAGAAGCTTTGGCCTTAATGACACCTGACACCCAACCAACCAACCAACCAACCAACCACACCACACCACCCACTCAACTCACACAGCCTGGAAAATGTTGGCTAATTAGAAAAACTTTTATGGCAGACGTTGAAACTTTTTGACTTTTCTGATTGCAAAACTTCTATACTTTTTGCTTGGAAAATATACTGGATATTGGGATTGTAATCCCCTCTATTAAGATAGTAAATTTATGTACCTATATGGTATATGCATTGATATGTATGTGTGTATGTCATATGTGCACTTGTACAGTTATGTATCTGGAGGTGTCTTCTGGCATTAACAAGAGTCTCAAGTGCAAACTTTGCGTTTAATCGATTTAACAATTTGCCCCAAGGCCAGCTTAGATTTAAGCTGTTGTTGTTGTTGTTGTTGTTGTTGTTGGTTTCGGCTTTATTGCTTTTACTGTAAGCGGCTAGCATAAAGTCAAAGCCATGTTTACAACCTGCAACAAGCCACACAGCTGCATGACGTCAATAACACTCCTGCCACTTGTGTCTTGCCAATGGCCAATAACCGATCCAAAGCCAAACTTCACTCAAGCTCAGCCCCCACAGCTCAGAAGCCCACAATGAACTGAATTTGTCATTAGGTAGGAGTACACAATACACACATACACACATACATATATACACACCTATACACATACGCACATGTATATATATTTATACATAGTTTGTGTTTGGGCTAAGTGAAAAATAACTCTTATTCTCTTGTTTTTTTTCATCTTCTATTCAAAGCCATAGAAATTGTTGTTTACACTTAAAAAAAAAAACCTTTAAAAAAAAAATATGAACCAAATTCATGACCAAAAATGGAAATGAAAGTTCGAGCTCATAAATCTTGAAAATTGCGTCAATCAAAAATGAATCGCACTTTGTACTTTTAATTAAAAAAAATATAATATTTTATTTAATTTTGTGTAAATTAAAAAACATTAATTAAAGGACTATAAAAAAAATATAACTGCTATTAAAAGCAAACTCTGAGAGCTGTGCCTGTAGCTCTATTAAAAAGGAACGCAAGTATTTCAGGCATTTCTTCAGTTTAGCTCTGTGTGTGTGTGTGTGTGTGGGTGTGTATAAGTGGGGGTGGGACTGAGGGTGAGGGTGTTTATGGTCTACAGTGGTTGGCAGTCTGTGCGCAGAACTGATTTGATTAGCTTTTAAGGGTCATGAGCTGCTAATTGATGTTTTGGCTGCTTTTGCCTGTCGTTGAATGTGACAGCAGCCACATTGCCAGTGGCATTGGTGTTGGCCATCAATTGTGGCAAACTATCGAAAGTTGGCCAACCAAATTATGACCCGGCTGCCAGGCAGTGCCTTC
The DNA here is from genome assembly GCA_035044505.1 of Zaprionus lineosus. Lineage (NCBI taxonomy): Eukaryota > Metazoa > Arthropoda > Insecta > Diptera > Drosophilidae > Zaprionus > Zaprionus lineosus. The sequence continues at coordinate 654,403 of JAWNNX010000656.1, read as the reverse complement.
GAGCGCCTTCCGTTTCCACTTTTGTTACACTTCGTGTGCATCATTCGGGCACAAGGACCATAAAAAAGTTTCACTTGACTTTTTATGAACAGTATATATATATATAACTGTAGATATATTTATATAGATATATATATATATATATAGATATAAGCTTCAATCAATATATGGATATATATATATTACCAACTATCAACTTCTAGCCATCAAATTTTTACTTGGCTAATCTTTGATTATCTTCTTGGGATGCCTTAAGCTTTTTTTAAGTGCGTCTCTTTCATTTCGATATTTCGATATTTCGATATTTCATTATTTTATATAAAATATATACATATATCAATTATATTATATTATATTATTATTTTACATTTTATAAAATATACTTTTTAAAACTTAAGTTCTGCTTCTGAAATTCGCCTTTCTCAGTGTTTCTTCACTTGAAGCACTTGGAAGTAAAATTGTAGTTTTTAAATTTTTTTACTCAACTTTTAAAATCGATTTTTGTTTAAGTGTTTTCCAACACTGCTGCATTTTTGATAAGCTTGCAAAAAATAAAAACTCTGATAAGAAACTGTGCGAAATTGTTTTCTGTTCACAATATGACAGACAGGCCACAACGAAAACTTGATTGGGTTTTCGTTACTTTTTTTTTCTGCTCTTTTCCACAAACTTTCCTTCTTTCTTTTTTTTTTTTTACTTTTTTTTTATTTTTGTATTTCTTTTTTTTTTTTTTTTTTAAATTGACTTTTATTGTTTGTTTCGAATTGTTTGCTTATGTGCTTCAATTTTGTTGTCTTTGCCGTTGTTGTTGTAGATGTTGATGTTTCATGTTGTAGTTCTTGTTGTTATTATTCTCTTTGTTGTTGTTGTTTTTGATATTGCTGTCGCCTGCTCGTTAAAAATTGTCAGAAGTTTGCTTTTTGCCCTTAGCTCCAGTGCCTTTTTTGGCATCAATTTTGTTTATGTGTGTGCTTACTTCCCAAAGAACAAGAGGCTGCATATCGAGATGGTATAATGGACTAAATAATACCTCGTCATGTGTACTTCCAAGTAATATTTAGTTAGGATTATTTTGTTGATTTTCTTAACGCTATAAAATGTAGGGTTTTATATACCAATTTTATATTTTGTACCTAAAAATGTATATTATACTTTTATAGTATATTTTTATAGCTTCCTCTTTTTACTCAAATTTTAATAGACCCTTAGGCTTGCCCAACATTCTTACAGGGTATAAGAAAAAGGTTCAAGTTTCATTGTTGTCGCTATCTTGAACGGCTTAAAAATGTTGCTGCATGTTAAGATCTTTAAAACGCGGTAAATTTGTCAAAGCCGTGCGACCTCGGAATGGTGACCCAGGGATAACATTTGACTTCTCTCTCCACCTCCACCTCCACCTCCATCCCTTATACTCTCTTTCTATCTTTCCTTCGTTCTCCCTTCGACTTTTGCAATGGAGCCTTCAAGCTGGGATTTAGTTGTGTGCATTGTCAAGAAGTTGGGTCAACATTTGTTTCCCTGTGCATAGAATACCGAGCAATATACATATGCATATGTATACACCCACGCATGCACATGTATGCAAAGAACCTGTGTATGTATCCCATGTACAGTTACGTTTCCGGTTGGTAGCTGGGAATGGGCAGAAAAAAGGGCCTTGTCGTCGTTGGCTACATGTTGCTCTTTTATAGTGCGGCTTAAAGTGCATATGCAAGTTATATCCATATCCCTGTGTGTATACGCATGGCCACCCATACAAACACTTACACATACATACATACATACATGCATATGCACACCCACTCAGACTCGCAGCATATGCGGCCATAAATAAACATAAGTTGTCGCTTTCGCTCCCATTTCCTATGCCTTTTTTTTATGCCATAAGCAACAGCTTTTTATTTTGTTTTCCTTCTTTTCTTCTCTTTTTTTCTATTTTTTTTCTTCATTTTCTTTCGTTTTTTTATTTTTGCCTTTTGCATATGTGTTGCGAGCTTTTCATTGTCCTTTGGTCAAAGGCGTGTAGGCGTGGCTGGGCTGACACACAACGTTGTCATTAATGTTGACGTAACTACGTAAAGTTTTGAAGTACTTTTCCCATGTCCCGTATAACTTTACAGCTATTCCTGTTGTTGTTCCCGTTGTTGACTCTGTGGCAATTTTCAAAGTGAAATGCTAATGAGTGTCGCATACAAAGTTGTTCTTTGAACTCATTATCTATTTTACATCATAAATATTTAAATTACTCATTTTATCTACATTAAAAAAACCCACAAAACTTTTCGAATATCCAGTGCGTTTGTAGGCGTTACAACTCTTTATGGTTCAATTCACCGTTATGTTTATTTAAATATTGAAATTGTTGAAGCATTTCTTAAAATTTATTATATAATCGAATTATTACTTTGAATCAAGTTAATAAACGTGATTGGCGATAAGATTTTAACTTCCGATTAACGATAACGACAGCAAACGATTTTATCTTCGATTTTATACAACGAATGAAAGAAAGAGATAACTATATACATATATACATACAAATATGTGTGTGTGTGTGTGGGTGTATATGGCATATATTGATTGTTGAAGCTGAAACAAGTACAAAGTGTGAACATCTTGGGTTAAGTGAAAAAAGGTCAAGTGTGGGTGGCCATTTTTTAAAGGTCAATAAATAAAAGCTTTATATTTATTTATTTTTTAAATTAAGGTATTTTATTATTATTATTATAATTATTAATTATTTTTTTATTTTATTATTTTTGTTATTATTTTTTTTTATTTCCAATATGGTCTCACTAAATATTTGATTATTTTTTAAATAATTGTATTTTATTTTTATTATTATTACTATTATAATTAATTTTCTTATTAGTTTTATTGTTAGTATTCTTATAAATATTTTTTAAATTCTAATATTATTAAATTTTGTATATTCATTGGCATAATTATTATTATTACTTTTATTTATAGGAAATGTTGAAGGCATGCGTTAGCCCTATATTTGAATATTATATTAAATTTATAATATTTTATTATTATTATTTATTTAATTTTAAGGCCTGACCCTCCTTAATGCCAAATTAATTCCATTTAAAGTGCACGATTGAAAAATGTATTAAATTATTCTTAGATTATTCGAATTTAATGGTTTAATTAATCAATTAGTCAGCTAACTGTGTATAATTTGATAATTAATTGGTGGCTGTTGGAATATCTTAAATATATTAAATGCCCAGAGGCCAGTGGATGATTCGAGTACTTATTTCGGGAATCCGTTTAAATAATCTCCTCTAAATTATGCAATTAATTTGCGGTCTATGCCAAAGCGTTTGACAAACAAATTGTTGGCCATTTATTTGTTAATTATCCGTCGGAACGTTTCGGCTCTTTGGTTTCTATGCCTCTTGATGGTTCAAGTCAAGTGCTCGTGGTCGTAATCTCAATTTATCATGAATTTTCGACTTAAGAAACGTTTTTCTAGCATTCCTTCTGTCACATTCTCACCATGCTTAACATGTGTATATGTGTGTATATATATATGTGTGCGTGTGTGTGTGTGTGTGCATTTTTCTGTTGTCACATTTTGCGACAATTTCGAACATTTAAATATTTAAATATTCATATAGCGAATGTTCTCTGTGAGTGGCCTCTACTTTTATTTATCGCTTTTGCAAATGTCACTCAAGCATTCCCAACTTTTGTTTCCCACTGTACTTGTTATTGTTGTTGTTGTTGTTGTTGTTGTTGTTGTTGTTGTTGTTTCTGTACGTAAACAGTGACAGCGAACATTGTGTAGCCCCTGGTATATGATATCTTTACGGCTTGGCACAGATTGTAATGTGGGTAAATTGGCTGCAATATGGATCCGAGAAGGAGAAGTGTGTGTGTGTGGGTGGGCGGGGGGTAGGGTGCAAGAGGAAGTCGGACTGCTGCCGCCTGGGGCTTGGGTTGGGGTAGACTTGTCTGCATATATAATTTTCAGTACTACGACAAGTGACGTCAGAGCTTGCCTTAATGTATATGTTTGGCCTGTCAAAGTAGACCTAATAATTCAAATGTAGTCAAGAACGTGAGTACATGCATGCATCTATGCATGTATGCATGTGTGTGTGTGTGTGTGTGTGCCTTGTAACTAACATTTGACCAACAGAACACGACACATACAAACACTTGACGTCAGATGCCATAGGCAGACCCATGGCACATATGGCGAAGTTAGTGAGCCTCGAGTATCCTTATATCAATTCTCATGCATAACGTCATGGATGTGACATTAAGGACCTTTGCTCTGGGAGGACCTTTGCTCGTACGCCATGTTAAGTGATTTCCAATGCAGTTGCATTTGTCGTTAAAGTCATTTGCATAAATGCGCTTACCAAATGCCAAGTGCCCTTTGGGCGCCTGAAAAGAAGGAAAACGCAATGGGAACGACAAACAAAAACAGCAAAAAAAAAAACAAGCAAACGAACGATAGGCAAGGATAGAATAACGTTAAAAAAGAGGCAAAAAAAATAGGGGGGGTGGGGGCAAAAAATGGAAAATTAAAAGTGGCAATGGAAACTGAACTGAAAATTGTTTGTTTTACATTTTGCCGCTTGTTTAGCACATTTTGCACATTAACCCACATGCAAAATAAGGAAGTGGGCGATACTTGGGCGTAGACGCAGCCAAGGCGTTGCTCAAAGGTGTGTGTGTGCCTGCATGTATCTATGTGTCTATTGTTTGGCGTACGGCGGCCATTTTGCATTTCTACGGCCAAAGGCGAAAACAATTTCCCAACTGCCTTTTTGCATAATTATCCATGTAGTAAATTTTCAGCAATGCCGCGACCCAGTTTATAAGGAGATTTCCTGCAAGCGTATATGATGGTATATACCCTGGTATATACTATATATATACCTACATATATGTATAACTTTAGCTGCCAGCAAACGCCTCAAGGCGTGCCACCTTTATTTGTATGTGTGAATAGGCAAATTTTAGCCCTGTTTTATCAAATCTTATCTAAAGTCTCTCTAACCTGAAGGTTAAGTGAAAAGGTCCTTTAGCATATATATTATACATATTTTGAAATTCTGCCGGGGTCCCTACGCCCTTTTGCCATCACATTTGCATTTTCTGCGTAGATAAACATCATTTAAAATCGTTTAGTAATAAATTTATGACTGATTTAACATGCGGCAGAGGAAATCATGAATAATATAATAGTTTCTGCTTCCCACTGGAAATTCGTATGTTTATTTTATAGATTTAAATTAAAGCAATTTAAAGTGTTGAAAGTGCGGCATTAGGCCTGCAAGGATTTCTCAGGACAATGGCTACAATATGCAATTAGTTATAATTGCTTTATATTGTCTACCACATTGAGTGTATGTGTGTGTGTGTGTGTGTATTCATGAGTGCAATCAATGCATCGCTCTGTGGTTGTACGTAATTGTGTAGGGGTGTATCTAAGTGTATGAGTGTGTGTGTGTGCGTGTGTGTGTGCATGTTTATTAACGATGCAGCGCGCTGAAATGTATGCTACATTAATTGCTTGAAGGCGTAGGCGCTCGCAACATCGTGTGTACACAGCTTCATTTACCCTCTCTCTCTCTCTCTATCTCTCCCTTTCTTTCATTCTCTTCTTCTACTCTTTGTGCCCGCTTTTCTCTACTCTCTGCAGCTTGGAAAATTTGTTGATATTAATTGCTGTTTGATGTGGTTATTGCTTTTGTTTCTTGCTTGTTAATGGCACATCAAAACACTTTTAATTATCACCAAACATCCCAACACCCATACAGTCTCACGCACATGCGCAAGCCTATATATATATGTGTGTGTGTGTGTGTGTGTGAATGTAGGTAGTTTCGCTGTTCACTTATCGACTGAACGGCATGCAATCAAAGCGACGCAACGAACTGGAACTCTTGGCAACAATTGCCACCAAATGTCTGGGCCTCTGCCTGCCGCCTCCTTCCTTCCCGTGATTATCTGCTCCTCCCACTTGTTAATTGCCAAAGAAAAAAAAAAGAAGCAGTGGTAAAAAAGCTTAAACTGTCTTTCGTTTTTTTTCAGCTCTTTTTTTTTCAGTTTTTATTTCTGTTTATTTTTGTTTTTATTTCCTTTTTTTTTCTCAGTTTTTTTTCTGTTTTTTTTTCTGTTTTTTTTCTGTTTTTTTTTGTTTTTTTTTCTGTTTTTTTTCTGTTTTTTTTTTTTAGTTTTTTTGTGTGTAGCTTGTTTTGTGCTCAGCACGCGCCGTTTAACTGCCACGCGTAACAAATTTACCAAAAATTGGGTTTTAAATTAAGCGAAGGGAACGGCGGCAACTGTTTTGTAATTAAAACAGAGCTAAGCCCGACTATGGGATACCCTTTACTTGCTGAAAAATAAGGCGTTACTTTAAGTAGACTCGACTTTCAGAGAGTCTGTACTTAAATTTGATACACACACACACACAAACACATGCGATTTAATTTCTTGTCATATTTGCCTGCAATTTGTGTGCCCCAAGTTTCTGCCACAACTTTTACAGGGTATATGCAACAGCCAGAAGAACGCTTAGAGAAGGCGACGCGGCGAGTGCGTCATGTAGATAAACGTTTTGTTACAACACACAAAATCGTAGATAGGAAAAGCTGCAGATACACACGCACAGTAGCAACAGTTACTTGAGCGAGTGTGGGGGTGAGTGGGTGAGTGGGTGGGTTGGTTGGCTGAGTTTTTGTCATTTTAAAGCATCTGCTTTTCGTCGTAATTGCGCTCTAATTTAACACTAATGAGCGGCAAATCATTTAGTCGGGCATTTTATCATTTCGTCATCATCTCTCAACATCATCATCATCATCATCATCATCATCATCATCAACATCATCATAATCATTATTATAATTATCATTATTAGCATCATCTTTAGAGTCTTTTCCATTTTCATGAGGGGGGAGGGGGGATACTTGAAAACTGCGTGGGCACTTTGCATATCTAAGGCTGGGGCTGAGGGTGAGGATGAGGGTGAGGATGAGGCTAGGGCTGAGGATGCGACTGAGGATGAGGCGTCTATTTATTTATAGCCTGAAAATCAGCTTTGGCATTTGCAACATCTTTGGCCTCCTGTCTGGGAGTCCCCACCCCCCCTTACAATTGGAGCAGACAGGGTGGACACTGTAATCCTAGGAAAGTTCAAGTCCAGTGCAGCTGTTTAGTTGTCTGCCCGTCTGGCTTTTGTTTCAAGGATTAGTTTTTGAAAGCTTTAGCTCGGAGAGCAACTTTTAGCTAAGGTCAAGCACATTAAGTGTGGGATTTGACTGCGGGTCGAGTCCTTCCTAGAAAACTAGTTGCAAAAAGTTATATTTGGTAATTTTCAAAAGATAAAACACATAAACGTGGACATTCCAAAGGATTAGACAGTAGATTTTATTTTGCAAATGGGAAGTGGGAAATGTGAAAATGTGAAAATGTGAAAATGAGTTAAAGAAAAGCTTAAAAACTATTTTTCAACTCAATTATCAGACATTTTGGAATGCTATGTGTATCCTGCGTATCTCTTGGCTACCATCATGTATCCTACTCAAGGATTTACCGGCTGAAACTCATGTCTGCCACATGAAGGAGACTTATGGGACTTTAATAAATTGCATTTGCCAGACACAAAATAATGGAGCCCGCTTATAATATGAATAAATAAAAATAAATAAAAATAAATATAAATAAATGCATAAACATTTTAAAAGTCAAGTGGCAATGCTCCGAAATCTGGCTAAAAAGTCGCCTTAACTCTATGCATGCAAAGCAAATCCAATAGATTATAAAATAATTGAATCCCAACGACGACGACAACCGCAACAGACAAGGAGACAAGAAACCAAGGAGACCAGGAGACAAGAAACCAAGGAGACCAGGAGACAAGGAGACAAGGAGTCAAGGAGACAGGCAGAAATTAAAGTAGAAAAGAAATGTGAGTGACACAAGCAGAAACAGGCTGAAGAGTGAGAGAGACGGCACTAGGGGGAGCGATGGGAAAGAGAGAGAGATAATGGCAAAGGTTATGCGATAAGTCATCGCATTTGTAGGCGGCCCAAAGACCAAAGGCTCACAATTTGCGTCGAATTAACTGCGAAATGTGATATATACCCAACTTTTAGCTGCTTCTTCTTCGCCTTCTTCTTCTTCATCTTCTTCCTTCCAATTACTGTTACCAAGTTTTTGGGTACATTCATTATGACAGCGACAGCTTAAGAGACATCCCCATCTAGCAATATTCTATCCGTCTACCCCCCACTCTTAGTCCTTATTTATGTACCACAAATATTCCACATACGCAGACATCTACAATTTGTGGTTAATTCTGGCCTGGGTTAAGGACATGCCCAGAAAATTGTTAATGCCATTAGAATTCCAATTGTGAGGTCTACTTAGTCATTACGCATACGACATGTGTGCCCATAACCACTACCTGCACGCAACTCGTCACGCGTTACTCGTTACTCGTCAAGCGTTGCTCGTTACTCGTCAAGCGTTGCTCGTTACTCGTCACGCGTTATTCGTTACGCGTTGCTCTTTACTCGTTGCTCGTTGCTCGTTGCTCGTTACTCGTTGCTCGTTACTCTTTACCCGTTGCTCGTTACTCGTTATGCGCGTTAATAAATCAATACCCAGACGTCGTATTTTGACAAACATTCGATGCTGATAACCTTTTTACTTTAACGCCGCTGCGAGCTTACGACCGGGCCAAAAGGATCTGCATACCTGTATCACACACACACACACACACACACACATACTTAGCTACATATCCATACATGCAAAAACAAATAAGCATTTTGCCATTAAAGTTGCGTGACGAACAGAAATTTGTGCCAAAGACTCGCGGGACTCGTTCCTTTTATACTATTTTTTTTTTTTATTAAGCTCCTAACGCCTACACCCATATGTGTGTGTGTGTGTGCCGATTCTGACATTTACGGTTGTTGCGTCGCTCGCTGTTGCCGTGCTCAGTTGTATCCCGCGTTGGTTTTTCTTCTTTTTTTTTCTTCTTTGGCTCCCCTTCCCCCGGCGCCACGAAATACACCTTGAAATTGCTTTGAAGCCTCCTGTGTACCTGCACGGCTGTATTTGTGTGTCTGTGTGAGTCTGTATATGTCTGTGTGTATCTGTGTTGTCACAATGAACAAGACGCGTGTTCCAGTGAGGCATCTTTTATGATTCGAAAGACGAACGTCCTCTGTGCTCCTTCCCCCACTCAGTTTGGATTTTGCTTGACTTGTGGAAAATTAAGTGCTTGTCGCATGATAAAGCGTCCTTTTTAAGTTTTCCGCTTATTTTTTTGATAACTTTAAATTTTCTTTTGCCTTGCATTATGATGCTATGACCGGAAAAGCGAAAAGAAAAAATGTCGCCGGAAAATCCTTACGATTTTTGAAACTATAATTTATCTTTTTATTAAAACTTTGAATTTCCTTTGAGAGTTTGCCTTTGGCCTTTGCCTTTCAGGACAACAAAAATAAAAGTTAAATAAATTATGAACCATAATTTATTTATGATATTTTATTTTAAAAATTTTATCTTAAAAATTTTCATTTCATTTATGAATTTTTTTTATTTATTTATGATTTTTATGCATTAAAAGAATAAAAACAGGAAACAAACTAAACTAACCATAAAAATATTTAAAATTATTTTTATTTTTTTTTTCTAAATTAAGAAAACATTGACTTAATTTATTTTTATTTTTAAATATTTTTTCATAGTTTTTAAACTTAAAAAAAAAATAAAACTAACTTGATACTTGACACTTTTCCTTTTTTCGATTCTAAAACCATTGCTTTATTTATTTATTTTTTTCTTCAATTATTTAAAAAATTTATTTTTAATATTTTGGCTTTTTAATCGAAAATATGACAACATATTTGTTATTCCGTTTTGGCCATGGTCAACCGGCAAGTGGTTCAAGTTGCGCATAATTTGGCCATTTCATGGATCGCATGAGGAATATCAAATTTTAGGTTTATTGCGTTTTCATTTGATTTTCCTTTTCAACTGCAACTGATGAAATGAAAATCAAATTTTAATTATGAATTTTTGTTCAATTCTGGCAACCCGAGTTCTGGCCAAAAATGTTGGCCAACTTTTAACGCAGCTGCAGCTGCAGCAAAAACCATATTTGGCGGGTTACCCGGGGGAGTTTTCATTTCTGAAAAACACTTTTTGTGTTTTTATTCCTTTTTTATTATTTTCCTGACCGCAGGATTTTTACCGTTTTACTTTTTGATTTGCTGCTGGTCAGTTGCTGCGGCATGAATGGAAAATCCTTATTTTCCAGATGCTCCGACGGAATATATAAATGTGCCACTCCCATTGTGTTGTTTTGGTGCAAAAAATGCGACTAGCAGATACCCTGCAATCCAGGCATTTGAATGGCAAGAGAATTATGGGAATATTTAAGACTGGGAAATATTATTTAAAATAAAATAATTAAATAGAGAATGAATTTATAAAATAAAATAATAATAAATTAAAAATAATAAAAAATAGAGAAAGAAATTAATAAAAAAAAATAAATAAAATATATATATAATTTAAATAAATTAAAAAACTAAATTAAAATATGGATAAATAAATAATTATAATTTAAATTAAAAACTAAATAAAAATATGGATAAATAAATAATTTTATTAAATCAAAAATTTTAATAAAAATAGGAATAAATAAATAATTATAATAAATAAATAATTAAAAATTAATTAAAAATATGGATAATAAATAATTATAATAAATAAAAAAAATAAAATAAATGAAAACATGGATAAATAAATTAAATTAATTTAATAATTAAAAAAAATTAAATAAATAATTTTAAACAAAATAAAAATATAAAAATTATAATTATGAAATTAACTAATGTAGGGCATAGAATAGTCCATCATAAAGAAAAGCAATATTTTTATATTATTTATTTATATATTTGTATTTCTATTTATTTATTATTTTACTAATTAAAAACAAATAATATTTCTATACAAATATATATTCTATTTATTATTTTATTAATTAAACACAAATAATATATTTATATTATTTATTTATATATTTGTATTTCTTTTTATATATTATTTTATTAATTTATTAAGAGCTAACTTAGAAATGGGATAATTGCAGGGTATTTGCTAGTCTACTACTCGATATCAGAGTCTTTCCACGTGTTTATACATTTATTCAGCTTGCGCTGTTGGTTAACCATTGGCCTGGCTGGGCTTGACATATTTATAGGTCCGCTGACCATCGGAAACTATCATAGCACTTGAGGTAGTGTCCTGTCCTTCGTGTCTGCGGCTGGTTACCCTTCGGACTGCGTTGGTGGTGGGGGGAGGGGGGTTACTCAGCATTCAGCTCAGCTATGGATTTCATTTATGCGGAATTGATTCTGCCGCCCATTAACACTTGACCTAATTCAACAAAAAAGCAAATGTACTTCTGCTCTGCCAGCCACAGGAGGTCAAGTTGACCCAGAGGGTGTTGGGGCCGAGAGGGAAGGGGCATGGTTGGGGACTAAGGCTTTTGTCAATGACATTTTGGGACCACATGTGCCGGACATTTTGATGTAGTTGGAAGGCACAACTGTTGCCTTTGGGCTCATCAAATTCGTTGCATGCCACTGGCCACTTAAGCTAATTACGCAAAGCAATGCCCCCAATTCCCCGCACACACTTTGCCCATCATCATTATCATCATCATCATCATCATCATCATTAACATTACCATCAGTTGAAACGCCTTCGAGAGCTTTGCACATTATGAAGTCATTTAAAACCAACGCACAGGTGTCCCATTTTTGTTGACGTAATTTGATAGCTTCTATCCTTCAGCCTCCCTCCCCCGTCCTCCATCCTCCGTCCTCCCTCCTCCGTCCTCCCTCCTCCAACCTCCAACCTCCATCCTCCGACCTCCATCCTCCAACCTCCATTCTCCATTCTCCACCTTCCATCCTCCACCTTCCATCCTCCATCCGCTATCCTCCATCCTCCATCATCCAACCTCCTTCCTCCATCCTCCACTCTCTGCTTTCCATCTTTTAGCTTCTAATTTACTGTTACTACCTGGAAGAGGAATTCTGTGTCCACTTTCTGTCATCTGTTGTCAGTCGCTACCAATGCCACTGCCACTGTCACTGCCACTGACTGTGGCAAGCAGCTCTTCTGTCAAGGTCGTCACATAGATTCCAGTCCTGCGTTATATGAGACGACAATGAAATTTATCCAAGGTCAGCAAAAATATGTGAAAATTCTGCACATGATGCATCTTTTTGTTCACCGTTGTTGTTGTTGTTGTTGTTGTTGTTGTGCCCGAACGAATCCTTTAAAGGTATCAATTGCTACGTGAATCGCATTTTCGAAAATTCTTTAAATCGAATTTTCTCACAGCTCATCATACATTGAATTTTCCCATAATGCGATTCCCAATGCCCACTCGTTGGTTCAATGGGCGTGGAAAATGTCGAATCCTTCCGCGCACTTTGGCAGTTAAGAGTCCACAAATGTGCAATTCTGACTTTTGATTAATGCGAATACTGCAAAGGACATGCTCGCGGGCGCAATCCGTTAGTCCTGCAGCAGCTCATACATCTCTTCATTGGCCATAACATCTACCATGTGCATAGCACAAGTGGCCACTCGATTGCTCGATACTCTGTACTTGAACGCTTTCCAAGCGCAAGGATAATACATGCCAGGATGAGCTATGGGTTTTAAGAGCACAATCACCTAAGAAATATAAATAATTTTATATTTTTATTTATTAATTAATTATATTTAATAATTAATTATTCCCCTCTTGAGTTTCCCTTTGGTTCCAGGGTATAGCTCGCAGGATATGCGGGAGCTCGCATGGCAGTTAAACCGTAATTATTTTACGCACACATGAAAAGTAGCTGAATAACTGTAACTGTTAAACAGACAATGGTTGAGGAGTGAAGAATGAAGGGTGATGGTAGGTGGGAGGTGGGCAATGGGCGGTCGGCGTTAGGCAGTGATATATGAAGCACGTATAAAGCATGTCCTGCGACTGCGTGCCCCCAAAAATGCAACAAAATGAAGTTGGTTAATTCCATAAAAGCGCAGCATTCGTTTCTAGTTACGATGATGATGATGATGATTATGATGATGATGATGATGATGATGATGATGATGATGATGATGTTGCAAATAGCGGAAATCATGTTAGGGTCTGTGATGACCGTCATGAGGTAACTGAAGCAACAAAATGCCAGCTTGTGGCTTCAAAATATGAGTTGCTAAAATTGTTACTTGGCTACAATGATGCATGTGTTGGTATGTGAGTGTAAGTGTGTGTGTGTGTGTGAAAAATGAGTGAGTGTGCGCTATTCGAAAGGAGCAACCATTAGCAAAATTACTTTACATATTCAGAAAAGTTAAGTTGCATTTTGATGGTGAAATTCCCATGAGTTATGAGAAACTAAAAAAAATATTCCAGAAAATTATAAAAAAATAATATTTAATTTTTATTAATATTTTTTTATATATAGAAAATATATAATTTAATATAAAATAAATTTTTATTTTTTTTAATGAGAGTTTTTTATGGGCAAAAAGTTGAGTGCAAGAGAAACGTAAATCTCCTTTTAAAACTCTCCTAAAGTCCTTGCCAGCGCTTAAAGCAACAACAGTAAAAACAATAATAATAATAATATGAAAAGAACAACAATAAAAAGAAACAACAACAACAATAATAAAAAGAAACAACAACAACAATAATAAAAGGAAACAACAACAACTTCAAATTCCCTGAAACAATTTGTCAGTTACTGAGTTTAAAGACCATTTCGAGGCATGGCCCTTTTGGAGAACGCCTTAAGTATAAGCCTGATGGAGCATTTAACATTTCCCACTTGGATTGGACTTCAAGCTGTGATACACTCGCTCCATGCACATCATTCGCTCTGCGGGGCTGACAGCGGAAATTGTTAGGAAATGGAAATGGTTTAAGTTTCGCTACTGTTGCTCCTCCAGCAGTTTCTTTTTTTTTCTCTGTCAGTCGCTTGGTCTCTTTTTAGTATTTTTTTTTATCAGTCTCTTTTCGGTATTTTTTTTTTATCAGTCTCTTTTCGGTATTTTCTTTTTATCAGTCTTTTTCCCTCCGCTGTGTTGGTTTACTTTTCTTTTGTTCGCTTACCGCCCACAGGCAGCATACTACCCGCCCCCACCACTCCCCTCCTCCCACTCCACCCCTTCACTCATTGACGCTGACTGCGACTGTCGCTGTGCGTGACTGCAGGCGACTGCAGGCGCTTAGCACGACGTGAAACCAAAAGTGGAACTCAATTTCGATTGAACGTCTAACGCATTGCTCTGTCTATCCGTCAGTCTGTCCGTCCGTCTGTCCCTCCCATCGTCAGTCTGTCCAAGCAGCGGCTGTATGTGCGCTATTTTAAGTTGTTGCTTTTAAAAGTATGTAATTTATTTATGCACCACACTGCGTATTACTAGTGCGCCAAGTAAACCACCTTGACCCACTAATTGGACGCCTCGTCGATGTCGGCGACGGCAAACAAAAGTCAGCTACTCGCAAATACTTACTTGCCCCCGCCCCTCCCCCCCGCCAGCTACCCTCTACCACACTAGCTCTCTACATCTTTACCCATCTACCTCTCTATCTCTCCCTCCCTCTCTCCCTCTCTCTCCTCCCTCCCTCTCCTCCCTCCCCTCAACTGCAGTTCACTTGTTTATCTTTTTCATTTTCCATTGGCGCATTTTCTGGCTGCATCCATTGATGAAAATCACTTGTTTGAGTCATAAGCGCCAGGTGTGTGTTTAAAGAAATTAAATGATGCAGAGAAATACAAAGAGAGATAGAGTGAGACAGAGAGAGAAACACCGAGAAAGACAGAGAGAGAGAGAGAGAGAGAGGGAGAGAGAGACAGCGAGAGACAGAGAAATACCAATAAGTCGGCAATTTGAAAAGTTTGTGTAAACTTTTAAATCGAAAAACCGTTAAAAGTCTGATTAATGATTTAAATATTTACATTTTTAAAATTTTTGGTATTTAAATTTTTTTTTTTTTTTTATATTTTAATCAACAAATATTTAAATATTTATAAATAAATGAAAATTTAACTACTATTGGCCACACATGATTTAAATGCATTTAAAATGTGTGCCAAGAATTTGTAGTAAATATTTTCAATGCAAGTTTTATGTGGCAGAAACTTCTTAAGCAGAGCGGCGTGTCCTTTGGATCCTTTGGGAACTGCCACTTGGTGGCTGCCATTAGGTTCTTCCTTGCAACGTTTCCAAGCGCTGGGCCATAAAATAAATCAAGTGACTTAAAAATATGCCATAAATTCTTTACTTTGGCCTTTCCTTATACAATATGGGCGCAACGTTATGTGGGCGTGGCAATTGCAATGAGCATTCAAGAAAATACCGAATGGTATTTAACTGCCAAGAGGCAGGTGAAAATTAGAAAACTGCCAGCTGGCAATTAGTGGGCGCTAAGGTGAAGTGTATGGATGTGGGATGGGGGGATGAGGGGAAGAGTGGGGGAGGGGGGGGGGGGCAGAAAAAACAACAGCTCCATAGAGTGACTCCCCGCAGAGGTCTGGCAGCGTTTATTAGTTTGTAATTTTGATTTTAATATTTATTTATTCGTCGCTTTTCAGTCCGCAGGCAAAGTTGAATATTAATGAACTTAATTGAAAAAGTTGGCTCAAAACAAACTGATGTGCGGCTATGTAGGTGTGCTGTATGTGTGTGTGTGCTGTATGTGTGTGTGTGTGTGTGTGTGTGGGTGGATGAACAATGTTTTAACTGCTCCTATGGCTGCTACGCCGGCAGCAAACAAAAATTAATTTCCCAAAATTACGACAAATGAAATGTTGCGGCCAACTTTTCAACAAATTGTGGCATGAGGCAACAAGCAACATGCTGCAGCGGCTTCCAAGGGTGGAGTAGGGATGAGATTGAGTTTGAGTCGGGTGGTTCCAAGTCTTTTAAAGGTAATAGCAGTTACTGTCTCTCAATCACGCAATTTACATAATTACGCAGCTTTTTTCAGCGTAAAACTTATAAATATTTATATTTTCGAATTTAAATGACGCTTCCTGCGGCTTCCTGCGATTCCTTAAAAGTCTGCGTATTTTTAAATTCCAACTTCTGGCCAAAGCACTCGAAAAGTTTTCAAAGAACTTCGATTGGTATGGAGCATATTTAAGTACCTTTCAGGTGGCTTATCCACAGGTAAAACTTGACTTTTAAACGAAGCTCCAAAAGAGTAAAAAAGTCAAGGGCTATGTAATACCCTGTAAAAGATTTTTAAACATGGGCAACTATTTTTTTTAAATAAATAAAAATTTAAAAATATAAATAAATTGTATAATTTAATTTATTTATTATTTTTATTTATATTTTTTTTCTTATAAAAAATTGCCATTTCTTTAAGTATTAATTTTTTTCAAGAGCTACGAGATACCCTATAAAAGATATTTAAACATGGTCAGTTATTTTTTTTAAATAAATAAAAATTTAAAAAATATAAATAAATTGTATAATTTAATTTATTTATTATTTTTATTTATATTTTTTTTCTTATAAAAAATTGCCATTTCTTTAAGTATTAATTTTTTTCAAGAGCTACGAGATACCCTATAAAAGATATTTAAACATGGTCAGTTATTTTTTTTAAATAAATAAAAATTTAAAAAATATAAATATATTTTTTAATTTAATTTATTTATTATTTTTATTTATATTTTTTTTCTTATAAAAAATTGCCATTTCTTTAAGTATTAATTTTTTTCAAGAGCTACGAGATACCCTATAAAAGATATTTAAACATGGTCAGTTATTTTTTTTAAATAAATAAAAATTTAAAAAATATAAATAAATTGTATAATTTAATTTATTTATTATTTTTATTTATATTTTTTTTCTTATAAAAAATTGCCATTTCTTTAAGTATTAATTTTTTTCAAGAGCTACGAGATACCCTATAAAAGATATTTAAACATGGTCAGTTATTTTTTTTAAATAAATAAAAATTTAAAAAATATAAATATATTTTTTAATTTAATTTATTTATTATTTTTATTTATATTTTTTTTTTTATAAAAAACTGCCATTTCTTAAAGTATTAATTTTTTCAAGGGCTACGAGATACCCTAGACAACATATTTAAATATGAGCAATTATTTTTTTGAAATAAATAAAAATTTAAAAAATATAAATATATAATTATATTATTAATTATATTTATTTTTTATATTTATATATATTTTTTTTTATAAAAAATTGGCATTTTTTAAAGTAATAATATTTATCAAGGGCTATGAGAACCCTGTAAAAGATATTTAAATATGGGTAATTATTTTTTTTTAAGTAAATAATAATTAAAATATAAAAATATAAATATATATTTTAATTATATTTTTTTTGTTTATTTTAATATAAAATTACCATTTCTTAAAGTATTAATTTTTTCCTTGACCCTTGAACTGATGTATCGATCCAAAGACCTGAGCTTTCTCTGGATATATTGTTCCAGTCTCTGCCGCTCTTTGGGGTACACCTTTACACATTTTCCACATATTCACAGGTGCCACAAGATATTGGCATTCAACATCTTCGGGGAATGCCAAAAATTCAAAAGAAATGAAGTGCAAACTTTTCGTATCTCGAGAAACGCGTGACTGTGAAAAAAATTGCATTACTCGCATATTACATATAAATATATGTACTCATACACACACACACACACACTCAACACACATTTATACGTGCTGTGTGTGTATTTGGACTTGCGCTTGTGTGTGTGATTGGCGCCCCTCGTTGCAAACAGAAATTAACATGAAGCTCACGTTCAACATTTTCTACGAACACCACAAACTGGCGACAAAAATCTCAACAAATGAAACTAAAATAAAAATAAAAAAAAAACTAAAAAAAATAAAAAAAAAATAAAAAAAAATATAAAAAAAAAACTAAAAAAATAAGAAAAAAAATAAAAATAAGTCAGAAAATAAAAATTGTGCAACGTTTTGAATCACGCGCCAAACGATGACGCGAATTATACTTTGGGTAGACTAAAGTTAAGCGAATGTTGTTGTTGTAATTGTGTGTGTGCCTGCCACACCTACCTAATACCCTGTAAATTTAGAAGTAACAAAAAATGCAGTTAAACAGAAATTAAGCTCTTTTTTTGAAGACTTCAGCCCAAAAGTTCAGCCAAGGTTCGATTTATATATAAATGCAGGGTACTTCATAGTCGCGCATATCCCGCCTTCTGCGTCGCTGCTCTGATGAGCTGTGGCTGTTGAAAGGTGTTCGTGTTTATGTTTTGTGTTTGTGTTTGTTTCGGTGTTGGCGTTGGGAATTGTTCCCTCGGGTCGCCGTAAAAATGACCATTGGACAGGCACAGGAACGGACAGGCGGTTGAGTGTAGAGGCGGGGTGGTGAGTGGGGAGATGGGAGGTGGGGAGGTGAGTGGGGAAGTGCGGACGAGTGGACGCGCGGACAGTCAACTCGTTGCTCGAGGTCAAACACACGCGTTGACAAATTACAGAAACAGTGTGGCAACAATGTCAGCGGGCGAAATGGCAAAGGGAGGGGGGTGGGAGGAGGAAGGAGGGGTATCCATAAACTAAAGGGGCGCACATCGTTTGGTGGGTACATGAGTTATGATTATCTCGTGCTGTGCATGTGGAAATGTCAGCTGCAGCTCTGTAAATCCGTTGGTCACTTGTCTCGGTTGCAATTAGTGGTAAATTGATTTGGTAATCGTTGCACTGGCTTCCGAATCTGGGCACCCCACTTTAGGGAGGGGGTGGGATGAGGGGGTGGAAGGACAGGCTAACTATTTGCATACACGTCACGAATTATGAGCTCTCTTTTTTTTTGACCGGAAAGTAGCAGTCGAAATTGCTGGAAAGCCTTCGATCCATCAATTTATTTAAGTCCCATATAGCTTGCTATAAAACTGAATAATAGTTGCTATAAATATAACGGTTGTCATCCAGCCATCCATTATAATAATTATATTTACATTTCTTTTAATTGATATAAAAAATTCAAATTTTTAATTTGTGGTCATTTCTCATTTCTGTATTTATAGCACAAATATGTCAAGTGATTCAAATCGACGCATCCAGGTACCTGATGAGCTGAAGGAGGTGCTCCTGCAGTTCTCCATTTCGTATCTGGTGGAGCAGCCGCCGGATCTCATTGACTTTGCCGCCAGCTACTTTAATAAACTGCAAGCTAATCGCCCAGTGCAAACCAGCGAACAGCCACTCGATGATCAGATCAGCCTCAACTCACAGGAGGGCGATGGTGAGTAGCCCCAAACTGTGTATCCTTTAAAAGGATACTTTTATTTGGAATATTTCATTTTTAGCTTATAAAAAACTCAAATCAAATTTTATAAAATAGTTATCTTTATGACACAAAATCGATTGAACAATCTTCTTCTTCTTCTTTATGGCCCGCACATCAATCATCAATCATCTAGATTTATAAATTCCTAGGCTCTTGACTTTTGCAATCAAATCCAAGTTTATTTTAGACATGACCACAAATAAAATCGACTTATCATTTGCCATAAATAGAACCCCCAATTAGGCCCCCCTAATGCCCCCTAATAGCCCCCTAATGGTCCCCCTACTGGCCCCTCCTATCTGCTCCCTATTGGCTTCCCTATTGACTCCCCAATTGCCTTGTTGCAGGCCTATCGACGAGCTATTGGCAGTTAAAGAAGTTAAATTTATCGATTTGCTTATCGATTTGCTTATCGATTCGCTTATCGATTCACGTGCTGGAGTTTAGCCCGTGGCAAAGTTCTTTCAACCTGTGATTTCCGGCAGAGCTAATCGGATTAAATCGAGGCCCTGCGACAAAGGAGGTTAATCTAAATTTAGTAATCCCCTCAAAAGGAGGCTAATAGAAGGAGCCTTTTTAGTGTCTTGAAATGAGCAATGGTCGCATTGCGTGTCCTGTGCAACAATAACAAAACAAGAGTCCTTTTCGTGTGTGGGCGTTGCCTTTGGCTGTTCGCCTGTTTGGCTGCTTGGCTGTTTGGCTGCTTGGCTCGTGCGTCAATTCGAGTTACAAGGACTCCGAAGCATTGCTTTAATTGCGTGCTGCAGTTTCGTTTTAATAATTTTTTTTTTTATTTTTCAAAGATATTTTTAAGTTCCTACCAACTTTTTGGACTGACGTCAAAAGGCGATACCTTAAAATACACGGCAAGGACTCGCGCTCTTAGATTTGGCCAAAACTTTGTACTAAATACCAATTAAAAGTACAACAGCTGAAAGCCACAAGTATTTGGGAAAGGAAAAAGGAAAGGTTCCTTGTTTGTTTGCCGGAAAGTTTTTTCGGCCTCTCTGTTTGCTTCTCTCTGTGTGTGTGTGTGTGTGTGTGTGTGTGTGTGTGTGTGTGTGTGTGTATCTTTATACATTTATCTGTATCTCATTATTTGGCATAATGCGGCGCACGTGTACGGACAATTATCGGCTACTGGTCACGCGTCCATCTTACTCTCTCTCTTTCTGACCTTCTCTCTTTCTCTTTCACACACTCTTGATTTTTCTCTTTCTTTTGACTCCTTCAGCTATCCTTGCATCTTCGACCTGTCGGACATACTCAACCGACACAAAGCAAATTAAATAATAATGTTGATAAAGCCGTCGAAGCAGAGGCAGGAGCAGAAGCCAGGAGCAGCAGCAGGACAAAGTCTCCAAGCTATCGACACACTTGTTTCTCCTTTCTCCTTTCTCCATTCTTCATTCTTCATTCTCCTCTCTCTCTCTCTCGTTCTCTTCATCTTTATCTGCGACTTGCATTGTTCAGATGATGCCTTGCGTGTTTATCTTCCGGTTAATCAAACACGCAGCGCTCCAGGGACGTCGTGTCAAGTGAGAAAATGTTGCCTGTTGTTTCTCTCTCTCATTTCTGTCGAGGACGAGACGAGGCTTCACTTCCACTTCCTGCTGTCATGCCAATGGATCCTTCACTTCTGCGTTTGTTATTAAAAATCTATTAATTGCGCACACAGCTCAAGTGCTGTGTAAACAGACTCAGCCTGAGGTTGCCCATCCTGAGGCTACCCGTCCTTTGACTACCCATCCCTTGGCTACCCATCCTTTTGTTACCCATCCTATGGTTACCCATCCTTTGGTTACCCATCCTTTGGTTTATGTACATAACGAACTTATTGATGAAAGGCTCTGCCTGACATTTAATTAAAATCCGAGCTGAAATGTCTCACTATTCAGCAGTCGAGGTGGCCTTTTTATAATATATATATTATATATATATATGTATACTATATATTTCTCTGCAGCTGAAGTCTGAAGCTGATGTTGGAGCTTGGAGCTGCAAGTGAAGCTAAAGCTGAGGCTGTCATTCGCTTTGCTCAGTGAAGCCTTCAAAGAGTTTCAAATGTGCTCAGCGGAGTGAACAGCTGAGCAGCACGCAAATAGCTCGTAGATTACTTTGTGTGTGTGTGTGTGTGTGTGTGTGTGTGTTCTTTGCCACGCCCCTTAAAGCGCTTTTGATGTCTATTTATGGTCAGGCTCTTCGGCATTATTTAAATTCGCTTAAAGCGCTTGCAAGCCGCATGCCATAATGAGAAATATTAAGCATACGCCGTGTGAAACGCACAACAATTTTTTGCGGGTGCCAAACTGCGGCTTAATAGGGTACGCGAAGTATGTGCGTATGTGTGTGTATGCGTGTGTGTGTGTGTGTGTGTGTGTGATGTACTGGCTGTACATTTTATTAACACTCATGTTACACACAAAAAATGCAGAGCCTGAGGTAGGCTTCAGGTTCAAAGGGTGGCAAGGAAAGCAATGAGTGAAGAGGAGTGTGGTAGGGGGTGAAGGAAGGAGTGGAGAGAGGAGAGTAAAATAGAGAGAAGTGAAGGGCACATAACGAGAGCAATGGGCGACCATTGAAGCATGATGATGAGCAGCGCCACGGGCAGCGCTCGCAGTTTTCCTGCCTGGTTGGCTCACGCTTGAACGGGCACACACAGGATGGGATAAGCTGACAAGGGATTGGTAAAAGGGTGGGGGGTGGTATGGTAGGTAGGTTGGGTGGTTAGGTGGTTAAGTTGGGGTGATGACTGTGGCACACTGCCACGCCCACTGACAAGGCTTTGGTTGGCAGTTACATTTCAACATTATTGACATGCCAGCAGCGTCTCATGAAAGAAAACGAACGGAAATTGCTGCCCATATTGTCTATATGTATGCGGATGTTAAAGTGTATGTGTATGTGTGTGTGATTGAGTGAGTGTGTGTGTGTGTTCCTGTTGCGCTAAATGATAAATATAAAAACAAAAATGTTCACGTTAATCGAGACAAAGCGCTGCTCTCAATGTCTCTCTATATTTATGCACCACATCGCATGGAAGGCAGCAGACGCGCTTTTGCTTTTATTGTGTATATGTGTGTGTGTGTGTGTATGTGTGTTTGTGTGCATGTGTGTGCGGTCACATTGTGTATATTTATATAGAGTGACAGGCATCACTTGTGCGCTGCTCTGCTGCCTACTTACAGGCACTATTTCCGCTTCGGTTTGACGTTTTCTGTCGCCCATTTTCCTGCTCAACGGCTGCTGCGGCTTCATTGGCGGCTTTAGTTACTAAACAGACGTCATACCGTTAACAAGAATACACAGACAGACTGTGTGAAAGTCTGTCACTAAGCCAGTCAGTCACTCAGTCAGTCTGTCAATCAGTCAATCAGTCAATCAGTCAGTTAGTCAGTCGGTCTTAAAGTCAGACACTCCATCAGCTTAACAGCCCGTCATTTAGTTAGTTATCTGTGTGCCGCGCTGTCGACATCAACATCATTAATATTAGTATCATCATCATCATCATCATCTTCCTCATCTTCATCATCATCATCCTTCACAGACCCTCGACGTCGTCTCATTCAGCTAATGAAATTAATGCAGTCAACTTTTATTTACAATTTTTTAATTAAATTTCTGGCGTGTGTAAAGTCCCAACATAGTGAAGTGTGTGTGTGTGTGTGTGTGAGTGTGTGTGCCGACTTCATTAATATGTGTGTGTGTGTGTGGGTGTGTGCTGGCGCCCAACAATATTTAAGTCAAATTGATCTTTTACTGCAATTAACTGCAGAAATAATTAAAGAACTTTAAAAGCGGCTTAACTTTTGAAGTGTTCAACGATTTTCCACAGTTTAAATCCTTTAAGGACTTTAAGTGTGGGAGTAAAGTAAAGCATTTATTTATTAAATCAATTCTCACTCAAATAAATTAAATTCAACTGGCTGCTTCCTTTGGTTAAAGGAGAACTTGGCTTATCGCTTCGATATCCTTTGAAAATCATGGAAGTCATTGCCATCAAATCAAGGCAAATATGTCCTTATGCAAGCCACAAGATTGTGGAATATCCGGACATTCTATTGGTGCATAGTTAATATATATATTTATATGAATATTGCTTGAGAGTGGACGCCGTATCCTTGTTCACATCCTGTCAGAATGCAGCCACAAATAAATATTCAACCAGCAGCTGTGCATAAGTGTTATCCACATCCTTTCGACCGACTCAGTTGAAGGATGAATGGCAAATGTGTGAGTGAGTACGTGTGTATGTGCGCGTGTGTGTGTGAGTGTGTGTGTGTGTGTGGAGACAGCATCATTAGATGACACATAAGCAAATACAACACTTGACACGATTTAAGGAGATTTTTTTTTTTTTTAAATCAGAAAAAAGAAAAAAAAATGTGGAATTTTAATTCTTGATTTAAGATTTAAGTTTTCTGATTGCTTAATTCTGATATTAGCGCATAATCGTATGGCTAACAGGGGTTTAGCTTAGGCCGAGTGCATAAATATTTATAACGCATACGCAGCGTGTGACAGAGAACTTTTTTCGCGTTCGCGATTTTCACCTTGAGTTTTGATCTTTTTTATACGCTTTTTTTTGTTTCTTTTTATTTTTGTTTTAATTATGTTTTATTTTTGCTATTTTGTTGCTGTGACTGTGATTGTTGTTGTTGTTGTTGTAAAACAGGTTTTTCCTTGGAAAAGTGCATAGAGTGGAAATCAAAGCACACAACAAAATAAAAACTTCAAAGCAAGAGCAACAACCAGTGCAATGTCCATTCAAGTGTCTAGCAATTTATTGGCCGGTAAGCAATTCCAAAACGACAAAACGCCAAATACATAAAACTCATATTATGGTCAGACACGTTCAGTTGTATAAATATATATATATATATAGATATATATATATATAAAAGTCGATAAGTTGCTGCTGGAAAAAAAAATAATAATGAATCGAGATCTCAGGAAAATGAAATTATGGCAATTGTTTTTGTGTTTTAGTGCTTTAACGTGTCCGTCTGTCTGTCCGCCCTTTTCGATGATGAATTGCAAACATTTTGTGTAACTATTCGGTATATAGACGATGTTCGATACCCTGTAATTTTGCGACCTGAAGTGGCCTTTGGGGTGAAGTGCGTTTTATTAATTTTAAATCAAATATTTAACTGAGGGAATGACAGATAAATGAAGCTGAAGGAGATTGCGGAATTATTAATTTTTAATTTTTAAAATATTATTTAAAATGAGATTAAATTAAATTATATTTTAAAAATTAATTCCCAAATTTCCCTAAGCTTCGTTTGTCTGTAAATTCCTCAGTTAAATAATGATAATGATAATGATTAAAAATTGATTTAAAATTAATAAAACTCATGAGATTTAAAATGAGATAAAATTAAATTATATTTTAAAAATTAATTTTAATAAATCAAGGAGTATTTTTTAAGTCGATCAGCATCTTAGACTCGTTGTTTTCATTTCACAATTACAAAACTCTGGTCCAGGCAACTCAAGTGCCATCCAGACCCAATTATGACGAATGCACAGACATATAGAGATATATACAGATATATACAGACACATACAGACATATACAGATATATACATATACAGATATATATGGACATATATATCAACAAATATTTTGAGTGTGTGACTCCTCTCTACGTGCTGATGTATATTTTTAAGTACGTACTCATATCTCATGGCCTGTTGTGTGTGGGCAGCTGGACACATTGAATTCCCCAAGCCCCGTGCCGCTTAACGTGCATCATTCCCATTTCCAACAAGTGCATTTCATTTCGAAATTTGCTGAGACTGTTGCAGAAAGTTGAAGCAGCTGCAAGCTGTACACATACTTACACATATATACATACATACATATACATATATACATATAACATATATATATTTATATATATTTTTTTATATATAGTTGTATATAACGGATAAAAAATATATAACATTGTTGAGTGCTGACGCAAAGCGTTCTATGATACGAGTCATGCATTCCTCATTCTTCGTTTCCCATACCCCTTACCCCCTCCCTCCCCTCACCCCTTCCCTCTACCACCCCCTTCCCCTCCCTCTACCACCTTTCCAACTTTTCCACATTCCTTATACTGCATTCCCATTGCCATTCCCATTTCTATCCACAGTCGCATTGAACGTCCCAAAAGATGGCCCCAAGATGATAAAGATATGTGTGGAGCCGCATCCGGCAGACGTTGACTCACCAAATCTAATCATCATCCTTCCCATCAGTCCACTTAATTCTTGCTCCGTACCATTAGTTGATTCAATTAACGTGTGCTCTGAACTCAAATAGAAACTACCTTTCAAGCTCAACTGCTCCCCAGTCGAGTGTGTCTGTGAGTGTGTGTGTGTGTGTGTGTGTATAGCTACCTCTACATATATGTGTGTGTGTGTGTGTGTGTGAAAGGGTAGACAAACATGAAAGTAGTCAGCCAACGGGGCGGGACAATGTCCTCAATAGAGTTATAGCCATGGCCAATCAGACAGGCAGACAGACAGAGAGACAGACAAACAGACAGACAAACAGACAGACAGACAGACAGACAGACAGACAGCCAAACAGACAGATATACAGACAGCCAGACAGACAGATAGACTGAGAAAAAGCAAATGAATTTTCCATTTTCATTAATTAAGCAAATTCCACTATCCTTTTGATAAGAAAAACGTTAATGGAAGCTCATAAATTACAAACTGAAGGACGCAACTTTATAAACTTAAGAATTTGTTTTTAAAACTATGAAACTTTTAACTAGCAACTAAGGAATTTAAAATCTATTTATTAACTAAAAGCCCGCTTAATTAAGAAACTTTAATTATACAAATATAATATATAATTATTTAAATATAATATATAAATTATTTAAATATATATAAATATAAATTTTAAATTTTAAATAAAAATACAATGTTTATTTTTGATTTTTATATGATTTATTATTTATTTATTTATATTTATGATTTGTTATTTATTATTTATTATTTTTTTATTTATTTATATGATTTATTATTTTTTTTATCTATATATATTATTAATATATATTTATTGTTTATTTATTTATAGATATGATTTATTATTTATTTATTTATATTTATGATTTATTATTTATTTATTTATTTATATGATTTATTATTTTTTTTATTTATATATATTATTTATTGATTATTTATTTATTTATTTATATGATTTATTATTTTTTTTATTTATATATATTATTTATATATATTTATTATTTATTTATTTATATATATGATTTATTATTTATTTATTTATATTTAGAATTTATTATTTATTTGTTTATATATATGATTTATTATTTATTTATTTATATTTAGAATTTATTATTTATTTATTTATATATATGATTTATTATTTATATATATGATTTATTATTTATTTATTTATATATATGATTTATTATTTATTTATATGATTTACTGTTTATTTATTTATATATTTATATATATGATTTATTATTTATTTATTTACTTATTAATTTATATTAACTAATTAAATATAATTAACTGATTAACTAATTATATATTTAAACTTATGACTTAATTTCAGCGGAACCGCCAGTAGTACAAAATTTGCGTCGGAAATCAGTGTTCGCCGAGGCCTACGATCCGGAGGCGGATGACGATGATGATGGTGCCACTGCCGTGTTCCCCAAAACAGATGAGCAGCGGGCACGACTCGTTGAGTCTGTTAAGAATGTGCTGCTCTTCCGTTCGCTGGAAAAGGAACAGGTGTGTTAAGCGCAAAAGCAAAACCACTAAAACCAAATAATTACATTACCTGCGGTTTTTTCAATGTGTTTGTGTGTGTGTATGTGTGTGGGTGGGGGACGGGTACTTATCCTCTTCTCATCCTTCTTGATTCACTTACAATCTTGTTTTTTTTTTTTCTCCTTTTCTGTGCACAGATGAATCAAGTACTCGATGCGATGTTCGAGCGCAAGGTGCAACCCGGAGATTTCATTATACGCCAGGGCGATGATGGCGATAACTTTTATGTTATTGAATCGTAAGTTGAGCCCCCCTCTAAGAACTTTTTTAAGTTGCCCTTAAAAGTAGGCAACATTTTTCAACTTGACGCCTTGCACTTGCAGCGCATGCAGATTGAGTGTCTTTTGAAAACTTGTTGCAACATCTGCATAGTAAATGAAAATTTCTATTTGCTAATTTCTCTATTTGCTCCACAGTGGCATCTACAAAGTCTACATTAATGACAAACACATTAGCACCTACACTCACACCGGTCTATTTGGTGAATTAGCGCTGCTCTACAATATGCCCAGGTAAGCATGGTACCTGATGCCTAGGTATTAATTATTTATATAGATAAATCGCCTAATTCGAGGTGTAGATATACTTTACTCATTCGATAAATTATTTACTGCCCACTGTCTGCGCCTCAGAAGTGTTAATTTCTCAATTTTAAATTTGACACTTGCTCAATTTTCATTTCAATTCAAAGCTTCCAACTTTGAAGGGCGGAAGTATGAGAGGAGGAGGGCAGGAGGGGGTGCGGAATGAGTAAAATGATAAACTAAACTATTAACTAAACTTATATTAAGCTCTGGTGGAAAATAACTAAGACATTTCCAGCTTTTGTTGTTGTAAAATATGTAATTTGCATATTTTAAGTTGAGGTTCAGCCCAACAGAAGGTCTCATTTATTATTTACTATTTTTATCTAGCACTTAATAATTAATTAAATAATTGCTTTAAATTATTTATTTTTTAAATCCTCCTTAGAGCGGCTACCGTTCAGGGAGAGACCACTGGTCTGCTCTGGGCCATGGATCGCCAGACATTCCGACGCATTTTGCTTAAGTCGGCGTTCAAGAAGCGAAAAATGTACGAGGAGCTGCTGAACAGTGTTCCTATGCTGAAGGCTCTTCAGGTGAGTAGAGAGTCCTTGAACTCTTCAATATATATATATTTAAATTTTCATATTTATTATTTTATTTATTTATTTATTTTTGTTCGCATTCTAGAACTACGAACGCATGAATCTGGCCGATGCTTTGGTCTCCAAGCACTACGTTGATGGTGATCTTATTATCAAGCAAGGTATGTGATACTTAAAATATCCTATAGGACTTCCCTTTTAAGGGTTATTCCTCTTCTTCATTCAATTAGGTGAAGCCGCCGATGGCATGTATTTCATTGAGGAGGGAACCGTTATAGTTCGCATGGGTCCAGAGGGCGAACAAATCGAGATATCGAAGCTAGGCAAGGGCCAGTACTTCGGAGAACTGGCACTGGTAACACATCGGCCACGTGCGGCTTCTGTTTTCGCCTTGGGCAACGTTAAGCTGGCATGTAAGTCATTTACGAGCCGAACAGTGAAATGCTTTTTGGATAACTTGCTTATGGACTTGGCCCCAAATCTTGGCCAGCCCGATTAATGCTTTTGCTTATCGTTTTTTCTTTTCTTTCTTTTTTTTTTCCTCCCCCATACCCCCACCCGCCTGTTTTTTCACGTAATTTGCTTATGCACTTACATTTGCACTTTCTGCGTCTCGTCATGTGTTGTGTGTTGTTAATGTGTTGTGTGTTATTTTATTGTATGTTGTGTGTCTGCTTTGTGTGTGTGTAGTTTTAGATGTTGTTTGCTTCGAGCGACTAATGGGCCGCTGCAGCAATCTGCTGGAGCGCGGCATACGCGACTATCGTTACTTGGAGATCGATCTGCGTGCCTATTACGATAGCTTGCAGACTGTGTAGATTAGCCTGTGTCCTTTGGATTATTGTATAAATGGTAAAACATATTTGTGCAAGAGTTAAAGTTTATTTAGAAATTTTAAATTCCATTCATTTTGTTAGTTCTAAAAAAAATTTGAAATATTTTTGTGGAAGGCACATATATGTCGTACCTGATTTACACCTTAGCCTAGATCTAATCATCCTCTATACCATACAGTCCTAGACACGGATGCCTTTGAGCGAATCCTTGGCTTCCTCACCGATGTCCTTAAGCGCAACATTCTGATGTACGAGCAGATGTTCACGGATATGGCCCGTTATAATACCAATATGTGAAAATGGGGGAATGGCCGGGCGAAGCTCAAGCAATATTGTTATTAGCGTGTCTATATAACACCTATATATATATATACATATATACATATATACATATATACATATATACATATATTGTATGTATTTATGTATTTTTATTTCGGCCATAAATTTATTGTATGGACAGAGAGAGAGAGAAAAAGAAGAGAGAGATCATTAAAAATTGCATAGTTTTAAAGTAAATGTCTGTAATATGTATTTGATGTGTTTCATTTCATTTAAAATCACACGCACACTCCCACACACACACATACACGCACACATCCGCACTACCGCAGATGCATACAAATTTTACGTATACGCAAAATATCAAAAATTCCCCACAGCAAAATGTCACAAGACGACACAGACATTCCGAAAACTGAATCAAAAAAATATAATCCAAAAATTCAACACAATTGAAAAAAAATTAAAAAAATATATAAAAATATAAAAAAAATAAAACAAGGGTTCCTTTGTGATTGGTAAGCGCAGCTCTCTGCAATTTTTATGAGTTGAGGCGCCTGTGGTTTTGGGAATGGAAATGGGATCCAACATTTATTGGTGGTGCGAATCGTGCGGGTCAATAAATGGTCCTCGAGCATGCCATGTACTTTCCATACTGTATACTAATATAGTTTTCCATATAATATTATAATTATTGTTTTTATTATTATTATTATTATTATTATTATTATTATTATTGTTAGCAACTTAAGATTGTTATTAACTTGCGTGCAAGTTGTACGATTTAAGGCATGTTTATATGTTCAGTCTTAAAAGTGAATTGCCATATCATGTCTAATTCCAATTCAAATAATTTAATTGTGATTCGTTTATTCCCTTCGCAGTCCTTGATGTGAGAGCGTTTGAGCGTCTGCTTGGACCCTGCATGGACATTATGAAGCGCAACATTGACGACTACGAGTCGCAACTGGTTAAGATTTTTGGTAGCAAAAATAATATCACCGATACACGATAAAAAGTCTGAACAACAACCACAACCACAACAACAACAACAACAACAACAACAACTAAACAACAACAACAGCTACACAAGGAACCCAAACCAAGCTAAAGAGTTTAAGGACTCTGGGATAAGAACTCAACTCAACAAAAAGGCATACAAAACACAACAGTAACAAATAATAAAACTTATGCACAGCAATTACCAATACAAGCGCAAACCAAACACACGCACACACACAAGGACCTTATAAATAAATTCTTGATTTAAATATATTTTTTAAGTTGAGGCTCATTAATGAAATTCAAATACAATGATAATGATAATACGATAATGATAATATGATAATCAGATGTTGATGCTAATTGTTTCACACACACACTCACACACACAGACACACACACACACACTTTAAAAATATATTGTATGTATGTATTAGCAATTGTAATTTAATGTATTTAATTGAGACAAGAAGCAAAACTTAGAACAGATTTTGAGCAGAAAAAACTAAATAATGTTTATGTGTGTGTTTTTCCTGAGCTCAAAATACTGTTAGGTGCATAGTTAATAGTCTTGTTTTTCTTAATTTTATTAATATTATTATTATTATTATTAATATTATTATTATAATTACTAAACTACTTATTTGTTATCAATTGATTTACGCATAATTTAGCACAATATGAGAAAAGCAGAAACTATACAAATTTGTTTGGCTGCTGTACCATCATCAACAAAACAACAACAACCACAACAACAACCCAAACAACAACAGCAACAAAGTTTATAGTCTATTGAAGAGAAATATAAAAACAGAAAGTAAAAAGTTAAAATAAAATTCTCAAACAAATCGCAACTTAAAAAAATATCAAATAATCGCAAATGGACACACATCAAGCAAAGAGTTTATATCTACAAATCGATACAAATACTTATATCAAGTATACCCCACACATATGCATAAAACAAATCTAATTTATTTATAAAGTAAAGTGAAACCAATCATTGTACTAGTCTTAATATAACAATTCCTTCTTGCAATATTTACAAAACAAAATGAAACGCAAACGCAGCAAAAAAAAAAAAAAGGAAAGAGGATACAAAAAGCAGCTGGCAAATTGTGTTTCTCACCGCATAAATCAAAAAAAAAAAACAAAAGAGAAGAGAGAAAAGTTAAGCAAAAAATACTTGAAAACTGTTTATTATATATTTGAGACACGCAGAAGGTAGATGTATGTGTTATGGCCCTGCCCTCCGATTAAAAAATTCTTAAAAAACCAAAAACTAAACAATCTTTGTTTTGGTTTTTCTTCTACTTTCAAAAGTTCCAAAACAAATATCAGTTGCGCACACAATACAAGCACACACACGCACGCACACACACACACATACACACAAGCACACAAACGATCTCAATGTAAGCAAAATTTAATTATCATTGTGTAAAATTATTCAAATTTTCATATTCATTTCAATTAACTTTCAATTGGCTCTAGAGTGAATTAAAAAAAAAAAAAAGAAAACTAAAGGCACAATCAAAAAATATACGTTGCATGGGATCAACTTAGAAAACTTTGAATACGATTATGAGAAGTGCGAGTGCACAGGCAAAATTATGCAGATCTGCTCGGCTATAAAAGAGTATCGCTGTCGATACCGGTGGTATCGTTATCGGTACTGGTATCGGCATTGTTACGGTTATCGGCTATCAAATAGAGACACAGATTACATTAGTTAGCAAAGTTTGCAAAGCAAAAGAAGAAGCAAAAGCAAAAGCAAAGCAATACCCAAGGGCCTAAGTGTGTACTTAGTAGAGTTTTGTTTGCATATTTCAACTAGTTGCTGTTTATGCGTTCGGCCCCCACCTTTTGTTTATAATCTAATCTATAAACTTGTATATGTATCTGTATTTATAAACTACTTAAAACTGAATGAGCTTAACTATGATAAAAAAAAAAAAAACAAACCCAAAACCCAATACTTTACGAACGTTACTTTATTGTTTATGATGAGATGCGTAACTAAAACAAATCTTAGACGATTAATTAATAACAAATTATATGTAACTATGTAAATGCATATAAACAAATTAACTGGCATACCAACAGACGACAGGTGTTCACAAAACTGTAATAATAATAATATTAATACAAAAAAAAAAAAAAAAAACAAAATTATAAAATAAAATAAAAAAAAATAAAAATAAACTTAAAAAAAATACAAACGCAATTTACATAAAGAAAACAAATATGAAATTGAAATATCATAATTTAAAAACTTGTTACACGTGACAAAAAAAACAAAAACAAAAAATATCTAAATAAAATGAAAATCAACTAGAAATTATCTTTAATCCTAAATAATTGGTGTCTAGTCTATGTTCAAGACTTTAAAAGCAACAAACTCTTGAAACTCGAAAATTTAAAGATCCGTAAATAAATGAATACAAATATCAATGATAGAAATTATGATGCGAACCTAATTATATAAGAAGCTGAAAGTGCTGGACATTTTCTTCCTAAAATACAAAAGAAAACAAAATGTAAACAATCCACATAAACACTCTCTTTCACACACACACACACACACGCATGTACACGCACACCAACAACCACGCACACATACTAAACACTAAAGCAAAGCTCAAAAACTTAAAATGGAAATTAAAATAAAA
The DNA here is from genome assembly GCA_035044505.1 of Zaprionus lineosus. Taxonomy (NCBI): domain Eukaryota; kingdom Metazoa; phylum Arthropoda; class Insecta; order Diptera; family Drosophilidae; genus Zaprionus; species Zaprionus lineosus. The sequence goes on along the minus strand of JAWNNX010000656.1, from coordinate 621,311 downwards.
AAAAAGAAGCAAATGAAACGCGCTTAGAATGGAAAACAATTAAAACCTATTTGTATTTTAACTGTTGTGTTGTAATTATGCATAAAGCGTATTTAATTAAAAAATTTATGTATGTGTAACAAAAAGAAAAACAAAAATTTGAAACAAAAAACAAAAATATGTATGTATGTATTTAATGAGAATATTTAACGCGTAGTCACAGCAAAACAAAAAAAAAAAAAAACCAACAAACAAACAAATCAGAAGCAAAATAACAGTAAATTGAATATAAAAGTAAAATCACATAAGAATATTTCACTGAAACTTGCAATAGGCGTTAATATTGTAAGTTAAGAAAATTTAATCAATTGAAACGCCGCAGAAGCTGCTGATAAATGAAATTAAATTTGTTTGCTTTTTTCATTTAACCAATGCCAAAAAGTATTAATTTAATAATCTTTTATCAGCATTGGCCTGGATATCGTGAATACATACATATGTATGTATATCTAAGTTAATTGGTGTGTGCGACTATCCCCCATACGATACGATCGCAAAGCCGTGCAAAAGTAAAGCAAACATGACGAATGGATAAAAGTTCAATAAAAGCGATAAAAACACAAATTACTTTAAAATGTCTTTAATTATTTGGATTGATAAAACTCTAGTAGCCATATTTCTATAAATGTATATAGTCTCCTTTTTTTTTTTTTGTTTTTTTTTTTTCTTTAGTTTTAAAGACAATTTTCCGACTTTATAATTTTTATTCACTTAAAAACGTAGCTCCAAATACACTTATAATTTTACGGTGTTTAATATATTTGTATGTATTTATTTTTAAATGTACGTGTGTATGTGTATTATTTATCATCATTATATAATGTATATAGAACTCCAATATCGGTTGCTCAGTTCCAACCGATATTGCACGAATGATAAGTGAGGCTCACTTCTTTGCGCGCCAATTACAAGGTTATTTCTATTGTTGTAGTTGTTGTTGTTGTTGTCCTATGCTAGATGGATTAATATTCTTCTGTCGCTTCTGGTGCTGCTGATGTTGTTTACGGTAATTAGTTTTTGTTGTGTTGTCCTGGTAGTATGCTGATCGTTGTTACGCAATTCTGCCTCCAGTTTTATATTAATTTTTTTGTTTAAAAGTGTTGCTCGGTTGGATTTTTGGAGGAAAAATTCATTTAAAAAGTTGGTTTTGTCTTGTGTAAAACTAAAAATCTAACTGTAAAGATCATCATCGCCATTGTCTCCTGGCGTATTAACTGGCATATTGGTGCCAGACCCTGAGTTGTTGCCGGCGTTACCGGGGAATCTGTATCAAGCAAAAATATATTAATTAATATTATTTTATCACATTTTTTTTTTTGTTTTTTAAGTATAAATATGTCTTACCTAAAGTTTTGTCCAAATCCACGTGACTGCTGCAATGTCTGAGCAAACATCTCGTATTTTCGGATGTCGTTATCCGAAACGGAACGCCGAGCAAACTTCATTGCTTCTTCAAAGTGAGCACGTGTTATCTCCGGCACTGGATCATCTTCGTCCATCTGTATAAAAATCACAAAATTTACGAATTTAAATTTTTACAATATGTCCCATTAAATGCGCAGTCGAACTTACGTCCATGGCGGCGTTCTGGTTCTCGGCACGGTCCTTCTCACGACGAATTTCAGCTTCAATAGCTTGACGAATAGCTAACTTGCACGCCCGTTGACAGATCTCAGTCAAATCAGCGCCAGAAAAGCCCTGTGTTACCTTGGCAATGTAAGTTAGGTCAACCTCCTTAGCCAAAGGCGACTTGCGCAAGTTGGCCTTAAGTATAGCCTCACGTGACTTATCATCAGGCAATGGAATATAGATAAGTTGATCCAAGCGACCCGGACGTAAAATGGCCGGATCAATGATGTCGGGACGATTGGTAGCGCCAATAATGAAAACATTCTTTTTGGCTCCCATGCCGTCCATTTCAGTTAAAATCTGATTAATAACGCGATCCGCAGCACCGCCAGCATCACCGACATTGCCGCCACGAGCTTTTGCAATCGAATCTAACTCGTCAAAGAACAGTACACATGGAGCAGCAGATCTTGCCTTATCGAAAATGTCACGCACATTAGCCTCAGACTCGCCAAACCACATAGTAAGCAGCTCAGGACCCTTAACCGAAATAAAGTTTGCCTGACATTCATTGGCAATGGCCTTAGCCAGTAGTGTCTTACCACAACCAGGTGGTCCGTAGAAAAGAACACCACGACTGGGTTGCATGCCAAATTTGAGGAACTTATCAGGATGTTCAACTGGATATTGCACCAATTCCTGCAACTCTTTTTTGACATTCTCAAGACCACCAATGTCTGTCCAGGTGGTGTTTGGTACCTCAACAACCGTTTCACGCAAAGCTGATGGACTGGATTTCGTCATGGCGTACCGGAAGTTCTCCATGGTAACAGCCAGGGATGCCAGTACCTCGGCATCAATCTTATCATCCTCCAAATCAATAAGATCCATTTTTTCACGAATTTGTTGCAACGCAGCCTCAGAGCAGAGTGAAGCCAAATCGGCACCCACATGACCATGACTTTCAGCGGCAATTTGTTCCAAATCAACATCCTCATGCAATTTCATATTTTTTGTATGTATCCGAAGAACTTCTAAGCGACCAGTGGCATCGGGAATACCAATGTCGATTTCACGATCAAAACGGCCAAATCGACGTAGCGCCGGATCAATAGAATTGGGACGATTTGTAGCTGCCATTACAATTAAATGGGAACTCTTCTTCATGCCATCCATTAATGTCAGCAACTGTGATACAATACGACGTTCAACCTCACCGTGAGTCTTGTCACGTTTGGGAGCAATAGCATCAATTTCATCAATGAAAATAATAGCAGGCGAATTTTTCTCGGCTTCCTCAAAAGCCTTTCGCAAATTAGACTCGGATTCACCAGCTAGCTTTGACATAATCTCTGGACCGTTAATCAAAAAGAAGAACGCTCCTGTCTCGTTCGCAACGGCTCGTGCAATTAAAGTTTTACCAGTACCTGGTGGACCGTACATGAGAATACCCCGCGGTGGCTTTACACCAATCGCCTTGAAGAGGGATGGATGACGCAGCGGCAGCTCAACCATTTCCTTAATTTGGGCTAGTTGCTTACGGCAACCACCGATGTCATCATAGCCCACAGCGTTCAAAGACTCTTCCTCTTCCTATAAAAAAAAAAACATAAAAATAAATGCATGCTTGGATATCAACTTATTTAAAAAATTATAAGTTTCCATTGAAATTTTCATTTACCTCACGCTTAATAGGATCTCCATCGCAAAAGATTACCGTCTCGGGTGCAACAATGCAATAGGGCTCGGGATCAGTGAGTACAACTTTAAACTCAACAGGTCTCAAAGCTGCACGAACAATGAAATTATCTCCCATGTGGATGGGACGATACGCTTCCAAGAAATAAGGTTTCAGGTAAATTTCAAAAAGATTGCCTGAAACGCCCTCAGTTGTATCATCAATTGGTAAAATGCGCACACGTTTGCCATATTTAACATCTGGACAGGACTGCACAGAGACAACATCCGACAGATGAACGCACAGATTATTGCGTACAACACGATTCATGCGGATCTTCTCATCAGGGCATGTTTCGTCCGACAACACAATGCAAACGGTCTCCTTTCGGCGTTTACCTTTTAAAATGACAGTGTCACCTCGGAAAAGCTGCAGCTCATCCATTTTCGCCTAAAATAATACAAAATAGCAATCAGATAAGGTTCGCTTTTAATTTTTTTGCTACTTTGTAATTGATGACGTGGCTATAAACTTTTATTTTACCTGCGAAAGTGACACAACGGAATTGTCATCATTTTGAGCCTCCTCAACAATTAGACGATTGGGACGATCTTTGCGCTTCAGAATTGCCGTGGCCAGGTCTTCACTGCTGAAACAAATTTCGAAAATATAACATTTAAGCAAAGGAATAATTCTTTGTCAGTAAAATACTGCTTCTACAAGTATTAATATATTTCGCACCGCCTTTCAGTCAAAGAGTGTGGCTGTCCGAGATTTCCCAAATTTTCTTTTTCTTTTTTTTTCAGTTTCTTGTCTTGCTCACTGCGGTAACCACGCACTAAATCGCTAATATCTTCCATTTCTATGTCAAAATTATTGTTCGCGCTATTCTTTGGAGCAAGTGATGCTTCAGCATTGCTATCATCTTGTTCGTCGGACATTTTTAATAAAAAATGAACCCCGTCTTCGAAATACTTTTTTTTTTTTTTTGAGTGACAAGCTATGACGTTTTTTTTGATGCGACTAAAGTTTCGGCTTACTAGATACTTAACATTTTAATATAAAGTCTTAACCGTGTTTATTATCTAAACCTTAAATAATAAATTATAAAAAGTAATGAATGAAAATAGTTTTATGTTATTATTTATTTATATTGTTAAAAAAAAATAAATAAAAATAAAAATAAATAAATACATGAAGTATTTTAAAATTGATTAAAAAAAATTTTATACAAAATTTTGTTCAAAATGACGGAACAGGAAGGCAAACAACTCCGTGAACCAAATAACATATCTTTCGCGGCAAATTGTTTGATCAGGATATAAATCGATGTCAAATGCATCCCTATTTTCGAATCTATGGGAAACAAAGGGATGCAATAACAACGACAACAAAAATTTTAATCAGGACGACAAATGGCGTTTTTTTTTTCTAGCTTGCCCTAATTTTGTACCAAGCTCATGCGTGTTTTTAAAATATGCCTAATGAATCATACATAATAAATCATACACATGTCCTAACCAAAAAAAACTATATGTTTTAGAAGCACACATTTTCCATAGTTTTCAGTCAATTTCCCTATGTGGCCTTTTCCATTTTTTTTCGTAGGGCCAATGACTACGCGAAATTGAAGCTGTCTCACGAATAGCTGCGTCGGCTTTTATTTCCTTCTGTAATTTTAGACTTACCCCTTTGAATCTGCCATAGTAAAAAATTTATTTGAAACTTTCGAACTTAAATATACAATTTGACGTATATAAATCTAATTATTTATCTTTACGCCTTAAAAAATCGAGCACAACTTCGGAACAAAACCACAAATGATTTAGCTAAATGTCTGCAGAAACTGCCAACTTAACTTCACCAGGCAAGTTGGCAGCTCCGTAATTGAAAAGTGCTGAGTTGTGTGGTATTTAGGGTTGAGACTTCACAAATGGAAAATTCATCGGTCCAGTCACACATAAGTGAAGGTTGCCACCTAAACTTACTAAAATATACTATAAGGCGCCTTTATTTGAAGTCAAATACTAAACTATGCTCTTTATTTTTTGTTTAAGAAATTTATTTTTATTTTATTTTCGTGTATAAAGACATATATAAATACATATACATTTATAACTTTTTTTGTTTATATTGAATACAAAATATCTTTATAATTTTTTTTAATTTGTGCAAACGTACACTGGTACATATAAAAATTTGTTGAAAATAAACAACGGGTAAATGCGTTTTGCCTTGGAGAATTCGTTTCAATTGTTATTTTTTTTGCAAAAAATATATATAAATATACATCTTATGCATTTATGCATTGTTTCGAGAGTATTATAGATTCGGACATTTAGCCAGCATGCACAGACTGAAAAGATAAATAAAATGAAGTCGAAATAATACGAAGAAAACGGAAAATATGTAAGATAAAAATTATTATATATACACATAAGTGATTACCATAATGTTAAAAATCATATTGAAACATAAAGTTTCATATAATAATAGTACATTTTTTCTACCAAGTCTTTTGATTGCCATTTGTTAAGTTTAGTTTGTAGTTTTGCTGCAGTAGCTGTTGAATGGATGCTTAAATGAATTCTGAATTTGAACGTACCCTGGCAATATCGACACCAGTAATGCTTTTAACCAGCTCCGGCACTTTATTCACAATCTGCAAGACTTCGCCAGTAAGCTTGGCGGCACCGATGTCGCCTTGACCACTAGATACCATAGTAATCTTCCTGGCCTGAGAAAGTGGTGCTGCTACCTCAGCGGCAACCTAAAACAAGTATATAGATTAGAAAAAAATGTATAACTCTTTAATATTCATTGTACCTTTGGAAGGGTGTCCAAAAGCATTTCCACCATGGCAGCCTCACGATATTCACGCCAAGCTTCAGCCTTTTGAGCCATCTGCTCTGCTTCGGCCTTAGCTTTGGCTGCAATTGCAAAAGCTTCAGCTTCTCCGCGAATTTTTATCTGCGAAGGCACAACATATAATTAGTTTAGATGACATAGGCATGCCTCAAAAGTAAACTTACTGATTCAGCTTCAGCTTCAGCCTCCATTACAACACGCAATTTGTTTGCCTCGGCTATTTTTTCAAGACGATATTTTTCAGCTTCGGCTGGGCATCGCACAGTTGCATCTAGTTCCTTTTCACGTCGCATTATTTCCTGCTCCTGTACCGCAATTTCTTGTGTGCGTTCGATAACCTTAACCTGCATTTGTTCTTCCTTAATGCGCTGCTTAGTCTTGGCAGCCTGCAATTCGTAAGCCATATCAGCTTCTGCCTTTTTGGTTTGCACTTCAAGATCGTAGGCAGCCCTTTTTAGCTCGAAATCACGTTGTGCCTTAGCAATATCCGTGTCATTGAGAAAACGAGCAGCCATACGCTGTTCTTCTGCAATTGCTTCCTTGATGTGCGCCTCCGCACGTGCCTCAGCTTCACCAATTCGAGCATCACGCTTTACCTCTGCTGTACGTGCCATACCCAGTGATTTTAAGTATCCCTGTAAATTTCAAAATTTATGTAAGAAGTTAAAAAATAGAAATGAATGCTGTGGATCAAGAAGACTCCAAAACACGGTCTAGTTAGCATACGCACCTTGGAGTCGCCCTTGTTTAATAAATAGGTCGGATATGTACATGCAAAAATACACAAAGATTTAGTTACTTAACCATGAGCAGCGAATAGGTAAGTATTTACAACATATCTAAACACATACTAGAGTTCTATTAAATGGATCATATTAAACTCACCTCTTCGTCGCGTAAATCCTTAATAGTATAAGACACAACGGTGATACCCATGTTTGCTAAATCGCTGGAAGCGACCTCAAACACCTGTTTACTAAACTTCTTACGATCTTTATAAATTTCCTCAACAGTCATGGATCCCATTATAGCGCGCTGATGTCCCTCTAATGTAACGAGTGCTATGTGATTTATCTCCGCTTCCGATTTACCGAGAAACTGTTCGCATGCCGTCAACAGCATATCCTCGTTTTGACCCTGCACTTTAACCTGGGCAATTCCAGTCACGGATATTGGAACACCTTGACTTGTATACACACATGGACTCTCTACTTGAAGGGTCATAGTGTTCAACGAAATTCTGTAACAATATAGAAATTTAGTTAATTTTTATTCGTACATTCAGTTAATGACATCATATTTCAAGGTCAATTTAATTATTTACCGCTGTACTTGTTGAATTGTCGGCCAGACAAAAGCGCGACCGCCTGGTACCAGCAATGGTTTCATGTAACAGCATCCTTAAAAATAAAGACAAAAAATATTTCCTTGTTTTTAAAAATCCTTTTTAGTGTCGGCCTTTTATTTTGTAGAAAAATTCGTAAATATTTGTATGTATGTAATAATAACGGCGTTCACGTGCGCACGCACGGCTCTGGACTGTTAAAATTTACTTGTACACAAAAATCGATATCAATGACGTCATTTATGGGTGCTGTCTCTACATTTATTTCTATTTTAAATTACTTAAATTATATTTGAGCACTAATTAATTAAACTTACCTGATACAACTAGTGCCTCATTTGGGCCGCAAGTCACAAAGCCCCAGGTCATTTTTTACAAAATTGTTTCGCTGTCACGTTTAAAATTGTATATTTGTTGTACTTAATTTTACAATGTGATGCTCTCGAATTCGTTTGGCCGAGCGTATTTATTAATGATGTAGTGCTTCAAGTTATAAAATATAATATATATTTATAAACTTGTAGAAAGCTTTTAATGAAACGCACACAAAACACGACCGGCTCGCAAAACACATCAAAAGTAACTAAAAAAATTGTATCATGCGTGTGCGCATTATGTTTAACCCTTAGAAGATTCTGTATGTTAAAAAGAACACTTTAAGCAACGGTTTTTACTTACGTATAGGTATGTATATTTAAGAAGATTTATTCTATAAATATTGAGTGAACTAGGTACAGCTTTAAATTTGGTTCTTAAACTTATAAAATATATATATATTTAAAATATTACAACTTATGGTATTCTCATCATCTTCTAATTCGGTAAAAACTTTGTTAAAGAATTGCATTGAAATTAGGATAGGGAAAATACGTACGACTAAAAATATGATCCTAAAATATACGTAAAATTTATATTAAAATATTTTCAAAACAGTCGTTAACATTACATATACTATACTAATGACCTGAAGAGGAGCTGTCTGTAAAGTACGGATGCTGCATAGCAGCTTCTGCACTTATTCTTTGATTCGGACGGCAGACAAGCAGTTTTTGCAGTAAATCACGGCCCTTAGAATTCAGTCTTGGTACAAGTTGGCCCCATGAAGTAATGGGTGGAAAAGCTAATAAAGAAGATAAGAAAAATAAGTATTTAATTCAACAGAACACTTTTTCAAAACTTACATGGAAGCGCAACGTAATCGGAAAGGTGCGAGACTCCCGGCCAAGATTCTTCAGTTGGTGTACCCAGCACTCGAAATATCTTTAGCAACTGATCCAGCACATCAGAGCCAGGGAAAAGCGGACGACCTGCATCAGCTAGTTCAGCCAATATACATCCAGCTGACCACATATCTATGCTTGTTGTATACAACTTAGCTCCAAAAAGAACATCTGGTGGACGGTACCACAGCGTCACCACTTCAGCTGAATAGCATTTGACTGGTATTCCAAAAGCACGCGCAAGTCCGAAGTCAGCCAATTTTAATTCTCCATTTTTATTGATGAGCAAGTTTTGAGGTTTAAGATCCCGATGTAGTACGTTGTGACTGAAATTATATTGTTAAAACTATTTATGAATCTGTATATATATATATAAATACCTGTGACAGAATGCCAAACCGCGCAACAGTTGCAGCATAAAGCTCCGACAGACTGTCATATCGATTTCTCCATTTAAACTGTCAAAATACTTTTTGAGATCCTGATCGCAGTGTTCAAATACCAAAGTTAATTTTTTATCGGAGTGCAATACATCGCAAAGCCGAACAATATTTTTGTGTTTTAATTCCTGAAAATTTGTGACGTTTATATGCGAGCGATTTTATGGTACAAACATTATAGTACAAACCTTCAGTAAGCATATTTCTCTTAACGCGGAACTAGGTACTCCTTCGTCGTCTTCATCTAGGCGTACTCTTTTCAATGCCACTATTTCCATAGTGTCACGATTTCGTCCTTTGAACACAGTTCCGTAAGTGCCCTCGCCAATTTTTTCCATTTTGTCATATTTTTGCATGTTTATAAAATTATTCTATTGCGTTTGCCTGAAATTACGTGCGTGCTGCCAGACTGTCATCGATCAGCTGTTTAGTGCTTTATAGCAAGCAAGACCAACTTGAGGCTGGTTTGTGCCCATTTTCGAGTCACTTGAATAATCGGTTATATAGGAACTATTAAAAGAATATTTTTAAATTTAATTAAAATATAAAATCTTTTTCTTAAAAATTTACATAAAATATTTTTTCTTTTCTTTGTAGTACACGATGGACGCACTGAATGACGACATTGTTATTCAGATATTAAGCTACTTAGATCTTAAATCACAAATAACTGTAATAAGTTTGCATTCACGGTTTTATCAGTTAATGAAGACCGTCTGGTGTTCTCAATACAAAACTGTAAGGCTATCGATGTTTGAGGCAAGTTTATCTAACGAAAACTTCCTATATTTCTTTGAAAGCATTCGAAAAACTGTAAAAGTTTTGCAACTCAGAATGATAACTGAAGTACAATTTCAACTTCTTCTTAAGAACGTATTTCCAAAAGTACACGATTTTCGCTTTTCAGCACTCCCAGTACGAGTAGTGTCTGATAAAGATATGCCAAAAATCATTAAGAGCTTTCCAAATCTTGTAACATTCAGTCCACAAGGCGATTTTACAGGAGAATACTTTACGGATATATCCCTGTTGAAACGACTTACTCTTTCTTACTGTTATCGATTCCGTTTAGAAAATGTTGCAAAAATTATAAATGAACACTACCTAAAGGAAATTAATTTGTGTTTGTTTTCTGAAGGAATTATACGATCAAGTGGTATAAGTTTTTCCACTGAACGATTATCCCAACTGGAATCCATTAAAATTGATGCTGATGAATTGATTTGGTTTCAGAGCCACTTTAAAAAACTTACAAACTTAAAGCAAATAATTGTGTGTGGTTCAACGAATACAAATCTTTTAATGACTCTCTGTCAGAACTTCCAAAGTAAACGACGCTGTTTTCAAATTTTGGAAACCTGCAATTCGAACCATACATTTCATACCGTCATTGGGGCTCAACTCCATGTACATGCTCTTAAAATCGTTACGGATAATTGTCTGCTGAGCCTTAGGGACACTTTTTCCATTCAAGATTTCAGGAATTTAAAACAGCTTTATTTTAAAAGTTGCCGTATCAAAACAAAATCAGGTTTAGATAATTTATTGAACAACATTGTGAATGTGGAACTTGTTAGCTTTGAGCAATGCAACTTCGATTTCGATAACTATACGTTTGCAACATCAAAAATAACAGAGTATCGGAGCACAAAACTTTTAATAAATCTTTTTGAAAATACTATTTTACAAACGGTAAGATGTAATAATATATGGAGATTAAGAAGTAATTTTTAATAAACATTTTTTAATAGAAACAATGGACCTGGATCCAGGAAGGTGAAAGCGCTCTACTTGAAATCCTTAAGGGCAGAGACTTTGATTATTCATTCGAAAAGATTTACATGTCGTTTCAATAAAAATTGGATTTTATACTTTGCTCGAATATGTACGTTGTGTTTTTAATCAGTAGTAAAATTATACATCTCTAGTTAAGATCTTTAAAGTTTTTCGTTTAAATTTTTAAAAAGTGGAAAATATTTTAAAACGAAGCGGCACGGTATTGCATAAACTCTGCATGGGAACCAGCTCGTTCGTGAACGAACAGTTGATTGGTTCGCGGTTTCCATAAATGTTCATTGCGATCCAAACGCATTCGCTATAAAATAATTTAGTAGAAAATAAAGAAAATAAACTAGAAATCTATAGGACTGTGCTTCTCATTTTATGCACTTGTTGACTATTAATCAACATAAATTTCGGTAAGTTATCTGAAATTGCAAGAGGTCAAAGCAAAGTGAAATTTTTTGCGCATTTCAACACCTTTGTCACAGCTTATTTGCGCAAAATAATAAGTTAACTTGTTGTGGCCATCACAGACACACAGAACTTGGCTGGCTAAGCGGAAGCAAAAGCAATACGAAGGGAGATACAGTGGCAGTGAAACAAACAGAAAGAAGCAATTGAAATAACTAGTAAAATTAAAATAGTATTTACGCCAGTGGTGACAAGAAATGGCTAATACTAATATGATTAGCAATCATAACAGTAACAGCAACAGCACCGCCTACACTTACAATAATTACAACAGTGTTAGTGCAGACAGCGGCGGAGGCAACAACGGCAGAATTGTTATTGGCGATGAGGTGCAAACGCAACGTGATGTGTGTAATGTGCTTAACACGGATGCCACAATCAACTATACAACGCCGACAGGTGGTTGTGCGTATGATAAAATTATCACTAAAATGCGAGGTCTCTGTCTTCAGGACGATGGGATCCTTTTAAACCACAAAATAAAAGACATCGAAACAGATTTTTGCAACATTGTGCGCGACGAATCGATGCTCTGGTATGTAAAGTTGTTTTTGTATGTTTCTAGTATTTATATTAACGGCAACGTTCATTGATGATTAATATATATGTATACATGCATGTATGCATGTATGTATATATGTATGCGTGTATGTTTGCATGTGTTTATCTACATAAACTCAGGCGTATAAATTTATACTATAGCTAATTTCCGTAAACATATACATATATATACAGTATATAGGTAAGCTTAACGTCAAATTATGTATTTATTTTTTAAATCAATTTTATTCTTAAATAATGCAGTTTTGACTTAAAAATATTTGAATGCAGTATAATTAAAAGAACGAATTGGTTAACCGATTGAATAGTACTCAAGTTTACCAAAATAATGTGCATTTTGAATGTATACGTACATATTTAATTATTTATTTTGTTTAAGCAATTCAAACAAAAGCCCGTGCAGCTTATCAACCATGTTTAATACTTAAGTACACAATAATAAGTTTTTTTTTGCAATGCTCGCTTAGTAACAATTTTTAGTTTAATTTTTCTACATGTCTTAGAAATTTATATGTTCGGTATGTGTTCCGGTAAGGTAATTTTACAAAAAAAATTTTAGAATAAATCAAATGTAATCTGGTTCAATATGTTCTTAATAACTTTTTTTTTATAATATTGCAGTGAATCCATGGACTATATTAATAACAAAGCGTTAAATGACCCTGATACTTCGCTTAAGTTTGCATTGTTATTTTCATCAAGAAGTTTTGATTCTCTTGCCATGAACGAGCTAAAAGTACGATGTGCTATGCTCAAGATTCTAGAAACTAATTTCATGAATGCCGATGCGTACCGGGAACATGACAAGAATCGATTGTACAACTCAATAACACTTCTTGGCGAGTATTATCATCGTGTTCGATTATCTAATAACACGCCAATTAAGATTTTGGGCAAATCACTGCTTATATTATTAACGCGTGAGATAAATGATATATCTGAGGTGATGGGTATTCGCCTGGCGCGCTTGGTGCTGTCACAAATTACACTTAATGGCGAATTAATGCGCTCACGCCATAAGGAAGAAATCGACGATTTGTTGTACCATGTTAGGCGACATCTGATCATGCAGCCTGCACTAACGACCAAAGTGAAAGCAATGCTTTTAATGGTCCTGGATTTATTCTACAGTCATTTCAAAAATGTCGGACAGAACCTTGAAGCCATGTACACAGAATTTTTGGTTACCCCAGATGAAGAAGAGGATAGCATCAATAACAATAACAACGTGGAAATACAACCACAGACAGACACTATCATCAAAGAGCAAGAAACTGTAAACGTCAATAATGAAGAGAATAATAGCTCCAATGACTTGGTTCAGGAAGAGCCAAGGAAATGGAGTGAACAGGTTTGCGAAGACTTAATATGCGAAATTGGCTATGACGAAGCTGCAGGCAATAATGATACGCAAAGTCAGTTCAGCGAAAGTACAAACATAACATATAATACATACAACTCAAACAGCACTGATCATCAACCCAGACGGAGTTTTCAACCATCCAATGTACCGCGTCCTCTTAAAAAAGCTCACACAGAGGGATCACAAAATGAGTAAGTAATTTCGAATTTTTTGTTTATTAAATATTTTATCTCTAATGTCTATAAAAATATTAGCTTGAATCAAGATTCATCCTTGATAAACAGCGAGGTTCGTGACGAGTCTAAACCGTTACCCAGCTGGCGAAAGACACGTTATTATCGCACAAACGATGGAGACCATTCAAATGGACGTTCACGCCAAGACCAACGTCGCTTCAGCGTTAGTTGCGATGACGATGGTGGTGGCAGCTTGCGACTATATAGCATCCAAGATCGCAGAAAGCATTCACAAGAGCGCTATGAGCGTAATCTTGGCGGCGGCAGCAACTATAATAACATTGTGAACTCTAATTGGGATCAACGCGATGATCGTAGCGAACGCTCTTACATGAGTAATTATGAAAGGGGCAACAACTACAAACGCGGTGGACGCTATAACAACCGCAACACGTATGATAAGCCTCCACGTTTTCAAAAGCAGCAACTGCAGAAGCAACAACAGCAGCAGCAACAGCAACAGCAACAGCAACAACAACAGCAGCAGCAGCAGCACAATCATCAGCAGGAAAACCAACAGCACAGGGATACTCAGAAGATACATAGTGAAACTTGGCGTCGTTCTAATACAGCCATTAATAACTCATATCAAAACGAAAATTGCGCCTACAACTCAAACGGACCTGAATCAAATAGCCGCAGTTCATCGCGCGCGCGCACCCTTCCACGTCCACCAAAGTCTCAAATGGATGATAGTGGAAGGAGCTCTAACCAGAACTCATATCGGTACAACCAGAGTCCAACACGTGCTGCCGGTGGCAATGGAGGGACGCGTAGTTTTTCACGCTATAGTAGTCAAAATAGTTTAGCCAGCGAATCCTCAAGTACTTTTGATCGTCGTCAGCCACAACAACATCAACATCAAAATCACCAACCACATCCTATTCAACGCCACCGAAACTTTACCCGACGTTCACAGCCGAACATTCATCAGCCCCAGGAAGAGAACCAGCGTCATAATGTGAATAACTTCCATGATGCTGAAAAGGATAATAGCGAACTGGTGCGCAATGCACAACAAACCACAAAATACATGAACTACCTATCGTCTCAGAAATGAGACAACCAAAAAGCCAACTGTTGCAGCGAAAGATATAAGTGCTTAAAGTAATTATAACGGACACTAAGTTAAAGGATATTGTTTGAAACATTTCTAGCAGCCGAATCATTTAAAATTAACAGCATAAGTTAGCACTGCATCTAAAAATATTTTTAACTTGCTTTTCGTTCTGTCAATGGATTATTTTAATTCACATATGTGTAGGATAATATGAATTGTTAGATTAAATTTGTGCCGTTCGTTATATTTTGTATATTGCATGAAATCGTAGAGACTGTTTCTATTTACGACAGAATTAAAAATCGTTGCCATTTGCATCCTTAAATAATGTATGTTAACAAACAAAAAAAAAAAAAGGGAAAAAATTGAACAGGCTCAAAAATCATGTTATCTCTACTTATAAAAGAAAAATTAAAATTAAATAATATCCATAAACAAAATGTATATATAACTTATTGTTGCATGGCGGGTTGATACCGCAGTAGCATCTACCCATTTATATACACACACATACAAAGCTCCAGACTAGATGGTCTCGGCGGCAACATCTACAACAAAAATTGTATACTTTATTTGGGATCAAGACGACGAATTGATCATTTATTAAAACCCACATTTTTTAAAATACATATATTTATATATATAAGGCAATTATACTTCTGCATGTTTTACATATTTTCAGTTAGAAACTAAGTACAAAAGTCATAATATGAAAGAAAGGTCCTACTTCAATTGTAATTGTGTGAAATAAAATTATGTTGTTTAAGTGTTATAAGCACATTGTCCACGTTGTATTTTGGCTTAAAAAAATAAAGAAAACTATCATGTTACTAATCATATATACATGATTTATTAAGAATAAAATATACATATTTACACGCATATAATTGCGAACATTGAGAAAGTGATTATAAATGTTTCAGTCACATTATACTGTGAGAGTATAAACAAAAAAAAAAAGCAATTGCTATAAAATATTATTAAATAATACAAAAAAATGTGTTTTTAAAAAATAAGTGTTTCGAATAATAGTGTGTACATCTATTTACAAAGGAAACATATAACACTAAGGAATATAATAAAAAACTATTTTTAGAAAATAATTTTTTTTCTTTTACAAGAGATTTTTAAGTTGATTAGATGGTCTATAAATTTCTTTAAAAGCCAAACGGCGAGATTAATATAGCGCAGTAAAATTACGTCTTTTCACATTAAAAATATTAATAAACAATTTAATTGAATGAGCTATAATTTATCGCTCAGCGAGCTCCTTTGGTGTAACTACCAATACTTCATATTGGGCAGACCTTACTTCATTTCCTTTATAAGGCATATATAAAACCTTATGGGTTTGGTGTACTTTTCCAAGTAGAGTTTGACCCTCAAACACGGCTCGTCCTGTGTACAAGGTCTCACCAGTCTCAGTATAACCGGTCTTTAGGGCATCTGCAGGAACAAAACCATTTTCACCTGGCACCCATTTGACGTCACAATCTGTTAAAACTAACAAATCAACATCTGTGCTTAGTTGGTGAGCACTGCAGTTCCAAGGAGTGTACACTGATTTTTTAGTCGGCACATAATTTGCTGGCAAGAAGTCATTGTATAAATAAACTCTAGCCACATATGTATCATTCCCATCATCGTCAGTGCCACATTTAACGGTATTTTCAAGAATATGAGAATCTACTACATCCACATCTATTGGAACCCATTGAATGCGAAGACGTTCCTCTTCTTCGACTTCTGTGGGTTCAGCAAAATTTAAGTATATGCGTTGCACTCTCAGACGATGACAAACTGCACGACATTGTGGACAGCTATTTGAATTGTTGAGCCAACGTAGAAGACAAGTCTTATGAAAAACATGACCGCAACTAGATGTTGAAAAAATAATATCTTCGGATTTGTAAAATTCATTACAAATTCCACATAGAATATTTAGTTTCTTTTCCGATTCTGTTGCAGATTCCGATTCCATCATTTTGTTGAAGATGTTAACTAAATAATAATAATAATTCTGGATGATTCTTACTTTACTTGCGAAATTCACTTTTACAATTAATCGATAAATTTACCATTGCTACAAATAATTTTGGTATTAAAATCGATAAGTGTTACGACCCTAGCACTGTGCACGTTGTTTTGATTGCGCTGAGAATCAAAACAAGTATTTGTTTTATCTAGAAATTGATTAAATATGCAAGGAAGGGAACAAAATCCTTTTCAAAAACTAGGCTTGCGGCCTTGGCTAGCAAAACAGCTAGCCAAGCTAGGTAAGGATAAGCGTATATGATTACATTTAAGATATTGTTAACCTGATCATTTTTACAGGTCTTAAAGGAGTGACACCTATACAAGAAAACAGTATTCCGGCAATTTTGTCAGGAAAAGACTATATAGGTGCAGCTAAAACAGGTTCGGGGAAAACCTTTGCGTTCGCCTTGCCTATATTAGAGAAGTTGAGTGAAGAGCCTGTTAGTCATTTTGCACTGGTGCTTACGCCTACCCATGAGCTTGCCTACCAAATATCCGAACAATTTTTGGTAGCAGGACAAGCAATGGGTGTTAGAGTGTGTGTTGTTTCTGGTGGAACGGATCAAATGATTGAAAGCCAAAAGTTAATGCAACGACCACATATTGTAGTTGCTATGCCCGGACGTCTTGCTGATCATCTAACAGGTTGTGATACATTTTCCTTTGATAACTTAAAGTACCTAGTCGTTGATGAAGCAGACCGAATGCTCAATGGAGACTTTGACGAAAGTCTAAGTATAATTGAAAGTTGCTTACCAAAGACGCGACAGAATTTGTTTTTCTCAGCAACAATGAAGAACTTCATCAAAGAATCGAGCATATTTCCGATCGCAAAGGACGTAAGTTTTGTATGTTTTTTTAACTGTGAAAAAAACTCAATTTTCTGTATAGTGTGTAGAATGGTCTCAGGATTCTGATGTGGCAACTGTCGAAACACTTGATCAGCGTTATTTACTCTGCGCTGACTATGATCGTGATATGGTATTAATTGAATCCCTGCGAAAGTTTCGAGAGCAAAATGAAAATTCTAACGTAATGATTTTTACTAACACAAAAAAGTAAGTAACGTACAATTGCTTATTGTTATAATTTAATTTAATTTTCCATTGCATACGAAGGTACTGTCAGCTTCTATCGATGACACTGGGCAATATGGAAATAGAGAATGTCTGCCTACACGGTTTTATGCGGCAAAAAGAACGCGTTGCAGCTCTCAATCGCTTTAAATCAAATCACATACGCACACTTATTGCGACTGATGTGGCTGCACGTGGTCTGGACATACCTAGTGTTCAACTTGTGATTAATCACATGCTGCCGCGTACGCCAAAGGAGTACATTCATCGAGTAGGGCGCACAGCAAGAGCTGGACGTACAGGATTGGCGATATCTATATTTAGATTTCCTCGAGATCTGGAACTTTTAGCTGCCATCGAAGCAGAGATCAACACAAAGTTAACAGAACATCCAGTTGACCGTATGTTTGAGTGTGTAGATGATATATTATATTATAACAAAATTCTGTTTCTAATTATTCAGAGCGGATGGTAGAGCGCATATTTATGCAAGTAAACGTGACTCGTCGTGAATCTGAAATGCAACTAGATAACAACGACTTTGATGAACGGGCTCAAAACTATAGGCGTAAAACATGGGTTTTGGAAGGCAAGGATCCAGACGAAATGGAGGCACTGTAAGTAACAAATATACTCATTTTAAAGATCTTATTTGCATATATATTATTCTTGTCCAGTTATCGTAAAAAGCAAAAGGACAAGCTACGCGAAATACGACGCAAGCGAAAGGAGCAGCAAGCGGAGGCGGCTGCCAGCGAAGAAGGCAAAGCCCTGCTAAACGATGAGCGTTTTAAATCCGTGGATAACACACGCTTTGAAAAAAAATTCAGAAAACTACCAGCGAAATCTGTGGGTGACGATAGTAAAAAACAGAAATTCGTGGGTGAAGATAATAAAAAAAGGAAATCCCTAGCTTTAAGCAGGCTTAGTGCATCCAAGGAAAAGTCTATTCCCAAAAAAAATGTAAAACGCAAAGTAAAACAAACGTAATTATTTTAAATATTTTTTATTATTAAAGAAAATAACTTTTGAACTTAAAATACTAAGTAGTTGCAAGACGCATTTTTATGTGTGTAACCTTATAAATTCAGACATGTTGTAGAAAATGCGCAATAGCAGCAACCAATAATATTAGGAGCAGGCACTTTCATTCGTATAATTTCAAATTTCAGTCTAAGGCGATTGTTAAGAGCGCGTCCTCAGGATATATTTCTAACAGCACTTTGGCACCATCGTTAAACGGGTAAGAAATGCTACCATCAATGACTAGATCTGTAAATAGAATTTCAAATTGAAATATAGTTATTTTAGCTTTATCCTTCATCCAATACTTACTGGCATCAATGCAGTGTGACTTGACAAACACATTCTGCACAAAGTCTCGTGCTTTAAATGTCTTAGGGAAGGGCCACACTCCAACGCAAATTTGTTCCCGGATCGAGTAACATAGACGTGGGTCGTCTGGTGCAAACAGTAATCCTTGATTATAGCGCTGTGCGATATTCTCAACATCGCTTCTTAGCTTTAGCACATCCGATGAATCAGAGTTCGGTAACGATTGTAGCAGAGAATCTACGTCACTGCCGGTAATTCGATTTATACTTGTGTGCCAGGATGTTGACCCAGTGCCAGTGCTAACGCATAGGCCAGAGCATTTTGTTTTGTTCACTACATCCTGATGATCTAGTACGAGCTGCAAATGTGAAACTCTCGCCGAAATATGCTCACCGATAAAGACCTGGAATATCACGTAGTCAGGGTGTAATAATTAAATTTGACATCTTCAAATGACTTACCTCATTGAGAGCCAAGTATGGCAAGATACGCTTCATTTTTGCCTTATATTTACTGGACATGTCTTCGGACAAAAGTTCCGGTGATGTTTTGACTTGCTCCATTTTAACAGCAGTATGTCTGAACAAATCTGTTGACTCAGGAATAGATCCATTACTGCCCAGCAAAGTGGTTCGTATTCGTGATCGATGTACCCATTTAAAGTCACCCTGGTCAAAATGAAATAAGTTAAGCTCGAATTTTATGGAATTTGATTTGAAATCTTACGCATTTTATTCTGCTCACTGCTTGTTCAGGATCTTCTGAGTAATGCTTCGGCAACATAAGTCGACCCTCTGAGTGCTGTGGATCCGAGTTGAAACCCACAATGGGAGTCTTTTGCTGGCTGAGTGCAAACAGGGGACTGGCTCTGTTGGCGGAAAGCAAAAAAGTGCCATCGCCTCCAACGGGTACAATAACATCTGCCCAGTTCATGATATCCTTGCTCAGAGAGCTTCTAAATTCAAGTCTGCTTGTTTAATTAAGTCGACAGCGACAGGGACACATTATGTTGATGGCGGGAATACATAAGTACAATTTGTAGTTTGGTAATTATTACGACAATGATGGTTGTAATGCGCAAACGACGATAGATACGTTACATAAGACAGCCACAAATATATACAACAGGTGTTAAGATGTAAATCAATTTTGGTCGCTATACAGCTTAGACGGGGCATTCAGGACAACATATGTATTTTAAATGTGTACGCACCTGCTGGACAACTTGACCTCACAGCCCACATTCTGAAAGCTCTCTACAACCCGACGCTCAAAGTCTTTATGGAGATTGTGGAGATAAAGTACCATTTCCACATCAGTGCCTCGATCCCGTAACTTTTGCTGCAACTGTTCTCGAGAGAGTTCCGGATGACGCAGTTGCTCGACTTCATAGCGCGATAGTTTCGATACAACCAATGCGCGTTTTAGCTTAAAATTAGTAGGTGCAGAGTTCGCATATTCTGTTCACAAATATTTTTAAACATATATTAGTATTTATTCAATTTAGAATTCAAAATAATATATACTCAGAAACCCAGAAACAAATCTAGTATTTTGTATTGCAAGTGTACACATTCAATACGGACAGGTAACCTTTAATCTTGATATTGTTATAATATTAATATATTTTATATATTGAGAGATAAACAACTTATTCAAAGCGTACTATGAGTTATCTATTTACGTATTTAAGTGAAGTGAAATTCATAAACGTTTATCCAACTTGGTAGTTGATTTAATCAAATGACGTTGAAACACTGTTGTTCCAAGCTAATCTTATGTGATTTCTGTGTGTATAATCACACGCTATATATTAAGCTGATAACAAACGGAAACAAGGAATAGATGTGCGATTTATGTACAAAAACAAAAGGGAAACAAAGTGCAAAACAAATTTCTATGTAATAATATTTTTAGTGTTCACATATTCCATACGTGCATACTGCAAGGTATAGGGAGATGAGGTGAGGCGTGGGCGCAAAGGGCTGCTTACCTTTGGCTATTTGTTTTAGCAATTGCTTTGACTTCAACATTATGAATGATGACAAACAAATGTCATCTGTGTACTATTTTTGAATTAAAGAATTTATTAAAATTGTTGCTACATCAGTTCAACAGTTTAATTGCGAATCAGAAATATGTTATTTTTTTTTTTTTTAATTTATTTAATTGGTTCTTTGTTTACACAATCCAGCTGTCAAATTCTTTTACAATGTTTTGTATGTATAAATTCGGTAATTGGAGGTTAGAGTTATGCTAAATCTGGGCAAATTATTATGACACTTTACACTAACTATCCCTTGCTATCAACCATATTTACGTCCACGTTCTAAGTCTTTACTAGATTTACTGATTGATTGTTATTCCATTCGTTTGTGCTTTTGCCCCATCGTCGTCACATCTCTCCTATATAAAAATTCGCTTTGCCGTCATTTATCGCTGTTTGTTTCTATGTATTTTTGTTCGCTTTCGCTTCGCATCTTACTGTTCGTTTAGTTCTTGTTGTGCATTGCTGATAAGTGGCACGGCCTCTTCTTATCAAGCAAAAAATTATAAAAATAATAAAAATAATAATACAAAATTACAAACACTTCTCTGAATTAGTTTGCTTCTTCTTTTTTCCATACCTTCGCGCTATTCGCAACGAATTTCTGTTTATAGCCCTGAAACGAATATTTTATACGTTAAAATTTAAAGAAATGTTTTAAAATGCTTCCGTTCTTGTCTGGCTAATTGAAGCGCCGACGCATTTGAAGATCTGTAGTTACTGGTTTAATACTCAGATCGAGACCATTAGGCTCTTTCGCCGATCCATTGTTCTGCTATTTAACAAACAAATTTTATTAGAACATTTACTTCTTAAAAATATTAAGATTTAGAACAAGAATAAGACTCACCTGCAAGGTTGAATGTTTCTTCTCTATTTCATCGTCATGTGTATTGTTTTGAAAAACAGAGTCTAATAAAATCAAAGCATTTTTGGCAATCTCAGCTACATTTATATTCTTACAATTGTTCCTATCTAAGTTCATTAAGTCTGCCAAACGTATGGGTCCAGAGAATTCTTTTTTATTTGGAACGGATTGCAAATTAGAAACAGTTTCCATTCTAGAAACTGATGCAGACCCAACAGAAGTTCGCAGTGGAGGGCCAAGACGATCGCGTGTATTGATTCTGTTTGCTGAATGAATCATTGAAGTCAGTGAATTTGTTTGAACATTCGAATTTTGTGGACAAATGTTATATTGGTTATTGTAATTATAAAAGCTGTCATTATTGAGGTAGCTAGAAGGTTGATAGTTGGCAGAAGACACACATGGCTTAGCTTTAAGTTGTATACTTTGGTTAATCTGAGATCCGGCATTGGGAAAACTATTGTTTAAATTCATTAACACGTTCTGTTGGTTATTTAAAGTGTTCCTTTGATTTGAGAAATTGTTAAGTGAGCTATTAGTATTGCCCATTTGT
This sequence comes from Zaprionus lineosus, assembly GCA_035044505.1. NCBI lineage: Eukaryota > Metazoa > Arthropoda > Insecta > Diptera > Drosophilidae > Zaprionus > Zaprionus lineosus. The sequence goes on along the minus strand of JAWNNX010000656.1, from coordinate 598,763 downwards.
GGCTCGAAGGGTTTTTGAATATTTGAATTATTAACGTGCATCTTTTGTTGTTGCATGGAAGAGTTTATATTATTCTGAAAATTATTTTTGGAAATACTTTGATTAGAAAACGCTCTTTTAAATCGCTTGCTTTTATTTTTAGTAAATGGCTCATCATGATAGCGGAAAGGAGTAGAACCATTATTTGGTTTTATGTGACGTTGTACTGAGTTGTCAGGATTTTGTGGGCCCAAATTCTTATTGTTTTCTACTGAATCAGCAACTTCATTATACAACTTGTTAAATTCGCAAGTTTCAAATTCAATTTGACTTGTGTTTGAATTATTTGTTGAGATATTTAATTTATTTATCTGTTCATTATCTTCATTTTCGGGCTTGTCAGAGTCATTTTTTTTATACGATTTTAAATGTGCTGCTTTTCTTGATTTTCTTTGATTCAGACATCCAGGATAGGGCCTTGGGATCCTTGGCTTTGGATGTACATGGCTTTCATAATATTCTTCTGCAAAGAGGAATAACTTTTTCTATGAAATTCTAATAAAATTGAAGATTTCTATTTTAGGAGTATTTATATTATTTAGAATTTTATACCAAGTGTAATTGAAACTGTTTTTGCATCAAATGAAGACATCGTATACTTTTGGCTTATATTACACACTGCTTAAAAATGCAAAAAAATAATGAAACCTCAATATAAAAGTGGAATGTGCAAATCATTAACTAAGAATCCCAAAGAACAGTTATAATTTGACACATGTAATCACAGAGTTGCAAATACAAATTTGATTCACAAGCGTATCGATAATTGGTAAGCAGCTCTTATACGATGGCTATTGCAGCCAACTCTAAGTATTTCCTTCATTTAAGTTTCTGATGTCGAACGCGGCGTACACATAAGTTGGAAAAATGTAAGTTCATATAAAAGTATAAGTTTTTAACTGAGATTGCAGATAATATAACTGTACATAAGTGTATATCGTACCTATTTACAGAACTCAAAACTGCAAAATCAAATTCAGTTCGGGACGGGTTCCTTGACCGATTTAAAACTTATAATTTTTGTCACGTGGTCTAGGATCCGTTTCCTGTTACTGAACATAAATTTATACAAAGCTAAGTAAATTCTTAGATTAATTTATTTCCTTATGTTTTTGTTACAGGTGAAGCTAAAAACATTTGGTCAGATTTGACTGGACTTGTACTTTTGTGTAAGTTTATAATATTTTATTCATCTTGAGTATGTGAACACGAGTCGCTGGTATAGAGACATATTCCACTTTAGCTAGTGCTTTTTAATTTGTTCGCAGAATAAATGTACTTCACACAAGCATAACCCAGATTTCTACTTTATAAATTTGCGGTGCATATTTTTTTTGTGAAGTCAACATAACTAATCAAATAACATAAATTTTTAAAGTATTTAACTAACTTAAAGTACTTTATTTTGCAGGCAAATAAAATGGAAATAATTTGAGTTTTCCGCACATCTTAGAAAAAGACAGGTAAGCTTACTTTTGTGTTTTTATTTTAGTATTAAATATCTTCTGATGATATTTTACATTCTGACACCTCATATGAACATCTGTGATTCACACCTATTGTAATTACTCTCTGAATGTAAAATTTCAATAGTGTTTATTTGAAATTTAACCAAATCTAACCGAAATAAATTTTTCATTTTTAGGTTAATGTCTAAGAAGATGAAATTCGGAGAGCACGTGCTTACGGACATTTGTGTTTTAGGAGTGTTTAGGTTAGTATTCTTGTTATTTTTTTTTTCCTAAAATTTGTATGTACAATGATGATCACTTAAACCATTCACAGACACCATATAATTGTTAAGTGCTGATAAGCTTCTCCAATATTTTTTTGGAGACTGCGAGTCTTGCTTAGCGTGTTATGGACCCTGGTTAAGAAATTGGCTCTGAGTCTTATTTGAAATATATCTTAGACGTTTAATTTTTGTTAAATTTTAACGCTCTTTAATATTTTTTATTTCAGATGTTCAGGACTACGCTTATTAAACACAAAGAGCTAGTGACAAAACATTTACAAAAATAAACAAATCATGCTTAAAAATTAAAAGTCGTTTTTTACTATATTAGCACGCTCCCTTAGAGCAATTTCTTGGTTTTGTTTGGCAATCATGCGATCGCCTTTTGATTTTTTTCCAATTCCTAGTTTTGGTAATCCTCGGTTCAATCCTTCAAGTAGCACACATGCCTTGCACGGCTGCTGTGAAGACACGAAGCCGCATCGCTCACAAATTCCACGCACTGGTTTTTTTACAGTATCTTTAAATCGTAGTTGTTCGCCGGAGTATATAATGTCCATTATAACTGAAGGACGAACTTTTTCTAGGTCTTTGAGGAATGCTCGAGCGTGTCCACGATAAGCGTTGGGTGCAAAAACACATTCTGTAGAAAAATATACTAATTTTTTGTAATGCGCGTACATTACAATTTCCTTTTCGTAACTATATTTAAGGGGCTTAACTCGTGGAATGGAGTCCTCTCCTCCACCTGTTCTTATGTCAGTACAACGACGTAACCGAGCTGTATCTCCTCGTAAAATATTCATAAGCACAGTCTCTGCAATGTCATCTGCATTGTGACCTGTGGCAATGCTGTTCACTCCTAAAATCTTAGCTCCTCGATCCAAAGCCTGACGCCGAAAGACACCACAAAATGTGCAGTTATTAGATCGTCCAATCTGTGCTACAATGCGATCCATTGTCCAGCCATAAAGTTCCTCATAAGAAAGGATTTTTAAAGGTATTTGATAATCATCACGATTTTTCTTTACTGTTTCCAAGCTATCATCTCGGTAACCTGTGATACCTTCGTCAATCGAGAGAAGCACAAGTTCCAGACCGTAATCGTGGCGCTCATTAAGAAGCTTAAGGCTGCAATCACAGTGGTGAGCAAAACATAAATTAAAAGTATATACTAACCTACACATGTGCTAGCACCGTCGAATCTTTACCACCACTTGCAGCTACGGCTACCTTCTCGCCTCTTTCAAAGAGATTACTTGAGGTTATGGTGTGATGTATTTCAGCTTCAAATGCCGCAAAAAAACAATCTTTACAAAGTGCATCACCTGTTTTAGGTCGCTGAGAAAAGGGTGACTTATAAGTTTAAGAAATCATAAATAATGCAGCATTTACCTTCAATGATGCTTTTTGCCCACACTTTGCTTTGCATTCTATAGGCATTTCGTCAGTTAGTAAGACGACAAAATTGTTTGTAAATAAGAACACATGCAATGGTTATCGCAAATGCTGTTATCGACAGAGTTTTCGTAGATTGGCAAAAAAGTATCGATACCATTATGTTAACTTTTCTGTTATACAAAACTCGGCATATGTAATTAGATCAAGAACCATTTCAAGTTTTGTGTAATGGACACAGATGATGAAAACAATAACTATATATTCAAAAATTTATGTAGAACTGGACGGAAAGGTATTCAATTTATATATTTTTATTAAATCATTTTCTTAACTTTCTTTTTTATTTCATTAGCAATATTCGCCCATCATTCGGATGTTATTCTGGACGTGAAATCAAAACCTATTGCTAATGTCAGTGTGACACCTATGATGTCAAGTATTGCTTGCATTACCATTGATATAGAACATGATGCTTGGTTTCACATTGCCATGCAGCTAAACCCAGAAGATGTAAAAACATTTGCACTAGTATGTAAACAATTCAACAGGTTGGTTAATTCCAGAGCGTTCTGGAGAAATATGTACAAAAGCCACTGCGTTCGTGGATCAAACAACGAATGGAATTTAGATTTGCCCCCTGCACTACAGTTGGATCAAATACGAAACACTGATAAAAAATTCTTTCGATTGCATGTTATTAAGGCACTTTTTTATTGCTATCGACCTTTAAAGGCAAGAGTAGAGCTGGGTTACAGCCTTGATTCGCTGGTAAATCGTATATTTGTATCCTGCCTACAAACTCAATTTCAATGCTTGTGGATACTATGTCTTAAACTGTGGAATAAACAGGCAGCTAATATTCCATTTAACTATGTAAAAGATCAACCAAGCATAGATGAAATTAACATGAAAGTTGTGAACAATTGGGAAATATTAGCGGACGATGATGAACCAGCACAAACCACCTGTAATTTGTCTTCTAGCCACGAAGGTATTACACTCTTAATTGTGATGTTCCGACAGTATACTCCTCTTCCAATGCAAATACTTTACAATCAACAGCAATCGCGTTTTCGCCTTAAGGCGACACGTGAAATGCTATGCACAGACATGCGGGCCAAAAACTTAGAATTAGATTTTGTTGAAGACATAAGCAATTGTGATACAAAGGTGACTGTGAAATTTTCCCAAATAGAAAAGTATAAAGTTCTTCCCTGGTGGCATCCAGACTTTAAGCGATTTTATAAATAAATTTACTAAGTTAGGGAAACTTGGAAATTCTTTTTATATTATAATTAAATTTACTTAGTCTAATAACTCATTTCTAGTTATTTTTTTTTTATTTCTTTCTTTCCACATTGCTCGTTATCTCAAGTATCTATAAAGATGTACATACATACATGAAACATGACAAACCCCAGAACAGGTGTCTTACATTGTTTAAAACTACTGAAATATACGAAAGGTAAACAATGTGTGTGGAAGATATTATCGTTTTACTAGGACGTGACATCGGTGCAAACTAGATAGATAAAACACAATAGATTGTATTAAACATGTAATTTTTAGAGGTATTTTTATAAAAGCGGATAAAGTCATTATTATATAATTTTATAACTGGAAGGATATTTATATGTACATGTTAGACTTAAACATAAACATTGTGTATTACATATGTATACATATATAAAATATGTGGTCATTGACGTGTGTGATCACATTGGTGTCTCAGGAATAGAATGATTTCCATAAATGTTCATAACATATGAATTACACCTTGCCGAGAAGATCGTTTCCGTAAGGCTTTTTGCGGTAGCCACCTTTAAATGCAAACAATTTAAATGCTACCACCATCATTACTATGCAAAATGCATACAAGACCATACCCATACGCATATCTATATCAGAAAAGACACCAGATAAATGACGCTTCTGTCTCATCTTGTTCAGCGTCTCGTACAGCAAATCTTCATGTTGCACGCCATATCTGTTAATAAATTGTGGATCATGTATATTTTTAAGGAAACCAAGAACAGCATCTGTGTTCCAGTTGATTTCCAAGTTGTCCTCAGTGCTTGCATCTGGTTCAATCCGGCAATTGGAACAGCTGTTTATACTGGGAAATTGAATTTTTGGAAACTGTGGATCCTCTGTGGAATCGCCAGCTAGACGTTGGTTGACCTCGTTATGTGCTGCCCAGAGCCAAAGTACCGCTTCATTTTTAGTGGATACGTTCCAGATTTTCCTGCGCGATGCCATGGCCTACAATTAAATAATATTTTAAATTGTTTCAATATTTATACAATATCCATCTAAGTGAAGCGTTTCATTTATTTGTTCAGCTGCTTTTAAATTTCCGATAAAATAACAGTAAATAGAGTTCAATGTTGTTCTTTATTGCACAACATTCATCATACGGGCGCGTGCTAAATTACAGGGAACATATTTTTTAAAAAATTTCACGAATTAATATAAGCGTCTTCCCTTATATACTTAAGAAAAAAAAAAAATCTCAACTCTTTTTTATTTATCAGCATAATTTAACTCGGGCTATGACCCCATGTGATTTGCATATCTTTGCTGATACAAATGCTTAATATGCATCAAAGCCGTTAATATGTTGTAAAGTCAACACAAAGCAAAAACACAAAAAAAAATTTAAAAAAATAAAATGATCATAATATCAATGTAAATTAAAGCAAATGTACTAAATTTAATAGACAGTAATTTGGTAATTGCTGTAAGTGTACATTCCCTTCAAAAGCTGCGTTTTCCGTCCTCTAGGGTTATCGGTGAAAAACTGCCAATTAGCGAGATAAGCAAAACCTTACAGAGGCAATAATAAAAATAATTGGCGTAACTACAATTGTTATTTCCTTTTCATCAAAACTTTTTGTATTCATCATCGTTATAAATAAAAAAAAGATCGTGGGGATTTAATTATAGAACAAAAGGCTTTGGCTTTGTAATGGATTCAGCAACAAAAACGAAAATTTTAACAAACAGGTTAGTTTGTTAGTAATAGATATTTCGTTTAAAATACTACTGATAAATAAACAATAATATATAAATATTAAGATAAACATAGAATAACAACCGATCTAGATCAGTAACTACCAAAAGTGGGTCAAGCTGATGTCATAGTAAAAGCGCGTTTTGTCCAAATAACAGGTAAGCCCTGTTATTGACACGTAGTAGTAGTCACGATTTATTTTATTTATTTATCAAACACAGTGACTCACCTGAAAATGTTCGCTGCAGTCTGTGCAACCGAAGAAATGCTTGACATAACCATGTATAGCCTGCAAAACTTCCAGAGGATTCTCAGCGTCCTCATCGTTTGCTGCTTGTATGGTCATGAAATGGAAAAGTGTCCATAGCGAGCAGCTAAAGCCACGTAAGTGTGGACTTGACCCAGCGCAACCCACGTAGTGAGTAGTAGAGTATATTGGACCTAAGCTTAGTTCCAAGCGTCGTAGTTCTTGTTCAAACTCCTTGCCAGTCAGTTTTTGATTAAACTGGACTACGTAATCCTTTAGCTTTGAAATCAGCTGATTTCCATTTTTTCCCATTGGATTATATCGCTGTAAAGCTTTAAAAATGCCTTGCAGTGCCAGCAAACGCTCGCCACTGATCTCGTTTACCTTGGGTACTTCATTATGCAGAATCGTGTGTATAGCTTGTTCTAGATCAGCCTGATAAATGAAATGCTTATTTCGATGTACTTCGTTTATGATATTATTGAGTTCCGTATTATTAGTTTTATCATTCGCCTCCAGTTGTAGCTCACTGGATTTCTGCGGCTTTGGTGTGAAGTTTTGCAAGCGCAGCGCGTTCTCAATGGTTTTGACAATGGAAGCACTTGTATGCTCAGGCGGCTGGTGGGTCTTTATATACCCTTTGCGATCCAAAAGAGCTATCTCATGTCTTGTTGTATTTATTTTAAAATTGGAAGCAACGGTGGCATCAGATAATCGACGAACCTGCACTACGGGCCAGTCCAGGAGAAACAATGAAGTTTCAATAGCTACTGTAGAATTTTCCGGCTCATGGATTAGCGCAATATATTCGTGTCGACGATTTAAGCCCTCGAAAAGCGATGTTGACGTTTCACTTTCTGTTACATGTGTAAAATTTGGCCAGTTAGTATTATTACTTGTTTGGTTTTCGCTAGCAACCATTTCAGCTAGCAAGCTGCGAATTTTTTTGGGATCTTGAGAAGTTAGATTTCGACCATAATGTTTTGTGCTGGGTAAAAAGCCTGGTCCCATATACCGCAGGGTTGGGTACCCCATAATTTCATAGGCACGGCAAATGCCGTTATTTTCCTCAGCTGCACAGTCTATGGCGGCAATAATGACTACATCCTGCCAAGGATGCAGTTCATCTGCTATTTTTTTATACGTAGGCGCAAAGCGCCTACAATGTCCGCAATATGTGTTATAAAACTCGACAAGAACACCGCGATTTTGTTCTAAAACAGTTTCGTTAAAATTACCAACATTTATTTTAACCACCTTGTCGTTGTCATCGTAAAGACCCAGTTCCTCATCCGCCGGCTCTGATTGTTGCTTTAACAGCGCTTCGTATCGGTTAAGAGGAACTCCTGCAAAAACCAATTCCATAAGGTAAAGGGTTACGAACATTGAAACTGCCAGCTGCGCACATAGCTGAGCCATTGTGTCTCTCGAGCTGATATGGGTACAGGTGTTCTGCGTGCTATGCAATGAAAACGACTGTGAAATGCTTCTACCAAATCATTTGAATTTTTTTATGGTTTCAATATCTTTGATTGACTACAGCGACTTGCACTCTCTCTCCCATTCTGTTTTTAATATCTCTTCTTCTTCTTCATTGTAACATTCGCTCGCGTAAGCATCTCTTTAAGAGATGCCAACATTCAAGTCACCTACACAGTAAATAAATTCTGTGTAATTTTTTGCTATAGTTAAGAATAATTTAAAATATTTTATTTAACTTACAAACGAATTTTAAATAAAATAAAATAAAATCGATCATAGGAATAGCTTAATGAAATATTACAGAATCAATACATATTCTAGTTCGCTCTTTCGCATACCTCTACTGATAGTCGATTATAGACGATATGAAATACTATCGATAGAAAATAAATTAAATATTTATAGTTGACAATACGTAGCGACTTAGTTTTTCTCGATTAGATTTCCAAATTATAAAAATATTGTTATATATTGGAAATTAAAATGATTTTGCGGCCCTTAGAACGAGCTTTTGTACCTCGTTGTATAGCCGATGGAGTATGTTTTATTCTTATGACCGTGGGCGTTCCAGTAACATACATTTTTCAAGTTACTGTTGTTATGCCGGAGCTTCATAGTGTCGGAAGCTTTTGGTACACGGTTATATGGTTGGCAGGACTATTTGTGGTCTTTAATATAACATCAAATATGCTTGCATGCATGCTTGTAGATACTACTATTAAAAGTAAGTCGAAATTTTGTCATTATATTTATATGCTAACACTTGTTCACTTATTATTGTAGTGGATATTCTAAAGCCTCCATCGGATCCAATTCTTTTAAGTAAGTGGCACATGTGTGACAGCTGCCAAGCACTTGTACCACCCCGGGCATGGCACTGCGAGATATGCAATATTTGCGTGTTCAAGAGGGACCATCACTGCCGGTTCACCCTTTGCTGCATTGGACATTACAATTATCGTTATTTTTTCTACTTTCTTTTGTACTTAAGTATTGGTGCCTTATATGTTATCATTAATTCAAGCATTTACCTGTGGTATCTACACGCCGATTACTATTGGCAACCATATACGCTCATTATGTTGTGTATACCAGCACTAACCCTTACCATGAATGCGAGCTGGGAGAACTTTTACCTGCTGCTATACGATCTAAACATCTTTGCATTTGCGATATCAGTTTTGCTACTTATTTATCAGCTACCTATATTCAAGAAGGGCTCCGTAATGAAGGAGCACAACACAACCAAATACAATCGTGGATTACGTGCTAACATGGAAATGGTGCTAGGTAAGCGCATGTTTTTGACATGGTTATCACCATTTGTGCGTAGTGAACTACCGCATGATGACATTAATTGGCTGTCTGACTCAAAAAGAGAATGAATCTTTAGATAATGTGCACTAGTCAATCGTTTAAGTAATCTCAATTATCACAAGACTCTCATTTTTTACAATTAGACAATGCATTCCTTGCGTTACTTGATAATATGTATTTATTTATACAAAAAACAATCTTATTGAATTATATAAAGCTAAACAGTTTATTTATTTAGAAAACTTTCGCCAACGAGCGACTTAAGCTTAGCCAGGTGTACTTCGTTCAAAGTGAATCCGTCATGGATACGTTGTGCCAGCGAACTTGTCTCCATGTTGTTTTCAGCGGCATACTGGAGTGCAACTAGTGCCTGACTTGGCGACTTGTTCACTATTGTTGCTTCTACGTATTCCAGTAATGCACCATCGGACGGCGTTCCAGGAATGCGGTGTTGCTGCTTGTCAATATAAGTGAAGACTTCAATAGCCTTTTCGAAGCTTTTATCGTCCCGTACGAGAAGTGTTAAGATGTTGCCCAACATTTGACCAGTAAAGGACACTTTTCTGATTCGGTTTGCTGAATCCTCAATTTTGTTAAAGATTTCCAGAGCAACTCTAGCAGCTTGCTCGGGAAGTTGTTCATGTGAGGGCAGTTCTGGATTTGGACGATTATCAACCAAAATACGGAGAACATAAAGCAGCAAACTTTCTCGATGCGTATGATCGAAAATTACCATGTCCGACCAAATACGTGGCACTTGTTCAACGGCACCATTCATTTCCAGAGATCGAAGTATTTCTTCCATGATGCCTGGCTCTGGAGTGTAGATGTTGGGCACAATCTCATCATATTTGTTCATGAAATCCTCAACGGATTCTGTCTGACAAAGTAACGCCAAGTAGTTACGATAGTAGATTCCTTCTTTAAATGAATCCCCAATTAGATCGTAGTTTTTGCCCGTATGCAGCAATTCGTCTACTTTTTTGGCTAGAGACTTGTCGTGCAAATGGTTGCGGCATACATCCATTGCTGTTGCAAAAAAGTATGTATCCTTGGCATGCTGCATCTGAAAATGCTTGTCTCCAATATCATTTAATATATCCACAATAATATGTGACACTGGACCGCGTTCGCGACAAAATATAATCAGCAGGAAGTAGTAGGTGGCCAGACTGGGAGTCACGCCCAATTGGTTAAATTCAGACATCACTTTCAGAGCTGAGGATCGTGCAAGTTTGAAGTTGTTAAATGAACTTATACAGTCCAATAGAGCGTTTAATGTATCCAAGTTAGGACGCAGTTGACGTTGTGCCATTTGCTGAAGTAAATCTTTGCAGAGTTCCCAACGCTGCTCGATCGAGTCCTTAAGGAAGCTAACAACCTGAATAATGCCATTATAGGTATTGGTGTCTAATTGTATATTCTTTTCATTGGCCTCCTGTAATAACGCATAGGCCCTTTCGCATTGCAGATATTTAGCCATACCACGAATAAGGGCTGCATAGGATTGTGGTGTTTTGGGTTCAATGGCAGCATATAATTTCTCAGCTAAATCACCATCTTTCCATGTTTTTCCGTGACGTTCCCGCCTTCGATTGTTTTGTATAAACCAACGTTCTTCTATATATTCCTCTGGAAGTGGTTCCTGGTTATTGTAGAAGCATACAAGCTCCAATAGGCTTTGCTTGAGCTCGTTCGATAGCTCTACACCCTTTTCAACCAAAATATTGTACACAAGCACAGCATCCGATATCTCACCTTGGGCAATAAGTTGTTCTAGAGAATCAGCATCAACATCTGACTCTGCCGTATAGACCATTCGAGGTGCGAATTTCTCAATTGCTGGTTGGGCTTCTTGGTGCTGCAATAAAATTAAGTAAATATTTAAAATTATTTTCTGAGATTAGTAATACTTACCATAAACAAAGCACGATGCTCTTCTTTAATAAACTTTGCCGCCTTGCGGCCAGCCTCTTTAGATAATGCAAATGTTTTCTTTGCTACATTTGATGATGGTATGAGAAAAGGATCATCATGGAATTTATAATGTGGTGCTGTTGAATCACGTCCAACAGTACTGGCTAAGGCTTCAAGAATATCCGTTGGTGACCGTTCAATACGATTAGGAATTTCAATGTGCTCTGCCGGCGGTGCAGCGGTTGTGTAATGTGCCCCAGTACGACTTGCGATGCTCCATCCTAGACTAGATCTGTGCAAAAGTCTAAGTTGTCGTGTAAGGTACATAATTAGAGATTTGTGCCTAAAAATTTACAAAGTTTCAGTTAGAACTTTTTATTTTACGATGTTTAACTAAAAGTCGCAAAATATGTTTTTTTACCAAGTGTGACCGAGGAGCGCAAGTCAAAAACACGACACAGCTGATTTTTTACTCTATCGAATCGGACCGATATATTGCGGCATTCGAGCGATATAAATCGATTTATACAAATTTAATAAACTTAACGAAACATTTAAGAAAGTTTTACTTTAAAATTTATTCAATTTAATAGCTTGTAATTATTTTGGGTAATATTTAAATAAATAGTTGATTAAGTTGATTAACTGTGCATCATAATTTATATAAAATTATAAATAATCGTTTTAGTGAAGCGGTTGTATTTTTGAGCTTCAGTTGTGTGTGGGGCGGATTTGCGATCAGTTGCTCGTTGGCTTACCTGCTCTGCAGTTCCTTAGTGATCATGTCGAAACTGATTTTGTATTACGACGATCGAAGCCCACCAGTGCGCAGTTGTCTTATGTTAATAAAATACCTGAATATCGATGTAGATCTGCGATTCGTTGATTTATTCAAAGGTGCGCAGTTCGAGAAGAATTATTTGGCAGTAAGTTATAAAATACAATGCAGAATCTAGCTAAGTTATATTCCCCTCTACAGTTAAATCCTCTGCATACTGTACCGACGCTTGTGCATGATGATTTAATACTTACCGACAGCCATGCAATACTTATACATTTAGCAGATCAGTTTGATACAACTGAGAAACTGTGGCCGACGGATAAGAAAGCAAGATTAAAGGTGCTCAATCTTCTTTTTTTTGAAGGCACCTTTCTGTTTCGCCGTGACAGTGATTTAATGGTGACTTGCTAAATACAATTTTAAAATGAAAATTTATTCTATTTTGGATACTATTTCCATCTTTAAGTCGGACATTGTTCGCAGGGAGTTCGCAAACGTGGATGTTGCGTACCATGAACGCAAGCTTCTGGAGGCATATGGCATAATGGACCAGTACCTCAGTGAACAGACGTACATGGCTGGAGATCAGGTACTGCCGTCTGCAAATTAAAACCGCAACGTGCGGGTTTTTAATTTTTATTTTGAGTGTTATATTACTCACTATCTGCTTGTTGTTATTGTTGATTTCAGTTGACTCTCGCCGATATATCCATTGTAACCACAGTGAGCACTGTCAATCTCATGTTTCCACTGGCGACTGATAATCGTTGGCCACGATTACAGCAATGGTTTTCGACAATGCAACAATTGGAAGCATATGAAAAGAATAACGTGGGATTAGAAAAGCTTCGAGAGTGTATGGAACGTAAAGGAAAATTTGAATTTCCCAAAAAATAATGTTCCCAGCGGCTACATAAATTTAATTTTAATCCCGTATATTAAATGATAAGCGAATACATTTACCGCTTGGTAGAATTCTATTAGCATAGAAAGAAAATGAAAAAAAATAAATGAAAATGATAATATTTCGATGGACCGACTACCTTCATTAGCACACAACCAACTCGAGTCCTGTTGATTTTTAAGGGTACGAACTCTGTTTGCACTTAAAATGTTGGCTAATATTTGATGGGGTCAACGGTTTGCCTACGGGCAACGACAGCATGTCATCCCTAATGACCATATCGAGTGGGTATATTTGAGAAGGGTAATACTTCAAGTACGTGGCGTTAATTGCACGCACCCATGAACATTACGAATTATTTACGGGTTCAACTCCAATAAAGTTTAACAAACTTCGAAGCACGTCCTTAGATGGTTTATGTCCCCGATCCCAATGAGCGTGACTGTTCCTATTTCCGTTTTAACTCTCTACTTTTCTCTGCTCTTTTGTCACGTTAATCTCAGGTGCAACTGCATCCGTTTGCGTCTTGACTTATGGCTGTCAACGCTGTTCGGGGTGCACAAATTATAGCAACAGCAACAAGTGCAACAGCTGCCACAGCTGCAAAGTGCATTTATTTTTAACAAAATTTTCTCTGGTCACGGAGAAAAGTTGCTCAAGCACCAAGTTTTTCAATTTACAAAGCTGTATCTACAGTGTAATGACAGCTAAGGTTTGCTAAGATTTCAGTTGCTCCTCCGGTGACCCCTAAGGTCAATTGTAACAGTTGCAATGGTCAAGGTGCACCCTTAGCGGTTCAACTAGCTTAAGTGACCCATCAGCTAAAGCTTTACATCAGACAACTAAAATTTATATATAGTCACGGCGAATTCGAATACCGCCCAAAAGTATGCTTTGCTTTTTGGCTTGCACTTCACTTGATAAGTGCAATGCCTTAAACTGATGCAGAACAACTTGAATAGTTTTAGTTCATTTATTTATTTATATGCGTATTCTTTTGATTTAAAAAGTTACCTAAATTTAAACTTAAAATATGAAACAATAATTACAACATTCTGTAAATGAAATATTTAATACAATTTTATTTAATTCTTGATAGTTATTTTAATTGTTTATTCGAACACGAATATTTTGGGTTACTGAAATTTATTATGGGTTGGAAATCCGGTTTACTTTTCCATATTTATTTCCATTCTGCACTCAACTCAATTTAAAGACCAAGTGTGAACTGTGGAATTTATATGTTGCAGTTCAACTTTCCATCAATGGATACAAAGTAGCCATAAAGGAGAATTGTTGTCAGATGAATCGAATGAAATGAAAATAAATTATGGCCAGCGAATTCCTTAGCTGCTTGTGTTTGTTTATCAGATTAATTTATTTTAATTATTATGCATGTTATTATGCGAAATAAATAGCGTTATGTGGAAATGAGAGTCATGAGTGCATAAATTGAAAGCAGCACAATGCGAGCAAGTTCACTGAGTGTTAAGGAAAGGTAATGGCCAGGGCCAGGGCCAAGGCAATGGCAAGGGCAAGGGCAGAGGCAGGGGCAGGGGCAGGGTCAGGGGTAGGGGCAGGGGCAAACAAGCGACCAAAAGCAAGCAACGCCTTTTGTAAAGAGGCGCCATAATTAAGCGCATAATGAGTTCAAATTAGCAAAGCTGTAAAAAAAAAGTTTGAAGGTAGGGGCTGCTCTTGTGTCCTCTAAATCGAGTTATAATGACAAACGGCAACAACAACAGCAACAACTATGGAAGCACCAGCGTTTATTGTCCTCTTTAAACTTTCGGGTCAGAGCTTTGTTAGGTTACTGCTTGAGTTTAAATGTTTGAAGGATACATTTTGTAAATTGATTTAGGGCAAATGTTGCTTTGAAGTCGTAATGTGAAGCCCAAAACAATTCGCATCCTGCACGCCTTTCACTCAATTTACCGAAAGACAGACTCTTCCCCTTCTCAGAGCGAAATCTTATTCCACGCGGCTGTTAAGTAGCCCAGCTGCTAGCCTTAAAGTGTTAGCCCGGAAATTCAATTAGGCCATTCACATACTCGCCGGGCAGCCAGCGATGCGAGTGTTGTGAAAATATTGACAAAGTTTTGTGGTCCCAGACAGAAAGTGATTTTTGGTCAGGCACATTCCAGCCAACACTTTTTAAGGAACACGAATCTTCCTTTTATTTGTGTTGGACAAATTTAAAAAAAGATTTTTATTTTCGTCCTTTATTTTTTTTTTTATTTTTTTGGCTTAAAAGCAGCACATTGAAACCCAGCCGTAGATGAATTATTTATTAAAGCCAGCCAAGGATATCCTTAAGATGTTTCCTTTCGCTAATTATTACCTACCTGCAGACATTTAAAATGAACTCGACTTCTATTTACCTTTTAGTTCATGAAGCTTGGGATCAAAAATCATGTCATCGGTCATGTGAACCAAGGAAGAGATTCACATATGTGTTTGAGATTTCATCCACATCCTTCTTACCTGGATGTATGGTACCTTGTGGTCGTGCCCTTTCAAATGAGATGCTCATAAATATTTTATTTACTTTGCGAAATTTTATCTTCTTTAAGCTTGAATGGCCGCAAGTATTTCGTACATTCACTTTGGGTTCTCCTCGACCTTTGTGGGTTGTGGCCAAGTTTGTGAACCTCAGACTTCATAATTAAGGTTCGCTGTTAGGTAATCGACCATCATTCACTTGGCTACAATTGAATTGGCCAAAATTCATGTTAGAAACAAGAAGTTTGTAAATGTAAACAACTTGAGAGCAGACAAAAACCAAAACAAATAAACAAAACTGAGCGAAAAGAAAGGAAAAGAAGTTCAAAGGATGCCACAGCCACAAAGGAGTGAAAGAAAAATGAAAATAATTTAAATTTATGTGAATAAATAAATGCAAATGGTTTGAAAGGTTTTTATTGTGCATTTTTTACTTCCAAAATATAAAAGGGTATTCAATTATGTGTTTACTTTATTTTCAATTGTTTTTCTTTTTTTTTTTCTTTTTTTGTTTTTTTGTCTGATTTGTGATTTGCTCTTTTCCACATAAAAAATGTTCATTTGAATTTTGTTGCCTTTACCCAAGGAATAGGAAACATAGAACAGACGTCAAGAGAAATGAGAGAAAAATAAAATAAAATAAAATAAAATGAAAATCATAAATATTAATAAGTTTCCATCTATTCCCGATGCCTATGATTTAACATTGGCCAGAAAATTCGTGTATTCGAAATTCGGGATGTTTATTTTTATGGCAAAATGACGACATTGGGGCGAGATTTTCTAATTAAGTATTAAGAAGCAGTCGTCGACTGTTGTTAAAATAAATAATGCCTCTATTTTTAGACCGAAGTCTAAAAGAAAAACTATTTGTTTTTTTCTTTTCATTTATATATATATATATGTATATATATATATATTTTTAAAGCAGCTCAAAAATCGCTTGTTTATGAAATGTCCAATTGGCGCAATTCAAGAGTCAAGTGTGATTATTTGGACAGTGGGCGCCACCCAATGTCTTAGCTCATTTCCGCTTCCGGGCTGTAGAACAACGGAAATACGTATCCTCGTCGTAAAAATGAGTTGCCATAACAAAAGCCACAAGTGGAAATGGCCAACAAAATGTGGGCACCCAACATCCCCACAGCCTCCAAAGCATCGATGTCATTTATGCTTGACTTCATATCGGGAACATGCGCCCATCTCTGGGATACCCTAACAAGGGATATACTGAATTCAGGATACAGAAATTATCATGAATAAAATTTGAATAAATTCTATGAGCACAGATGCTATCATAATATTAAAGTCTGTATATAAATAACCTTATTTGAGTAAGGGTATTCAAGTGTCGACTATCTGGCTGTGGACTCGTCTATTGCTTATTATGACGACAGTTTGGGCCATTTTCATCCAGTAGAAGTTGCCCTTTGTTGCGCTTTATGTTGATTTATGCGAAAATAATCCTACTGTATTTACCATCAAGTGTTTCTCGTCCTTATAGGCGTAAGCTCCTGTGTAGCCAGTTGATTGGCTGTCTTCTGGCTCACAAAATATTTGCCAAGTCGTCGGCAAATCAAATTTATCCAACACAACAGAAAAGTGTTTAACAGGCTCTTATGCAATTTGGGTCAAGGATCCTGCGGCCGCATAAATGATTAAACTTAATGTTTGCTGTTCATTCCATGTAGTTTGTCACTTTAATTGATTGTTTCTTTTTTTTTTTTATTATTTTTTTCTGTCCGCTTCTTCAATCTCATAATTAAATGCAAAAGCAATGGAATTACATTAATGTAATTGTAATAAAAATGTTTTTCGCATCTGCGGGGCATTCATTAATAAATTTAATAAAGATTCTCGAGTGCCAAAAGGCAAATTTAATTCACTTAAATGAAATGACAGTAGGACGCCTATTCACAGGCCATTTCTATGGCCTAAATTTTGTTAATTAAAAAATTGCTGCTTTGGGAAGCGGATCTGGACGAATGCCCTGCAGCTGGACCACCTTGGCCCACAGTCGCAGTAAAAATAAACCAACACGCCATGCGTTAAGAATGTGTGAAAAACAACAGTCAACAGCCCCCAACAGTCCCCCTCCCAACAGCCACCCAACAGCCCCCGCCACAGTCTTCAACAGCCGCCAACAGCCCTCAACAGCCCCCAACAAACAGCCAAACAGCCCAACAGCCGAATGGCCGAGAAGCACAGCAGCCCAGTGTCCCGCCCCTCAGGTGCTTGGCCCCTCGCCGGGCTCTTCTCTTCATAAGTAGACTGGAAAATCTCAAGAGCTGACGCAGCGTAACATTTCGGTAGACTTTCCACCTGTTCAATGTACACACAGCGTACGGCACACAGAAATAGATCCAACCCAGAACACAACATTTTTGACGGTTTTTTCCGTATTCACGGATTTTGGAAAATTTTAGAAATTTATTTGCGATTGTTATCGAAATTGTATCCGCTCTAGCAGGAAGTTATCGGTGCAGAGATACCCGAAAATTATTTCCATTACTTTCTATTGACTTTACGCAAATGTTATCGATTCTATAAACTATCGATTCATTGACCAAGTAATAAACAGATCCAACCCATATTTGTTCTGTCCTTTGTGTCCTTTGATTATATTGTTATTCTTGGCCCAAACTGAATGTTAGTTTTGCTTTGTTGTTGACATATATTAAATATTACATTAAGGACATGTTTTCGACCGTCTGGCAGAAGTTTTCTTCTCTTCAGGCGTTCCCGCATTTTTATACACTTGCGGGGAGTCTTATAATTTATTTGTGAGATTTATTTTGGAATTTTTAAATAAATTAAAAATAAATAAAAATATTAAAAAAATATTTTTTAATACATAAAGTATTCTTTTTTTTATTATTTTAATTTTTTATATATATTTTTTTAATATTATTTTAATTTTTTAGGTTATATGTATTATGTTTGTTAAGGAGTAAAATAGAATAAATATTTAAATCTGTAGGCTGTTAGTGTTAAAATAAATATAAATAATTTAATAATTTTTTAAGTTCGCGTTTTCTAGAAAAGTCGCTGACAAGACGCTTAATCAAGTAAAACGTCAGTGTCAGACGCAAATGATTTGTTTTGATTGTTTGTTTCAAATAGATTTTTGGTGGAAGACTAAAAGATTTTTTGAAAAATGTTCAAAAAATGATTTTTTTTTTAGGATTAAAGAGTATTTAGTGTTTAACAAGTCCGCAGAATATGTGTGTAGATCTATTTATATTGTTTATTTTGCCTTTTCGACATTTGTTCATATTTGCTGCCTACCCCAGAGGGTCTGCTTATAAATAATATTAATTGCCAGGACATAAAAGTGACTTTGACCCTGTGTCTATTCATGGTTTCTATTTTCGGATTATTAAGTGAGTTCCAATGGAATGTCTCATCGGCTATAATCAAAAGTAAAAAAAAACAATTGCTGAGCTAACGAAATGCATTTAAATATGAACAAATAAATATACCGAAATTATAACATTTTATACCAAACATTCCGAAAATATAACATTCTTTATACCAAATGCGTTTCCTGAAATTTGAATACTTTAAATTTAAAATCTGATCATTGTCCTTGTTACACTTATTTCATGTCGGTATCCTCCGACATTTCGGACATTGAGGGAACCTGCGGAAAGTTCTTCAAAAACTTCATCTTTGCTGTGATTGTGTCTGCTTCACTTGGAGGCAACTCTTCAAAGTCGTCCTCATCCTCACTCTCGTCTCCATGGAGCAACTTGTCAATGTCAATTTCCTCATCATTGAACTCATAGCTATCTGTATCATATTTATCAGTAGGTTCTTCTGGAACATCTGGTTCTTTCTTCAACTTCAAAGATGTCTCAGAATCTTCAGACTTGATTTGTACATCCTGAGCAGCTTTAAGACTTCCTTTTAGTGGGTTAATCTCTGGTTTTTCCTTTTTCTCCTCCTCCTTGTCGTCACCATTTATTTTCTTACGGGCTTGGGTTAATAAATTAATTTTCCTCATTTTCGTATCAGATACCTTGGACTCTAGGGTATATACTTTTAGTAGAGTTTGGCCCAAAAGGTTCAACTGCAGCCTTGGAACTGGAAGAAGATGCCGCAACACTTTCCTCGTCTATTGATACGCTTTCATTTCAAGTGGGGGCTTCCTTTGTTATTAATACGCCTTTTGCAGCTTTAATAAATCTGACTTATTGTCCGATTTGAATGTATAGAATATATTTTAAATCTAACATTTAAATCCCGAACTATTTGATCACAAATTTGAGGAATGAAGTAACATTTGAGTCATGAGCATAGGAATCCTATAAATCCTATAAATCCTATAAATCCTTTAAATCAATAACCTTTAAGTAATTTATTATTTGCTAGGCTATCTTTAACTTTAATATAAGAGTTATATTTTTTATATTTGAATATACTTTTGGTTAATAAAATGTACACTTTGATTGATCTTTAAACTTACTCCAGACTAGGCACAATTTTTTATAGAGAAATTTATTCTTAAAGGCGGCTGCCGTCCATAAATATTTACCAACGGCTTCCACTTTGGAAAATACATTTTTTTATAAAATTAAATAAAATTTTTGCACTTTTACACTGCGCACAATTGAAAGACGTTCAACGACAATTAAAAATATCTCAATGCCAAAATTAAGAATGATTCAATGCATTCAAATTCCATGTGGAAATTACGAGTAACATTTTGCACGGACTGGCATGAAAATGCAGTGCGACAGCTGGTCGAGCGTCTAGAGGCGATTGTTTGGTCCGAAAAGTGAAAATTGTATGAAAGGAAAATTTATATGCCGAAAAATAAATTGATTTTCAGAAGCGTAAATTATTATTATATTTGGGGGTGGGGAGGGAATAAAGTGTGGAGTGTGGGGTGTGGGGAAAACTTTAATTTGAGTCGTGCGTCTATTTTCACAATACGTGTGAAAAACTATAAAAATTGATTTTGCTGAGTTTTTGTTGCTCTGATCTATAATTAAAATACACGACTCATACAAAATGCCTGGCAGCGCCATGTCGATGCTCAAAGCTGAAGCAAGCAAAGATCCTAAATTTGTATAGCCAACGCCTACGCAGTGGCCACAAAATCTCACAGCAATTTTTCTATAGATGACTCCGAATTCGGATATATTTTTGGAAAATTCTTGAACAGAGGTGAACTCACACACACACACGCATACTTGTGTGTCTATGCGCTCATCTCTCGCTCTCCCGCTTTAAAAGCCGCATACGCCCCATAGACTGGCATCAGTAAAGGCTTGCATTAGCTTTGGTGAAGATCGTATTAACCGAAAGAACCCCCAACAAAAATATCTTAAAAAAATGTCTCTTGAACGTGCTGTTCGTGCCAAGGTGAATAAAAGTGTTGATTAATTTTTCCACAAATTGAAATGAAGAAGTGAACAAATAGAAAACTATTCAAAATGTGCATTGAGAAAGTAATGAGTTTTTTTTCCAATTGCGTAGATTGCCGGCAAACGCAATCCCGAGATGGACAAGGAGGCCCAGGAATGGATTGAGGCCATTATCAGTGAGAAATTCCCAGCTGGTCAGTCATACGAGGATGTGCTTAAGGACGGTCAGGTCCTGTGCAAGTTGATCAACACTCTGGCACCCAACTCCGTTGCCAAGGTCAACTCATCTGGTGGTCAGTTCAAGTTCATGGAAAACATCAACAACTTCCAGAAGGCTCTGAAGGAATACGGTGTCCCAGACATTGATGTCTTCCAGACTGTTGACTTGTACGAGAAGAAGGATATTGCCAATGTCACCAATACCATCTTCGCTCTCGGCCGTGCTGTAAGTCTCACATGCCCAAAGATCAGTGATTTTTTCGAGGCTAATTTCTAAATTTTTTTTCAATTTATTTACAGACCTACAAGCATGACGACTTCAAGGGTCCCTTCCTGGGCCCCAAGCCCGCCGATGAGTGCAAGCGTGACTTCAGCGAGGAGCAGCTGAAGGCTGGCCAGACCATTGTTGGCCTCCAGGCTGGTTCCAACAAGGGTGCCACACAGGCTGGCCAAAACATTGGCGCCGGCCGCAAGATCTTGCTCGGCAAGTAAATTGCTGGCAACAGTCGCCAATCGCTTTGCAGTCTTTTTAAATAATTTTTTAATCTATGTTTAATTGTTAACATTAAACCACAAATATTCCTCACAAACATTACACAAAACAAAAAACAAAAACAAAAACAAAAACAAAAGAAATTAAGAAACACTCACACAAAATGCAACACAAAGGCCACAAAATGTGCCTTATATTAAGTATACGCCTAAGATAATTTATATACAAATAAAGATGATGAAAATGTGGAGAAAACTAAAATTGAATCAATCTAAAAGTCCTTAAAATACTCAAATGAATCGCATTGTGGCCATTAAATTTAATGACACATTTATGAGATACCAATTCCAGCTTCTAATTTATTATAACCTTCGGCGACAAAGTATGGCCTTTGTGTGGGTGTATCTTTATTTATTCGTCTCTCGATTATTTGTGTGCCATGTACGTCTGAGCACACACACACACACACATATGTATATGTGAGCTAAATATGGCCAACTCATATACATATGCATATATATATGTGTGTGTGTGTGTGTGTCTGTACCTGAGCATCGGCAAAAACATAAACAGCTTGTCCTACAAGTGTGTGCAAAAAATTCCACTGATGCCTGTTGAGGTCATTGCAGACACCTACTTAGGCTGAGATTGATATTCATGTGGATATACATTGTGGACATGTGTGTGTATGTGTGTGCATTCGAGCAATTAAATGGAAATAAGGAAAACAACTGGACATTTGTTTGCTGTTCAATTTATAGAGTTAATAAATATTATTTTATTTTTTTATTTATTATTTTTTTCTTAGCATTTTTTGGGGGATTTATTTAGGCAACGCAAAGCGTAAAATTTATTTATGTTATAATTATAAAATGCAGGTGTGATTGACGTTGAAATTGCTACATGCCTGAAATCTCCGAAAATTTCTAAATCTCACGCCCCCGTTAAGTGTCTATGCAGCTGGCAATTCTCTTGGGTTTTTTGATTTATTTTATTTATTCATAATCACCACTCATACCCTGCAATCTACTTGGCATCTTATATTATATTAAAGAGTGTGGGAATATTTCCGACAAACATGTGACAATCACTCATTTTGATTAATTATTAATTATTTTTAATGCATTGATATAATTTCTAGTGCATTTATTATTGTATAAACTCGCCAGTGTCGCAGCATCGCATAGACGGAATTATTTTACATCAAGTTCAAATTTAACATAACAGTCGATTATTTTTCATGTTAAATTCGAAGTGCGCCCTAGAGTATGCTGCGCATTTTGCGCATTTCGCTGTCTCTTGCAATAGAAGCCCTTTTATTTTTCCTGTACGCCTAATAACTTAACATATACCTAAAACTGTAGTTGAACTAACAGTAAATAAATATTCTTAATACTGTGTGTGTGGGGTTGAGGTATCTGCCAGCCGTTCAAAAGTTTCACTTGCCTTTGCAATGATAATTTTTCTTTAAGAAAAACAAAAATGATAAATGAAAAATGTTGTTCATTAGTTTTTGCTAATTGCAAGCAATTTTTTCTAAATATAAAATTCTGTACATTTTCCTAATGACTCATCGGAATTTTCCCACTAAATTCAACTTGGAATTTCTTGGGAAAATCAACAACAAAACTTTTCCTTAGTTAAGTGTCTAATGAATTTTGCAAATGATTTATTAAATTAAAAGCATTTTCCATTATTTTTACTAAAAATGATTTAAAAACAAGTAAAATGTATTTTTCAATTACATTTGTATCCGGCTCTGTGGCTAAACAGCTTTCAAATAATCCTAATATTAAATTGTATATACATATATATATATATATATATATGTATATGCATATATACATATATCTGTATATACATTCAACTCATCAATTCGTGTGCCAGTATCCCGGATTGTTTATAGATTGAACATTTCCGCAATTGTTTACAAAATTTCAAGGCAGAATTTCATGTATACAGAATAAATATATATATCTATATATATACATAAATCTATTTATTTCAATACACAACGTATTTTCATTCGACTAATTATGAGATTCGGAAAAATTTAAAGGCGAAAACTGCCATCAAATGAATTAAATAAATCACACATAAAATACAAAACTTGACATTGAAAATGTGCAGATATTTTCCTTTTGGTATATTTTTGCCATGACAATTTGAAGCACTGTGAAAATGATTGATAAATGGGAAATCATTATTTAAATTTTCATCTGGGTTCCAAAGATTTGTATATATTATTTTCTTGAGTTTAAAACTGATTTGAACTTGAACCGATTTCATTAATTTAGCTGTATTTTTAAATATAATAAAAATGAGTATTTATTTTTGTTGCTTTAGGCACAACGCAGCTCCAGTTCGGCGATGCGCTGAGTTATGCGTTTAAAGGTCTCCTTCAGCTCCTGCACCGATGCCTGTTTGGCACCCAACTTCTCCACGGTTTCATCGTAGTCATACATGAGGGCTGGCATGGCCAAGAGTCCGCCCTGGTAGGTGAGATCTGAGTGTACTTTTCGCATTTTACCGCGTTCCAGCTTGGCCCTGTATAAACTCTCCCTCAGCTCCTTCTGGACTCTTTGTGTGTTTTTCAAATTGAGCTTGCTGGTTTTTATCTTTCCAATGAGGGACAGGATCTTCTCCCGGTTGTGTTGGGTCAGATGCAGTTCGGTGTGGTAATTGATGCGAAGTTTCTTCAAGTCGTTGTTACGCTCTAAAGACAATAAAAAAATTATAATAAAAAATAAAAATATTAGATGATTTTGAATCCTTCTACCTTCAATCTTTTTGTCGAGTGCCACTACTTGATTTTGGATGCTTATGAAGTCATCCATGCAGAGCTCATCATTAATTTGTTCCAGATCTTTGATTTTCTAAAGAGACAAAAATATCATGAGTATTAAATTTTAAATATGTCTAAATTTTAGTCCTGTATTTAGTCAGAGTTTAGTGGTACTTACAGCCGTGATGCGACCGAGTGTGTGTTTCCTTGTGATCAGGAAGAGGCGAGTGTCACTTATTTCATTGCGCTTCTGGCACATAATGCGAAGTTCGTATTCAATAAATTTAAGGAGGTTGTCGGACTTATTGGTTGCCAGTTTCCTGACGATGATTTGCTCAAGATGTTCCTCCGTATACAGGACAATGTTTTGAACATAGGATAGATCCAGTAGCACGCCTGAGAGCAGAATGGCATTCTTTCTTTTGGTCGACTTAAGTAAATTTATACAATGATCCAATTGGGCGAGGGCTGTGACATATCGAATCTTCTCCTTGTTTATTTCCGGCGTTGATAGAGGTGTGAAGACCCGTAAGTTTTTCATACGCTTGTAATAGTCACACATTTTGGTGTTGAGATAATTATTGATTTCCCTTTCATAAACAAATTTTTCAACTGCTTCGATTAGGGCCTGTTGCAGCTTGGCTTTGTCCAAATTCTTTTTAAGGATATCATCGGCCTGGACATTTTCAACTTGTTCGACCACATTGTTTATAAGATCAAAGATGAAGTCCATTGTAATCTGAAGAAGTTCACGTTTATTTTTTTTGTCCAGCTTCTCCTGCGGGTCGTCGTCTATGGAGCCTTGTGGCGAAATTGTTTGTTCGAACGTCACAAAGACATTCATGGCACCACCGTCAGTTTTGAGATTCGATTGGGAATCATAAAGGGTTTCGCGTTTGCCAAAATTATCCAGAACCTTGATTATTTCATCAAACTCATTATCATCGGATGAACTACTACCGGACGATGACGAACCTGATGAGCCTTGGTCCTTTTCTTGCTTGTCACCTTTTTTTTCGTCCTTACCTTCCGTTATGCTTTCTTTGCTTGAATGTCTTTCACCGTCTCCAGGCTCGTCACCTTTCGTTTCATCGGCTTGGGCTGCAGGGTCTACGGGCGGGGGAGCTTCAGCCTGAGGGACTACGGGCCCGGGAACAAAGTCATCCGAAATATCAGATAATGAAGGCATTTCTAGATTTGCTAGGAAATCTCCTTTCGCTTGAATGCTGTCATGTCCCTTGGCCTTTGGATAGCCTGTTTGAAAATCATCATCCGATTCAGAGTCCTTCTCGTCAATCAAATCATCAAGGTCGATATCACTTTCCCCTTCAGCACTTTCCTTACTGTCCCGAGCACCAGCGTCTGTATCCACTTGATCAGTTTCCCCGCCTTCTGCCACAAACTCATCCATTTCGATATCCTCTGATTCGGTGTCGCCATCGTGCAACGAGAAACGCACATTCATTCGATCCTTTTTTCCAGATTTCTTTCCTGGTCTTTCTCGGTGCACTGTTGACTGCTCCTCCTCTGAGCCCTCCTCCCCTTCACTGTATGTGCGAAAAACATGACTCCTTAAACGCTCGAAATCGTCATCACCTTCGGCACTACCTTCCACTGATCCTTCAGCTCCATCCCGCAACCCAGAAGTGCCCTCAAGGCTGCTCGCTTTTTCCAATGGTTTTGCTTCTTCGACAGGCTCTGCAGCGCTCGCCTCCGGAGCATTGCTTTCTTCTTTATTATCCTCGACCTTCTCCTCCACATTTGGATTTTCTTCTGCTGCATCTTCTGGTTTATCGTCCATTGTTAAGAGTTAAGTAATGTGTCTCATCTGTTGGAAAACACTCAGTATTTAAACATGAATTTGATACCATTAGTTTAATTGTTGTATTTATCTGTTTAGTTTATTTTTTGCTAAGTTAACGTTTAGGTCTAAGTTCATTCGATTGATATTAGACACATGTTAAGGTTTCTCAAATATGTCCGGCGTTTCAGTGCCTTCTGAGCTCGGCCAAACGCTTAATATAAGGAAAGGAAGTATAGATACAAAAATGTCCTTATATATAATTAACCTAATAAATACAAAAATATTTGAGTGATGTCTTAACTGATCTTACGAGTAGGGAGATCACAGGGATAAATTCTCCTTAAGCGATGAGAAATTTATGGCTCAGCTGGGCTCGACATCAGCGAGTTTGAGAAGTAGTATGGCTATTGTCGGGTAGGCAAGTCGCTGGGATGAAATCTCTTCAGACTTCAGAAGGATATAGGCTCGGTAAGTTGATTGGCCAATGGGTTTGGATGTGTCGCAAGCTTTTCAGCATATTGGCTGCAGTGATGGTTTATTTGGTCCGCGACTGGAACAAGCTTAAGGTCCAACTAAATGGCACAGCTGGTGACGTACCAGGGAAGCCCGGATGCGCTCCGTGCACTCCGAGCTTATTGATCTGGCTTCTAAAAACAGTGCCCCAAAAAGTTGGAAAAATTATAAGAAAAAATTAGAGATCCTTCCAGTAATTAAAAATCGAAACCTTTTCTGGCTTGATTTTCGTTACAGCAAAATTGGAAAGGACACAATATTAAAAACATTTAAATGGGAAAGCTGAAGATCCTTTTAGAAATGAAAAATCAATAGTTTGTCAAAAGTCCTGCCAAAAACGACCCCACAAAAGTATGCTACGCATTGACAGGATATTTTTTGGCTTGATTTTTGTCATCGCGAAATTGAAAAGGACATTAAATGATGAAAATTTAAATGGGACAGCTTGAGATTCTTTAAGATATTAAAAATCGAAAGTTTGCGAAAAGTCCTGTCAAAGGCGAGCCCTTAAATGAATGCTGCGCATTAACAGGATATTTTTTGGTTCGATTATTGTTATCGCAATTTGAAAAGGACTCAAAATTGTTCAATTGCAAGTCAGAAACCTGGAAATACTTCGAGCAGTCAAAAATCGATAACTTGTCAAAAGTCCTTACAATGATGAGCCCAAAAGACATTATAGTTAAAAAATCTTAAGAAAAAGTCTTATAGGATAGAAATAATACTAAGGAAATCCTTTTCCCGTGGATTATTTAAGTACTTAAACCTGTTTGTTCCGAAAACTTAATTATTTGTTTACATTTTTCTCTGAAGTATGAATAAATTCGGTGGAAGAAATGGAAAATCCATTAATTTTAATTGCATACTTTTAGGCATATTTAATGTGTCGCGGTCAAGATGAATTTCCCTGATATATTTGAAGGAGAACTTTGAAAAATTTTCTTTTCACTTGAAAGCTGAGACTGGAAGTTTGCCAACTTGTGACATTGATTAATTTTTAATAAATTTGACCAGGACAAGCAACAACTACAAACGCCAGGAATGTATAGAAAAAATCAAATATTTTGTTAGGACATCAGGTGCCAAGTCGATTTGCATAAAATGCTGCACTGTGCGTTGTGGCATTCAAAAAATCGAATTTCCCACTATGAATACAAACAAAAATAAAAATACCAAAAAAAAAAAAAAAAGGGTTTATAAACTGTCAAATTCGAATATTTGCCGTATCGATTCTGAAAAAGTTAAATCTGTGGAAAAATTCAGGGCGGAACAAGAATCAAAGGAAGAGATTGACTACCCAGAAATACCCAGTAAATCAGCGACACAACTGAAGGACTGTTTTAAATAAAGAGACAATAATTTAATAATATAATAAATATTAAAAAATCAATCGGTAAAAATAATCAATAATTTAATTGAAATCTAACACCACAAATCTACCCAAGGTATCAAATGAATGCCCCAGGAAAACACTTTAAGAATAGGTGAATTTTATTGACTTGGGCTTAGCCGTGAAGTGTTTATACCCTTTAACCCCAGTTGCCCGTAGCTGGATATACACAGTGGGGCATATAAATTGTAAATTCAGTTAAATTATTCAGTAGCTTTTCATTTTCATTCTTTCGTTTCATTTCGTCACTTGGCTTTTTGATGTTTCCAACTTAGGGAATGGAATATGCATTCGCTTTGAGCCGCTGTGACTGGAAAATCATCTGGGAATCAAATTCAATCAGCTTTCTATGAATTCATTTGGCTTGTCGAAAGCTTAAGGAATCAGATTACATTTGAAGTACCGGTCACAGGACCTGAAATATTTGATAAATAAAAAAAAAAAATACATTTTATTCATTTTAAAGGAGCATCAAACGCTGCCTCATCACACCGAAAGGATTAACACCAGCAAATTTTTTGTTAGGCAGTTTTTAAAGGACACACTCAACACTATTCACCGTTATGTCGCCTATCTATTAAAAGTCCTTTTGTGTTTGTTCATCGACGCCGCTGAAAGGCTTTATGCTTTGGCACGGTCTGGTCCGGGACTAAGAACTTCGGCAGGCCGCCCTGTAGTCTGTATCTCATTCTCATCATCAGGCGCCATCGATCTGAATTACTTAAGCTTTAATCAGATTAAGCAAAGATTTCGCTAAAAATATTGACAAGTTTCTTGAGTGCCAGCGGCTTCATGTTGTTTGTTGAGTGTTAGGTTTTCATGTCACGTCAATAATTACAAAACTGCACGTTGATCTCTGATGATCTGGCCTTATCATCTCAAAGGAGAGTCGGTTTATTTTGTTTTTCCTATGCAAATAAACTGCGCATTCCAAAAATTTCAACTCATAGAATTCCAAATACTCTTGTCCATCCATCGGAGTCCACATGACAGACTTTTCCTGTAGAGTATTTAAGGTATCAATGGATTCTCGATATACCTGACGCAGCGTTTTTGCCTACTTGTGTCATATTCTCGATATGGGATTCCCTTTAATCGGACGCAGCACTGATTATTTTCTTTAATTAGACTTGATTATCATTCACTTTTTTCTCTCCCTCTCTCTCTCTCTCTTCCTCAATTTCTCGCATTAATCTCTCTCGTAATTTTATTTTTGCTTATCAGAAGATCAGCTCATATAATTTTAAAGGAAGGTTCATAAGAATCCGTAATCAGAATCGATCGTCAGTTCACAAATCGAATTTGCAGCGCGAAGTACAAAAAGTTCAGTGAATAAAATCATATAAATTCAAGGATTAATTATAAGGATACATCATTAATTGAAATGCATTCGTGGATATTGTTACTGGCGCTGGCAGTGGTCAGTCTGAATGGAGCATTGGCTCGTACGTTAGTGTTGAATGAGCTGGACGAGATTCCCCCAGTAAATGAGGAAATGCTTCAAAGTCTAGACCAAGACAACGTGCAAGACATTCGCCTACGTCGTCAACCTATTGAAGATCCCGATCATCAAGAGTTCCATCATATGTGTGAAACGCATCGACATCCCGATGAAGTAACGCATGAGCTGCGCCATCGTCGAGAGGCTGGCAAAGATTCCAGTGCATCGTCAGAAGAAAATAAAGACAAGAAAGCGGATAGTTCGGGTTCAAGTGAGGAGAAGAAGAAAGAAGGTAATGCTCCAGCGACACGACGTAGGCGATCCAACACTCTACTTACTTCTTCGGAGGAACAAGATGCAATTGACGATTATTCTGAGGCAAACATAGAGTCAATCACAGCCTATGTGAATAATGTGTTCCGCTCGAAATCAAGCCATTTACGTAAACTTGTAATTGCTCTCCTGTCAAATTCAAATGATGATTTGATGGAATTGCTGGGTTATCCTGATGATATTAGACAGGCTACATTTCAGGCTATAGATCGGGGTCTAGCTGAAGATGATGTTCAGGCTGTTGCACCCGCTGATGTTCAGGCTGTAGCTCAGGCTGAGGTTCAGGCTGATGTTCAGGCTGAGGTTCAGGCTGATATTCAGGCTGAGGTTCAGGCTGATATTCAGGCTGAGGTTCAGGCTGATGTTCAGGCTGAGGTTCAGGCTGAGGTTCAGGCTGAGGTTCAGGCTGAGGTTCAGGCTGAGGTTCAGGCTGATGCTCCCGCGGATGCTCTTGCTGATGCTAAGACTGATGTTCAATCTGAAACTCCGACCAATGCGCTCGATGGCTTCAATTACGAGTTCATCTTTAACAGCAAGGACTACGCTCAGGGCTGTGAGGAGCCTGCAATGGACTCCACTGAAAGCATAAACAATGAAACTATTTACTTAGACGCATAATATATATACATATATATATCATATTGTATATATACAATCTTACCCTTAACTATAGACAATAAAAACGAAAATACTTAAATATAAAATTGGAGTCACTTTGCATAATTCTCAACGTCGTTATTGTCGTCTTCTTCTTTCTTGTCACCTTTGACCGTCCTTCATCAGTTTATCAGGCGAGGGGTTGCGACGATGTCGCCCATTGTGCTTATCCGACGGATCACATAAAATAATAGTACATAATAATTTAATTAATAATATAAGAAAATAAATGAAGCATTCAATAAATGAACAGATTTTAAATAAAATACTCAAAAAAAAATAAATAAATATATACTTACTTATATGTTAGTAAATCCTTGCTATGGTCCAATTAGAGGGCTGCTTAGGGATCAATAAATAAAAGTAAAAAAAAAAAAATAAATTAAATAAATGTTACTTCTTGTTCGAACCGATCTACCCTCTGTCGACTGTAGGGTATTTTTGTATATATGTGTGTGTAGTTATGTGTGTATGTATATGTGTATTGAAGTGCCATTCGCCGCAGCTATAAAAAAGCGAATGCAGTACAAAGGAAAACTTCTCAAAACTATTTTGGCGCTTCGCCTTTTGGTTTTAGTTGGCCGCGCCGTGTGCAATCGTGTGGAAGCCAAGGAAAACTGTGGAAACTCGTGGAAATTTGGGCTGTTAACCAATTGAAGTCTGCTCGGGGAACTCTAATTAAGATTTGCACTGCAAGTCTAGTCGTAATTGAAATTAATTTAATAGAAAAAAAAAACCTTTTAAAGGACACACTCATGGGCGCTATTCACCGTTATGTCGCTTATCTATTGAAAGTCCTTCATCGACGCCGCTGAAGTCGATGTGGCTTAGGTGGGCTTTATGCCTTGGCCCGGCCAAAAGAAAAAGGGTCTGGGCCAGGACTAAGAACTTCGGCAGGCCGCCCTGTAGTCTATATCTCATTCTCATCATCAGGCGCCATCGATCTGAATTACTTAAGCTTTAATCAGATTAAGCAAAGATTCCGCTAAAAATATTGACAAGTTTCTTGAGTGCCAGCGGCTTTATGTTGTTTGTTGAGTGTTAGGTTTTCATGTCACGTCAATAATTACAAAACTGCGCGCTGATCTCTAATGATCTTACCTTATCATCTCAAAGGAGAGTCGGTTTATTTTGTTTTTCCTATGCAAATAAACTGCGCATTCCAAAAATTTCAACTCATAGAATTCCAAATACTCTTGGCCATCCATCGGAGTCAACATGACAGACTTTTCCTATATACCTAACGCAGCGTTTTTGCCTACTTGTCTCATATTCTCGATATGGGATTCCCTTTAATCGGACGCAGCATTGATTATTTTCTTTAATTAGACTTGATTATCATTCACTCTTTTCTCTCCCTCTCTCTTCCTCAATTTCTCTCATTTAATCTCTCCCGTAATTTTATTATTGCTTATCAGAAGATCAGCTCATATAATTTTAAAGGAAGGTTCATAAGAATCCGTAATCAGAATCGATCGTCAGTTAACAAATCGAATTTGCAGCGCGAAGTACAAAAAGTTCAGTGAATAAAATCATATAAATTCAAGGATTAGCTGTAAGGATACACCATTAATTGAAATGCATTCGTGGATATTGTTACTGGTGCTGGCAGTGGTCAGTCTGAATGGAGCATTGGCTCGTACATTAGTGTTCAATGAGCTGGACGAGATTCCCCCAGTAAATGAGGAAATGCTTCAAAGTCTAGACCAAGACAACGTGCAAAACATTCGCCTACGTCGTCAACCTATTGAAGATCCCGATCATCAAGAGTCCCATCATATGTGTGAAACGCATCGACATCCCGATGAAGTAACGCATGAGCTGCGCCATCGTCGAGAGGCTGGCAAAGATTCCAGTGCATCGTCAGAAGAAAATAAAGACAAGAAAGCGGATAGTTCGGGTTCAAGTGAGGAGAAGAAGAAAGAAGGTAATGCTCGAGCGACACGACGTAGGCGATCCAACACTCTACTTACTTCTTCGGAGGAACAAGATGCAATCAAAGTCTATGTGAATTCTCGTTTACTTCCCCGTTCAAACATGTTACGTACAATTTTAATTACTATGCTGAAACATCCGGAACGTGTAAGTATGGATATGATAAGGCCTCCTCATGATGAAATTCAGGCTGTAGGTGAGGCTACAGCTAATATTGGACCTCATGATCATGTTAAGATTGATGCTCCCACTGATCTTCAATCTGTAACTCCGAAAAATGACTTCAAACACGAGTTCACCTTTAACAACAGGGACTACGATGTTCCCACTGAAAGCACAAACAATGAAGCTACTACACATACACCTATATATCATATATGTATATATGCACAATCTTACCCTTAACTATAGACAATAAAAACGAAAATACTTAAATATAAAATTGGAGTCACTTTGCATAATTCTCAACGTCGACATTGTCGTCTTTGTCGTCTTCTCCAACGCCCACATTTTTCTTGTCACCTTTGACCGTCCTTTATCAGTTTATCAGGCGAGGGGGTTGCGACGATGTCGCCCATTGATAAGGAGCCGTTCCGTGGAAGTCTGTCTGGTTACTTACGTCAGCTGCAAAATTAAACTGGATTTTACGTTTGGATTATTGAAAACTTTTTAACCCCTTTAAAGGTTTCGGTCCTGTCTGACAGGAGGACATTACGTGCTTCAGTATATGAAGGCAAGCAGCTGAAGGGCTAAGGGGAAGCTTTACATAAAGTG
Organism: Zaprionus lineosus; assembly: GCA_035044505.1. Classification (NCBI taxonomy): domain Eukaryota; kingdom Metazoa; phylum Arthropoda; class Insecta; order Diptera; family Drosophilidae; genus Zaprionus; species Zaprionus lineosus. The sequence continues at coordinate 565,709 of JAWNNX010000656.1, read as the reverse complement.
ATTTGGGGCAAATTAGACTGAAAGACAATTCGGGGGTAATTAAAGCTCTGAACTGAAGGGATATTTTTAGTATAAATTTGGTATAAAACTGATGCGATAATATCCTTTTGAGTTTTTTTTTTTTTTTTATTTTTTGTGCATATTTAAGTCATCCTGATACTTTTAGAGCTTGGGTGTAATCCCCATTGTGATGGAGCCTCGAAATGCCCCCAAATCGTTGACATTGATGAAACAAGGGACAAGCTTCAAAAATAAAATGAAATGCCGACGATGCCTTCCATTCCAGGAATAGTTTTCATCACCCAAGAAATGTCATTCGGAAAATATGTAAACAATGTTTTCAATACATTTAAAAATAACTTTGCAACAGCAGCAAAAAAAAAAAACAGAGAAGACAGAAAATAAATAAAATTTACAACAAATAAAAAATAATAAAAATGCTGCAGTTTTTAGCCGGCAAAAACTTTTCTGGATCCAACTCAATGTTCGACATGACGATAATGCATAGAGCGAAATGTAGGAGACCGAGAAAGTGGACGGAGGATATGGTCGACTTCGATATACCCTGTAATTGGTTCTCATACTATATACAAGATATATATAATATAATAATAATAATAATAATAATAATAATAAATTTATATATACAATATATAAATTAAATTAAAAATAATAATAATAATAATAATAATAATAAAAATAATAATAATAGTTGGCGTGAACAACCCTATTGGTCCACAGCCTGATGCAAAAGCATGCTCCTCGCGTTTCTGCTCTGGGTGCCTCTATGTCAGTTGGTAACTTCAAGCGGCGACAGGACACTTGTCACTGGGTCCTGCCAGCATCTTCGAGGTCTTCTTCTCCTCCGTTGATCACCTACTACTGCATCAAAGACACTTCAAGCTGAAGCTTGTTTATCCACATGACCCAACCATTGCAGTCGCATTGGGCTTATTCGACGGATCACATAAAATAACAGTACATAATACTTTAATTAATAATGTAAGAAAATAAATTAAGTAAATAAATAAATGAATTAATTCAATAAATGTTACTATATATACTTATACTTACTTATTCAGGTCTTAGATGAAATACTCACTAAAAAAAAAATTATATACTTATATGTTATTAAATCCTAGCTATGGCCCAATTAGAGGGCTGCTAAGGGATAAATAAATAATAGTAAATACAAAAAAAAAAAAAAAAAAATATTTAAATAAATGTTACTTCTTGTTCGAACCGATCTACCCTCTGTCGACTGTGGGGTATTTTTGTCTTTATGTGTGTGTAGTTATGTGTGCATGTATATGTGTATTGAAGTGCCATTCGCCGCAGCTATAAAAAAGCGAATGCAGTACAAAGGAAAACTTCTCAAAACTATTTTGGCGCTTCGCCTTTTGGTTTTAGTTGGCCGCGCCGTGTGCAATCGTGTGGAAGCCAAGGAAAACTGTGGAAACTCGTGGAAATTTGGGCTGTTAACCAATTGAAGTCTGCTCGGGGAACTCTAATTAAGATTTGCACTGCAAGTCTAGTCGTAATTGAAATTAATTTAATAAAAAAAAACTTGAAAATTGAAACGCACTTAGCCAAAATTGTGGAAACTTAAAATTGAAAATTTTCTAAAGTTGTGCAATGCGTGAACGGTGATTATATAAGCACGAAAGAACCAAAAAGAGAGAGAGAGAGAGAGAGAGAGAGATAGAGAGAGAGAGAGGGAGATTTTGAAATCTGATTTAAACTCGATTTAAAGCCGTTGCCATTTATTTACCCAACGCTGGCAAAAAGCCGGCAAAATACAAAATAAATTTTCTCTTTTGGTGGCTGAATTTTGACAGGCGCAAAGAAAAGGCAAACACAAACGCAAAAGCAAACGCAATCGAACGGCAAAGTAAAGCAAAAAAAATAAGAAAAGAAAAAAGAAAAGTATAAATAAAAAACTTTTGCAACATAAAGTGAGACAGAGAGCGGAATAGTTGAAAGATAAAGAGCAAAGATTTATAAATAAAACGAGCAGCCGTGGAAAGCGAAAAGAGAGAGGGAAATATAAAGAAAGAGCAGCAACAACAAAAAAGGCGAAATAAAAGCAACTACATAAACAAACAACTAAGGGGAGGAGCAACAGCAACAACAACAACAACAACAACAACAACAAGAACAACAACAACAACAACAACTACAACCATACGATGCCTGCACAATTGGGAATGCTTTGGTCCACGCCAGAGACAAAGGAGAGGGCGCCCATCATCAAGGTATCCTGCGGCATTGGCGATACAGATGGCTTCCCCGCCTTCGACGTGGAGTCGGACGTCTATGATTGTAAGGATGATTCGAAGTGGGGATTCTTGATAACCGGCGGCGCCGAGTTTCATATGCCCCTAACTGTGTTCCAGGTAAGTGAAGGGGCAAGGGGATTGCCACAGCTGCTCCTTACGCCCGGTTAACTATGCATAAGAACCTTTCCACCCCCTCACTCCTTAACTCCTTAACTCCCACGCACTTGGTCTTATTCTCAGACATTCTGTGAGAATCGCCACAAACGTCGCGTGCTCAACGCTCGTCATCTGTAATCCCTTCTGGCAGCCGAATCCAAAGCAATTCCCTATGTATATCTGTCACTGGGAGCAGCCAAGATTCTCGTTTCGTCATTTAATGTGACTTTTCATTCTTTTTCGTGGCACAAACAAATTTTCATGACGAAATCATCGTGAGGCGGTTAAATGAATATCTTCTCAACACTCGTTCGTACGACGGGGCGTATGAGTGACAATCGTTGAGTGGCGAAGCCAACGGAGAACAACACACACACACAGCAAAAACCAGACGGCACACGTCTCCCCTAGCCCAACCACCCAGCTGCCCCACCATCCAGCTGTCCCACCACCCAGCTGCCCCACCACCCAGCTGCCTCACCCTACTCTGGGCATGCACAATATTTGGGTTAGAACTGTACAGCCTGTGGCTGAGGCATTGGTAGTGCTTTCGGCTTTTGACGTCTGCTGCTGTTTGCAAGTAAAACGCAAATTTTAAATTGTTATAATTGTGCCGCCGCAGGTGCGCTACAAATTGGGCATAGACGACAGCAGAAGGCAGCTCAAATGATCAGACATATATCCTATAGAAAATCCCTTCTGAATCTAAAGCCTGAAAATATTCCCGTAGAAGACTCATTGAGCTTCCTATAAAGAGGCGGAAATATCTAACCCATGTTATATCCTACTTTATAGGATCCTTAGGAATCTTTAAGCTGTATAATTTATTTTCATATCGCATTTCTATATTTATTCAAAGCCCCCTCAGTATTGGCCGTAGGGCATTCTTAGCTATAGATACAGGAAAGTATCTCATTGTGTTTTCGGAGCAGATTTTAGGTTTATGTATCTTAAACGAGAACCCAAAACCATCTGTATCTGTCAGTCATATATATCGTATACTATATATATATATGATTATCTGTGCGAATGTGTGTGTATATGAATATAAGTAATTATATACATAAATGTTTGGTTGACCCAAACTCAAAATACGCAATATCTGCGTTCAATTGCGCGTCGACTGTCGTCTCGATTGGTCAGTGAGTGGGAAATCAAAAAGAGCAAATTATAAAATTATAAAATTATAAAATTATAAAACAGTTAAGTACAAAGTGAAATTACTGTCTTCTAGGTAACACCCAATGGTATAGCTGACAAATCGGGTGTACGTCTGGGCGACATAATACTCATAATCAACGAAGAGGACGCTACGGAATTGACACTGGCCCAGGCACACGAGCGGATCAACGCGACGCCCAAGAAAGTGCAGTTCGTCATGCGCAAGTAGGTCGCATTCCCAACTATGAGATATGTGAAATTTAATATATTTAATTTTTCTCTTCCTTATGTAATTCGAGCAGCATGGAGGAGGATGATCCCACGGGCATGTTTGAGGCCGGAGAGGAGAAGGCGATTGTGATGCGTGTGCCAAAGCCAATGCCACCGCCAAAGGGTAAGTTCTGAGGGTTTCGCCTTTTTTTGTTGAAGCATGGACCTGACCCCAAAACCAGCATGAAATGTTGCATCTTGTGGTTACTTACATACACACACACACACACGCAGTTAAATAAAGATACTCAGCTGGCAAATTTGGTTGTATCTTCTTGTAGACTTCACCCCAACCCCATTGCTTGGCTCGCGTTGTTGGCATCCAATTATGTGGACTGAGCCGCCCGAGCCGCCCAAGCCCAAGAAAAAGAAAACCAAAACCCAACTCGATGAGGAGGGCAACGAGGTGATCATTGAATTGAGCGAGGACGAGTCCTCGGACGAAGAAGAACAGGTGAATCCTTAAATCCTCAAAATGCCAACAACATTGGGCAAAGCTTTTTCCCAATTCCAAAAAAAAAATACAAAAATTAACCCCTTGCCGTTTCTCTGTTCTCTATATATACCTCTATATATACCCACACACACACACACACTACGAACACCGCACACCGCACACCCGCAGGAGATGCCACACCATCGAATTATACGGAACATTCGACGCTTCTTTGCGGAGGTCGGCGACAATCAGGAGCTGCGTAGCAGCACCATTGAGAACATGCTCATGGCTCTGCCCAGCGCATCGAAATCCAAATGAAGGCCCCACACCCCCCCACTCCATCCGAGGCCAAGTCCAGCGCATTATTATTATCCTTAACCCATTAACGCCTGCATCATTTCGATATCCACTTATACATGTACATAAATCTTAAGCATATGTAGTTCTCTTCTATGTTCGTCATTTGGCAATAAAATCATAATTCATAAACCGATAAATCGATAAATCGATAAATGTGTCACGTCATTGCATCCCATGATTCTCATGCAGGCCGCGTGCTGCCCAGCTCCATTGAGATGCGTCTGATGGAGATGCAACGCAAGCTGTCGGCCATTGCTGAGATACCCAAGATTCTCTCTTCGACATTGGCCACCGTCTCGCAGTCCTTTGGAGGTCTAAGTCCGGCGGAGTTGGCAGCAGGCACGTACATGCACCGCAAGTGCTCCTACGATGAGGATGCCCTCGACTATGAGCTGCTAGAGCAACCGGAGACCGAAAGTGAAACTGATAGCGATGCAATGGAGCAGGAGGATGACCTGGTGCAGGTGCAGGATGACGATGACGATGACGGTGCTAAGAAGCTATCGGGGCAACAATTAAAATCACTGCCACCCAAGGATCTAACGCCGGAATCGGATTACGCATCGGAAGCCAATTACGCGACAAGTGAGGCAGACAACAAGAATGATAGCAGCAACAACTGCAGCAACAACAACAACAACAACAACAACAATAACGATGACGCTGATGATGATGACATTAGCCTGGACGAGGACGATTATGATGCGGATGCTCACGAGACAGTTTACTATATTAAACTGCCTGCAGTCGCTGCAGCCAGGAGCAATCCGGATGCCGGAGGAGCGGACGCAGCAGATGTCAATTCCGATTTCAATGTGGACGGGGATGAGGATAGGGATGAGGATGAGGATGAGGATGACGATGACAGTGACTTCTTGAGTACCACTTACACGTGGAATCTGCGTAATGTGCCCAAGCTGCGAGTAAACGATGCCGAGGGCGTTTGTGCCCTGACGCTGTGCCCACAGCTGGAGTCATCCGATGCCGCTGACACCTTTAAGGTTCGTGCTGTGACACCAACACCCACACTTCCACAGACACCTACACACACAATGACACACTCACCCACAGCCATACCCACACCCACACCCACATCCGCATTCACATCTACAACCACAGCCACAACCACAGTCACAGCCAGAGCCAGAGCCACACCAACATCGGTATCCTCAATGGAAGCGGAGGCATCAGCATCAGCATCGGCATCGGCATCGACAATGGCATCACCGGTAACCGAGTCACAGGCACAAAAGGTAAAACCAATCAATGAATCGCCTCATTAGGGACACAATCTTATCAAGAGTGACACCTTTGCAGCTGCTTTTCAAGTTGGATAACCTGGAGCGCTCCTGGCCCTGGGCGGATCGTGAGAAAATCATCTACAAGTAGTCGAACCGCCGACGCAGAAGGCGAATTTGTTAGCTAATGTGTTCTTTTTCCTGGCAGGCAATCAACTTGTCATCTGGTGCCGCGCCAGCCCCTGGGAATTGTGGGACAGCGCATTCAGCTGCTCGCCAAGCAGGACCTCCAGCGCAATGACAACTCGCACTAGTTAGCGCACCAGGATAGAAGGGAACAAGGATACGAGGGTACAGGGGTACACAAGGGTACACGGGACATACTGAGACATACTGAGAAATAAGGACAAAAGGATACAGGAATACCAAGGATACTAAGGACAACTCTTTTACAACGCATTCTCCTCTCGTCCTTATTAGTTTAGCTGTTGCCTAGGGTATCTGCACTTGGCATCCATCCAAGTTTTAATTGAGTTTTATTATGTAAATGCGTCTGCCGCATACTTAGCCAACGGCAGGCTCTCTCTCTCTTCACAGGATATATGCGTAACTTTGCACTCTTCTACATTTCATCACAACCAGTGCTCAACTTCGACAAAGGAAATGGAGAACATGAAGGACATGTGACTTCTCCTTTAATTAGAAACGCATTCGAAGATGTTGAAACTTTTCTAAGAATTTTCAATTTTTCCTTTCATTTTGAAATTTTATTTTTGTTCCACTTTGTGTAGATGATTACGAATTTTTATTACACTTCTGAGTTTGTGAATAATGTGAATAATGTGAATAAAGCTCAAACATTCACAAATCAAATTTGCATTTTCGATTTTATCTCAATTTATAAATCATTCAACAGAAAATCTTGAGTAACTGCGGAGAACAAGCTTCAAGTTCATATTTACGACTTGTGTATCAATTAAGGACATGCCTTGTAAGGACATACGGAATATCCTTAGCCCTTACCTAACATATCATTTGCAAACTGTTAAATTTTTACTCTTAAGTAAGAGATTTCATTGTCAGCAATTTATGTAGTACACTCTGATCCTTTTGTCTGTGCATTAACGACTGCCGCAACAACAAGTCCTGCAACAACGAGTCCTGCAACAACGAGTCCTGCAACAACGAATCCTGCATCAAGGAGTCCTGCTACAACAGACATAAAATTTATATAAATGTTGAAGTTGTTGTTGCATCTGAATGCCTGTCCGCATGGCTCACTCTTAAGCTGAGCCAAAAAGGTGTCCAGCCCAGGCAGCTTGAGTGCTCCAATGCTGAGTCCTTTGTGAAGGCTGCATTTGAGCTTTCAGCAACAACAAGGACGAATAAAACTGAATTTACACTTCTGTAAATTTCTTTTTAATAGCTTTTGGCGCTCATGAACTGTCATGTACTTAACCTGATATATACGTAGGCACACACATACATACATACACACATACACACACTCACATCCACACGCACACACACTGCTGAGCACAGCTCATTTTCTGCTACTGTCCGTCTGATGAATAAAGTTTTCGACTGGCACACGCGGCGTATGATTAATACGCAGCTTAAGGACTTAATACGGCGTACGCCTTTCCTGCGGCTTATGAGTTCCTCTAGGCTTACTTGTGGTTGTCATGGAAGATGTGAGTGGTGTGGGTGGTGGAGGAGGCTGATCCATTTGTGGCAGCTGAAAAAGCTGCAGCACGAAACGCGTCTGGATGTCAATAAAGGAGGCACTTAACACGTATCCGGACAGGTGCAAAGAGTGTGTGCTTTACGTTCAGGTGGACTCACTGGTTGCCACATAAAATGTTGCAAATGACAGGATAACAGCAACAGCAACAGCAGCAGCTGTCGCTGCCCTTGCCGCTACGGTGCATCGTACCAACGCAGCCTGCCACAATCAGCGGCATCATTATGAGCCATCGGAGTGGCTAACAAGTGGCAAGTGGCAGCTGGGAGAAGAGAGGTGGGAACAGGGAGCTGGGAGCAGGGAGCTGGGAGCAGGGAGCAGGGAGCAGGGAGCTGGGAGCAGGGAGCTGGCAGCTGGTAGCTAGTAACTGGAAGGTGGCAACTCAAAGCTGGCAGCTGGCGAGGGGCAACTGGCAACTGGCAACGCGACAAAACAGGAGTCAACTTCAGCAAATAAGTTTCAATAAATGTCAAACAAATTGTCGACTGTCGCGCTTGTCGTTTGTTATTGTTGCTCCTGTGGCTGCGGTTGCGTTTCTGTCAACTAAATTAGCGGCAACAATGAACAAAGGACTCGCTGGCTGCGCACTTTATTATACTGTGGGTATGTCCTTGTGCCAGTCTGCCGGGAGCTGAAGTGTACACTTCAACAGGCAGCCCCGAGATATACTCGGAAGTTGGGCGGAAACGGGCTAATTAGCTGACTTTTTGGCAGTTACTAATAATGTTCCACCTCAACTTTAAATACCCCATTAAAGGTTTAACCCACGCCGAGAGCAAAGTTAACAATCAAGTGGGAATTGAAAGGGAAGTGACTAAGGACATGAATGGCATAGAAACTTAATGGACATTTAAACACATAAATAAAATAATAATATAAAATAAATTTAAATAAATAAATGTAAGCAAAATAAAATAAAAATATAATTAAAAATTACTATAAATAATAAAATAAATAATAAAAATATATGAGTATAAATAAAATAACATAAATAAATGACTATAAATAAAATAAAATGGAAGTAATAAATATAAATAAAATAATATGATAAAATGAATATAAATAAAATAAAATAAGTAAATGAATATAAATAAAATAAAAAATATAAATAAAATAAAATAAATAAATGAATATAGATAAAAATATGATAATAAATAAAATAAATAAGCGAGTATAAATAAATTAAAATAAATAAATGACTATAAATAAAATAAAAAAAAAATTACTTTAAATCAAATTAAATTAAAAATGACTATAAATAAAATAAAATAATTAAAAAACAATATTTAAAATAATCAATTTATCATAAATAAAATAACATAAAGTAAACGCATGTTGATAAAATAAATAAATGTACATAAATAAAATAAATAAATAAATATATTATATATACACATTATAAATGAAATAATATAAATAAATCAATAAATAAAAAAAAAAAATAAATATAAATATGTTGGCGCGTATAATGTGAGTACATATGTAATGCCGCATATAATGCTAGTACATATGTATGTGGTTGACAACGCACACTGTGTGTGTATGCAGTTATACTTTTCTGCGTGTTTCTCCAGAATGTTCTTTCGTCACTAAGTTAGCATAGCATCAGCGGGTTGGCGATCTATGATTGGTTAAGATTTGTCGCTTTGAGAGGTTCAGCATTTTCGCTTTAAAAAGTACCGTTTTAGCGCGGCGACAGCGGAGCGTCGCTGTCGCCGAGTGTGGTTCGGTGGTAGGCACTAAAGAAGTACAGGCTAATAAAGTTAGTTGTATTCTGATCTCGTGCGAAACCGAAACTCGCTGCGCTAGTGAAATGTCAAACAACAACAGTGTTCCAACATCAGAAGTGGGATCGGGCTCAGTGCCTTCTAACTCTTTTGAGCCGTGGAGAATTTTAATGGAGATACAAAACAATAAGTTAATTGAACTAGTAAAAGCTATACAATCAACATCCGAGACAACAAATAAAAACAATGTAGTGCTTCCTAAGTTCAATGCAGACCTTGATGGTGCCGATGCGTCGGCTTGGTGTTCAACAGTTAACATAATTTTGGCGGAAAATACCTTAAAAGGAAGTGCGTTGGTGATGGCTCTGAGTGCAGCGATGGAAGGTAGTGCCTCACAGTGGTTCTCGCAGATATGTTATCCTGACATTACTTGGGACGAGTTTAAAGAACTCTTTGTCCAGCGTTTTGCCAGTCTGGAAACACCAGCGGCTATGTTTTTGGCAATGCTAGCAAGTTGTCCTTCCGATGGTGAATGTCTTTCCAATTATGCTAGTCGCATGATGACATCACTCATCATAAAATGGCGTGATATGGACGTTGAAGAAATTGCAGTTTCTGTAACGCTTGCTAAGATGGCGCACGTCGACAGCAGATTGCAGCGTCTTACCTTTACTTCAAATGTGCGCACTAGAAGTCAACTACAAACGGAACTAAAAGCATTTACATTCAACAAAAGGAAGAAGCTTCTGCAAGAAGAACTACCGTCATCTGATATAAAGCGCCAAAAATTTTCAACAATAAAATGCCATTTCTGTGGGAAATTAGGACATAAAATGATTGAATGCAGAGCTAAAAAGCAGCAAAATCTTTCGTTTCAAGATAGAAACAGTAGCAATGGCAGCTCATTTGGCCACCGTCAGAAAACTGATGTCGTCTGTTTTAAATGTGGAGAGCCTGGCCACATTGCAACACAGTGCAGTAAGAACAAAATGGACAAAGGCAAGGAAACGCATTTGACGAAACGAGTAGAGATTTGTGAAGTTGTGGATCTCAAGGGAGTGATGGTTCATCAAGGCGAGACGTTTATAACAACATTCGATTCTGGAGCGGAATGTTCATTGATCAAAGAAAAGATAAGTAGTAAATTTCGTGGTAAAAGAATTAACAATGTAGTTATGTTGAAAGGTATTGGCAAAGATAGTATATGCAGTACATTACAAATACTTACTAACGTAGACATTGATCACCATTGTATTGAAATATTGTTTCATGTTGTTGATAATAACTGTTTTAAAAATGATATTATTATTGGAAGAGAAGTATTGTCACCCGGACTTAACGTCATAATATCACCAGGAAAATTTGAAATTGTCGCATCAAAAACGGTGAACTCTTGTACTAATGATGAAAAATTTTATGAATTAAATACTGATCTTGTTGGGGAAGATAGAGATAGATTAAGGAATTTGTTAGAAAAGTATTCAGAGTCTTTTATTGATGGAATTCCTTTGTCTAGAGTCAATTCAGGCGAAATGAAAATTAAATTAGTGGATCCAAGAAAAATCGTTCAAAGAAGGCCATATAGACTTAGTCCAAATGAAAGAGAATTGGTAAGAGAAAAGATTAAAGAATTGTTGAAATGCAAGGTTATAAAACCAAGTTGTTCACCCTATGCAAGTCCCATAATATTGGTTAATAAGAAGAATGGCTCTCATCGTTTGTGTGTTGATTACCGTGAATTAAATTCTAATACAGTTCAGATAGATATCCCTTACCCCTCATATCAGACCAGATAGCCAGACTTCATGGAGCAAAATATTTTACATGTTTAGACATGGCAAGTGGATATTACCAAATTCCCATGCACAAAGATTCAGTAGAAAATACAGCTTTTGTTACTCCAGATGGGCAATACGAATTTTTGGTAATGCCGTTTGGACTCAAGAATGCGCCGTCAATTTTTCAGCGTACAGTTATACAAGCACTCGGTGATCTCGCAAATACTTTCGTAGTTGTTTATATGGATGATGTAATGGTGGCCGCTTCTACGAAAGAGGAGGCTTTAGAAAAGTTACAAATTACACTTGATTGTTTAACAAAAGCAGGTTTTTCATTTAATATTAAAAAGTGTTCTTTTCTTAAGCTAGCAGTGCAATATTTAGGATACGAAATATGTGCAGGCGAAATTCGTCCAAATTCGCTCAAAATTGCAGCATTAACTGCCTTGCCACCTCCTCAGTCGGTCTCGGCTTTAAGGCAATTTATCGGACTAGCGTCTTATTTTCGACAATTTATGCAGGGATTTTCGTGCTTTATGAAACCATTGTATCAGTTGACCTCAGATAAAAGTGAATTTGTTTGGAAACCAGACCATGAAGAAATAAGACAAAAAGTGATTTCTATCCTTACACAAAAGCCAGTTTTAGTAATTTTTGACCCACAGCATCCAATCGAGTTGCACACTGATGCAAGTTCACGTGGATATGGTGCCATCTTGTTGCACAAAATTAACAACAAGCCTTATGTAATCGAATATTTTAGTAAAGCTGCTTCACCTGCTGAGACACGGTACCATTCTTACGAATTGGAAACTCTTGCTGTTGTTTTATCTATAAAACATTTTCGCCATTATTTATTGGGTAGAAATTTTATTGTTTTTACTGACTGCAATTCACTTAAGGCAACAAGGACTAAACTTGACTTATCCCCCAGGGTACAACGATGGTGGGCTTATTTACAGTCGTTCACATTTGACATAGAATATAGAGAGGGCAAACGAATGGCTCATGTTGACTTTTTCTCAAGGAATCTGCCTACAGTTAATTCGATTGCTACTCCCTGTAAAGTCCCTGAAAAGCGTGTTAATCTGGCAGAAATATCTAGCAATTGGCTTATGGCCGAACAGCGACAAGATTCGGAAATAGTTAGTATTGTAAATAAGTTAAAAGAAAATTCTCTTCCTGAGGATGTTGCAAAAACTTATGATTTAAGAATCGGAATATTATATCGAAAAATTCAGAGAAATGGTAGAACGCGATCTTTACCAATTGTTCCTCGAGCATTTCGATGGTCCGTGATAAATCAAGTTCATGAATCAATTATGCATCTGGGATGGGAAAAGACTTTAGATAAGGCCTATGAATATTACTGGTTTGATAATATGTCCAAGTATATTCGAAAGTTTGTTGAAAATTGCATTACTTGTAGAATGTCAAAGTCTTCGTCGGGCAAAGTTCAAGTTAGTCTTCATCCAATTCCTAAGGTAAATGTGCCTTGGCACACAATTCATATTGATATAACTGGAAAATTGAGTGGCAAGTCTGATCAGAAAGAGTACATCATCGTCCAAGTGGACGCCTTTACTAAATTTGTTTATTTAACTCATACGCTTAGAATTGATTCTGAAAGTTGCATAAAAGCTGTTACATCAGCTATATCGTTGTTTGGAGTACCAAATCGCATAATAGCAGATCAGGGTAGGTGTTTTGCCAGCACCAAATTTAGTGAGTTTTGTTCGCAACAAAAAATAAGTTTGCATTTAGTTGCGACCGGTGCAAGTAGAGCTAATGGACAAGTTGAACGCACTATGAGTACCTTAAAGAACTTATTAACTGCAGTAGAGACTAGCAGTCGGGTTTGGCAAGACGCTTTAGGTGAGGTTCAATTAGCCATAAACTGCACGGCTAATCGAGTGACAAAAGCAAGCCCCTTAGAATTATTTATTGGCAAAGTTGCTCGCCCGTTGGGGTTGCTTCCACCCTGCGACATGGTACAGGAGATTGATTTGGCAGAAGTACGAACAAAGGCGGTTCAAAATATTTCAGATGCAGCAGCATATAGTAAAACACAGTTCGACAAAAATAAAGCTAAAATAATTGGGCACAAGGTTGGAGATTTTGTATTATTGAAAAACGAAGAAAGGCATCAGACAAAGTTAAACCCAAAGTTCAGGGGGCCTTTTCAGGTAACAGAATTATTAAACGGCGATAGGTACATTCTCAGATCATTGACAAATAATAGAAAATATAAATATGCTCACGAAAATATAAGAAAGATGCCAGAGGGGCATGTACCAGTTGAATTTGAATGTGCTAATGAAGATGTAAATGAAATAATTGAAACTGTTGAAAGAGACAGTAGTAAAAATATTGAAACTGTTGAAAGAGACAGTAGTTAAATAATTGAAACTGTTGAAAGAGACAGTAGTGAAAATGTTGAAACTGTTGAAAGAGACAGTAGTGAAAATGTTGAAACTGTTGAAAGAGACAGTAGTGAAAATATTGAAACTGTTGAAAGAGACAGTAGTGAAAATGTTGAAACTGTTGAAAGAGACAGTAGTGAAAATGTTGAAACTGTTGAAAGAGACAGTAGTGAAAATGTTGAAACTGTTGAAAGAGACAGTAGTGAAAAAGTTGAAACTGTTGAAAGAGACAGTAGTGAAAAAGTTGAAACTGTTGAAAGAGACAGTAGTGAAAAAGTTGAAGCTGTTGAAAGAGACAGTAGTTAAATAATTGAAACTGTTGAAAGAGACAGTACAAATGCCTAAAGGGCTGAGAAGGACATGTGTAAGAAAAATGCAAGCACAAGTGCAGAACAATTGTTTTGATCATGGCGTGTGGCGCATTAGATATTACAATGTCTGGAGGTAATGTAAGAATGAATGAATGAATGAATGAATGATTAATGAAAAAAAAAAAAAAAAAAAAAAAAAATAAATAAATAAATAAATAATAATAATGAAAAAATTTGGTACAATGACACGAGGTCGTGTAATAGTCAGGTTGGCCGTGTTGGCGCGTATAATGTGAGTACATATGTAATGCCGCATATAATGCTAGTACATATGTATGTGGTTGACAACGCACACTGTGTGTGTATGCAGTTATACTTTTCTGCGTGTTTCTCCAGAATGTTCTTTCGTCACTAAGTTAGCATAGCATCAGCGGGTTGGCGATCTATGATTGGTTAAGATTTGTCGCTTTGAGAGGTTCAGCATTTTCGCTTTAAAAAGTACCGTTTTAGCGCGGCGACAGCGGAGCGTCGCTGTCGCCGAGTGTGGTTCGGTGGTAGGCACTAAAGAAGTACAGGCTAATAAAGTTAGTTGTATTCTGATCTCGTGCGAAACCGAAACTCGCTGCGCTAGTGAAATGTCAAACAACAACAGTGTTCCAACAAATACAATAAAATAAATAAATGAATATAAATAAAATAAAATAAAAAACTGCATATTTCTAAAATAAATAAATAATAACAATTAAATTAATAAATTATTTCTTTAAGCATCGTCCTTATAATTTGACTCTTCTTTGAAGCCCCGCCCTGTGCTTACGTTTGGTAATTATAAATTTAAAATATTAAAAAAACTGTAAATATTTTTTGGAATTCACATTTATTTATTTATTCTTTTTCATATACACAGTTACAAGCATTTTCTATAGTCGCGAAAAAGAAGTTAAAGCGTTTAGTTTGAGTCTCCGAGAGCCTCGCTTATCCCCTAAACATCGGATACTTTTAGCCATTTATATCGATCCATAGACACATCTAACACTTAGGACAACAATGATATTTCATATCCACGTAAATTCTTAGCGTTAAACGACAAACATTTATACACATACACATACACATACACATACACATGCACATATGCATATGTATTTCCATATATATATATATATTAATAGATTTATTTATTTTGCTTAAAACTAGACGCCAGTTGCATTTCACTTGAACAGAAATTTTGGTAACTTTCTGCAGGAAAAGTTTCAGGACGCGCGCACCCCAAAAACTGGAAAACCGAGAGTTCAATCCCCGAGGAACATGGTAAATATTTTGATAGTAATTCATTGTTTTGATAAGGAGCCACATTTGGTGGAAAGTTTGGGACGAAGTTTTCCCCAACTGTTGGGGAACTGTTGGTTGCAACTTTATGTGATTTAAACTGATCTCACATTGTGCTGCCTTTGGAGGGGCCGGGGGTAAATCTCTGTTGGTGGGGTTTTTGTGTTTGACTTGCATTTTACAGTTAATTTATTCTATGAGATTTCATTTTAAGCTATGCGATGGATGATGCCATGGCCTGTGGGTTGGCCTGTGGGTCGGCCTGTGGGTCGGCCTGTGGTGTGGCCTGTGGGTGTTGGCCTGTGGGTCGGCCTGTGGGTTGGCCGCTGAGTGGTTGGTTGGGCGCAGGGAATCTTCTTAAAGCGCCTCATCTGCTATATTCCGTTGGTCATCATCGTCATTTGCATCCGCATCCACGCTGACAATGACAACACCCATACTCCTGCCCATGGGCATGCCCATGCCCATGCCGATGCTCCTGCCCATTCCGAAGCTCATGCCATTTCGCTGCTGGTCACCTGCATTGTTGTTCGTTGTTGTTGTTGTTGTTGTTGTTGTTCCTGTTGCTGTTGCTATTCCTGTTGCTGTTGCTGTTGTTGATGTTGTTGTTGCTGGTGGTGGTGTACCTGCTGCCGTTGCTGTTTCAGCAACATCTTCTGCTATTGTCGTCATCAGTGCCGTCGGCTTGGCTGCCTCCCCCTG
Source organism: Zaprionus lineosus (assembly GCA_035044505.1). Lineage (NCBI taxonomy): Eukaryota > Metazoa > Arthropoda > Insecta > Diptera > Drosophilidae > Zaprionus > Zaprionus lineosus. The sequence continues at coordinate 549,792 of JAWNNX010000656.1, read as the reverse complement.
CATATTGGATGCCAGTTGCAGGGCGCTCCCAGCTGTTTCCTCCATCAGCGGCTGGCATTGGTGGGCATTTTCAATGGTCTGGCGGCGGAGGAAGTGCATTTTATTGCGCCAACCATCGATAATGCGGCCAGAGGTGGATGTGGCGCCAGTCAATGCCATGCTCTGGCTACGTGCTCGCTGCTGCTCCTGCGGATGTTGTTGATGCAGTTGCTGCTGCTGATGCTGCTGGTGTTGATGATGGGGCGCTGAGGAGGCGCGTCGTTTCGCCGATGACGACAAATCCTTTAGTCATACCTTCTCCTCTCCCGGTAATGGCGGACCGCAGCGCACGAACTACAATCAAAAGAACTGACAATTTGCTATCATGATGGTTGGCAGGTTGGAAACGGTGCGCTGCATTTTCAAATTTTCCAATTTCAGATTCTCAAAATTTCAAATTTACGATTTTTCAAATTTTCCAATTACAGAATTCAAACTTTGAATTCATTTGCAAAATTTATAATTTTGATTGATTTAAAAGCCATGCGAAAACATGGCGTTTGTTTAACATGCGATTATTGACAGCAACCACAATGTTAGTAGGCGTGTGTGTGTGTGTGTGTGTGTGTGTGTGTGTGAGTAGCTGAGTTCATTTGTTTATTTCAATTAAAGTCAAAGTAGTTTATATGTGTGCATCTGTGTCTGTATCTGTATCTGTGTTTGTGTCTGTGTCTGTGTCTGTGCCTTTGCCTGCATTACTCATACGCGCCGTAACCCTTAGCATTATTATTAGAGGCAAAAGCATTTGAAGCTCATTACAAATCTTACCGAGACCTGAGTTGCGGTGTAGGAGTTGGTCCGGGGTCTGTTGCTGAAGCAGATCGTCCGCCACTTGCGCTTCACTTGGGCAATCACCTCGCCGTTGAAGAAGCAGAACAACGTCGCCACGCACAGTCCCTGTGAAAGTGAAAATGTGTGTGTGAGACAAAAAAAAGAAAACATAAAAAAATTGAAATGCGGATGAAGGAGGGAAACAAAGAAAAGTGAGGAAGGAAAGAAAATTATTATCTATGCCATTGCTGTCACAATCGTCCTTATTAGATTGGCAGGCGGTGAAATGAAATGTTCCTAAAATCTAATGAAATTTTCCTTATTTGTCATTTCGGCCGGCTCAACAGTTTCCAATTCAGTTTTCCAGTTTTTCCGCCCATCCCCCCAAGTGTCTGTCTTGTTGAAAGCCTTGAGACAACGTGTCCCATTTGCAGCTAGGATGTTGGCATTTGTCATTTGTGTTTGTGAATCGCATCCACGTCGGTCTCTCTGTGTGTGTGTGTGTGTGAGTGTGTATTGGTGTGTGTGTGTGTGTGAGTGTGTATTGGTGTGTGTGTGTGTGGGTTGTCTACCTATGTATCTATTCTCTGGCTGCGTACGTGCAGGGGCTGCCTATCAGGATTTCTAGTTCACACATTGCCTGCATATAAATGGAATTGGCAGAGGCTTCATTTGATTGCCAATGAACAAGTCCCCAAGCAGCTCCAAAGCTCGGCCAGAGTCACGGAGCAGAGAAGAATGAACAGCAGGAGAGGGCGGGCTGGCAATGGGTGGTGGCTAGAGGGGTAGAGGGGTAGAGGGGTTGCTGCCGATGAGGTTTCTCCAAGGCTAACTTTGTATTCCTGTCAAATTTGCAATTCTCAACTTCTGTGAGTTTCTCGATAATTGTTACAAAAGAGGACAATGGATTGTCCTTCCGGGAAAATGCAGTCTAAACTTTGCTGAATGAAAACTAAAACTTAAACACTCAACTACCGAAATGATGTTGTATACATTTATTCTATTATTATCCTGAAAATCCTCTTATGCTTTGGGGATTGAAACGAATTAAAATAAAGCCATTATTTTTCATTCTTTTTTAGTTATTTTTTCCATTTTTTTATAGTTTTTTTCTTCTTTATTTTTTTTTTATTTTTATTTATTTTTTTTTATTATTTTTTTTTATTTATTTTTTTTTTTATTTTTGTTGTGGTTCTGTTAAAGGAAGGCCTTGACTAGTCTCATTGTAACTCGGCGTCGACTGAGGGCTGTTTATTTATACTTTTCATTTTGTTGTTGTTGTTGTTGTTGTTGTTGTTGTTTTTGCTGCGCATTTGTGAAGCTTTTCTCTAGCTTTACTGTTGCTTTTCTGCTGCTTTTCTCTTTCATCTACCGGATTTTCCAGCCATAATCCCTACAGCTGTGCCCACTGAGCAGACTTTATGGCAGTTCAGCCGTATTTAGCTAGTTATTATTCGACAGGATGTTGGGTATTACTCATCGCCTGATCTCCAAGTCAAATGTGCCCTGTAATGGGTCTTACTTTGGCTTCTCTTCTTTTTGCGTCTTAACTCCCCCACCCCTCCCCCTTCACCCAGTCGATGACTACCCAATTATGGGAGTAGTTCGTCTGGGAGTCGGAATCGCAAAATATTTGCCAAAGTAATTAGTAGAGTAAACAGAGTAAAGTGTCAGCAAATTTGTTTACATTTTGGCCCAAAACTAGAGACATGTAAGAGCGTGTCTCTGGCTGTGTATGTGTGTGCATTTGTCCTTGTGTGAGTGTTGCTGGCAGAAACTTTAATGCCAAGTGGAAGTTTGCAATTAAATTTATAAAGACAACTGACAGAAATGAATGATAGAGTGAAGTATGGCAAGCATTTGGATACCCTACCCTCTGTTTGAATAGAGAAAAGAAAATGTAATGTGTTCACAGGATCAAACAGTAAAGGACGAAGGGTACAGGATACAACCACAAGAAATACTGAGAAATGAAGCATCTGCTGCTTTTGATATCCTGCGCTCAAAGAATTTCTGCCGACCTGCGAATATTTTTTTTTTTATTGAAATTCCTGGCATCAAATTATATAAAGGACATTGCCCATGTTCGGTTAATTAAATGGAGAATTCCAAACAAAAGATGCCAGCCTGTAATGCAAGGCTGCCCAAGGATTTCCAAAGCCATCAACGATGATTGCATTGCAGTCATCATAATTATGAAAAAATTTCCTTTGCTCACAAAAAAATGTTGAGCCTCTGGAAGAGAGGATTTCATTTAAAGGAAAAAATTCAAGCAAAAAAAAAAAGGATAAAGATGAAGGAGAAGGCGGAGAATTTCAAACCCTTTCTAATTCCAAGCTGAACTTTAGTTTTACTCAATGGAATCCAATTAAAGTCCTTGCTGCCTCCAGTTGATATGTAAATTACATCTTCTACAGTTTTTACTGAAATCCAAGGACAACATTCGAAACGCCCCAAGGGATTTTACTGTGGAAATCAAGCTGAAATTTGAAGTTCAAACTTAAATCCTGCCATTCAATTGAAGGACTTCAAAATCATTGCAGAAATTAAGAAATTCACTTAAAGTACAAAAAGAGAACCTGCCTTTAGGGCTGAAATGCATCTTGGGCTTTAAATAAAAGGAATTCAGATTAAATTATCTTATCCTGTATATATTATATATGGAAATATATATATAAGGATATATGGGGATATATGAGGATACTCTTTGTGGCGCTTAAAAGTTGTGCTCCGATTTTTTATGAGTTTGAGTGCAGCTGCCAAAATAAATCCGAATTATATTCGTGGCACATGAAAGTGCCTCTTGCCACTTGAAGAAACTTTGCAATTTTCGGGGCAACAACAACAACAACAACAACAACAACAGCAGCAACAACAACAAATAAAAAGTTGCCCCCTTCACTGGATTTTAAATATAAAATTTCAGCTAAGGTTTTTACTTTTGCATTTGTCATACATTTGGACTTTTACTTCTTGTTTGGCTTTCGAATGAACGAGGGTTGCGCATAAACAGCGCTTTGTATTAATATCCTGTACAAAGGATGTGCCAGCAAAGGGTATGATCAACTGAAAATGATTAAAGGAAATTTCAAATTAAATTATCCTTCAGAATTTTACCCAATTTCAGTTTCATTCCTTAGCATTTTATATATCAAACGAAAGGATATAGAAAAGTATCTGAAGTTCATACATTTTGAGCTTTTATCCTGACTCCTTTCCCATTGTTTTATTCCTCTTGCTTTACCCTCTGTTTCGTGTTTGCAGCTGCTGTTTAAGTCTTGTAACAGTTATTCGAGTGCAGGTTACGACTGCCACGCCCCAAGGCAGCCAGAAGACATGACAATCCGAATTTATATGCAGAAACCGCAGACATTGGAATTTATCCTTTTACCAGACATTTGTTGAACAGCTTTTTATAGTTATTTGCACTAAACTAAAGGACCCAGATAAGGACGAGAGATGTAGCTTGATTTGTTTTTATGGCTTTATGCGTCCTTGCACGCACTTTGTCTATTTTATTATTCCATTCAGTTTACTTTGCCTTACTTCATGTTCTTTCTCATTCTCGTACTCTTGTACTCGTTTAGTTTTATATCCTTTGACAATGCATTTCGCACTTGAATTTGCTGACTCTGACTGAGCTTTGTCTTCGGCTTCAAAAAAAAGTCCCGTCGTCTTAAATTCCATAAAAATCACTAGGAAAATTCCAAAGTTAAATTATTGCATTACATATTTTGCGTATTGATTTTTTTCGTCTCCAGTCTTAAGCCTGCAGGATCATGGTACCCGGCATCCCCTCTTCCCACTCTCCTCATTCCGCACTCCTTATTCCTTGGTCCTCTCTTCACTCTTTTTTCCCTCCTTACTCATCACTCCTTCCTCTTCTCTCTTCTCTCCTCTCTCCATTCTTTCCTCACTCCTCTCTCCTTACTCCTCACTTCTCACTCATCTCTCCACTCTTTCCTTCCTCCTCCCTCCACACTCCTCACTCCTCACTCCTCACTCCTCACTCCTCACTCCTCACTCCTCACTCCTCACTCCTCACTCCTCACTCCTCACTCCTCTCTCCACTCTTTCCTCCCTCCTTACTCCTCTCTCCTTTCTCCTCTCTCCTTACTCCTCTCTCCTTACTCCTTACTCCTCTCTCCTTACTCCTTACTCCTCTCTCCTTACTCCTTACTCCTCTCTCCTTACTCTCCAGGCTCTTCTCTCCTCTCTCCCCTCCCTTTCCACCTATCCCAATCCCGTTAACAGAGAGCGCTGGCAGCATGTGCTTGGCATTTTAATAATTTAGTCCTTAGCTTTATATCAATGGCACAATTTCGGGGGCCAAGTATGGATATTTGGCTCTGCTTGATTAACATAAATTGTGGGGCGGCTTCTGATAACGAAATCGGCAAATTCTTGGCCGATTTTTGTGCACTGGAATTGCTCATAGGGAGGACATCAGGAGAATGCTCGGTACGGATTTAAGTTCCTTTAAGTGTTGACCGAGCAGCTGTGAAAATTTACATAACTAACATAATAAAACGTTCAACCTGTGCGAGGACATAAAACGATATTAAATCCAGGAAGTGAAACGGACATTCAGGATTTTAAAATAGCCTTCGGCACTTGGATAAAAAAAGAAAAAACTGTAGGCCATAACGAAGCAAAGAGAAACTTGAAAATAATATTATCGGAGGAAAATTCAATATTTTGAAGCTCAGTTAGGAGTCCAAGGACTCGGCAGGACTGGCGTAGGGTATTGTGAATGAAATGCGGAAAAGAAAGAAGGGGAGAAAAATGTTCTTACTTGAAATGAAGCCGTAAATGCAGAGATGACTTGGTACGTATTCTCCCAGGGATGTTCATGGTCAGGACGAAACGGTGTTAGCATATACTGAAGACCCAGCAGCGGCACCAGCAGCAGCGTCGCTCTGAAAGGGATGTGTACACGGGGATTAGGGAATGAGAAATGGCCACACAGTCGTGGCGCGAGGCATTGTAATAATTTGTTCGCGATGAGCGTATTAAAATGTAAGTCAACGCGGCGTATGCGTAATTTAAAATGTAAAACGAGCCAAAACTTTCAAACGAACTCAACGATCCAACCATTGAAATAAAGCAGCTACACAAAAGTGAAGAGAAAAAATGAAACTCAGAAATAAAATATGGAAAAAAAAACGATCCAAACAAACAACCTTATTACGCATACGCCCCGCGGCTCAGTGCTTGAGTGTGAGTGACTTTTGTTTTGGTCCCGCGTGGACCCAAATTATGATTATTATTATTATTATTATTATTATTGAATTGAAGTTACTTTTGCCTTTGTTTCGTTTTTGGTTTTGTCGTTCGTCTCCTTTCATGTGGCAGGACGTGCACAACTTACCGAAACGCCTGAAGGACGGTACGCGACGGTCCACAACTGCCCTGAATGCTGGCGGGGGCGTTTAGCTTGAGGAGCACCACACGGACGATGTTGCAGAGGAACAACAGATTGAGGAATATTGATATGCAGACGGGCACTATGAGAATGTAGTTAAAGTCCGTGTCGTTCATCCAGCAGCTGTGGGGAACGAAAAGGACGAAAGATTAACAAGTGAAAGAGAGAGAGAGGGAGAAAAATTGAACATTTAATGAATTTCAACGAACTAGTTCACAATTGATTCACTTTGAGTTTACGAATCATCATGCATGGGTGCGTTTGCACAATCAATTTATCAGACAAACACACACACACACACACATACACACACACACACACACACACACACACACATACATATAGATATACTTACTGTTGGTTCTCCTCCTTGCTGCCCCTGAGATCACGTGCCAGGGCATAGATGCATATGACAACAGCCGGCGAACACCAGCCAAAGGCTATCAACCATTTGACCAGCTTCTTCTCCGATATAAAAGCGGCGACCAGCACCGTGTGCAGATAGAATCCTTCGCACAGCATCCACGAGTAGTTGGTGAGCAGGAAATAGTGCAGTATTACGTGGAGTGCCACACAGTAGCCCTGCAAGTGATTCAATTGGGGAATTTGTATTGAATTGCATAATGGATGTTCTCAGATGTGTGTGAATGTTGTCCATTGGAAGCAGGATATTGGTTGGTGGTTGCTAGGTTAGTGGTTGGTGGTTGGTGGTTGCATGGTTAGTGACTGGTGAATGGTGACTATGGTAGGTATTGGCTTGCATACCGGACTAGCTTGCAGCAGCTCCGCGTTGGGTATCACCAGCAGGTACCAAATGAGCCACAGCGAGTTGTTTGCCGCAAAGGAACTGAAGAGGTTCATGTGAAGCGTGATGCGGGCACATTTCAAGGATCTGTTTTGGAGAAATACAAATTAGGTCCCACAGCCAACTAAAAATGTATCGGCGAGTGTTTCTATGTGTGAGTGTGTGAGTGGATGTGTGAGTGTGTGGGTGTTAATGTGTATAAAGGTGTCATTTTATTTAAAAATTATTTTTTTTTCTGATTTATTTTATTTCAGTTTATTGCTGCCTTTCATTTGCCGTGATTGGCAGGAGAGCAAGGATCAAGCTGCTTAAAAATGAAGTATTATTCCTTCGAATGTTTCAAAAATAATAAAACTTAAATATTTTAAGTGTGCAATTGGGAGTTTAAAAATTAATAAATAACCATCAATATAAAGGGTTAAATTATTAATAAATATTTAAAAATATTTGACAGCAACTTTAATTTTGATTTTGATATCAATTGACATTTATCTGCGTCATGGATAAAAGTTGAAACTTTAAAATGACTTATTATCCTTCGGAGAGACTTGAGTGAAATTGTCATTAGATGGAATTTATTCAGTTGCTCAGATGTTGAGTCTATTTGCCTGTGCGACTTGTGTACTCGTCTGTCTGATAATAAACACATCGAGAGGCACTAATTGTGCAGCAGACAAGTGGAAATTAATCGATATCCTGCGCCAAGGAGACACAATCTATTACCAAGCTGACGAGCGAACGTGACATTGGGTTGGGTGCTAAGAAAGCAAATATTTTCTCATTTCCGGCGGATTAAACGGGCGCAAGTGGGGTAAAAGTGCAATGAATAACATTCTCAGACACACACACAGACACACACACAGACACACACACACATACACAGACACATATACAGACATATAGGCACACATGGAATCCCCATGATGATTGAGACTATTGTCATCTTTGTTTAACAATCAAATTTGGCGCCAAGTGCCAAGCGCCAAGCGCCAAGCACCCAGCGGTCATAACACCAAATGGCGAATGGCGAAAGGCAAATGGCGAAAGGCAAATGGCGAATGGCGACTAGCGAAAGGCAAATGGCGAAAGGCAAATGGAACACATTAGTTCTGAGTGGCATTTCATGTGAGCTTGTAGCTAATTTGAGGCCCACGAACTCAAGCCACATTTCTGTTACCCTAAAATTGGGGTAAGTTTTGACCGGCAGGATGGGAAACTTACTTGAAATAGCCCAATATGCCGAGCGAGAGAAGGATGGCGAGCAAGGATATGCCATAGCCGACCTCATAGATCAGGCTGACATTGTGATTCCACTGAAAATAGAAATGATAAATAAAAATTATTAATTATAGACCGGACTTACCGCCAGATCATCGAGATTAACGCAGGTTGTGTAGTTTGACCAGGTTTTGTTGGTCAAAGGATGTTTGAACCACTCGCCATCCGGGCCGCACTCCTTGTGCGCATATCCTGTAATCGTTCAATCAAAACAAACTAATTAAAATCGCATTTAAAATTCATGATTTTCTGATATTTATCAATTTGCCTGTTAATTCTCTACACAAATATTTGCTGTTTGTATAAATTACACAGATTAAGTATACGCCATGTAAACCGCAGCTAATATGAATCACTTTGTTGTTGTTGTGTGTAACATATAAATTGAATTTGTGTTTTTTTGCGGTCTGAACAAAACTTAAGTGAAATGTTTATTCAAGCTCAAATTGATATTGCCTGTGATATTCGAAGGATAAAGTTTTGGCAAGTTAACTAGAAAATTGCAATGCTTTTGGCATGTGAAGTGCTCGACTTGAAATTTTCAAGTTTTGTGCCATTGTTGGCCAAGTTTATAAAAGGAAGTCTTGGCAAATGGGCAGGAAGCTCGGATGCCAATGGAATTGCACAATTTTGCAGGTACATTTCTCAGTCAATGTAACTGAATAGTTATTTTCTTGACTGTCCCCTCCCCACCCCACACCCCACACCCTCATCCCCATCCTCATATCCTCATCCTTGTTCTTTGCGTTTCATTTTCATTTTATCGCCTTGTGACACGCAGCCCTAAAAAAAATCACGTATACGCTCTGTATGGCAGATACGTAGATGTCAAAATCCGAAAGAGAATGTACGTAAGTAATGCCACTGAGTGCGACTGTTGCTGATACTGTTGATGCTCCAGCAACTTCTACTGCTACTGCTACTGCTGCCAACACCACCAACACCGCCAACATCAACCACATCCGCCGAACGGAAGTGCTATAAAAGTTAATGGCGGCGCAGTGCATAATCTTGTACAAGTTGGCGACCCCAAGGCGCTGCCGCCACCCGCACAGGCCCCCCCTTCATGGGGCCAGGCTGAGCCATCATAAGGCAGAAGTCATAAGGCAAATGTAGTGAAAACAACATTTTCTTTTCCCCCACCCCCCACCCCCTACCCCAACTAACTGCCTACTCCCAGCCAAGCCACCCATAAGTGGCGCTTCGAAACTGTTTTTGGCACAAACAACACACAAAAAAGTCATTCAACTTTTGCCATTCACGTGACGTCGATACAACAGCCCCCCTCTCCTCCTGTTCCCCAACAAGCCATTAACTGGCAAGGGCGTTAAGGCGTGGCATTGCTCGATTAATGCAAATTTACATGCCATATGATTTATGCCACAAACATTTATACACCCAATTAATGTTATTTTATCATTGCCGACGCTTTACCCTCCATCATTTTTGATACTCCCCAAAACGCGCTATTCAGGGAGTAGTAGTCCTTGGGGCAGGAAGTGTGTTTATTTCAATAAGGCTAAGCTGAAGTGATTTTAGAGATGATTAGATGTAACTTAAAATTAAGTTCCTTAAATAAAATATGATATATTCCCAGGGTATCCCCGCGTCGATCATTGCCCAGAAACTCTCAAATCTATTTGTTTACATTTTTTTGGCAGCTGCGTTGCAATTGTTTCTCCCTCTTCCTCTTCCTCCACAAAATTATGAGGATAAACAATAACAAAGCGTTTGCATAATTTATAACTATTTTTATTTTTTATTTGTTTTTTTTTTTTGCTGGGATGTTTACACAGCCAACAAAATGTAACGAGCTCCTCATGAGATGATATATTCTATTTGGAAACACATATTTAATTATTCATGGGGCTGGCGAGTGGCTGACCTGCGGTGAGGGCTTTCTGGCTATGCAAAATGAAAATGCAAACTTTTCTATTTTCATTCTACAACCTGGAGCTTACTTTGTGGCCAAAGGTTAATTTAACGGCTAAAATGTGTTAATTAGCAGCCAGACAATCTGTATTTTTAGCTAAAAAACTCAGAGTAGAGCAGAGGTCAAATTGTAATCTATGAACGCATTAAAAATATAAATATTTACTTAGAAAATTAATTTTCAATCAATAGATTATTATTCCAATCAAAACAAAAAAAAAAACTAATAAATTTCCCAGAATCATCGAATAGTTCCAAAGGTTGACTGAGACATGACAAATTTTTAAGAATTTAAATTTAGTTTTATGACCGGATTATTTTATTTATGATTAAATTATAAATAATTTATGATTCATATATTATTCATAAATGATTCATTTATGATTCATTTTAGGTGATTATATTCGTTTACATGTGCGGCTTCGCAGCTCAGCTGTCAATATTCATTATGGCTTTAAAGGACTCAGTTTAGTTTTATGACTCGTTAATTATGATTAATTTATGAACAATTTATGATTCATATATTATTCACTTATGATTTACTTATGATTCATATATTATTCATAAATGATTCATTTATGATTAATTTATGATTGACTTTATGTGATTAAGTTTACATGTGCGGCTTCCCAGCTCCTGTCAATATTCATTATGGCTTTAAAGGACTCAGTTTAGTTTTATGACTCGCTATTTATGATTAATTTATGAATAATTTATGATTCATATATTATTTATTTATAACTTTTTTATGATTAATTTATGACTCATTTATGATTCATTTATGATTCATTTATGATTCACTTTAAATGATTCCCAACTCAACTGTCAATATTCATTATGCCTTTAAAGGACTCAGTTGTCATTTATTAAAAAATCCCCAGCTAAGCTGCGTTCGCTCAAATCCCTCATATGTTGAATTTGCAACAGACTAAGGATTTTCTAAGGATACTTCAGTTATTGATTATCGTCGCTCGGTGAGAAAAGCCACAGCAGATTTTTATTTAGCCCAGAGCCACTCGAATAACAAATATGGAAAACAACAACAATGTTAACAGCTGCTAAGGACATTATGTTTAAAGCAATGCTGCCTTTTGCCTAAGGATACATTCAATATATGTGTATGTATATGTGTGTGTGTGTGTGTTTTTCTTTATCAAAGTTGAATATAATGGAAAAAAAGTCTCCCCAATTGATTTGCGTTGCCTTTAAGCAATTTTTTAATAACAGCAGAGAAAAAAAACGAAAAAAAAGCATAAAAATTCTACATCCTTCGATTTTTGAGATACGAGTGTGTCCTGGCAGTCATGTATATGGCCGGATGCAGCCAATTAGTCAGTCCCCACCTGGTTTGCGGTTTATTTATGCACGTGTGAGTGTCTGTGTTTTTGTTTGTGTGTATTGCCTATGGCGCTGAGTGCCTAAATCAACGTGGGGCCGCCTTCATTAGGAAGGACTTTTTGGTCCGTATGCATGTATTGTATATATTTTAACATATCCGTTTCCGCCGTGATTTTGAGCTTCCTCTTATTTGCGGATCAACTTTATTTAGCGTTTTCGACATTAGGCCCCCAGCCTCTTGTCAAATGCAGCACCAAAATATTGGCCTTCCTCCCCCGTCCCCCTCACCGACCAAAGGTTAAGGGCGGATGTTGCTTTGTGGAATTCAATAAACAATAAATTGCGTCACTTACTTGCCGGATCAAAGCCGGTGATGAAGTCCGGGCACAGTTCGTAGGCGGACTTGCCGGCGGGCGTGTCGGGCCAGCAGAGCCAACCGTCAAATGTGCCGGCACAGTAGGAACCTGCAATGGGAGCAAACAATTGGTAAATGCATCAGTTGACATTCCTGTGTGGCAGTTGTGCAACTGTTGGTGCCACCTACCTGCCACCCGATGACTGCTGCTGGAGAGGAGGCTGTTGTTGTTCAGGCGGGCATTACAGGCGACACGTAGGGCATCGAAATCGGGTCCACTTTCGGCAGCCGTGTTGCTGCTGGTGCTGGCACTTCCAATGCTGCCGCTGCCGCTGCTGCTGTTGCTGCTCTGCTCACTCATTGTTTGGCTGCGGCATTCAAAAACTTTGCTGCAAACAAGGCAAAAATATTGCAATTAGTTTTTGGGGCCATTTGCTGGATTTTAATTTGCTGGCAAATGAAAAAGCTTTTACGAGCCGTTTAAATCAAGGCAATCGCCCTCTTAGCCCTTCGAACTGGCTGCCACACACAATGTGATTGTGCGTGGGACAGAGCTTCAATTTATATATACTTGTTTGTGTGTACATTATGGTATGTGTTTATTTGTGTGTGTATGTGTGTGTGTGTGTGTGTGTGCTTGTGCTTGTGTCTGCTATTTACACTTCATTGCCTGCGTGCATATTTTGGTGTTTTACAGTTCGTTTGAGCCGCAATTTAATTGGTTTTACGTTCATTCCGATCAACTGCTTGTATGGCTGTGTGTGTGTGTGTGTGCGCGCATGTCTGTGTAATTGTAATTCTATATTGATTAATCCACATATAGACATTTAATGAAATTTACTGTTTTAACACGTGCTCTTCATACGATTATGTGGGTCAATCAATTTTATGCAAATGCCCCAAAGTATGCAACGTTTTTTATATTTTCATTTTTCCCCCTAAATCTTGAGCAAAATGTTGCGAAATTCTTTTCATAAATTTTCTTTATTCCCAAATAAACAAATACCTTAAAAATGCCAATATTTTTACAGTTTTTAATTGATCAATAAAATAATTTCATTTAAATTTTATGTTGTCTTTAGTTATGCAAATAACAAAGGCAACAACTGCCGACAGTTTAACACCAATTTGGTATACAAATTAAAAAATATTTGAATATTTTCTTCGTCTCTGCAATTCACATTCCAAATATTAAAACATTTATCTGACAAAATTCAAAAGTAAATCAGAATTATGTGTCCTTCTAGTTGGAGCCTTGTGCTTCATTCACTTGAAATGTATGCAAATAATTTTATTTACTGAAGACTTGAAGTTGCATGGACATTCCTAACATTTCTTTCTTAGAGTCAAGCCAATGCATGGGATGAAGTGGAGCAAGCCACTCTTTGCATGATGCTGAGTAAACATTTGTACCACATAAGCTTCTGTCGTGTGGTCCTTGACAAGGATGCGCAGTGCGTTGAGTCGAATGCCAGCCGGGGCAGGAAGAGACCAACAAACAAAGCAAATCAATGGCCACAACAGTCAACAAGCAACTGCAGCTGCTAAACCATTTAACCGGCACCGCAAGCAGAAAGGACTGAAAGAGAGAATGCGTTGGGAAAAGGAGTCAAAGCGTATCAAAAGAGAAGCAGCAAAAGGACTCGAAGGAATGTAGTCACTTAACCAGGTACCATTCAGTCGATAGTTGCACTTGCTACGAGACAAATCCATTCACTCCCAGAGATGTGCACCCTGCCAAGCACACAGTATCACCCACACACTCACACACACACACAAACATACATATACAAATGCACGTTGATTGCTCGTTGTTATCTTAGTGTTAGGCAAATTGCAACGAGCACTTAAAACTGCTGCGTAAAGTGCATAAAGCGATTTGACAAAACGATTTAAATGAAATGTTGCAAATAGGTCCTTGAATGTTGCATAAAGTTAGAAGCATTTTGTGATATTAACGGCAGTCGCCGTTGTGCTCCCTCTGATAGTGTAAAACACAGACTGTCGTCAACGTCGATGCCACAAATATTGACCAACCACCATGGGGGGTAATAAATAAGCAGTTAGCTTTTAAGCGTGGGCGTCACTTTAATTTCGGTGGCAACAAGGCGACAATTTTGGGTAATAAATATTTCAAGGATATTTGGAGATATGAATTAAGGATAGCCCGGAAGTTGATGTTCGTTTGGGATCGGGCTATCGACGAAACTGTATCATACACGAAGAGTCCTTCACCAAATACCATAGCATACTTTCCAGAGCCGCCGGCACTTAGTGCATTCAATACCGGAAAAATTTCTTTTCCTTTTATTTTTATTTTTTGTTCCGTTGGAAAAAAAGGCGGATACTGCCGGGAACACCCTGCGATAATAAAAATATTTTTACGAGTGTGCACACGGCTAGGCCACCATGAAGGGCCATGTAACGCGTTTGGCAATAACAGAAATTAGCAATAAAAAATGCCTAGAGAATGAGTGGAAGGCTCAGCAAAAGGACGCGCAGTGGGTGATGCTTGATGGGTGGTGGGTGGTGGGTGGTCTGAAACTTTAATAAAAGTAGCAACTCAACATAAAGCGGTAAATATACGAGTATTTCGTATTTCGACGTACATTACATGTGCGGGGCATCTATTTGTGTGCATGACAAACGCACATTTCGATTCCCGCTGCCAACTGTGAAAATGCTGAAAATCTTTTATGTGCCGCATGAAATTTTCGGAACATATTAAAAACTTGGCCGAGCGCGTGAAATGCTTTTGCCCTTAGCCCTGCACCCGTGTGTGGAAAAACGAACTTTGATTTTCCCATTGACTTCTCTGACAGCCCATCTTTTCTGCCGCACGCCCACGTGACGTATGTGTAATGAAAATGCACACACACACGCGCGTGTCTCAATGTGTGTGACTGTACTTGTGTCTATGTGTGTGACTGTACTTGTGTCTTTGTGTGTGACTGTACTTGTGCCTGTGTGTGCCTGTGTGTGCCTGTCTGTGTCTGTGTGTGCCTGTCTGTGTCTGTGTGTGCCTGAGTGTGACTGTGTGTGCCTGGGTGTGCCAGGGTGTGCCTGTGTGTGCCTGTGTGTTCTGTGAGTTATTTCCAATTCGCTCGCTGTCATAACTTTCAACATCTATGTATAGTTTATGGCAAATCTTTCAAGAATTTTCATTCATTTCCATAGTAAATCAAATATATTTGCCCCACAAATCAAATGTGAAAAAAACATATTTTCCATTTCCCAGCTTTTCCGCACTCAGCTCGTAAAAGCATTTCCGCTGATATGTAAAAAACAAATCGCGTCTTTAAGCAAGGAATGGAACACTATTAAACCATCCATTAGATGCAATTAATAATCCCATAAATATCATTCCTCAGCCATAAAAATTGAGTAGCTGCGTCCTTGAAGTCCGCACAAGAATCTCTCCTCTGTTTACGCCCACACAAAGTGAACAATGAAAACAAAATTTATTTATATTTTTGGCTATTTTTTTTTTGGCTATTTTTTTTTTTTGTATTGGGAAAAATATTTGCCCTTCGCTTTTCATTTTCAGAGCTGCCAACCGTGGGATCCGTCCATGGACATATTACTATGATTGAATATCCTGCAAGGATTTGTTTGCATATGAAGCCAGTTTAAATATTTGAATGCATTTACACAAACGATGAGTCCTGAAGGATTTCCATTTCAAAAGCGACTATTGATCGAATAGTTTATGAGCTTTCGCAGGGATTACAATCAATTATATGGACACTAAATGGAATAAAACATCCTTTTATATCCGTGACTTGTGTGCGAGTGGAAAAAGGGTCAAGTTTTATGTTGGGCATTTATGTTGGAAATATTTGAATTTAAATGAGTTTTTTTTAATGGTTGCAACTCGGAAAAATGTGTGACAGGAAAAACATAAATAATTGAGAAGTTAAGGTGGATAAATGTCCTTTTTCACCAAACTCTTCCATAGTCCCTAAAATGAGTCCTTACTTAACTGAAATTCTTCCTATTGCAAAGTTTCGTTAAGTTTGTCTATCTTAAATTTAAAATCTAAAATTATCCTCAAAAGAAAGGACAATAATTTTCTTTGCAATTTTTCATATCTTCACATTTATCCTTAATATTACCTAACTCTTCTCAGCCATCAATCAACGCATTGCCAGTTACATTGCCACGAACATTACACATACGCAATGTGAACGCGACGCGAGGAAGCAGAAGGAGCACACAATTCAACTGCTGTCCTTGGCTGGCAGTCATATCTATAAGACCATATATCATAATACACACTATGGCTGCGAACAATAAACCTTTTGAAATGGGGATAGCCAGGACTTTGAGTGACAGCTGCTGCTATGACAACAATATAAAGAAGTGCCGCTGATTTATATATTTAAAGAAAGTATCTAATATATCATAAAATTGTATGAACTGTAAATATAAAATAACTCAAATAGTGGCCAAGCAGAGGACATGTCCCTAAGGGCTATGCAAGCAGCAGCAGCAGCAGCAACAGCAGCAAGGACATTCCGCATGCCTGGCGTGCGCCCGAGGATTACGACTGGCGGCTACTAGAAATATGTAGAACAAATAGCTGTAAACTTCACTCTTAAGCGTTCTGTGGGTTTCGAATAGGGGGATTTTGACATAAATGTATCACATGTGCGAGGGGTGGCGGGTGGAGCTGTGGGGAATCCTTCCCCTGCAAACCAGTAACAAATAGAATCTGTTGGCAACTGAACAAGCTTCTAAATTGGAATAATTTATGAGCCACAAAGAAGGTGCTCAGTAGCGTTTAAATTGGCCACTAATACATGTGGAAGTTGCTCAGGGTTAAAGGTCAGGTGGCATTTCAACAGCCGCTTTAAGGACGGGAAGGAACTGGCAAAAATTGTACACTGTACAAGGCTCAAAGGATTTTGGCCGTGGGCTATAAGCATGCGTTTTACTTTGTGCAACATTGAGCCTTTGTTGCACGTCCGCTCATCTCATCTGCGATGCGATGCCATTTTTTTTGTGCCCAAGGCGGGAAAAGTGCGAAGAGTGAGAAAAAGGAAAAAAAAAATAGAGGGTATTTTTCTCATAGACTACGTGCCTTGGGCTTTCCTTTCCTTTCGTTTCTTTCCTTTCTTTTTTTTTTGCATTCTAAACGCTTTTGCTCTTATGTCAAGGGAGGCCCAGTGGCGGGGCATAGTTACGCATACGACGCGTTGGCCGTTGGCCGTTGGTCCCCTGGTCCCAAGGTTCATTGCTTCGCACTTAACTAACCAGCGTCTTGGTCGGGTTGGGTCGGTTTTTAAAATGAAATACGTGCCACACGTGTTAAATGCGGCTTTTACCTACAAACCAGCAATTGCACGATTTGACAACACGCAAACACACACACACACACACACACACACATCCTTACATGGAAGGAGAAATTTGCATATGTTCGCACATACACACGTAATCTAAGACAAGGTTTAAGTCGGTTTGGCTGTGTATGCGAGTGTGAGTGTGCGTATGCATGTGTGTGTGTGTGTGTGTGTGTGTGTATGTGTTTGTTTTTGTTTGTTTTTACTTTGAGTTGTCATTTGTTTCTTTCTTTTAATTGTCTCGCATTTGCAAAGTCTGTCGACTTTACAGTCTCCCAGCTACACACACAGACACAGGTGTGCGCACAGGTATAGACACAGATACAGATACAGATACAGATACAGATACGGATACAGATACAGATACAGATGCAGACACAGATACAGATACATTTAGAGCAATGGGAATGGGCACAGCTAAAGATACAAAGTCGCAGATACACAGCCACAGCAGCTGCTTAGCGTGTTTTGTCCTGTTTATCCTTTTTGTAAAGTGTGTGACAATCCCCGCCACAAGCTCGTGACAGTTAAGAATTTAGCCTTCCCATTTTGGCCATAAAGACAAAAATAAAGAAAACTTGGCAGTAGCAAATGTAACGGCCCTCAGATACTTTGATTTCGAGCAACTCCGTTTGGGGAATTGTTTACTTTTACGGCGTAGAGATAACGGCAAAGCCTCAAGAGCTCAATGGAAACTTAACGTCTGAGTCTCTGACTGGAAAAACAATTGGCCGTTGATTCGTTTGTGAAAAACAAGAGCTGAAATTTGTTTAAAATTTTTTGGCCGAGGATTTGTTGCTTTCTGGCGGAACTCACGCAATTCCACTTCCGATTTGTGTCCATTCATAAGAATAACTTTATTTGGCTTCGACTCTGAGCCCCAACACGTGGGGGGGGAGATGCCTTGTCCTGGCCATTGGCACACACAATTTTCCAACCATCACAAATTTTCCGCACGTTCCGATGAGTTTTTGTTTGAAATGCTTTTGAAATTGACTTGCCATCGATTTAGGTGTTTGGTATGGTGCAGAGGGGGTGGAGGGGGAGGAGGCATTCTTAGAAGGGGATAAAGCAGGATTAAAAGGTTTCACCAGCAATGAGACACACGCACACAGGACACGGACTTAAATGGCTCTCACCCACTTCAACAGGACCCTGAAACGAGAGCCACTCAAGTCTCCTTCAATTGGAATGAAAAACGATTTGATTTTCATATTTCATATTTCAATTCCATCTGCCCTTCGGTTTTGTCTCGTTTCGTTCCACTGTGCGATTTCTTGTGTGGCCTTTGCCCCGCAGACACAATTGTTGCTCAATTCATATGGAAATACCCCAAGGGGCAGGGGTGATGAGTGAAGGAGGAAGAAGGAGGGGGGGGGGGGGTAGGCACAGGCGGCTCCATTTGTGGATCTGCATAATGAAGTGTTATGGCCCCAATAGCTGAACAATGGACCCCATCATAATTCTCAATGATTTCTCTTCCATTTGGCGACCTTTTTGGAACGTCCAACGTCTACCGTCTACCGTCTACCGTCTGCCGTCTACGGACTTATCCGCCTAATATCTCATCTCCCCGTGCATAAATATGAAAAACTTGGGAAAAGTCAAAAGTTTCACCTTTTGTCCGGCGATTTGTTTGCTTGAATTTTTTTCAACTTTTCACTTGACTTTTGTTAAAAAAGTGTTTCTTACGGATGATTTATGGCGATTTGATTAACTTTAAGCTGTCCTTGAAGCTCAATAAAACTGCGATTAGAAGATCAACTAAGTTTAAGTGCTGCAAATAAATGAACCAGTTCAAATGAACAACACAGTAAAAACTAGTGAAATCGAAGGAATATTTTTTGAATATTGAATTTTTTCATTCTGAGCAAAAGGATGCTCCATGAAGAAGATCAACTAAGATTAACTGCTGCAAATAAATGAACCAGTTCAATTGAATCACACATTAAAAACTAGTGGAATCAAAGGAATTTTTTTAATACTGAATATTTTTATTCTAAGAAAAAAGGATACTCCATAAAGAAGATCAACTAAGATTAACTTCTGCAAATAAATGAACTAGTTCAAATGAATAACACACGAAAGACTAGAGAAGTCAAAGGAATTTTTTTAAAATTTAATATTTTTATTCAGAGCAAAAAGGATACTCCATGAAGAAGATCAACTAAGATTAAGTGCTGCAAATAAATGAACCAGTTCAAATGAATAACTCACTAAAAACTAGTGAAATCAAAGGAATTTTTTTAATATTTAATATCTTCATTCGGAGCAAAAAGGATACTCCATGAAGTGAATCAACTAAGATTAACTGCTGTCAATCAATGAACCAGTTCAAATGAATAACACTAAAAACTAGTGAAACCGATGGAATTTTGTTAATATGGAGCAAAAGGATACTTCATGTATCTGAATCGATGTATGAACTGCCCCCCTGTCAATTTTACTCACTTGTTACCAGTCAATTAAACTATGAAATTACTCGTGGAACTACAAGAAGTTCTAATTGAATTACTTCCGACTGAAGAACTTTTAATTGGAGTTCAGAAAAGTTCAACGCCTGCAGTTTGCATCGAAGTTGCAACGGAATCGATATCCATATATAAGATTTTATAAGAAGACAATTTAAAAAAAAAAAAAGAAAAAAAAAATGTGATTCTCATAATGGAGGAAAAATTTCAAGTGCGGTCCACGAGAAGCGAACTTAAAAAGTAATTAAATCCACTCTAGTTTTCCGCCTCAGATACAAATGTATCTTACGGATGTCTTGCCTTTAAGCCGCGGCACGTGCTGCACTTTTATGGTCAAGACACAGAAACTTTCGCTCAGCCATTGACTTATACGTGCAGCCACTATATTAGCCAACTAACTTTGGTAAGTGTATTAGTAAGTTGTTGTTGTTGTTGTTGTTGTTGTGGCTGTTGTTGTTGCTGCTGCTGTGAGAGTAACAGTTGCAGAACAACTAATGAAGCACCTAATTAATTCAATTGTGCGTAGTGCAATTTTCCTACTCTTGTATACCCTGTAATTAGGTTCAAGGATGTGAATTGTTCATGATGCCAACAGATGGACTAATTGGCTTTGTTTAGTGGACATTTAGGTAGCACTGAGAAGGACCTCCAGGGTATTCGAGGCTTTGAATATGTGGGGCCCAGTAATTGTTAGGCTCAAGTTGATGTGTGGGCGATGCTTGAGTACAACTTTTGTCATTGGCCAAAGGACTAATGGGACTTCAACTCGTCCTTTGCATTTCACAAATGAGCCTAATGGCATCCTTTAGCATCCTATTAACAGTTTCGTGTAAATTACAGGGTATCCTTCTAATATATTGACTTCAACTTTAATTTTATGCTGGGCAACTTTTGTGGACATTTAATTAGTGACTGCGTTTGACAACAACAACAACAACAACAACAACAACAACAACAACAACAACAACAACAACAACAACAACAACAACAACAACAACAACAACAACAACAACAACAACAACAACAACAACAACAAAAAGAGCAAAAATATAGATAGCAGGCAGCATGAGCATAAATCCAAAAGCAACAACATTAACAACAACCACAGCAACAACATCAACAACAGCAACAACATCAACAGCAGCAACAACACCAACAGAAAGGCAACCTATGTGTGTGTCTGTGTAACACAAATGTATCTGTCGGATACAATCACAAGCTCATTACAAGTCGTGTGTATCCGTTATATTCGTCCGCCCGCCATGCCCTAAACCAGTCGCCCTTACGGAGCGGAACGCATTGTGTTCATGTTCGGAGTCTGGCATTTGGTTTAATTTATCTGATTTGGCTTTTGCCTTTTGGCCTTTGGCTCGCCGCTTTTAGCCAGTTAGCCAGTGGCCAAGTGTATATCGGTTTCTTTTATGCCCTAAAACCTTGTCTTGTCTTGGTCTCCGGCTATTATCTGCGAGATACATTTTGATTGCTCGTCTGGTTGCCAATTAAAATGACGCTCGCGATTTGGATGCAAGATTTGATATCCATTCTTCTTACCCAGCACACACACACACACATACACATATACTCACCCATACACACATATATATACATTGCTCCACCCTCTCTGCTTTATTTCCCATCCATTCAATAAGTAAAATTTATGTCCCATTAATCCGAATTCCCACTGAGCCACAAAGTATCCTGGGATCCAAAAATCTGAGCTTCCATGTAATTGAACCAGTTCCGTCTGCTGTGCAGCGTTTAGCAAATTATGGCCATTATATGGCAAATGTTTGCCAGTTTCAGTTGCAAATGCACCAGGCACCCATCCACCCCACACATAACCCACCCCACACACCACCCACCCCATACATCAACCTCTCCATTCAGAAATATGCGAAATTCATGTTCCCATATCTAGATAAAAGTCACACAAAATTTTTTGCAGCAAACGTAGAGGAGTTTTCCTTTGTGTGCTGCATAATTTTGCATATTTCATGTTGCATGCAACAAATGTGAAGCTTATGCATGCCACACAGTGCCTTAAACTGGGTTAACTATATGCAACTCTTGTCGATACTCATATAAGTTCTGATTGGTTTTTTTCCCATCTGAAGAGCTGCCAGCTCCTTATGGGACTTGACTTCAGAGGAGTCACGGCTTGGCTTGGCTTGGTCATTCGTGCAATTTGCTATGCTTTCAGCCAAGAAGTGGGGCTAATTTTATTGTTTGGGATCAAAGATAAACTTTTGTTATGTTAATGCAAGCATAAAAAGTTAAACTATGTTATGGCACTTTATATGTAAATCTTATTAAATGTAAACAAAGTATGTTACATGTTCAGGATCAAGAAAGCGACTGCGACACACCCTGAGCCATGGTTGGGCTTGGGTTCGTTTAAGGCTCGTGCTATATGAGATGCCCCTCAGGGTTTAAAAAATATATTAAATATATTTTAAATATATTTAACTTGGGATTTAATAATATAATAACTATATTATATATATCTTTGATATATTTAACTTTAGGATATTTTAATGAGAGCTCAGGTCATAATCTGAGCTGATGCAGAAATGGAAGTAGGAAAAAATAAGTTAAGAATTATATTGACCGGAGAATAAAGGGAGTGGTGGCTATGGCATACATTAAAGGATTGATATAAGAAAATTAAATTATAAAATTTAAAAAAAAATTGAATGACTTTTTTTAGTTATTTTTTAATAGAAATAATTCACTCAATATATAAACAGTTTTATTTAGAAGCAAAAAAAGCCAGAGGCAGGAAAATAAATAAATTTTAATTAAATAATTTATTAAGAATATTAATTTAATATATTTTGTAGTCTAATTTATTGAAATTGTATAAATTACATAATTTATAATAGCTTAAAAAAAAATTAACTATTTAATTTAATTAATTAATAAAATTAACTAAAAGATTTTGGTTATAAATTGGCATTAAGATTGATTATTTTTCGATTTGCCTGCGACTGGCAAATAAAATCAATATTTTTATAAGTAAGATAATTTATTTATATATTTATGTCATTTTCAAGAATGCTTGGCAGGATATTGAAAATATACTGCAAAAGGACATTTGCATAATCTGACAGCTTAGGGTGTTGATTACCCTTCATATTCGACTTTCGACTTTAAATATTTATAGAAGAGACTTTTTCACAAGCTGCTAAGGACTCTTGCCTTCGACGCCGCAGCAAGGACGAAAACAGCTCACAATATTGACTTTCTAGTAACTCCTTGAACAGATTTAAACATAAATTATAAATGAATGTAACTTGTATAAAAATTTCTAAACATCAATAAAAAACTTCTTTAAGATTTTTCTTAATCTTAAATTATTTATTAAACCATAAATCAATTTGTGTGCTTCTTTTAATCCACGAGCTTTGAGCTCTGAGAGAAGCTAATAAATTTCTAATAGCTTCACTTTTAATTTAAGTTAGGACCTTAAGCCGTTATCTGTTATGGAATAAAACTCATTATAATTTCTATGAAGTCGATAGGCAGGGAATTCGAAAAGTCTCCCAGTCCTGACTGAGTCAAGGAGGAAAGTTAAGAGGAAACCGGAAATTCCTTTAAGTTGAAGATTTTGGACCTCAACTTCAAACACTTGGCACTCAATCGCCTCTGAGAGCGCTTCTGGGGTCTTGGGAAAAAATTAAGAAATAAGCCTTAACGCACAATAGAAGTCCTTAAAGGAGAGGACCAAAATTGAAAGAGGAGAAGGAAGAAGGAGGGGGAGGAGGTAAATAAAGGCAGACAGAAACTCAATGCAAAGTGAAGGCGTTAAAGGAGAGAATTCCAAAGTGTAATTCAGACAGTAAATTATGTTGATGTTGGGGTTTGTACTATTTTTTATTGCTGGCAACGGGGGGAGGGAGGGAGGGAGGACGGAAGGGGTATCTTAATTACCTGCAATATTGCAGCCACAAAAATAAACCGGCCAAAGCGAAATGAGGCAACTGAATAAACCGAAAAGGCAACAAAGGGCTTTCGGCCAACGGCAAAGGCATGGCTAAGGGTGGGGATAGGGGGCGGGGCAAGGGCAACAGCGGTAACAACAAGAACTTCAATTTACCGTTTTAATTTCAGTGGCTGGCAACGGTTTCTAAAGGCTTTCACCCTTCGCCGCTCCGCAAACCTTCGCTGTTTGTGGCGCTTAAAAGGATATTCTGACGTGTTTTCTCCATTTCGTTTTTTAAATTCTCTGGTTTTGACCATCACAGCAATTTTTCGATGGCAAGAATATGCAATAACTTAACATAAATTACGCAGGAATCGTAAAGGTCCTTAGCACGCAGGATACATAAGCACTTAATTGCTGTTTATGCATATTTAATCAAGCGCAACTCAAAGCCAACTGGCAGGACCCAAAGCCAGCGCCAATGCAAAATGCTTAAGCCCAAACACCAACGAGTTGTGGCCATGGCCAATCCCGGCCAGGATTTAATTAAAAGTCCTTTCCACAAACAAAGAAAATCTCCTCCAAAAGTAACCAACCTTATGCCCAGTCACGATTTTCAAACACTTCACTTCACTTAAACTTTAATAACCGCCGGCAAAAGCTACACTTCGGATAGTTGTGCTTGCACAGCGCAAAACAAAAGTCAATTGTCGATGACACGCCCTCCCCTCCCTATTGACACCCTCCCCACTGCCTGTGCCCTCAAAAGGAGAAAAACAATTTAAGGAAGCTCCATAAATAGCGCAGAAGTAAACAGCGTCCTGATTTGATTGCCATTGCATGCAAAGGCCTATCGATTGGGCATCCATTGGCTGCTTGTGGGAACCATTGAGCCACCAACTGCTGGCTCCACAGTCACTGGCATATCCTTACAGGTCCTTCGCTGACTGATGGCCCTGTGAAGATCGACATTTGCTTTCCATTCCCAGCGAGGCGTAGCCTCAATTTTCCTCCTCAATTTTCATCACTCGTTTGTGTTCATATCTCTTGGTCCGTCTATCTGTCTGTCTGTTTGTCTGTCTATCTGTCTGACAGTCTTTCATAACTGTCCACTTATCCATCGATTGTGGAGCTCTTTTAGCGTTGTTATGAAACGCTTTGCATTATTTCAGGATACTCATATCCCTGCCACATGAGCTCCAAATTCATTGGCTTGACTCTCATATTACATTTCAGCAATGCGAAGAACTTCTTTACTTTGATAGACTCAAAGATGCCCTGTAATTAGCTGTAGCGTCTTTCTAACATAATTCAAAATTAATTTATAAAGTTGTCTAAAGTTGTATATAGTTTAATATTAAATAATAAATTATTTTGTTTAAAAAAAATCATTAATAAATGGAATATAAAGTGAAGAGGCAATAATTTTTGCAGTTGGTAAAGGAAAGGATGTTTTTGATATATTTTAAATACTATACAATTTTTTTTTGATTTTTTAAATTTTATTCAACATTTTTAAAGTTATTTTAGAATGATAATATATATATTTTCAAATAATTTTCAGATATTTTATAATTTGGAATATATTTAAACATTTTCTAAGGCTGAACACCCAAAAAAAAAGATGACGAATATTTTTAGGTACAAATTTATTTTAAACTAATTATTTTTATAAAATACTTAAGAAAAGGATACTTTGAAATATCCTTTAATAATTGTGATTTTCATAAACTATTTTTCTACGTTTCAGTTTAAGCAATACGGAAATGTTTTTTATAGTTTTACAAGATCGTAAATCCTTATTTGGGGCTCGGCGTTTGGCCTGAGGTTGAAAATTTGATGCGGCTCTAAAAACTAAATGGATGACTAATTTGATTGAATTGTTTATAAAGCATTCGATTTGAATAATGAAAATATTGGAGGGGTACCAAATTGGGATCCTGTAAATCATAAACAAATCAGACATTAGCCCCAAAAGTTAGGTCTTTACATTTTATGGCCAAGAACATGTTTGGTATTATGAAAGACCCAATTTAGCCGTTTTTATAGTCGCGGGCGAATAAGGAGACTTTATGGATGATGACGACAGCGAGGAATAAATTCTGTGCGGAAGCAAAACTTGAACTATCGATATACCCATTTAGGGGGCACAATGTGCAGGGTATACTTAAAGCTGTCGGCACATTAACTGCAGCTGTGGTAGTTGTTGCCACATTTGATCTGGAATTCGGTTTAGTTTCTAGGAACTCAGAGGTCAGAGACAAGTGACAGAATCCAAGCAGGTCGACATCCTGGCAGGACATTCCCGACGTCAGTTACTGCTTCCTTCACACATCTGCATGCCAACTGATTTTGGCTTAGCAATGGGATGGAATGTGCTTGCCACTTTTTGTGGCAAACTCACACCCGCACCCGCACCCAGACCCACACCCACATCCAGAGAGTCGAGCTCTGGGATTTGTTTAGTTGAAAGAGAATTTCTTGCCAATGGTTTTTGTGGCTTTAATTAATGTTGCACACACACACACACACAGACATTAAGTGTTGCAACATTTGTTATTTTTGTTTGTCAGTTTGCGGAGGCGTGTCATGGCCGGAGGAGGCGTGTCGCAAGTTGGTTTTTGCTGTGCGGTCGATGACTAATTAGTGGCTGTCAAAAAGGCTAAAACTCATTTGGCTCTAAGCAAAGAGATTGGTCAAAATAAGCCCCCAGAAGGAAAAGCCCCAAATGATGGCCAAGACTGAATGAATTGAAATGTTGCAAATTGTTGCGATTGTTGCGATTGTTGCAACTTTGATAGACAGTCGTTCAAATTCACCCAAGTGGCAGACACTACTTTTTAATTAAATTATGTGCGGGTTTTCCTTAATTGCTTAACATAACTGTAAATGGGGACACTTTTGTGGGGGCCGCGACGAAGACATTGCGTGGGTGTGGGCTGAACGTTGCACGTTGCACGCTGCACATTGTGAATTGCGCATTGCAGATTGCAGCTAGCTGGTAAGTTGCACGTTGTAAGCTGCTTGTTGCTTGTTGTTAGTTGTGCACCTCTAATGCAATTTTCGTGTTGCTTGCTGAATGCATAGCCAAGAAGCTGATGCACAGCACACAAATGTGTTTATTTATGCCACGCGCCGGTGTCTCATTTGGCATGCTGCCACATGTGCCCAGCCATAGTCACCGCTCATCGTGCAACATCGCATAAATATCACGCATACGCGGCATTTATGTGTCGCCCGCCTGCCAAAACTCTAACCTGATTTTGCATTAAGTTATGCAAAGGACCCCACAACCTGAAGCCCTGCAACTTATGTCAACATTTATTAATTTTCCCATTTTCTACTCGAAACGCCTGAAATGTTGATTGGAAAAGAAAATCATTGGAAATTTAAGAGAAAATCTTAAGAAAAATAATTCAAGCATCAAATCTGAAGACACATATAAAAATATATACATTTTCAACCGGTTAGAAGTTAAGTTTTCAAAACTCAATTTCCGCTTTGACCGCTTTAAGTTTGTTTTGGGAAAGTCTAAGCTTTCCAGAAGTGAAAATTTATTGCTTTTCCAAAAACAAACAGAAGTATTGGAATTTTCCAAAAGTAACAATTGGCATAGTTTGTCATGCTCCCCACGCAGTGCTGGCCCACACAGTCACACAGACACACTCATACAAACACATATTTTCACTCACTCACACACACACACGCACACACACACACACACAGAGAACGAAACACGCATTACTTAATTGCAATTGCGCACGCCAAACTTCGCAGCAGTTGTTGTTGTCTTGGCTTTTGCTTTGGTTGTTGTCTTGGCTCTTGCCGCTCTTATCTCTGTTCTTGCTGTTGTTCTGGAGCCGTGCCTAGCAGACGACGGCGTGTGGGGGATTTTGGTGAATTTTAAATGGCATTTCGCTTGGCGCGATTTTGATTTGCAGCTGTCAACACGATGGCCAAAATGGCAAGCGATGTTTGACAGGCGACTTCCGGCCTGTGGCTGCCGGCGTGATAAGTATATACACATAAGTGTCTGTATTAATATGTGTGTGGATGTGTGTGTGTGTGTCACACGCTTAATGTGTCAATCAAGTGTGCGCGTAAGTCAAAGGCTTTGACGCTGAACGAGTTACCAGCAAAATTTGGCAAGTGCCGCTGTGGGGCTTTTGTTGTCTTTGCTCCGGTTTCTTGTTGCAGCCTACGGTAACGAGTCTTTGACAACTCCGATGAGCCATAACGATGAGTGGTTGGGTGTGGGTGGTAACATTGGGTTGGTGGTGGTGGTGGACGACACATGTGATTTATTGTCTTGCCGACGCGACATGTAAAACATTGTTGCTCAAGTGTCAGGAAAGTTGAGACTTTATTGTTGCGCTTCTGTTCCTTTGCCCCTCTTCTTCACCCCCTAACCCCTCTTCAACACATTCCCAACCTTGCTACCCACTAGCCACCGTTAAGGGGACCCATTTGCAGGGCGCTATCTTAAGAGCATATCAGTGTTCAGGACTCCTTAAAGAGGCTGCAAATCATCTCTGGTATTCGATAGGAACGTTGGCCAAAACGGAAGTGCCCGCCGGCCCAGCAAACTGCATTCAATGTGGCAACAGGTGTTGACTGCTTGGCCCGCTATCGTGCCTTGACCAGGGCTTTAATTTATGGCCAACTTGACGGTGCCAGTGCCGGGCCAGTGACAGGTCTTCGCATCGTGCGGCTCCTGCTGCGAGGAGCGCACACATTGCAATTGATTAATGTCAGTGGCACGGCGTGCGGCCCATAAGGAAACTGGGATAGCAGGGGGTGGAGAGGAACGGCTGAAGGTTCCAGCCTCCACCGATGGGTGGGTTGCATTTTTTTTGCTCTTTTCTTTTTGTTGCTTTTGTGCTGTGCAACACGAAACCAGTTGATGGCCTTTTGGCTTATCAAAAGATGCGGCACGTGTGACATGTTCAGTTTTTGGCGTTGCATTTTCCGTTGAAGTTGTAGTTGTTGTTGTAGTTGTTGTTGTTGCCGTTGTTGCTGCTTTCTGGTTGCTAGTTTTGTGCTTCATTAGCGTTGACAGCGACATAAGAGTAAACGCTCCGCCATAAGCAGTCGCTCTCATCTGCAAAAACCTTAGAAGCCACTGGCCCAAAAAGCGAGGCCCGCATCGCCAGCTGCCTGTCCGCCAAAGGCAAAGGCAAGAGCCACAAAGCGACAACAAAAGAGTAACAACAACAACAAAAACAACATATAAAAAAAAAATAGAAACAACATCCCAAACTAATCAACAAAAGTTGGGCGGAAAACTATTTTCATGCTATATAAAGTTTAGCCGTACGGTGAGCTATGCCTTTGATGACCCTTCAAAAAAAATAAACAAAGAATTTTCACTACTTTGGCTCAAAGTATTTAAATTTAATGTGAAATAAATTTCAGTTTAAAGATCCATAAGCACAGCATCAATCGGTAATTAGCGAGGCTTCACTGTAGCTTCGTGAGGCCACAAGTGAATACTGATGCCGCGGACAGCGGAATGCAGCGCAGAAATCACGACTTTGACTGCCGCTGGGAATGGTCATGCCACAGCCCGTTCTCTATCAATGGGTGGTTGACGGGGAGGGGGGGGAATCGAAGGCCGGTGGATGGGGTACTGGGAGATGGACTGCGTCTGGAGCATGGACTGGGACCATGACATGGTGCTGGCTATCAGCTTCAGCTGCCTGGCTTTGATATGTTTAGCTGTTCAGACAAATAAGTTGATTGTCTTCTGTTGTGGCTGTGCCTGTGGCTGTGGCTGTGGCTGTGGGCTGTGGAACGTAAACGATACTGACAGGCCCGTAGCCTGTCCGCTGGATCTTTCCATAGACCGATGGCTGTCCATCTGCTGCCATCAGGTTTGCGTTCAGCTCCAGTCAACGGCAAACGGCATTGCCATCGGCATCAGATGTGAAGCAAAAAACTTAATTTCTACATTTGCTGACACGATAACAACAAAGATTCCCGTGCTGCTGTCAGTGCGAATTTACGGCATCGGATGAGTGGGTAAACTGGTAACAGTAGCCACCAGGCCGTCCATGGGGATGTCCAGCTCATCTTCTCAATAGAAGACTCAGAGACTAAGAGACTAAGAGAGTGGGACAGAGGGACAAAGGGACAGAGGGTGTCACAGTGAGAGGAGGGAAAAGTCGGGTGTGAGGAAGGGAGGGCCGGAGTGTGAGGAAGGGAGTGCCGGAGTGTGAGGAAGGGAGTGTTAGAGTGAGAAGAAGGGAGTGCCGGAGTGTGAGGAAGGGAGTGTTAGAGTGAGAGGAAGGGAGTGTTAAAGTGAGAGGGAGGGAGTGTTAGAGTGAGAGGGAGGGAGTGTCGGAGTGATAGGGAGTGAGTGTCGGAGTAAGAGGGAAGGAGTGTCAGGGAGTGAGAGGGAGGGAGTATCAGAGTGAGAGGGCTTTAGTTTCAGTGAGTGCGAGGGGGAAGTATCCGAAGGAGAGGGAGGCAGTTTTAGAGGGAGAAAGGAAGACTGCAAAGCGGTGACTGTTTCCAGGCATCGATTCTATTAGACGCTTTTAGTGCTTGTTAAATTCCAATTAACAACTTTTCTGCCAGTTCGACCGATTGGCGATTTGCCGTATGCCGTTTGCTGTCAGTCGCTTGCCGCTGGCTGTTGGCTGCTTGCCGCTTGCCGTTGGCTGCTTGCCGCTTGCTGCTTGCCGTTGGCTGCTTGCTGCTTGCTGCCTTTTAAGATGTGGCAGGTTCCATTCTGCCACAACATCTGCCGTTGTCAGCAGCGTCTTGTCGCCGTTGCCTTTGGCGCTAATTGAACCCGCACACCGTCGCCCATGCCATGTGTCCCATTAGTTGTCTAGTTTGTTTACCTGTCGCTCGGCTTGTTTGTCATTTGTCGTTTGCTTAATTGTCACGCAACTGTTGCACGTTGCACGTTGCAGGCTGCACGCTGCACGCTGCGCACCTCTTAAGTTGCTGCCTCAATCGTGTTTAAAAAAAAAACCGCTCGAAAGCCTCGCCAATGGCTACGAGCTGATGGTGACTCATTGCGACGCACGCGCGTTTCATTAGCGATTCTCTAGCGTTTTGCGCGCGTTTTGTTTTACATTGTCATTCTCTATGGACATTAATAACAATTAATTTTCATTTAAATTTAAATTTAAATTTAAATGTAAAATTTTTTAATTTCACCTTTTAGCATGCCAATGGCTATTCGTGCCTCAAGTCATGTGGCCAGACAAAACGCGTCATTGATTTACGATTCCCCCGCAGTCCGCAGCCCACCCCCCACTCCCGATCACCACCCGCTTCCATTCTATGGATTTCCCAATCGAGGCATAATGAAAATTTATTGAACAATCATTGGGTACATTTTTAGTCCGCTAATCTTTCGGCTTTTATTGTTTGTTTGGATTTGCAGCAGATAAAAGTTTTCAGCTTCTGTAGAATTTGATAGAAAATGCGGTTTTGATGTTTGTAGCCAAAAATAGTTTTCGATTGCAATTGCAATTAATTAAAAATACTTCGTGCAATAAACATTTTGTCTTGGCGATGAAAAACTTGTTATCATTAGCAGCCTCCCCGCTCAACCCGCCCCCGCCCCCCACGCCGCTGGGAAAATCAATTGTTGAAAACTTAATGGCCTAATGGCTTCATAGTCGATGGGCAATACAGCGAACATACATATACATACACATATACATATACATATACATATACATATACATACACATATACATATACACATATATATATATGTATATATATGTATAAATATATGTATATATATGGAGGACTGTGTCGACGTATGGATTACAGTTAAAAGCCATTCAATCTGTTTATAAAGAACGAATAAAGCGTATGAGAAAAATACACTCAAATTATTCAAATCTTATTCAACGTTCAGCGGGTAGTTTCATAGTTTGAATGGATGTCCGTCCATTCCCAACCCGCAGACTCCGCACGAACTCTTCGCATGCGGCTGGCGTCTCAAGTACTGGCCTCTGGCCTCTGGCCTGTCAACCCGGCTACTCCTTATCTCACAGCCCCCCGCCCGACGTTTCACTCGGGTCTTGGCCCGTGGATCCAATGACAGCCACGTCCGCATCCGCATCCGCATCCGCATCCACGGAATACCGTATTTCATATTTGCATTTGAAAAATGTTAGACATGTTTTACATTTTCCCTGATTAATGCCGCCCAATAAATTGCAGTATCTTCAGGAGATAATAGCTTGAGATCCTGACTATAAATTGTTTAAATTATACAAAATTTAAAATACATTTATCCGCCGTACATCAACTTAAACCCGTGCTATAATTATCGCTAATAATTCTCGTAGATGTGCTCCCGTTTATGGCGTTTATCTTGACGGGTGGGGGGAGGGTAGAAAAACTATAAAAACCTATTTTCCGTTTTTCTTTGCACAGTTTCCCATATCTCGCATGACGTGTCGTCCACACTCAGAGCTCCGGCTGTTTGCGCAGATCTAGGATATATATAAATCTGGTGTCTGCCTCTATTTACATATTGCAGTTGCATTAGCGACCACGTGCGTCGAGGCAGCAACGTCAACGACTTTGTAAAGCTAATGCACCGACCACCCAGCGCCACCCCCACCCGGCCAGTCATCCAATCCCCCAGCCAGCCTATCCCCCAGCTCTCGCTTGGCGAAGATCCGTTTATTGTTTTAACTTTTAACTGATAGTCAGAAGCTAACTGATAGTTGGGGCTAGATAATTACGTGTTGCGTGGAGGAGGGGCGGGGTTGAGGGCAAAGGTGGGAGAGGCGGAAGTCGGGCGGGTCGAGGGAGGCGCCAGGTAAGCGCCTAATGTCAAATAGACAATAAACGGC
Source organism: Zaprionus lineosus (assembly GCA_035044505.1). NCBI lineage: Eukaryota > Metazoa > Arthropoda > Insecta > Diptera > Drosophilidae > Zaprionus > Zaprionus lineosus. The sequence goes on along the minus strand of JAWNNX010000656.1, from coordinate 517,277 downwards.
CAGCAAATTATATTTACTTTTGGCCAACAGGCCGCTCGTTAGGCTCAACTTGTTACCCGGAGCAGTGACAAATGGTTGCAGATACATCATGATCATGCCACCGCGATAATAAAGTTGCGTTGCGTGAAATCATCGTCGATTATTCTTGTCGATTAATCGCTGATTCCGACCCGCAGTCGTAGTCGCAGTCGCGTCGCAGTCGCAGTCGCGTCGCAGTCGCAGTCGCAGTCACAGTCAGAGTCGAAGTTGAAGTCGAGGTGGAAAAACGCAATTGATGAATTTCAATTGTAGGCATCGAACAATTAGAGACGTTTGCCGCGCTGACAAGATTTATGGCTTTGCAACGTGCGTCAGCGTGCTGTAGGAGATGGGCGTGGCAAATGGCCAAAACTCTGAAAGTTGGCTTTGATTTATGCAGCTGAGATTTTTGGCTCAAAAGGCGACCAAGAACAAATTTCCATGCCCCATACGGTTTACTCGTTAACCGTTAACAAAGACTCATTCATCCACTGGTGAGAGGCAAGTGGCAAGTGGCAAGAGGCAAGTGGCAAGTGGCAAGTGGCAAGAGGCAAGAGGTAAGAGGCAAGAGGTAAGAGGCAAGCGTAGACATCAGATGTTTCTGCAATTTCCATTCACATAATTGAGGCCCAAAACGGATCCGCCCACTCATCATGTGCCCACATGTGATGGGGAGTGAGAAAATCATGTGTGTAAGAGTGTGTGTGTGTATGTGTGAGCATGTGTGAGCATGTGTGTGCATGTGTGTGTGTATCACAAGGTCTTTAGAAAAAGCGCCTTATTTTTAATCAACTTACCGGAATGTGGAAAGTGGGTGGTGGGTGGTGGGAGGTGGATGGCTCCGGCTGCGGCTCGTTTTGTTCCCTGAAAGAGGAAATTGCCTTTAAGCAACTTGTCGCATATCCTGCAGCTGGCAGCTAGTGCAGCGGTGACTTAGAAGCCTCCTGCAGCTCCTCCTACGCCCACGCGTTGACGTTCTTGGTAGTTAATTGAATTAGTTCTTAATTTATGGCTATGTTTTCACTGGGAATTTTGTGAATGTGCGACGGCGACAGCAACGGCGACGGCGACAAACACGATAAGAACGACAGGGAAACTGCTTCCAACAATGCGTGGCACATCCAGATCCCAAGTGTCGGGCAGCGGTACACCGGGTGTCTGGTATCTTGGTGGCTGGTGTCTTGGTGTCTTGGTGACTTGGTGATTTGGTGTCTTGTTGTCTTAGGGTCCTGGGCGCACGACACAGCAGTCAGTGGCAGATCAAGGACGTGAATGAGTTGTTGGTTTGTTTGCAACAAAGTTGCGCCAGAGTCTCAATGTGAAGGTTACCCTTGAGTTAGAGCCTGCCACTTAAATGGCTTTCAAGCGGCACGCACTGCAAGCTGAAAGCGACGATAACAAATCAGCGATTCATTTAACGGCACTTGTACTCATGAATGTACGAATATGTGAATAAACGAATGTACGAATAAACGAATGCACGAATAAACGAATGCACGAATAAACGAATGCACGAATAAACGAATGTATAAATGTGCATGCAAATGCATCTGTATATAAGTACATATAAAATTGCAATTGTATTTGTATTTGTTGCTATAAACTCATACACACACACACACACACAGTTACACGCACTTCCTATTGTACACGTCAATTTAATGTGCCATTGAAATTCGCTTTCATTTGATTGCCAGTAATTTGTATGACAATAAAATACATCGTTTGCTTTTGTTTGTTATTCGTTTTACCGTTAAATATACCACTCGAATTCTATTGACACCCGCGCCAAACGTTTTGAATTGGCGGCAGTTGAACGACAACTGAAATCCGCATGCCAAAACATTCAAAGGCCACGCAACAATTGCGCCGGCCGGCTGATAGAGCAGCAACTGCTCGCAGCTCATTTTCCACTGGGTGGCCACAGCTTTTAACAGCGTCGCTTAACAGCATTGCGACCCTAACAGAGCCATTTTGAGCATAACAGTGAATGAGGCGCGTGGAACTGGATTTGAAATGCAGGAAAAGAATAGAAAAGTGCAGTTTTTTAATAAATAATTTATAGCTTATATTAAATATAAATATACTTAATATTTATTTAATATTTTATTTATATAAATGTGAATATTAAGCTGTTGCCTTCTTACATGCAGAGCTGCCTATGAGTGGACGCTGTGTAGACATTCAGCTGATAAGAAATACTACTGATTTATTTCTCAAGTATTGCCCCCTATCAGAGTTGAGATTTTAATTCATTTGCGGACTGACGCAGTTCATAAATCACAATCTATGTATTCTAATTGAAGTCTAATTAAATGTGTGTTGCCCGTGTTGTCCCATTATTCTATGGCCACTCAGAAATGCTATAATATATTGTCGAATTGATCTGTTATAAAAAGGGGCACGAATTACGTATTTATTGAGATTAAAATTTTATACAAATTCACAGTGACTTTCCCGTCTCTTGAGCTTTTCATGTTCATATTCAAATTCAACGTCGCTCTGGGAGCTTCTCCCCTTAAAGCTCGAAAAGCTTCAACTTGAGCTCCACATTTAAATTATTTACTGTTGTGTTACCTTCGAGTGGGTCTCATTTTCTGAAGTTGACATACAACTTGTACAGCAACTGGGGACTCTCCAAGTTGTTGTCTATCTTGGGAGTAATTATCACTGATAAGTTCTGTCAACAAAGTGACAACAGAACTCAAGTTGTGATATTGTGTACTTATGTATGTATGTGTGTATGTGTGTATCTATCTATCTATCAATTGATTATCGTGATGCCCAGAGAGCAGCCAAGTTATCGCCCTTTTCAGATAGCGAACTTATCAAATTACTTTCCCTCAATTAATCAGATTTCGAGCGCTGGAAATGGGAAAACTTCTGAAAATTTCCATTGGCTCGAAATTTATTCGATCCTTTTTTATTTATAGTTAAAATAAACACTTATTTGATTTTATAGGTAAAAGCAAAGCCCGCTTTGTTCTGCCTGTACATTTCGTCGCTGTTGAAAAGCACCAGCAAAGGTCCTGGGTTGTTGCCTAGGATAAAACGTGGAAATGTGATGATAAAAGCTTTTGAAAAAGCTCGATAGAACTTACTATTTATGACCACATCCTTCTTTGTGCCGCCACAAAAATAGGTGGCACGCTCGTCGGTTCCCTCCAATATGGCCTGTGGCACCATCAGGAAGTCAGTATTCGCCGAGCTGGAGCTACCCCTACGATAACAGGCGTCATCGATGAGCAAGGTATTGCCTCTTGAGTCACTACCGATTTTCAAGAAATAGGTTCGAATGCTGGAATGGAAAAGGACACACTTAGGGAAACACTTTGAGAAGAAGGATATTTTCACCTACTTGAGTGCAGTTGTCGTTGCGGTGCGACGGAAGCAGATGGCGTAGTTCATATGCGAAGGGTAGATGCCGTCGCCGTCGTTGTAGTTGAAGGACTGCACTGTTCCCTTGGTTTGGGGGAAGTACTGCAGGCAGCCGGGAGGAGCAACCCAAAATCCGTCCTTAATGGCAGGGGCACGTCCCTCTGGAGTATCTGGTAAAGCATCCATCTCTGATAATTGGCGTACGGAAGATCCTGCAGGACATTCCAATTGCCTAACCCTCATATTCCACATAGGTGTGGGCAAGTTAGAGCCTGAACCTCGGTTTGCCAAAAGGATTTGAAGCTTCACATAAGACTCCCCCCTGGTGGCATTGAGAGGTACATAGATGTGTTGCCAGTTCTCAACGCCGCACAGACGCAATCCGTTCACCTCGAAGACATCGTGTTTGCAGTCGGCGGTCATATATCCTGTATTGCCGCGCTCCTGCATCATCGGCTGTGCCAGTGTCATGGCAAAGTCGATGCGCAGCTGACAGACATACTTGCTGAAGGCATTGATCCGATACTTGCACTCCCTTGGCGCGTTGTTGGGATTCACCAAGCTAATATCCTTTGCAGAGCTCGCCTTGCCACAACTCAGCGAAGCCACCGATGCAGCCAGGGCTCCTTCACCGAGCACCACGACCAGAATAACCAATGCAATGTGACTGCCCATTGTAAGTTTTGATTCTCTGTCCACAGCCACCTGCCTTATAAAGGTTCCTATCGCCCCCTGGCCACTAATTAAAATTGTAACGGCGCTTCGATAAGAGATCGATAAGTATTATCGTTCGCTCGAATTTTAATTAAAAACTTTAAATTATTTCTAGTGCCTCCAATACTCGGAACTCCAATTGTTCCGCATTTTATTAGCCCAATGTTTACAGTTATAAGAAAACATTTATTTGACTGTGTAGGTGAAGGCAAAGCCTGCCTCGTGGGGTTGGTAGATTTCGTCACTGTTGAAAAGCACCAGCAGAGGTCCTGGGTTGTTGCCTAGGATAAAATGGGAAGATGTGATGGGAACAGCTTTGGAAAAGCTCAGTGGAACTTACTCCTTATGACCACATCCTTCGTTGTGCCGCCACAGAAGTAAGTTGCATGCTCGTTGGATCCCTCCAGCTTGGCCTGTGGCACCATCATGAAGTCAGCATCCTCCACTCCGGAGCTGCCCTTGCGATAGCAGGCGTTGTCGGTGAGCAAAGTGTTGGCTTTCGACTCTGCTCCGACTTGGAAGAAGTAAGATCGAATGCTGAAATTGAAAAGGACTCACTTAGGGATTGCCAATAAGAAGGTTGATGTTTCCACCTACGTGAGTGCAGTTGTTGTTGCGGTGCGACGGAAGCAGATGGCGTAGTTCATATGCGAAGGGTAGATGCCGTCGCCGTCGTTGTAGTTGAAGGACTTAACCACACCCTTGGCTTGGGGGAAGTACTGCAGGCAGCCGGGAGGAGCTACCAAGAAACCATCCTTAATGGTGGTGGCACGTCCCATTGGAATATCCGGAATATCTTCCTCCTCTGGTAGTTGACGTATGGCAGATCCTGTAGGACATTCCAGTTGCTTCACCAACATGTTCCATTGCGGTGTGGGCAGAACTGAGCCTCCAGCGCGGTTCGCCAATGAAATGAGCAAATCTACGGAGGATTCCCCAGCACTGGCATTGAAGGGTACATAGATGTGTTGCCAGGTCTCAACGCCGCACAGACGCAATCCGTTCACCTCGAAGACATCCTGTTCGCACTCTGCGGTCATCAATCCTGTGTTGCTCTGGACCTGCAGCGTGGGCCTGGCCAGTGTCATGGCAAAGTCTATGCGCAGCTGGCAGACATACTTGCTGTAGGCATTGATACGGTACCTGCACTCACGTGGTGGATTCGTGGGATTCACCAGGTTGATATCCTTTGAGGAAGTCGCTTTTCCACAGGTCGGCGTTGCCACCGATGCCGCAAGAGCTCCTCCGCCGAGGACCGAAACGAGGAAGACCAACGCCAAGTAACTATTCATTTTGAACTTTGGGTCTCTGGCAGCGAGTGCGTGCCTTATAAAGGTTAAAATCGACCCCCTGACAAGTAATTAGCTGTGTTCTGGCGCTTCGATAAGAAATCGATAAGTTTTATCGCCCCAAACTTTGAATTCAAATTACAACTCAAATCTCAGACAACATTTTTTTTTTATTTTTTATTTTTTAATTCGTCTCCGTGTTGTCTTGTCTGCAGAAGACAAAAGACTCCTCTATAAATAGAGCCTCTAATGAATAGAAGATCGAGTAGTTATCGAATGTTCCCATTCATCGGCGAATGAATTAAAAAGCAGCCGCAGACTTGGATAACTTAATTTGACTTGACTCCAGGCAGATGAAGAGTAGAAGATGTGGCGATGGTTGTGTGATTCAGCGTAGTTTCAGGGTAACTGAATAAGTCTGAAATTATTATTCAAGTATTCACACTTTATTCACGAGCAAATAGTAAAATCTCTGTGTAAATAACAAAGTGCCTTGGCCAAGGTGTCATGTGCAGGTGAAGTGCCCCCAAAGGCAGCCAATGAAATTCTTTTATAATTAAATCGAAAGCAAACAAAACGCGAAATTTAATCAGTGGGCGCAGCTCTTGATTTAAATTATTGATCTTAGGACTTATTGATTTTTTGTAAATATTCCATAAGATCACAGAAATCATCCCAAGCTTTGCCTTCTTCATTTTTTTTATTTTTTTGCATATTTATTTAACTGTAAAATATACCCAATATTTATTAGTTATTTTTTCTTTATTTTTATTTCTTACTTTTTTTAATTGTGAGTCTCTGTATTTTTAATGAATTAATTATTTAATTATTATTTTAAATATTTTTATTTTTTAATATTTTTAAATTTTAATTTCTATTCTGATATTTAATTATATTATTTATTAATTAATTTTATATATTCGCCTATATTTTTTATATAGACTTTTTTAACATTATGTTTATTACATTATTATTATTTTTATTATTGTTATTATATTATTTATTTATATATAAATATTACATATAATATATATTTTATTTTTATATTTTTAATTTTAATTCAATATATAATATTATGATATTAATTAATTAATTTTATATTCGCTTATATTTTTTATATAGACTTCATTTTATATTATGTTTGTTTTATTATTATTATTAATTTTATTACTATTATTATATTTATATATTTATATTTTTATATATTTTTAAATTTATTTTTTTTAATTTATATTTTATGATTTATAATATATTATTTATTTATTTAATAAATATTTCTTGGCAGATTTTCTACTGCATTTTATCATCTACTTTCAATTTCTTCAGTCTCCTTCCTTTTCAGCAAAGGAATTGTATCTATGATCCTCAGACATTCTTATCACTGGAAATCAAAAATGTATCAATTTCTCTTTTCTTTCCTCTTCGTCGTTTCCTTTATCAGTGTTTTGCTTCAATTTCCAATTTCGCAATTTCTCTGCTATCAGCAATTCGATTGATCATTTTTCCCCGTCTTATGCAGACAGCCATTTATCGGGTTGTACCCCATTAACGGGACTATTTCACTTCCCACCTTCGGAGATATGGTGGCAAAGGTGGGGACACTCCAGTGTAAACATAACCCAGATTTCTGGTTCGTTGGAGATCGAAGAATGTCTTGATTCTGTCAGTGAAATAGTTTACTTTATCGGTTCAATGACTCGTGCGGCACTTGGCAAATAGTTGCTCGGGCTGCGAGCAGCACCCTTTGAATATTCAACCCGTGGGTACTGACCGTGATGACCGAAGCCGGACTTAAATGATCTTAGAATCGACTTACCAAATATTTACTTTGAGTGTTTCTAACACGAAAAACACATCAACGCCGACGCAGCTTCAACCTCTGCCGCTGTCGCCGTCGCTGCCGCAGATGCCGTCGCCAGCGTCGTATATAAGCGGCAGCGTCTAGTAGACAACCAAGCACAGTAAACGGTGAACGGTGCACGGTGAACGGTGAACGGTGAACGGTAAACGGTGAACGGTACAACAGTGAAGCGGTAAAAAGTGAACAGCTTATAATTAGCCAAAGGATTATGCAAGCTTTGTGGTGGCTCCTCGCGCTGGGCCTGTGCGCTTGTGCGTATGCGCAACAAGAGGCAGTGGCAACAACGATCATGCCTCTGAATCAGACCGAGTCAAAGGCAAGCGGTGAACCTGGAACTTGGAGGCAGGGACGTCGAAGGAGCAACCTCGTGGATAGTTGCTTAACCAACAGCGGCGCGACGGGCACTTGCCTCACGCGCTTCAAGTGCATGCGTCAGGGTGGCACCATCAACGGCTACTGTGGCACCTATGGTGTCTGCTGTGAGAGTATGTGAAATTTATGTCTGTTTATTGGAGTTATCGTAATTTGTGTCCTTTTGCCAACTGCAGCCAATATGGCCTGTGACTCGACAACGCGCCAGAAGCGTACTATCATCAGGAAGCCCATGTCCTTCAACAGCGACAGGTGCAAATACACCATTGAGGCATACAGCGTGAACGTGCAACAGCTTCGAATTGACTTCGAGCAGTTTGAACTGCCCCAGCCGTCGGTCAGTCAATCGGATGGGCGTATGCGGGAATGCCAGGATTACTTTGAGGCATTAGACTTTAAGCTATGTGGCATCAACTCCGGCCAGCACATTTACCTGCCCTTCAATGTGGCCGGGGGCATGGAACAGATCACACTCACATTCGAAGTGCCCACAATTGGGCAATCGTCGAATTGGCGTCTGATAGTCACACAGCTGGAGGCGCCACAGCCGTCGACTAAACGTCGGTCCAGCGTGCTAAACGGTTTTCCAGGCACCTCGAATAGCTTACAGGATCTCCGGAACATTTTCGCCTCCCACCACGCCGACTACGATCTGCTGGCACCTGCTGGCTGTCATCAGTACTACACGGAGCTGACGGGCAACATACGCAGCTTCAACTATCAGCCAAGCATGGACAGCATCTACATGCCGGAGACCAGCTATACCATTTGCATCAAGTCCATTCCGAGCGCCAGGATGATTGAGTGAGTCGCTTGCCAACTTTGCAGATGTTATGGTTGCTCAACGCATCCCTCCCCTCCCACCACTCCTCTTTCCTTGCAGATACACCTTCTCGAAGTTCTCCATGTCCCAACAGCCGTCGGGCACCGACGTCGAGGGCTACGACGAAGCTTGCCACGCAACGGTGCATACGCCTGGAAGGCTTGAGGATTACCTGCTGATTCCACAGTCCACGCTCGTCAAGAACGTCGAGTTCCAGCCGACCTACTATTGTGGCTCCAACGACAACTTGATGGTCCTTGGTAGGGATTTCACTTTATTACTCAGCTCCTGCATCCTTGTTTTTAATATAATATATCCTTTATCCTTAGCATCTGCACCCTACATAATGCACTTCTCCAGCGACGACTTGGTTCCTGATCCCGCACAGGAGACCGGCTTCTCCTTGACCTATCGCCTACGCACTTCCTTACTGTAGACTTGAGTGTAAGCCTTTTTTAAATTTAGTAACATTTTTATAAATAAATTATTTTTAAATTTAAAAAATTTTAATTTTAATTATTATTTTTTTTTTTTTTATTTTATTTATTTATTTTATTTATTTATTTATTTTATTTATTTATTTATTTATTTTTTTGATTAAATCAACGTTTGAAGTTGAGTAAGCGGCAAGCATTTTGAATGGGCGACTTTAAGGATCGTTAGTGGGCAGCAACATGATTATCCTTTTAGCTGCAAAATTAGTGCAATAAAAGTGAAGTCCTTTGTTTGCAGGACTTTTAATTAGCAGCTCACAGCTAACAGTGCATTTACATGTGTGCATCCTGTGGTTTTAAGCTGCAGGGAACTGCTTTGTGCCCTGTAAAGCAGTGGCTCAGATGAGGAGCCCAGCAACTGGTCCACATATCCTTCTTGACCTGCCAGCTAGTAGTCAGTTAAATCCTTTTACCCTTCCAAATTATTACAGGGTATCATAAGCGGGACTCGCCCTCCGAGAGCTGACATGACCGACCGCATAAGCCATAAGCCAAATTAATACCCAATTGAGGGTACGCTCGGCGCTCGGCGCTTGGCTCTCGGCTCTCGGCGCTGCTGGTTACTTGGATACGCATCTCGGATGAGGCGAATGCACGGTACGTGCAACTAGCGGCATTGAGTTGTCTGTCCACTCGTCCCGCTTTGTTCTGTGGCATTGCCTGTGGCGGTGGCCCTTTCACTTTGACAAGGTGCTAGATCTCTGCGGCGCTGCTAATTGACATCGTTGAGCTGTGAATCTTCTTTCTCCAAGAATTTCAATCATTTCTGGGCTTCTTTGGCTTTCAGTTATTCACACCTGTGAGCGGAGCGGGTGCTGTCAGTATAAACACTGTGCTTGGGAACATGTCAATCGGTTGGACGGAGCTGAGCACGTGCTGCGATCGGGGGGAGGTATATAAGGGGTACAATCAGTTAATCCCTTCCAATGGGTCGCTATGAGTTTATAGTATTCTTGGTCAAGTGCTGCGGAGCTTCTGTTGGGGTTCCGTGGATGGATTATGGATTAACATGTTCGCACCTGAACCGTGGAGCAGCCAGAAGAACAACAAACAGAAGCAAAGACAAACAAATAACAACCGATGTCAGCTATTAAAAAACAACAACAACAATAACAACAACAACAACAATAGCAGCAGCAACAACAACAACAACAACAACTGCTAGGAAAGGCAGTTAAAATGGGAAGAGCTGAAAGAGTTATTCACCTGCATTCGAGATGGCCAACAATTTGTTTAACAATGAGAACACAATCCGCAATTTATACGAGCCTTGTTAACCGGAGCAATGGCTTTAAGCGGTGGCTCAGGTACATTATTGTAGCTCATAAATTAAGTGCCAACTAAACTGCAACAAGGTGCAAACAGGAAGGATTGTGGATGGGGAGGGGGAGGGGCATGGAATGACTCTGGGTGTGGGTGTGGCAACAATTGTGCCACAGCTGCAGTGAAAATAACGAAAATGCATTTTAAAACGAACCCAAAAAGGCGCAAGGAGCCAAAAAGGCGAAGGGTGTCAGACGAGGGCGAAGGGCGTCGGGTGTCGAAGGATGGGCGATGGACGATGGGCGACACAACGAAACTTCACTGGCCACTCGCCATTCACCACTTGCCACTTGCTGCATGCTGCTTGCCACTTGCCGGACTATCTGCTTTCCCACAGCACATTTTCCCTATCTCTCTCTCCCCCTCTCTCTCTCTCTCCCCCTCTCTCTCTCTCTCTCTCTCCATTTCTTCACCCTTCTCGGTGTGTGTATTTAAGTAATGATTTTGCAAAATATGCGCAAAAGTGCCAACAGCAACACCGCAATATGGTGCCCCTAAATGGACTGTAACCGGAAGTGCGAATAGCGTGCAGCTGGGACAAGGACGAGAGTCCTGGCCCGTCCGATAAACTGTGACCAATGCTACCAGCGCATAGACGAGGGCAACTTTAAGGATTTAAAGCCATAAGCTTTTCGGCTAATAAGCGTTCACAACAATTTGTCATCAGTTCACACACACACACACACACATACTTTAATATACCCACACACACTCACACTTACACACACACACATGTACACGGTATTAAGTGCTCAAAATATATGTAAAACTGGATCAGAGCTGACAGCTGCCTGAATATTTCGTTGAGGGTCTCCATTTGGCGCCGGAAACGGAAATTGTGACGAGCATGTAAGACCGCATGCTTGCTAGCCATGCCCCAGCCCTCTTCTCGCCCATGCCACGCCCTTTTTGTTGTCTTATCAACACATTGTATGGCGCACAGCGAGGAAAATGAAACAAAAATATTGCAGTTGTCCTTCGGCATAGGCTCTGCTTCTATAGAGTGTCCTGTCGCTTCTAAGGACAAAAGAAATAAAATTGAAATACAATTGCAATGAGCACACCCACACCCACACACACACACACACACACATTTATAGTTGTTGCCATTTCTTTTATTTTTTCCATTTGGAGTTTTTGGTGTGGCATGCGGCGTGAGAATTTTACGATTCCTGCAAAAGTGGAAACTGTAAACTGAGGCTCATTCACGTGCATTTCGAGTGCACTGAGTACGCGTGTGTGTGTGTGGGTGTGGGTGTGTGTTGGTGTGTGTGGGTGTGTCGCTGGGTGTATCTGCTGGGTATGCATTTTTGTTGATTTTCATGGCATATTTTACAGTGTATGTAAATACATATACACACACACGCACACACATAGGCACACTCACATATCCACACTCACACTCACAATGAATGTGTGCCGGTAAGAAATAAAATTGAAATGAAATATGCAAACATGAAAAATATGCGCCCGCTCGAAATATGCTACGAAAAAATTGCCAACACTCACACACACACACACACACACATGCATATACAGACACGCACAGTCATACATATTTCAGTATATGCATACAGTTGCAGGCAGCCATTGCAAACATATAATACACACACACACACACACACACACACAGATGCAGGGCCCACTGGCTGCGATTTATTGCATTATCAATAAAGTGAATAAATTTTGAGGTTATTGTGGCGTGATAACGGCCATTTTTCGTTTTGTGTTGGTTGACGGTATGTGTATATAAGTGTCAGTGTGTGTGTGTATGTGTGTGTGTGTGTGTGTGTACATACCTGCTGCCCGTTGCGTCGTAATGCTGTGTAAATGACGCTGTTAATTAAAAAATCGTACCCCAAACCCAATCACCGTCTTATTGCATGCCTCCTGCCAACAACAATTAACTGATTAAGTGTTTAAGCCACGTGGCTTAAAGTCCGTTGCCCACTTGACAGTGCAACGATTTTGTGGCTTACAAAGTGCTTAAGTTATGCCATTCAGTGGCTAAGCCACATAAGCCACAAATAGAGTCCTTTTCTTCTGATACCATCGAATAACAATTTTAACAGCGATTTTCTACATATTTTTAAATACATTTTAGTTACTTACTAAAATATTAATTAAATGTTAAAAAAATATTTAAAATAATATATTTATATATAATTTTAAATATACTATAAAATATTAAATAAATATATGAAAAAAATAAATATTTATTTTGTTTGATTTTTGAGTCTATATAAAAAATAAGATTTCTTTTTGTTAAATTTTAATATATATTAAAAATAGTAAATAAAATATAATTTAAAATATTGCTAAAAATATAAGTTTATTATATTATTACTTACTTCATTTTTAACTAAATGCAAAAAAAATATAAAAAATAATTCATCTAAATATAATTTTAAATAAACCATAATTAAGTAAATATATGAAATAAATCAATAATGATTTTATTTGACTTTTGAGTCTATATAAAAAATGAGACTTCGTTACTCCAAATTATAATATATATTAAAAATATTTAATAAAATATAATAAAATATTATACAAAGTATTACTTCTTCATTTTTAAATAAATGCAAAATTAATATATCTAAATATAATTTTAAATATACCATAAAATATTAAATAAATATATGAAATAAGTTAAAAATTTTTTTGTTTGAGTCTATATAAAAAATGAGATTTATTTTTGTTAAATTTAAATATATATTAAAAATAGTTAATAAAATATAATACAAAATATTTATATATATATTCAAAATATAATAAAAATAATATATCTAAATATTATCTTAAATATACCATAGAATGTTAAATAAATATATAAAATAAATAAATATTTATTTTGTTTCTAAATTATTATATAAATTAAAAATATTCAATAAAATATAATTTAAAATATTTTTAAAAATAAATTAAATTTAATTTAATTTAATATATAATTTAATATATTATCTGCGAATTTTTTAAGTAAGCTTTAGAAAATCAACTTTTAATTTTTACCTTCTTTGAAATATACATATATAAAAAATAAAATATAAAATATATATAGTAAAAAATAATAAATTAAAAAAATATATCTTTATATTAATATTTATGCAAAATAAATAATAAATTGCCAGATTTTCCATTCTATTTCTGAAAAAGGGATTTCTTTTCTCAATAAATAATTCAGGACCTTAGAAAATCCCCCGGAGAAGTGATTAAAAATATGCAAATGAATTCCATTTCATATACTGAATTATTGAGATTGGAAAATCTGTGGAAAATGCGGCATTTACCAAATTAATGAATGCCAAGTGCACAAAATTATTGAACCAAAAGAAAAAACAAAAAACTCAAATAAATCAATGGATTTTCCATTGGATTTTCAATTTTCCTTTTGCCAATTTGCTAATTTTGTTTGTCGAGTCGCTTTAATTAGTTTGATCTTCTCATTATTGTGTTTGGCACATATATTGGCTATCTTATGAGCCCGCCTCTTTACCTGCGACACACACACACGCGCAAATAAACACGCCATCAGTTGGTCAATGTTTGAACTATTGAAATTCCCATCAATAGAAATTTCCGGAAATTATGCAAAATGCTTAACACAAACAAACACTAATGCATGCACACACACACACACACACACACACACATATTGACACCTGCAGTTAATGGATGTGTGAGTGTGTGTGTGTGTGTGTGTGTGTACTGTGTGCTGTTTCTGTTGTTTTTCGAGTTATAATATGTTAATCGCAGCGACTTCAATGTTTGTCTATTCAATAATTTTCCGAGTTCCGTTCTGTGTGTGAGTCTGTGTGTGTGTGTGTGTGTGTGTGTTGTGTTTGTTGTTGTTGTTAGTAAATACTGCAAGAGCTGGAAGAAAATAAAGATAATGGCGAGCAGCATTCATAAATGTTGCCTATCCCCATAACAGCGAACGGGTTTTAGGTGCATGACATCAGCAGAAAGGACTCTTGCTTCGTGTTGCTGCTGCTTCGTACCTGCCGGCTATTAAAATCAACCCCGTGGTAGAGTCAATCCCTCAGTCGCAAGCTTTGCTCTGCTTTTGCCACCCCCTTCCGCTCCCCCCACCGAGCTGAGCGAACGTTTTAATAAATTTGTAAACAGATTTGTTAATTTCAGCATTAAATTTTGATGAGAATTTGGCCATATTGTGCACAGGCAGCATCCTTTGCCGTGCTTCTATCTGTGTGTCTGTGTGTGTGTGTGTGCTTAGTGGTGTTGGTGTTAAGTATGCGTGTTCAACACAAATAACGATAAAAACACAAAGTTAACTGTGTGTGTGTGTGTGTGTGTGTGTGAGGGGAAACCAAACGAAACTCTCTGCCTGCATGTCGGCGCCCCATATCTGGCTATGTGTACGTGTGTGTGTGTGTGTGTGTGTGTGTGTGTGGATTTCTATGTATGCGTATGTTTGTGCTTAAGGCATTATAAGCAGGCCAACAACAGCGTCGACAAAGCGTCTGAATTTAATGAAAATCATTAAGAAAATGTTACCCACAACGAACTCAAACTTAAAGCCTGATGAAAGATTGGCAAGGATTCGAGCTAGAGCGGAGGTGAGGGCGTGGCAGGGAAAGGCTGTTTAGTAGCAGTGGTTTAAGGGGAGGGGGGGATAGGAAAATGTAACCAAGTTTATGATGAGCCAAGAAAATTAAGACTACAAATGTTTGTTTGGCTTAAATGAGTTTCGGCCCAGGTTGACATTTTGTGTGCGTGTTTTTTTTTTTTCCTGCCACAAAAATAAAAATAAAAATAAAAAATGAAAATGACAAAAACAAAAAAAAAAATAAAAAAATAAAAACAAAATAAATTTCAAAAAGCAACAAAAATGTTCAAAAATGTTGGAATTTTAAATAAAAACTCAGATGATAGAATCGAGTGAAGGAGATTGATGAAGGACGAGCCAAAGGAAGGGAGGGGATGGGGGGAGAGGGGGAAGTGCGCTGAAAGAGCCTACATAATGAATGAACTGAGCGCTCAGTGTGCTTTTTATGGCCATGTTAATTATTAGATTGAATTCAAAATTAGCTTTTCTGACATTTTGTTGTCCTGCCGCCTGCTGCCTCCTGCCTGCCGCCTGCTGCCTGCCAGCTCCTGCCTGCCGCCTCCTGCCTGCCCGCTCCTGCCCGCTGCCAATCATGGCCTGGCATGGCTTCAAGTTTTAAATGGTCAGCGCATGTCCTGGCCCTGGGGCAATTTAACGCTTATGGTGGCCACAAAAACAAATAAGGATAATGCCCGCCCGGCTTCCGCCAGGACCCTCCGCGTCCGCCATTGCTGACAAAAATGCGCGTTTCTAATTGCATTTGCAACAATTTTGCGTTGGCTGCCGCTGCAATTAACGCGAATGTGCAAATGTGTGTGTGTGTGTGTGTGTGTGTGTGAGTGTGTGTGTGTGTGTGTGTGAGTGTGAAAGTGTTGCCTAGTCCTGGAGCAGCTGCGAGCGTTTTTGCCATGCCAACAAACAGGACCGCCAATCCCGATGACAATGATGATGCCTTCAACTTTGACTGCGCGGCGCCGTTGATGTCCTTCGAAGTGCTAAAAATAAATGTGTCAAATGCGACATTTGTTGGCATTTGAAGCAGGAGGGCAATACGAATCCTGATTATTATTTTTATTTCTTTTTTTTTTTTTTTTTTTTGTAAGACTCAAAACTGCTGAGCTCGGCAGAGTGTGGATATTAAGGATTCGTTTAAGCTGATTACCGGCGAATGTCCTTGTTAATGTGGGGCTTCATGGGGAAACATTAAGCACACAAATTGCGACAACTGAAATTGTGTCATTTCAAAAATCCAAACGCTGTACTACAAAATTCCAATTCATGTATAACATGAAAAGGATTTCAGGTCCTGTCATTCGTAGCTCGTTACTCGTTACTCGTTATTCGTTACTTGCGATTCGTTACTTGACCAAAGGCAAGAATTTATCCTGGAGTCCGCCTAAAGTTTTTACTTCTGTATTTAATAATTTATTTTATTTCTCCAACCACGGCAGGACCTTCGGCGCACTTCCCTTCATCCGGCCCAACCATCGACTAAATAACCACAAAGTGCGGCGTTTTGCTGCCACATTTTGTTGCCAATTTCACTTTTAGAAATTTCTATGAGGGTCAGACGCCGAAAAGCTGGCAACATAATTTAATAGATGCCAAGGATAATTTGTAAAATTCGCCAATGGCTAAGTTTGTTGGCCATTTCCAGCTTTCAGTTTTCAGCTTTCAGTTTTCAGTTCTCAGTTTTTTTTTTTTTTTGCTGTCTTTGTTTTGGTTATAAATGTATGCCGTCTATTTTTGGGGTGGGGAGAGGGGCGTGGCAGTGGGCTGGCTTGGGGGATGGACAGTAGCTGACAATATTTGGGGCCTGTCTCATTTCAATTTGGGTTTTGTTTTGTTGGCTTGTTAGTTGCCCGCTGGCAGGACATTTCCCACGCAAGGCCTGCCATACATCAACGTTGTCTGCGGTTGATTGTCAACGCTTTCTGGTCTCTGCTTTCCTGTTGTTGTTGTTGTTGTTGTTGTTGAGTGGCGTGTTTCCGCTTTTCAACAGAGATTAAAAAATTTTTAAATTTTCTGAAGCTAAGCGCAGTCATCCGTAGCGTTTATATTTGTATAGCTTCAAAGTGCGGGGTATCAGTAATGCTTATGCAACCAGGAAGCTGATATTTCAACACACACACACACACACTCGCACACACAGCTCTGCTGGTTGCTGCGCATAAGTACTGTGGCATATCTGCGGTTTGTTGTCCTTCGCCAATGGCAAACGGAGATTAATGTTTTCGCTTGCTGCCAATAAAGTAAACAAATGAACGAGACAAGTGCACAGACACAGACACAGACACAGACACAAGCACAGATACAGACACAGATACAGACACAGATATAGACACAGATACAACCACAGTCACAGCCACAGCCACAGCCACCGCCAAACGCGTGTGTGGGCCACTTAATTTAAAAAGGTCAAATCCAAGGCCAAGCAAATGAACGTCGTGTACATAACGCGCGTTTTTCAATTTACGTAATGCGGCCACAAAAAAAAAAGAAAAAAAAAATAACAAGGATTCAGTCCAAGAGACCTGCTGAGCGCCTGGCTTAGGGTGTCCATCTGAAGGAGGCCATTAATATACCTGCATTCCTGTGGTCGGGCTCAGTATTAATTGCAGCAGCAAGAAAAACTCATTAATAAGCAATATGGCTTAATATTTGGCCTAAAGCAAATAATAAAATTGCAGAAGCAGTTGGTTAATTGCTGCCAATTAGGTCAATATGTTTGCCTGGCAACTGAATATTTATCGCTCCCGAATTAAATTCCCTCAGCGCTGCCAGCAATGACCCATAGATGGCGCCGCACGTTAGTTACATATTTTCTTGCATACTTCTAGGCTGAAGCATAGAAAAAAATCCATGATGGCTTTGATCTCTTTTAGTCCAGTTTTAAATGCTCGGCAGCAATGAACTGTTTGGATGGGTAAAAGGAACTGAAGCTAATTATTTGCCATACACACAGAAGCTTGGGTACACAATGTAACTGTATCCACTTTCAATAAATAAAGGACAAAAAATAAGAAACCACAAAACAAGTCATGCACACACACACACATACACACGCGCACAGGTGCACACACACAGGGGGCGCTTAAAATGTAAAAAGCCGTGTGCCGGCAAAAATAAAAGGCCAAAAACAAAAAGGTAACAGGCAAAAGCGGTGAAAATTTATGACATCTTCTTTTTTTTTTTATGGCCAGCAGCGTCTGTGTCGATATGCGATATGCGCTTGATTGGCCCACAGGTGTAGGGGCCGAGAGGTGGGCAAAGGAACAGAGCAAGTGCTATACTGGGCTTCTGTGTGTGTGAGTGTGTGCTGTCAATTCAATCAAATGCTTCATACATCAATGGCCAGCGACAGCTATGCGCAAACACATACACACACACACACACACACACACGCACAGGTGCGTACACAAACATATGTATGCAGATGTGGCCCTGTGGGCGGCGCAACCCTTTTGCAGCAACAACA
This sequence comes from Zaprionus lineosus, assembly GCA_035044505.1. Classification (NCBI taxonomy): domain Eukaryota; kingdom Metazoa; phylum Arthropoda; class Insecta; order Diptera; family Drosophilidae; genus Zaprionus; species Zaprionus lineosus. The sequence goes on along the minus strand of JAWNNX010000656.1, from coordinate 498,957 downwards.
AACAGCAAACAGCAAACAGCAAAAGCAGCAACAACAACAACAACAACAACTACATGATGAACAACAACAACAACCACATGAGGAACAACAACAGCTTGTAAGAGCATCTATAACACTAACAAAACACGAACGATGCCACTAAGCGACAGTAAAGTGCAAAATTCCTTGCATGAAATGCCGATGAAATTCATAAAAACTGCTCACGTTTTATTGAAATAAAATATTTATGTAATGGACAGTGAACTGTTTGTTGTTCTTATGGTTATTGTTGTTGCCGTAACGGTTGTTGTTGCTGTAACGGTTGCTGTTACGGTTGCTGTTGCTTTTGTTGTCGGTTATGGGCCAAAGGTTAACATGCGCTTGAAAGTGAGGCGAGGCGACATGCAGATGGAGTAGCTACATATGTAACTGTATCTGTATCTACAAATTTGTATAAACTCTTTCAATCCCCTGGCTACCTGAGACCCTCATCGTGTTACTGTTGTTGTTGTTGTTATTGTAGTTGTTGCCGCCTGTTACCGTTGCGGTCACATTTCAGGTCGTAAATTTGTCGCACGTAAAGGTTTAAGCAGCCATGTTACGATATTATCCGCCCCTTTCACCCATCCCCCTTAACCCCTCACCATCCCCCTTAACCCCTCACCATTCAACATTCACCATTCACCGCTTACCCTTCACCATTCACCATTCACCATTCACCCCTCACCCCTTACTACTCACCGCTTACCCTTCACCATTCAACATTCTCATTTCGCCAATATCCTTTCTCTGTTTCACTTTTCTGCCGTCCCATCTCCCACCTATGTGGCCACCCATTGAACACACCCCACCGACTGCAGCCGCACCCGCACCCGCACTACCATCCCCATCCCCACCCCCACCCACACCCGCACTCGCACCCGAATCCACACCCTCACCCGCAGCCGCACTCCTTGCGTGACTAAAAGGTTCATCAGATAGCCCAGAAAATTATGTTTCTTCACTCGTTGCTCAGTTGCTCGTCGTCCTGTGCGTCCTGTTCGTCCTGCCCGTTCTGCTCGTCGCTGGCAGAGTCAAAAATTCATTGAATTGCGGCCGCTGCATTATTAATAAGTCCGAAAAATTGTTGTTGCTCCCGCTGTTTGGGAACACTTCGTGGATGATGTGCTTTTCAAAGGATATCGTACGTACCGCACAGCCAAAGCTGCCGCCACCGCCACCAACACCAACACCACCACCATCATCAGGACTGCCAGCGTCACCGCACCGCCCAGAGTCTCATGCCCACCCCCCGTGTCGTCTCGACTCACTGCAAAACGCAATTGAAACGTGCGGCAGGAACTTTAACAGTCGTCCTGCATTTATTTCAATTTAGCGTCTACGGACTTCAGTTTCATAGTTGTTGTTGTTGTTGTTGTTCTTGTCCTTTCTTGGTTGCTGATTTCACTGTTATTGCTGTTGTTGTTGTTGGTACTTTGTCCATGAAGCAGTTACAATTCTTTTGTCTTTTAACTGCCTTTTGGGTCTGTCGCACGTTCCTTTTCTTTTCTGCTCTTCCATTTATTCGCTTGCGCTTGAATATCCTTGCCTCACGAAACTTTGCATAGCTAAGTGGGTGGAGGCGTGCTTCCCCCGTGGCAGGATGAGCTGAAGCTGAAGCTGGACCTAGTCCGGGGTCCATTGGTTGTTTGTTGTTTAAGGTGTTTTCGGAAATTGATACTATGAAACTTCTCACTTAAGCGATCAATGAGCTGATGTCCTTAGCGAACCCGTGGAGCAAAATATTGTTAATAAAGGACACCTTCATTTAAAGTTCACTTCAATTTCGAGTATCGCAAATAATGGAATGGACTCCTTGTATTCAAGCTGTTGGCACTGAATCCTTGAACTAATTTTTGTAAAAGGATTAACATTGAAAGGATAATCCTCTTAACTGCTTGTAGGGTCAATTATGTTGAGTACATGAATTGGAACTAGATTAAAATTCAAGCAATGAACTATTCTTAAAATCAAAGTAAAATCGCATGTCCTGGAGTCCTAGAGTGACCGCAGGACGTGTGCAAATGTTTTTCGCATTGATTGATTTTTCATTACATATGAGTGACATCCGCTGGGGCCAAGGGGTTAAGGGGCCAAGAGGCCAGGGGCTCACTGGCCCGAGGGCAGGAGCCATTGTACAGGACATGCACCATGGCCAGGACATTAAACGCAGGCTGTGTCTTTGCATGAATGTTTACCACTTCCGGTTTCCGCAGCAACAGCCCAGCCCAGCCCAATGCCAAACACAGTGCAACAACTGCGGAGCCAAAGGATGCGACAGGCAGTTGCAGTGGCAATTGTGACAATGAAACAACTGCATTTTTGGACATACCAACTCTCACACACACACACACACACACACACACACACACATATACTCACACATACTCTCACACACACAGACATATTCGATTGTTTCACATTTCCGTCACACATGCGAACCGCCCACATGTGTCAATGTGGACAAGTTCACTTGAAGGATACTGGCAAAGGATTGCCAGAGCCAGCATCGGGATCAACATCACTGGCTGGCCGGACAAAGGATTGGGCATTTAGCTGCCTTGTGCCTTGTGCATTGTGAAGCCTCCAATGAAGGGGGGGGGGACGGCAGCTTCACGAAGCCATCCTGCAAGGGATACCATGAGGATATCTTGGTGCCTCCTGCCCTTTGACACGCGCTCGATTGCAATTTCGTTTTTGCATGTGAAAATGTGTGCGCATTGCAACCAAATGTTTAAAATGACTGGCAGCAGGCAGCAGCCCGCACAGTGGCAGCCACTCCCACCCGCCCCAACGTATGCCAAATTGTTCAAATGTGTTGCACTGTGCCCCGCCGAGTGTCCCTCAAGTCCTGCTCGGGCTGCCATTTGAAGCTCTAAAATCCCTTTAAAGTAAAATTTTTCATTTGCCAGGCGCCTGCCAGTTGTGTGTGTGGATGTTTGTGTCTGTCTGGCTGTGTGTGTGTGTGTGTGTGTGTGTGCAAATATGCAATATCCTGTGTGGCGACGACTTGGAAGCCTTGGCTGTGCCACTGGCAGTGGCCCATCTCTGAATTGAGCGCAGGAGTGCCAATGTTTGTCATTTTGGAGGCCTGTTAATTTTGAACTAAAATCGATTTCTCATACGCCTTCCCCTTAAACCGCCCACCCACACACACACACACAGATGAGCACTCACACAGATGAGCAGTCGTACACGTGATCGTTTTTGCCTTTAGAGTAGAGCTGGAAAATTGCCGGAAAATATTGAATGCCTAGTCTGTTCATGTTCCCAATCACACACACATACACACACACACACACACACATGTATCCTTATACATACCCAGATGCATGTGCAGCAATGTGTCTGGCATTCCCAAGTGTGCGGCATGTTTAACCTCGTTTGCAGCCAACAAAGCTAACAACAGCAATTGCAACAACAACAACAACAACAGCAACAATAAGGAAAACAGCATTAGGAATAGAAACTGAAACAGGAACGGACAAAAAGGACACTCAGACGGACACTTGCCTAATGTTTTATTGCTGCTCGCAATTGTTGTTTGGCCTTAGACGTGGACTCTGAACTGTAAGCGGCAAGCAGTCATTGCAATTCTATGAGACTTAAATTAATTAATTTGCCACAAGGCGGTATACACACACACACACTAACACACATACACACACTCATACAGCTGGAGCTGCACTGACATGCTTAATCTTATGAAAGTGTCTGGTCTAATGAGTTGATGCCACTCGATGCGAGTTCGTGCCTTGCCCTCGATTCCTCCTCCCTTTTAATGCAACTTACAGTCACAGTCACAGACTTTACTGTCACAGTTTTTAGTCACAGTCACAGTCACAGTCATAGTCTCAGTCACATTCGTAGTCTCAGTCACAGTCTCAGTCACATTCATTGTCACATTCACAGTGACTGCCAGGCGACACTCACTCTGATTGCAGCTAAATGAGTTATGGGTGTGATTTTCATGCATCACAAAAATGACTCAATGATCGGTTCCGTTATGTGTGTAAAATCATACTCATTTTTTTTGGATAAAGATAAAAACAAAGTTTTTAAAAAAAATTATTTTAATTATTAAAGTTAATTTTTATTATTAAATTAATTATATCAACTATTTTTATCATTATCGCCCTTTTAAAAATGGGTGTAAACGTGTGTCAAATTTAAATTAATTTATATGAATATTAAAAAAAAAATTATTATTAAAATATAGATAAATTTATAAATATTTTTTATTTCTTTTTTTTTTTAAATACTTTTTTAATTATTGCTTAAAATATTTTAAAATTTAAGTTAATTTTTATATAGCCTTTGGTATAAAAGTGAATCAAGGAATTCCTGAAAAAAAACGAATAAAAACGTAAAGAAGTGAAAAATAGTTATACAAAATTTTTTATAAAAAATTAAAATTATTTATATTTTTTGTTTTAATAATTACATTTATTATTATAATCATTAATGATCACTTAAAAACGGTCTAAACATGCGTTAAATGTAACTTACTTTTAGCGGGAGAAGATATGAAAAAATTAAAATATCAAAAATATAAATAAATTTAAAAATAAATAAAAATTTAAATTATTTTTAATTATTATTATAATTACTATATTACTTATATTAACATATAAAATAATCTAGGATATATTATTTATCTGAGCTTGAAGTAAGCCAAGAAAATGCTGAAAGGTCAGTAGTTTTTTCGATGTATAATTTAATTTTTAATTTAATTTGTTATTCCCAAAATAAAATAATAAATAAATAAATTAAAATTTTTTTTTTTTAAATTAATAACTAAATATAAGAAAATAATTTAAGGCTTAAAAACTGTCAATATTGACGATGAGCTTCAAAAATCCTTCCATATTTTAAGAGCCGTCAAAACGAACAGATTTAAAAACAAATTCTTTCAAGGAATAAAAGCTAAAATTTTTCCGCCAAAACTAAAGCCAAGTTTTTCCCATTTAAATCTAAAATTAAAATTAAAAATTGAAGTGATTTAATAACTGTTCATATCTGAGTTTTTAACCACTCCTGGGGAAGTTTGTTAATTTAAGATTTGCGGGTCATTAGAAAGGCGTTAAATTAGCTGAGGCTCAAGACGCAGATAGAATCTGAGTTTGGGTCCTGGGAAATCAACACAAATGCGACTCTTGCTTGGCTGCTCCTTGTTCCTTGTTCCTTGCTCCTTGCTCCTTGTTGTTGCATGCCACAATTTGCAGCATCCTCAATGCACCGAAATAAAAGAACAGAACAGAACAGAAAGAGAGAAAGAAGAGTATCTGCCCCTTTGGAGCAATTTGTGGCAATCAGCAAATGGGCAGGCGGCAGACGTGGCAGCCACCGCGCTGCATTAGCTGCAAAATGTGGCACGGCGACACTTTTGCGTTTTTCGTAATTAAATTAGTGCCACTGTCCAAGCATTAGTTACACTTACCACCCACATACACGCACACAGGCATACACACACACAAACACACACACTCACACACACACATTTACCAACACACAAATGTATGGCATGTTGGCAGTTTAAAGTTGGCCACAAACCTCAGACAGGATCTGTGGGCGGACCGAAGAAAGCGACCGGACGGTTTTGGGGGCGGCACAAGAGGGGCGTACTGGGGGCGGTTCCGGATCCCGGACCCCGGACAGCGGCTGGACATTGTCAGCAACTGATTTTGTAAGCATTTTAAACGTTTTATTTGTTCGTTACGGATTTTACAGTTTCCGTTTTATTTTGCAGGAGGCCAGCTTAGTTTTGTGGCATTTTGTGGTTAGCAACTGCTGGCCATGCACCCACCATACCCACCCAATCCCCAACCACCATTCCCCCCGCACCCATAAAATCCACACCCAAAAATTCTGTTTGCCTTTTGGCTCTTTGTACGCCTCTGGCTGCGGGCATTTCCACAGCTTAGACAGCTACTTAAGAGTTGAATGGGGATGGGGGTGGGGGATGTGGGGGATGTGGGTGGATGCTGATTTTTGGGGCTGCCCCTTGATTAAAGTGGCCCACAAAAGCGCAGTGTGACCGTTTCATTCGAATTGAATTGTAGGCAAACCTTGACTCGATTTCATTTGCTTCCTTAAAACTGTCCAGCGCACAAGTTGATACTTTTTATTTGTTTTGGCCACTGTTGTTGCTGCTCCTTTTACTATGGTTGTTGTTGTTACACTTGTTGTTGTGGATATTGTTGTTGTTGTTATTCTTGTTGTTGTTGTTGCAGTTGTTGCCTGCCTGTTTCTGCCTGCCTGCGCTTGTGTAAAACTATTTTCGAAGATTTACGACAAAATTGTTTCAAACTTTTTGATTTCGTCGCACGTTGCTTGACTCCACCCTTCCACACACACACACATACATACCACTATACCACATACTCCAGCGCACACTCCCACACACACACATGGGCATGCACAGGCAACGATACGGCACAGTGCTCGACCCGTGGCTACATCTTTTGGCCTTTCGGGAGCCACTCGTTCGCCAGTCGATTTGTTTGTTTGGCTGTTGAGGCCCGCATGAGGAGCGGGCGCCGCGAATCGTCGAGTCCTTGCTGCCTGTGTGGCAGGCACATACAAAAAAAGGATTAGGAAGTACGTGCATGTAACCGTTGTGCATTCGCCTGTCTCCCAGCATGCCGTACTAGCCCCAGTCCCCCTCATCCACCCATCCACCCATCCACCCATCCTACCCCGCCCCGCTTCAATCTCCTGTAGTCCTGTTGCGGTGCAGGACCATTTGTTACCCACCTTCCCATCTTCCCGCCATTCCATTCCATTCACTTCTTCTCTTAGTGAGCGCAATTTAAAGTGCCCTGAAGCATGCCATGCTTACACACACACACACACACACGCACACTCACCCATTACATAGACTTATACATTTAAAGATACTTATGTGATGTGTGCACGTCCTTGATGCAAACTTAATTACACGTAGCCGAGACCAAAGCGCTCATTTTCACTTTTCCACTCATTTCTCCCTTTCTCCCTATCTGCCATTCTCCCTTTCTGCCATTCGCTTTAAGCTGCCGCCGATTATTATCTAACATTTGCATTGGACTCTCCCAGTAGCAGCGGCAGAGGCGGAGACAGGGGCGGAGACAGGGGTAGAGGCAGGGGCAGAGGCAGCGGCAGAGGCACGGACAGAGGCAGGGACAGCGGCAGAGGCAGGGGCAGAGGCAGGGGCAGCAGCAGTGAGTAGTAGTTTAAGGCACTTTTAATACCCTTAAGTGCACTGGGCCCCTAAAAACTACAACTATTCTATGAGAAATAGTTCAAGAACTTTATTATGAAATTTTTCACAGGCTCTGACACGATACGACGCGATACGACGCGATGCGACGCGACGCGACGCGATGCGATGCTTTGCAATGTGATGCGCAGCGTTGAGGATGAAAGAGAAGGGAAAGTGTGGGAAGAGGGGGGGAGGAGGTGTAGAGGAGTCGTTTGCTTGATTTAAAAGTACATGCAAGACAACAACAAATGAAAGAAGAAGAAGAAGAAGAACAACAGCAACAAAGGCAAAATAAATAAAAATAGTATTTACACATATGTATGCATGCATGCATGTATGTGTAAGCACATGCAAGCACGTCTACACTTCTGTGTATGCATGTGTGTGTGTGTGTGTGTGTGCGCTCAAAAGTCGACTGAAGCGCTTGGCAAATACAAAACAACAGAAAAGAGAATAAGCACAAGAACAAGAACCCGAAACAGTACAACATGAAAGTAAGCAGAAATGGAGGACGAGCGAAGAGCACGTAGGGCAACAGTAGGCGTGCCACAGAGGTAGAGAGGGAGGTGGGGGAGCGAGCGAGATGGAATGATAGACACAGTTACAAGACAAACTGACAAGTGTGCTTAGTGGGCCGTGCAAAGGTTTTTGTGAGTCTGAGCTGCGTGTGTAATTGTTAGGAATGCAACCGAGAGCAGTTGATATTCATACGAATACTCATCCGAATACTCATACGAATACTCGTACGAATACTCAAGCGAACACTCATACGAGTGCTTACATCGAATGCGTCTCCATGTTTTTGGCTGCTCGTTCATGTCTGTTATCATGGACTGTAGGGGGAAGGGGGAAGGGGGAAGGGGCGGGAGCTTAGACTTTGCCAGGGCAAGCCTGGGGGAGTCTGGAGAAGGGCGCATGGTGGATGGCGGCCAAGGATGTAGACACCGCTGAAAAAGGATGTTCGTATGCACAGATTATTGCTCACCTGGCGGCAGCTACACAGGTGATATTAGGGCTAATATCATGTTTGTTTATGTTTCCAACTAAAACTCTAAACTTTTGTTAGTTCTGTTTGAATATTTAATAAATCACTTGAAATATTATATTTTATATTGAAAGACTCGCTTGTAACTTTATTCATATTATTCATTATTCATTTCTGTCAAATATCATTTTATCAAAGCAATGAATCAATCACTACTAAGGTAACTCATCATATGATAAATTGTGAAGAAGTACTTAATGGAGATGCAAGTTATCCAAGTGATTCGTCAAATGTTAAATACTTAACAGAGCTACGGAAGCGTTAACAGTCCCATTCCGAAAATTAGCAGAGACAACTCATCAGATGAGTTGTCTCTGAATTAGAATATAAAATAATGTTAAACTGACTCTGAGTTCAAATTGGCAGAAAAACCCTTCATATATAGCTTAATGACTTTATTTATTTAATTTATATGTTTATATTTTTTTTATTTACAGTTTTTCTTTAATTTTTAATAACATTTTTTTTATCATTATTTTTAGCTTTTTATTTTTTTGTTATTTTAATTGTGTATAAAATATATTACTTTGATTTTTGAATTATTTTATTTATTTTTATTATTTCTATATTTCTATATTTTTTTTTTTTTATGTTTTATTTAATTTTTAAAAACATTTTTCGTATAATTATTTTTAAATTTATTATTTTTTTTTTATTTAATGTTTTTTTGGCTATTCTTTATTTTACATTGATTATTTAATTAATTTATTTTATTTATTTTAATTTTTATTTTTATTTTTATTTAATTATTTTTTTCTATTTTTACTACAATTTTTTATTTTTGAATTATTTCTTATATTACTCATAATCTAAAATTATATATTTATTTGTTTATAATTAAGACAGCCATCGCCTCACATCCTGTAGAGTTTCCTAAAAAGAAAGGACAACTGTTATTAAATCTGCGGGCGCGCTTTGAAGTATTCCAACGGAAGTGACTAAGGGAAACATTCACGTTGATTGTCCTTTGAGATGCCGCTGTTAGTTGTAGTACTTAAATAGATAGTTAGTGCAGTTAGTGGGACAAGTACAAGTACTAACTCGTTGTGTGTTATCACTGGCAATTTGCACGCTCTGAAGGACGATCATTAAAGTGTGAGCCGCTTGTCGGCAGATGCTGCGAGACAGGATTCAAGTAAAAAGTGGGATGCAGAGCCTAAAACAGCAGCAGGAAGAACAGTAACAGTCACAGTCACAGTCAGTAATAGAAACAGGACCAAATGTAAAAACAGGACCACTAACAGAATCTGAATCGGAATCGGAGCCTCAACAGGAACATAAACTAAGAGTCTAACGTATCGTTAATGCGCTTGTAAGAGAAAGAGATAAGGTGCGGGGGTGGTGAAGGGGGGGGATGGGCATGAAATGAAGGCTCTACACTCTACACCAGCGAATGTGCTGGGTTGGGGTTGGTGTGGGCTTGGGTGTGGGTTTGGGTTTGGGGTGGTTGCATGCGCTTAATGCAAATCCTTGAAACCACTTGCGGCCCACTCGAAATTTTTAATTTTTCCCACAAAAGCCGCACTCGACAGAACTCGAGGCGCATCAACCAACCAGCCAACAACTCGACAGAGGCACAGCCTAGCCCAGCCAGTGTGTATGTGTGTGTGTGTATGTGTGTGTGTTTGTTTGAGTGTATTTATGTGCACTGTGCGGCATCGCTGTTGCAAGTTGCAACTGTTGCAATGGGCATGAAACAGAAACACTTTGGGCTGCCATGCACCTAGACGGAATTACAAGTGTGAGCTTGTTCGTTTGTAGTGCTGTGTGGCTTAGTGTGCGGTTGTCTCACTGTAAGTGCATGCATCTGTATGTGTGTGTGTGTGTGGGTGTGTGTATGCAGCTGCATTTGCCGCAGTAACAGATAACATAACGTTGGTCAGAGCGGAAAGAAAGTGCGCACCAAGTGCAGCATAATTTGCAAATAGTGCGACGGCAGGATATGAAAGCGACTAAAGGATACCCCGCAAAATTAGTAAGATATTAATTAAAAAAAAATACGTTTAATTTACAGGAATATTATTTAATTAAAGCTATTATTTTTAGTGAAATAATATTAAAATAATTTAAATTATATTTTATATTTCTTTAAATAAAAAAATTTATTAAAATTGCATTAAATTTGTATGCATCAAAAATATGTTAGTTTTGGTATCCTTAAATTATTTTAAATACATCTTAATTTTTTAAAATAAAGAAAATTTATTAAAAATTAATTATTTGTAGAAAAAAATAATATTAACATTTTCTGAATATTTAAATAAATAAATAATATTTGAATATCTAAATATTAAAATGGAAAAAAATTTATTTAAATTAAAGTCTTTTTCTAAATATCTAATTAAAATGCTTAAAAAAATCGGAAAAAAATATTACCAAAAAATTAAGGAAATTTTAAATCTTATTTTATTAAAAAATATAAAAAAAGTAATAAAAAAAATAAAGGACGTGTTGCACACGCCTTATACCTTTTTTATAGGGTATTAAAATCGCTCCAAAGTTGCACGCGGCTGCATTGAAATTCCGCTGCATATAGTAAAACGAAACTTGTGTAGGTATAAGAGTAAGTGTGTCGGTGTGTGTGTGTGTGTATGAGTGTATGGGTGTATGAGTGTATGGGTGTATGGGTGTCTATGTGTGTTAGCAAACTCACTCATAACGCGCTCAGCTCGACGCTCATTGCATTCGTGAACTTTATTAATAATGGCGCCAAACAACACAAGCGCCTCCTCCGCGTGGCGTCTCGATCGTCATGCTGCAACCTCATTGCCGACCATGTCCACATGTCTCTGTGTCCTGGTGTCCTGGTCTCCTGGTGTCCCCCCTCTGTCCCTGTGTCCGTCTGCCACCTCCATACGTCTATCTACTCGTATATGTGTGAAAATCGGCGAGAAATATTGCAGCAGCAGCGGCAGCAGCGGCAGCAGCGGCAGCAGCGGCAGCAGCGGCAGCAGCGGCAGCGGCAGAGGAAACAGGAGAGATGGGAGAGAGGGCAAAAAAAAAAAGGTATGCGAAGTTGAAATATAACAACATAAAAGGAGGCAACATCAGAGCTGCAAATAAAAAGTGGCACGAAAAAAAATGAATAAAAAGAAGAAGAAGAAAAAAAAATTGGATATGCTGCAAGTTGCACTGCAAATTATTATTTTTTGCCAGTGGCTGAGCTGTGAAGTTTCTTATATCGTCGACGTTCATGTGGGTGGGGTGGCTGCTGGGCGATGAGGGGGGCGTGGCTTTGCTTTCAATGCATTTGATTTTTTTTTTATTTTCGGAGCATAAACAAATTAAAGCTGCTTTAAGGCGCAGGGAAGTCTTCGTTGGAGCCTCGGCTGCTTGTGACACACATGAGCAACATTATCATTAGCAGGAAGATGGTATTCATAATTATGCCGGCACGCCCCCTGCCCGCCCACATAAGCACACACACACCCAACCACACCCTGGCATACGTTGAGTTTCAAAGACATTCATCTTTTGGTAGCTGCAAACACTCCCCCCTCCTCCTCTCTCCATCACCCACTCTACCTTCTCTTCCATTCGCACTTCCCACTGCTGACTTGCTGTATTTTAGGTACTCCTGTTGTATGTTCTGTGTGTCCTGTGCTATGTCCTCTGTGGCTGGCTTCTAAGCTGCCATCGCATCACATCGCATCACTCAGTCAAAAAATTTCAACACATCAACTTGTGTTAACAACAACAACAACAACAGCAGCAACAACGGCAGTAACGACAGCTTCAATAAGGACAACAAGGACAGCAACAAGGATAACAACAACATGGCTAACACTCAGCGCGTCTCTCGGCTTTCGCTCAGCTGTGCTAATTACAGCTGACAGTTTTCTTTTGCTCCTCGTGCACAACGTGACGTATGAGCAATGTACGTGCGGCAATTAATAAACGATGCGGCTGGGGTATGGCCAAGGCGAACACAACACAACTAAACAACTTGAGGGGTTGGGGGCAAATTGGTCCTGGCAGGATCAAGGACAGGGGCTCCCCAGCGACAGAAACTCTCCTATTGATTTTTGTTTGCCTTTGCGTAATTGAATTTATATGCAAGTATTTGAGTTCAATAGCAGAAAGGAGCGTCCAGCTGAATGTGCACCCCCCCACACCCCCTGCCCGAAATATTTCCACCCAGGATCCTTTGAGTCTTGTGCTTGTTTTCATTAATTAAGTGCGCTCTGACCTGAAAAATCAAAAAGTTGACATTATAAATTACAAAACAGCAGCAAAAGGCAAGGCAGGACACCAGCAGTCGGCAGTTGCTGCCACAACTCGAATGGCCAACAATCGGTGGCAACAACCAAGCAACCAAAAAAAAAAATTGGGGTGTGGGTAGGGGTGGGGGAGACAAGAAAAGGACATCAATGGACTGCTGGGCAGGAGCAGAAACTGTCAAGAGTCTCATTAATTGAACAAAGCATTCGAGTGCAGCCATAGGCTCTGGCGGCTGGTGGGCGGTAGATGGCTGGTGGGCGGTGGCTGGTTAGTGGGCGTGGTGGGCGTGTTGGGTAGTGCGAAGGGGGTAACAAATTAGCAGCCAGCAGCAAATGAGCAGCCAATTTTTATTCTATTTTCTCAACTTCATTTTATTTTTCGTATTTCATTTTTTTTTCTTTTTTTTTTTGTTGTTGTTGTGTTTGGCGTTTCAATGACAAGAACAAGCTGAAAACTATGAGAGCTGGGAGAAAAAAGAAAGAAAGAGTGGGAAATGGGGAAAGTGAGGAAACTGGGAAAACTGAGGAGACTGAGAAAACTGTGAAGGCTGAGAAAACTGCGGCAACTCTTGTAACTTTTCGCTTTTCGCTGTTTTGTTTACAGCGACTTTTAAGCAGTTTTCCCGCTCTCTCAAATTCTCACCCATGCTCTCCCACTCTCTTTCTCTCTCATTCTGTCTCTTTCTCCCCTCTTTCTCTTCCGCTCACTTTGATTCCCTCCGTGCGTCCATCTGCAGGACGCAGCGCAGCGAAGCGACAATGATGATGATGCTCTGCCTCTCCTCTGCCTTCCCTCTGTCATTCCTCTGCCTTTCCTCTGCCTTTCCTCTGCCGCTCTTCTGCCGCTCCTCTGCCTTTCCTCTGCCGCTCCTCTGCTTTTCCTCTGCCGCTCCTTTGCCCTCCCTCTGCCACTCCTCTACCGCCCCTCTGTCATCCCTCTGCCTTTCCTCTACTTTTCCTTTGCCGCTCCTCTGCCATTTTTCTTTCGCTCCTCTGCCACCCTCCGCCCTTACTCTACCTTTTCTCTGCCTTTCCTCTGCCGCTCCTCTGCCTTTCCTTCGACGCTCCACTGCCACCGCTAGGACCTTGGCTTGGCGCTTTGTGCGCTTCCGTTTCCGATTTTGTTAGTTTTTCGAGTAGACGGCAAGGACATGAAGATGGACATGGACATGGACATGGCCATGGTGAGCTAGCGGGAACTGCTTCGTATTTCACTTCAGTGGTAGCTTCCTGGGGCGCAGACCGGTCCCGCTTATGGAGCGAAATGCTTTGCAAAGCGGCACTTAAGCGCACTTTTTGCCACAGCAAATATGTTGCCACTGTCGCTGGTGGTGCCACAGACGCAGCCACCCGCTGCCCGCTGCCCGCTGCCCGCTGTCCGTTACCCGCTGCCCGATACCTATCGCTGGCAATTTCATTTGGCCATTTGACCATTTGACCATATGGCCGTTTGGCCATTTGGCCGTTTGGCCATTTGGCCATTTGGCCACTTGGCCAATGCCCGTTGCCCGCTGCTTTATGGCTTGCAACTTGCTGCCGGCTGCTGGCAGCTGAGCATCGGTGGCATCAACGTAATTGCGGTTATTTCACCTGTCGAAAATAAAACAAAATGCAACCGGGCGAAAACAAGTTGCAATTTGTAGTTGCAAACAGTTCAATTTCGCTTGCTCCAGCAGAAGAAGAAGCAGCAGCAGCAGCAGCAGCAGCAGCAGCAGCAGCAGAAGTCGAAGCCAAAGCCGAAGCAGTGGCAGCAGCGGCGGCGGCAGAGGCAGCGGTGGTGGCGACAGGAGCAGCATTCGAATTGCTTCGTTGACAAGTTTGTGGCATGTTCAACGCCCCCCCACCAACGACAACAACTACCACAACATATACCCACACACACACACTCATACACACACACACACGTAGGCAAGCGCAGGACTCGCATCCTGCTGGCGCTTTAATTCCAAACAGAAAAAGTCAATTTTCTGGTAAATTTGCTGGACTCGTTATAACTCTCAATCACTTAGTTTTCTATTTCCCCTACAGATGTGTGTGTGTGTGTGTGTGTGTGTCCCTTTGAGTGTGTATTGGTGTTTACTTTTTGCCCCTCGACTGGTTGGGCGGGGGCAGTGGGGGGCTTTTCTTTGGGCCATTTCATAAATGCAGCCATAAATCAGCTTTCAGTTTGCCACGAATTGATTTTTAACTTTTGTCGTGCCATTTTCCTTTTTCATTTCCTGCTGCCCGCCCTTGGCCACTCCTACCACTCCTACCACTCTCTCTCTCACTCTTCCTCGTCCTTCTTCTTCCCCTCCCTCCCTTCGTTGTGCATTCTTATCGCATTTCTTTGCCTGTTTGCTTGTTAACAGTTTGCTTTAAAAAATGAATGTTATTTAATATTTCATGTCTGTTCCTTTCTCCCCATTCCCCGTATCCCGTACCCCATTCCCCGTTTCACGTTCCATATTTCCCCACCGTTTCTTGTTGCTCTGCTCAGTGCCCATTTCCTTTTCATTTCATTCTTTTTATTAGTTTTTTCTTCTGTTCTTCGGGCTTGTCTTTTTTTTTTATTATTTTTTGTTTAGGTTTTTCGTAGCTTTTTTTCTGGCCTTTTTCCCTCTGCTTTAATCAATTTCTGGTGTCGTTTTATGCCAATTATTTGCTTGTCAGCTTGTTGTTGTTTTTCTTGCTGTTGTTGTTGTTGTTGTTGTTGTTGTATTTGGTGTATTCATTCATTGTAGTTGATATGCACATTTAATGCTGACGTTTCGCAGCCTTCGTGCACAGGACATTCGAGTTTTATTGACAGCTTCACATTTTTCTCTGCATTTTTCTAAGCAAAAAGCCAATTGTTCAATTTTCAATATGAAAATATCCTGTAAGGACTTGAAAGCTTTTATTATTTATTTTGTATGCTTTGAAGTTATGAAAATGTCCTGCTTTATACAAAAATAGAAAGATTATAGGTAAACTTTTCAATGCGGACAAAAGTTCGTAAGTCCTTAAGGAGACATTCTTATGAGACCCTTAAAATTGATAAAGGATACAACGAAAAGGTGATTTATTTTCTATCAAGAGTGATACTTTTTAAGTGGGTCAACAACAACAACAAAAAGGAAAATAGTTATAAATAGTTTTATATCGATATCCTGAGAGAAAGAGAGAAAGAGAGAGGGGGAAATAATGAAACATGAAATTTTTTTTATCAAAATATCTCAAGGATCCTTAAAACATCGATTCATTCATTTGCCAGCCATAATCGAATTATGTTTATTTTTATTACCAATTATCCATTACACAATATCCTTCGGTATCGAGTTTCCAACAACTCTCTGGGAGAGTCCTTTTCAAGTCGACTCTTCGACAGTTGACATGCGATTGTTTTATGGTCATTCTTATGGCTTTGTGGCTCGTCCTTGTCAGTTCCTTGTTCAATGGATTGTGCTGATTGTTCATCTAGCTATCCATCCATCCAGCTATCCAGCCATCCATCCAGCCATCCATCCATCCATCCATCCATCCAGCCATCCATCCATCCACCCATCCCTCCATCCAGCCATCAAGCCAGCCATCCAGCCATTCGAGGAGCGTGGCTGCAGCTTGTGTACAGCTGCTGGCCGAAAGTAAACCATAAAAGTGCACCAGCAGCTCCCAACTGGAGGTTAACATAAGCCCATTTTTCCATTTTTTCCGCTTTTCCCGATTTTCCCGCTTTTCCCGCTTTTCCCGCTTTTCCCGCTTTTCCCGCTTTTCCCGCTTTTCCCGCTTTTCCCGCTTTTCCATTTTTCCGACACTTTCCCTTTTGTTCTCCATTCGATATGCTTTCCTTCCGATTATTGTTCAATGAAAAATGACAAAGATTTGCTCCACATCTATTTATGTACAGCTATCAATTTATATACACACCACACACACTCTGTCTCTTTCCCACACTATATCCTTGCATCCCTCTCTCCTTCTCTGTGACTATCCTTGGTGTCATGCGACTTGCTCTTCCATGAGAGCCTCAGTCTTTTGTTGGTCTTTTGTGATTGTCTTCAGCTGCGTCTGTATGTCCATCGCGTGCTCGACAACACTTGACAGGATTCGAAGTGCAAGTGCAGCATTGCAAGGATTAGGAGTGCAAGGATAACGACAACGACTCCTCGTTGCGATCCCCCCCCCTACCCCCCACCAACTTTAAAGTGGATTTCCGTTGAATTTGTTGCGGTTGCGTGTCGTTCGCATTGCTCCACTATCGACGGACAGCGAGAGGTGAAGGGGGGGAGCTGCAGCTATGGCGGACAGCAAGCGAAGCTTTGCTTTTATGTCTTCCGGCCAACATAAACACTTGAGTTCTTGCTCCTGTTGTTGTTGCGGTTGTTGATGTTGTTGTTGTTGTTGTTGTTGCTGGCGCTGAATGTCAAAAGAAGAGCAGAGCAAAGCAAAGTTTTGCTGACAGTCATAGCCGCAAAGCAAAGGAAAAGGAACAAAAAATGAAAGCAAGGAACTGTGACAAATGTCCTCGAGAGTGTACTTGTGTGTTTGCGTGTATGTGTGTGTATGTGTGTGTGTGTGTGTGAGCTTGAAGGTAAAAGTTGGTGTTGCCGTTGTACAACTTTTGCAAGTTTTACAGCTAAACGCCTTGCAATTGCTAAGCGTCTGTCAATGCACTTGCCACATGCCCCCCTCCCCACCCCCCACTCCTTCCCCTCTCCCTATCCCAGCACCATTCACCTCACCTCTTCACCTGCTTCATGTTCTGGCACTCAACTGCGTGTAATGTCTGTTTGTGTTTGCCAGTGTAAGTGTGTCCTTATGTGTGTGCTTGTATGCGTATGCCTGCGTGTGTGTGTGTGTGTGTGTGTGTGTGTGTGTGCTGCCATTACTGTGTCTATTGGCTTAAAGTGTTTGACAATTCATTAAGTGGCAGCGCCATCTGCTTGTATCCTGAGCTGCTTACAGGCGCGTAAATTGCACTGTCGGCATTTGCCGAAGGATCAAATGGCTCACGCTTAGGCAGACACGTTAATTTGCTTGGCCTAAATTGCTTTCGATTTGAAGTCCTGCGCCTTAGTTAATGTCAACAAATCGTTCACTATGCATAAGCCTCTGCTTCACGCAGTCAATGGCCTGCGGCAGTGTGAAGTTTCTTGTCTCGTGCCCGCAAAAGTAGGCAACACTTTTATTTAAATTATTTTCAGTGCAAATATTTTTTGATTTGTTTGGCATTTTAATTACACAATCACCATTTTATTTGGATTGGATTCTTATATCGAAATATTTTATAAATTTTATATATTCTATTCGCAAAATATTTGCATGTGTTAATAAATTTCGTCCTTAGAAATTGAGTTTCATTTTGCCACAAGAAGAAAAACTGCTGAGACAAACACCAAAAATATTTTAAAATATTATACTATATATATACACTGACACCCACACTCACACACACACACAAACACACACACACACACACACACACACACACAAACACACACACACACATAGAAGCACACGTGCCGAACTATAAAATAATAAACCAAATTTGTTGAGCAACTTGAAGTGAAAATGTTAAAAGTAAAGTTTCGGCTACAGGAATAAAGACAAACATTGTTATCACCTACAAAACAGAGAGCAGGCAGCCAACAACAACAACAACAACAATCAGAACAACAACAACAATCTGAACAACAACAATAATAATGACAACAACAACAAAGCAACAAGCAGGCCATCAAGAAGGCCATCAACTTTAGGGCGGGACACGTTGCCGTTGCCTCAGCCTCAGCCTCTTCCTCAGCCTCTACCTCTGCTTCAGCCTCTGCCTCTGCCTCTACCTCCGCCTCTGCCTCTGCCTCTGCCTCTGCCTCTGCCTCTTCCTCTGCCTCTGCCTCTGTCTCTGCCTCTGCCTCTACCTCTGCCTCTGCCATTGCCGCTGGCGCTGATGTTGGAGACGTGCAAATAAGTTGAGCAACAGAAGCAAAGGCAAAATATTTATACAAATAGGTTATGCAAACAATCTTAGACCAAGTCACACACTCTCCCACACACACACACACGCATATAAACAAACTCACATATACAGAGAAGCCCACGCATACAGCCACACACACACCCACACCCACACAGCAACGCACAGCCAAGCGCACAGAAAGTGATAAAGTAAGACACGCACCCCGAACGCGAGAACATCAGGACAACAGGACATTAGGACAACAGGCACGGGCACAGGCACGGGCACTGGCACAGGCACAGGCACAACATGAGCTTCCCCCGACTGGCGCCAGACGCTGCAGGACATAATGAAGTTTGAGTTTAAGACTCAATGAAATGTCAACAACGTTGTTCCTGACAATGTGAATGCTCCATCTTTTAGCAAGGGTAACTGGTAGCGGGTAGCTATAAGGTCCTGGCTGCCGGCTGTCCTCTGTCGGCTGTCGGCTGTCGGCTGTTGCTTGTCACACTCT